>OZ012675.1:11195321-12395321 GCA_963942505.1 Lordithon lunulatus
TTCTGATACATCCCAGTTTTCAATAAAATCTCTCCAGTATTATCACGTCTACTAATAGGTAAATTCGACGCGACTTTACAAGGGTGCGTTGTAGAGTAATGTAGGTCCTCAATTAGAGCTCTTAGTGCTGATCCATTAAATTTAAATGGTTGGTGTATTATAACTGGTAATTGTAGGTCCAAGTATTGCTCTTTTAGGTAATCAGCGTCTGTCCAATTAGGGTTGTAGGGTACCCCATTAATAGTCTCACAAAAATAGCATTCAACAACCCTGTTACTGTTACTGTTACCAGTAGCAATTGGTATTAAACAACGTTCGCCTTTGAGAGCTTGCCAGTCGTAAAAGGGTAGCAATTTGATCATCAAAATCCGCACGATTGCAGTTAGGTGCCATGCAACAGTCTCCGTTTGCAGAAAATAGTATAGCAGTATGGCTAAACTTACATATGCCAGCATATGGGGGAGTTTCGGGGTTGATTTGGGGATTAGTGGCGTGCAAATGCGGCGGATTTCATCGTCGTTCAGCCCGTTTTGCTTGCAGTACGCGTGGAACTCTTTGAGGTCGTCCTCGATTTGTTGCAGGGCACATTGTTCGGACTTCATGTTCACAAAACCAACAGCCGGCCAAAACACGAGGGGGTTGCAACTGCGAGTCGATGAGGCGACAACAGGTGATCGGAATATCACGGCACACGCTCAGATTTATTGATTTTGGTATTTAGGGGATGGGATTTTATTGGGGACAACATGCGCATGGACCGTCTAGTGTTCTAAATATATTGTATACAGTATATTATATATTATTAATTCTGTTCTTTATTATTATTTATTGTTTTTTATTTTAATTTTTATTTCCATTTTTTTAATTTTCATTTAGTTTATTTTTATTTATTTTATGATTTACTGATTCTGTAGTTAAGAAAAATATTTACTATTTCTCTGTTATTTAATTTAAGTTTATTTTACTTTATCAAATATCCTCATTAATGATAGCAACCACTTCCTCCCACTTGTGTCTTTTTGAGGCTCTGATTTTATCCCATAGGGCTTTTTTGGCATGCTTGTGGTATAAAATGGCATGTTCTTCCCCATGTTCGGCCCTTTTTCGAGTAATCAGCCTTCTCGTGCGCAAACATCTTTGCCGAACGTCCGCTATAGCATCGGTCCACCAGCAAACCCCTGCCCAATTACCACGGCCCTGGGAGGCCATGCTCGTTTATCTGCATGTTTTCTTTCAACGTATTAACAACACCCTTGTATTGTCTACCACTTGTATGTTGCACAACATCAATACCCTATGGTGAAACATTAATAAATTATTATATGCTCGCTTTGCATGCCCTTGTAACTAACGCAGCTAGGGAACCAAGGGTATGTGCGGCTCCATCAATCAAGCCACGCTCCATAACTTTTACGAACTCGGCCTCTTAAATTTGGAGAAGTCCTACCGGTATGCCAGCTGGGCTGGTACACATTGGTCCCGTATATAGCCCTTTTGTTTGTCTTTCCCTTACCTTGGCTATCCCGTCTAAGGCCCAATTCACACATAAGCGGCGTCGGGAGCAGGCGCGGTGTAAGCGAGGCGCAGGCGCGACGTCACACAGGCGATTGTGATGTCCATATGCAGTGAAGGGGTGGACATTGCATCTTATGTTTACATAGAGGCGGCGTGGAAGAGTTATGCTTCTCGCCTCTTCGCCTACCGTGTCTTAGGTGAAGACGCGGTGCCGGCGCTGCGAGAGGCACGACGCTTGAAGCCCACTTCGTGCAATGCCCACTTAGGTGACGAGGCGTGGGCATTTGCCACGTGCCTCTCGCCGCGCCGGTACCGCGTCTTCGCCTATTCGCCTAAGACACGGTAGGCGAAGAGCCGAAACTCTTCTACGCCGTCTCTATGTAAACATAAGGTGCAATGTCCACCTTTTCACTGCATATGGACATCACAATCGCCTGTGCGACGTCGCGCCTGCGCCTCGCCTACACCGCGCCTGCGCCCGACGCCGCTTATGTGTGAATTGGGCCTAGGAGGCAAATGTGTCGGTGTGCGTTTGAGTCAGTAGCTTGCTTTCCTGACTTAGATATTAGATATCATCACCAGTCGTCCATTCTTCCATCGTTCCGGCAGGACGCCTTCCTCCATGCTCCTGTTGGCTATGTTTTTGAAGCTTCCCGCGATTGCCGGTCCATAGTTCGTTGGGTAGCCTTTCTGCACATGGGGCCTTGTTTCTGGGTAGTCTGATGATTGCGTACAGCACCTCCTTCTCCTCACATCTTGTTGTCTTTTCAGCTTAGGTGTCTAGGTCTTCATCGTCTGATTTTGTGCTGGTGCCTGGCAAGAAAAGGACTGAGACTATCGCCCTCACCCCTCCAAGTACCGTGGATTCCGGTCCAGGAGGACGACCTTCTACCTTCGTCATCACGATCTTATACGGGAGACTCTTCTCAATCGCCCCCCTGAACTCCTTTCATGTTACTCTATGTTGTGCCCAGAGATGCTAATTGAGTTTGTGCTGGTGCCTGGTGAGAAAATGACTGAGACTACCGCCCTCACCCCTCCAAGCACCGTGGATTCCGGTCCAGGAGGACGACCTTCTACCTTCTTCATCACGATCTTATACGGGAGACTCTTCTCAATCGCCCTCCTGAACTCCTTTCATGTTGCTCTGTGTTGTGCCCAGAGAGGCTAAGTTGGCGCTCTGGTTCTGCATACTCGTCTTCTGGCCCTGTTGGGCTCCGTGCGTCTCTCTGCAACTTCGTGGCAGCACCAGTATACCCTTTTCCGTCCTCCTACTGTCGTTGTTTTCGTCGGGATTGTCTCACTACACGTCTCTTGTAGCATTCGGTTTAATTCTTCAGCCATGTGGTCTGGCCTTACTAGCTGTATGTCTCCCATGTCTTCCAGGGTCTACTGTACTAGTTCTTGGTCTATTGCACTAGTTATTGGTCTATTGCTTCCAGTATCCACTTTTTTATTCGGAGTGGCTGGATGGCCGCTCCATTTGGCTGGTTGAGGAAGGAGACGTAGCGGTGATGGCGGCTTAGAGCCTCCTCTTCCTCCAGTACTCTCCA
This sequence comes from Lordithon lunulatus, assembly GCA_963942505.1. Classification (NCBI taxonomy): domain Eukaryota; kingdom Metazoa; phylum Arthropoda; class Insecta; order Coleoptera; family Staphylinidae; genus Lordithon; species Lordithon lunulatus. The sequence continues at coordinate 11,198,390 of OZ012675.1, forward strand.
GCCTTGTACTTCCCAGCAGCTGCATTGACGCGAGGGCAATGTCAATGTGGGATGATAAGTAGCACCCGAAAATTGTCATATCCATTAGTTGTGTGTTATGTCTCTTGTGGGTGCTCCGTGGGACACGATATGCCTATGGTGGTCGCCCATGACTTTAATGGCGACGTCCCCCATTGGCCCATTCCCACGAACACTCGGTCATGTTGTTATTGGGCTCACTATGTACTATTACGTGGGTTCCTCTCTGCATCGCAGTGGCGAGCAGCAGTTGTTACGCTGCTCGTCCTGCTCGTCCTTTCTGGACGTTCACCTGCAGGAAACATGTTTGTAGGTCGGTCTTTCATTAGTTGGGTGGCTGCCTCCAGCAGCACCCCCTCTCCTTATCTCTTCCATCACCCTACGCTTTCTTGGGCTAGCCGCGGCATGTCCCTCTTCTCTGCAGAGGGCGCAGTAGGGCGTCTCCTTTCGGCAGCTCCTCCTCTTAACAACGACTGCAAACGGCGAGCAGCAGTTGTTGCGCTGCTCGTCCCCTCTGGACGTTCACCTGCAGGAAACATGTTTGTAGGTCGGTCTTTCATTAGTTGTGTGGCTGCCTCCAGCAGCTCCCCGTCTCCTTATCTCTTCCATCGCCCAGCGCTTTCTCGGGCTAGCCGCGGCATGTCCCTCTTCTCTGCAGTGGGCGCAGTAGGGCGTTTCCTTTCGGCAGCTCCTTCTCTTAACAGCGACTGCAAACGGAGGGCGCGTTGCAGCCACTGTTGGGAAGATCGGCATCGTCAGGATACCTGCAAAAGCAAGGACAGAGAAAATGTGCCTTAGGTGCGGAAAAAGGGACATCCCCCGTACGTAAGTCACAGTCCCCTCTGTCCTTGCTTTTGCAGGTATGCTGACGGTGCCCATCTTCCCAACCGTGGCTGCAACGCGCCTTCCGTTTGCAGTCGCTGTTAGGAAGATATGCACCGCCTCGATACCTGTGAGCGCGAGGACAGAAAGGGGCTGTATTGCGGGGAAGAAGGGCACCTCCTCCCTTCAGGTGGAATTACATTGTATTGGGCTAATCCGGAGTTTGGTTGGCGTCAGCGGTACGGCATCCTTCTTCGTCGTCATCGCCAAGACCTTTATTGGCATTTCCCTCACTGCCCCTCCACATCACAAACCTCAACAAAAATATACAAAAATAAAAATAAAAATACAATATAAATAAAAGTACTACTCCGCCAAAAATTACTAATTACCCCCATCTATCGCCGCTCCCTTTGCCCTTGCCACTTTCCTCTCCCACGTCAGCCTCTTGCAGATTTTCACGCCTTCCCCATTCATAACCATTCATTCAGCTTTCTGCAGTCTCCCACCCACTTTGCTTTCACGCCCTCACGTTCTTCGCTAAGGTGCCACCACGTGTCGCTTCCCTTACTACACAGCGCACACGCGGCGTACCCTAAACCCATCCACACTTTCCTCCCTCTCTCGTCTGACCCACGCCTCGTTCTTGCCATGCATACCTTGTCCTCCCTGCTCCACTCACCCATGGCTAAGTAACTCGGGAGTCTCCCACTCACTTGCCACTCTACGTAGCCAGGGTTGTAAGAGCTCTCATTCATTCTAGTCTGCCGTTCTTGCCACTCAATATCTCTCAATCTCTCTCTTACCTCAGTTCCTAGGCTTCCCATTTCTCTCAACTTCTCCTCTACCCACACCTCAGACATACCCACTCTTTCATACATCCTTCCTCTATCCTTTCTCTAACCACTCTCCGTCCTACACTTACACCTCATCCATACCTTCCTCATCCAATTCCTGCAATCTTTCTTCAAACTTCACAACCCTTACACACGACTCCCACCACATACTCATACGATTCGTCTCCTGCAACAGCACTGCTCTCGGTGTCGACCTTTCGAGACCCAGCAGACTCTTCAGGAGCACACCTTGCTCTCTCTCTATCACATCCCACTCACGCAATCCCCACACTTCCACTCCATACAACAGAATAGGTTTTACACACGCATCCCAGAACTTGCACGCCATTACGAGGTTACCGCCCCACAACCTCTCCTATTTCCTTCTCGCTATTCCCCAAGCCATTCTCGCTTTCGCTTGCATACTTTCCACATGCACCCTAAATCCCCTCCACTGTCAAACCAGAAACCCAAATATTTAAAGACATTCACTCTCTCAATCATCCTTCCCTTCCATTTCAGCTCTTCCACTCTACCCCTTCTACCCCTATTCCTAAACATCATCCATTTAGTCTTCTCCACATTCACTACTAGCCCTCTCCTATCCATGTGCCTTCCTATTCTTTCCAACATCTCTTGCATCTCTTCCACTCTCTTGGCTACTAATACTATGTCATCCGCATATGCTTGGTTCTCCCCACCACGACCCCTCCAGCCTGTCCTCTCCTCAGCACCGCCTCCAACTCGCTTGTGTATAGATTGAACAGGAGGGGGCTTAGCGGGCACCCTTGCCTTACACCCACATTCACCCTAAACTTCTCAGACACTTCTCCATTCACTCTCGATTTTGCCCACGTCTCTTTATATATACTTCTCACCCACTCCACTCCTTCTACTTCCATACCCAATCTATCCATACATTCCACCAGTTTCCCCCTAGGAACTGAGTCATACGCCGCTTTCAAATCCACAAACACCGCATACACTCTCCCTTTGCACTCCAACGCTTCCTCCACCATTCTCGCAAGCGTGAAAATCTGCTCCCTCGTCCCTCTTCCCTTTCTGAAACCCCTCTGGCATTCCGGCAGCAGACCTTTTCTATCCACTTCCCTCGTTAGGCTATTTTTCACAATTGTCATCATCGCTTTGTATCCCGCATTCATAACGGTAATACCCCTATAATTATTTACGACCGATGCTGCTCCCCCTTTGTGTACCGGGACCACCACCCCCACACGCCACTCTCCCGGCAGTTCTTCCTCACCACTCCAGACTCTATTCAAAACCTCCAGTAACTTATCTTTTCCTTCCTCTGTTAATCTTTTGAAGGCCTCTGCCTTCAGCCCATCTTCCCCCGCCGCCTTTCCCAGTTTCAGCTGCCCTATGGCCATGTCGACCTCTTCCCGCGAAAACGCATCCCTTCCTACCATCGGTCTCGGACTCTCTAAATCCACCTCTGACCCCGCCATCTCTCTACAGCTCTTCTCCCACTCTGCCAGCTCTATGCTAACGTTGCCCTTTTTTACGCTTCCCCTCAGAATTTCTCCCTCAACCTCGTTTCTACCTTCTGCAACTCCTCTATCTTCTTCCTCTCGCAGGTTCTCTCGAACTCCCTCTTCGCCTGATTGGCCCTTTCCACTTCACCTCTCCCATTTCTCCACTTCGCTATTGCTCTTCGCTAGCTCGACTTCTACACCCTACATTCCTCGTCAAACCAACTCTTCCTCTGTCCCCCACTCTTCTTCTTCTCCAATGCAGCCACTATCACTCTCTCCAACTGGAGCATCGAATGCACATCCTCCCACTTGACGCGTTTTAGCTTTTTCTCATGTGCATCCAAATCCGGCTCGCTCCATCCAAACCTCTGCTGCCCCTTCCTCTGTTCTCCCTTCCCAATGTTTCTCACCCTAACGACCACCTCCACCGGTACATGATCCGACCCTCCTACGTTTTCCACCTTGAAGCACACCAACTCTTCCCTTTCGATCCCTTTGACCACCACGTAGTCCAAAACCGAGCGTTCTCCTTGTTCGCAGAACGTTTTTTTCCCTTCCCAGTCCCCTTCACAGCAACCGTTGAGCTCATCCCATCCTGACTTTCTCACCCATTGCATCCATTCTCTACCCTCCTGGTTAGTCACTTTATACTGGGAGCACCTTTTTCTCCAGTCACCGTCTTTTCCGATCCCTCCTTCCAGCTCCCCCACCCTCACATTCCAGTCGCCCACGATGATCCACATATCTGCTGCCGTATCTAGTTCGTCTAGTACCTCCATTAATTCCACCCGGTTTTTGTTACAGTACACTGCTCCCACCCACACCGCACTTCTATGCATTTCCACCTTCCATATTAGGAGTCCTGTAGCTTCTCATAGCGTCTCTCTGTTCCATTTTCCCACTATCTGCCTCACCCCCAATAGGATTCCTCCTTTGGCTCTACCCATCTTAGCTTCCTTCTTCGCTCCCTGTGTCATCCAGTCCCATCCTGTCGGCATACAGCACTCTAACTGCCCCCACTCCTCTTCTGTCAGCCACGTCTCTACTAGCCCCACTATGTCCTTTGAGCCCAACCAATCCTCTACTTCTTTTACCCACACTCCTCCCAGCACTTTTTTCTTTATACCCGCAGTGTTCCAGAAGCCCACCCTGCAGTTGCCCTCGTCACCTCTTCCATCCACCCCATACTCCTGGCTCGTCGTCCTCACCCACTTCAGCACTTTTTTGCCAGACCATCGCCCTGCCAGATCCACCACTCGCCTGCCACATTCATTTTTCGGTAGTCCACTCTCACTTCTACACCTTTCGCTCTTTCCTTCTTGGCCCTCTCCCTTATTTTCTTCTGAACGTCCCTCTCCGCTAGGGTTAAATCATCGTCTATATATATATATGTTTGTCCCCTTCAATTTGTGTTTAGACCTCATTATCTGCATTTTCTCGTCCCAACTGGCCAGCTCTAGCAGCATTCGGTCCCCCTTTCTCCCCAGCTCCACCTCTCTTCGCACCTGCACACTAACATCCAGCTTCTCTATAACTCCCTCCACCCCTTCCTTTCCTATCCCCGACACCACTACATTGTTTTTCCTCTCATTTCTTTGTCTCTCCTGCTCTCTCTTCTCTATCGTGAGTACTTTCCTTTTCACCTCCTTTACCCACTCCGGCGCTGCTTTCCCCTCCGGTTCGTTCCTACTCTCCCCCATTTTTACCAGCTGGTCTATCTTCCCCATCATCTCTTTTCTCTCCCGTGTCCATTCCCTCTGCATTTCCCTCCATCCGTCCATCATCAGTTGCCACTCGTTTCTTTCCCTTTTCAACTCCTCTCTCTCTCTATCCGTGATTCTTCTCTCTCCTCTCTTAAAAGTCTCCTCCATTTGTGGCTCTCCTCTCGAGATTTCTTAAGTTCCTCTTCCATCTCTTCTACCACTTCCCACATTTTTTTCAGAGCTTCGACGTTGCCGTCCTTCACCTGCTCCGGAGTCATCTTCTCCCACTTTCTTTTTTTCATATCCGGGGTCGCCGCACACTTTCCCGTCTGCGGCCTGATCGGGCTGCGTTCCTTCGTTTCGTCGCCGCTTTCCATACCCGCCCGGGCAAACCAGCGCGCGTATAAAAACCGACCACTTTCGCGCGAATAAAAACCCACAAATACCGAGACGAAATTCAGTTGGGTTTATATTTGGGTATTGCCCGTTCCCAATAGCTTTTATACTCGTCAGCGTTTACGTAGCCAATAAGTCTTTATTTTGTTTCAACTAACTGACAGTTTCTCGCGTTTTTTTTTCAATTCGCCGACACTTCACCTTCCCGCACTTAGTTACTCCCAGAGCGGGGATATATATCACCAACCACCGATATTTTCAGCTCGCTACTGCTCACTAAAAACGTTTTCACCCTCACTTGCACGTGCACACTCTCGAGACGTCTACTCGACCCCATCACCATTATGATATTGGTGGAGTTTCTAGCTGGTCTTGGCTCCCCCACCCTGTATGTATCACCGGAGTCTCGTGTTGCGGCCTAGATTGCCTCATCCACCTCTAGTTCGGTCGTTAGTGTGTGCATCCCTCTCATGTGCAGTCCGACTCTATTCTTCTCCTCTCGATTGATTAGGGCCCTGGTGCTTTCGCCATTATGGCGCCACATAGGGCGCCCCACAGTCCCGAATCCTGATCCTTGGCTGTCCATTCTCCATGCGGTCCACCTTTGCGATATTGACCCTGCAGATCAAATCCGTGTAGGTTTGCGCAGTACGGTCTCTTCTGTTTCCTGATATTGCTGGTAGTTGCTGTTTGTTGCCCGCTGTTGTTGTTGTTTCTTATGCTCGTCTTGGTTCAGTTGCACCTGCATGTGCTTGTTCCCGAATGGGTACTTAAGGATCTTGTGACCGTACAGGATTTACACTCTTGATAGCTCAAATCTTATGTTTTCTGTGCCATTTTCCTCTGTACCCTGTTTCCCTCTCTGTATATAAAGCGTTTCGGGCTGCTGTCGTCAGTTGTTTCGTATGCGTTGTTTTTGTTGTCTTTTTAGACGTACCTTTGCCATTTTCCTACTTTTGGTCCCGAATTCTCTTTCTAAGGCCCAATTCACACATAAGCGGCGTCGGGCGCAGGCGCGGCGTAGACGAGGCGCAGGCCCGACGGCGCACAGGCGATTGTGATGTCCATATGTAGTGAAGGGGTGGACATTGTACCTTATGTTTACATAGATGCGGCGTGGAAGAGTTTCGCCTCTTCGCTTACCGTGTCTTAGGCGTAGAGGCCAAGACGCGGTGCCGGCGCGGCGAAAGGCATGAGGCAAATGACCACGCCTCGTCACCTAAGTGGGCATTGCACCACATGTTTATATAGAGGGGGCTTGAAGCGTCGTGCCTCTTCGCCTAAGACACGGTAGGCGAAGAGGCGAGAGGCATAACTCTTCCACGCCGCCTCTATGTAAACATACGGTGCAATGTCCACCCCTTCACTGTATATGGACATCACAATCGCCTCTGCGACGTCGTGCCTGCGCCTCGCCTACACCGCGCATGCGCCCGACGCCGCTTATATGTGAATTGGGCCTAATAGTCCCTGGTCTGTGAGATCTTCGACGATATTTGCAGCTTCTTTGCTTTCTCTGCGGGTAACCGCCCCGTACATTGTATCCGGTATTCGCATGACCTAAGTATCTCTACTTTTAACAGTGCTATATGTACTATAACTTAAGTTATGGTAGTTCTAACTTTAAAATCCTTTAAAAAAGTAATAAGGTGATGTTAAAAAGTTCACAAACGAAACAATTTTGTTAAATAGTTTTGAAACGCCCAGCTCAGTGGGCAAGTGATTAGGGGCGTCGTCCGTCTCGTATATGTTTATAAAAATAGCAATAAACAAGTTATAAAAAAAACAAAGAAAACACCGTTTTATTTATTATTTATAGCGCATTATCACAAAGTAGACACCAAAAAAATCCAATCCTAGAACTTACAGCAATTTTTTTTTGCGAGGCACATATTAAATTGGCGCAGTCGGGTAGGATTCTGAAATTTGTTTGATCTAGTTGCTTTCTTTGCAATTCTTCGCTGAAAATAGTTTTTAATTAATATTAAGTAATTACCCAGCTCAGTGGCCTAGTGGTTAGAGGCGGCGAGTTCGAACCCCATTGGGGCGAATCAGTTTTTCAGATGTTTTCTGTGAAGTTAAGGTAAATACCGGGTGATTAAACTACTCCATTGACTAACAAAAACGCCTCACGGCTGATAGCCCTATAAAGATAGAGGTTTTTTAGATTTGAAACTTGGCTACTCGTATTTCGAATATATTCTACACATTCTGTAGTATTAAATCTTTTGTAAAATATAACAAACTGATGTTCACCAAAGTAAGTTGAAATTTCTTACCAGTTCAATAAACATTAAATTTGTGTGTGTGTGTGTGTGTGTGTATGAGGATATGATTAAAATCACCAATCATAAACGTTGTAAATTATTTTATTATCATTGTTTTTTTTTTGGTACAGAGTGTATAATACATGAAACATCCAAGCCAATAGTAACGCGTATTGTGTTTATATTTCTTCTTTCCCGAGATTTTTTCAATTAGCCTGCCGCCCGGTGCTGTTTCAATCTGATATGTGAATATGCACGGACGGACGGGCCGGCGGCGGCGCGTATAAACCGCCGCCCCCCGCGGCAGCAGCTCGCGCCCACCACAACCTTTGTATTGTTTTTTTTGTAATGATTAAATTTCTGTTTATTAAGCGTTTATGTACAATATAATAATTTTGGTTTAGTAGTGTTTTAAGAAAGAATAGGAATAGTGTTATAGGGGCGGCGCGCCGCCGGCGGGGGCTTAATTTTAATTAGTATTGTCAAAAATGTTGTATTAGTTGGTTGGACGCGCGGCGTGTGGGTGGTTTATTTTTTGTTTGTTTGGTTGTTGGAACCTCGACGGGCGGTGCGCGCCCCTTTAGACATAACAAGGGATGATAAACATTTATATCTATATGTAAATATATGTATAGAATTTTTTTTCTGTACAAAAAGATTTTGAGGGCGGGGGTTTTAGAACAGGCAAATCAACAGTTTTATTTCGTTTTTTTTTTGCTACCGTCCGCGGTTATTGTTATTTTTAATTTGTAGTCACCGAAAACAAAAAATCCACTAGCTGTGCGTTAACAAGAAGAAAAGGCACAACAAATTTTTCATGTTCGTATCCGATTAGTTTTGGGGGTTGGGGACACTCGGTGCGCATGCGCTGGGTTATTTGTATGTACAGGGCGGTGCGCGTGCGCATTGAGCGGCCCGCGACGTGCAAGGTGTGCCCATTATATATATATATTTTTTTTGTAACGATTCCGGAACTAAATCACCTGTTGCTTTCACACTCACACACATTTATGATATAAATAGATAACAAGCGGTTTCCGAGGGGGCGGGCGGTGGCCCCCCGCAGCTAAAACGTACGCGCTGGCGGATTTATTACAAACCGCCAGCACGCCCACTAACACAACTAAGACTATACATATCTCCGTGATTGGTCGAATTTGTACTCAAAAATTTTAAATATGTTTATTATTATTTTTTTTTTTTTGATAATACTGAACAATACGGCGCACGCCCGTTTTTTTTTAACGATATGGATTTTTATTTTCTGGAGGGTGGGACCGACTATGGCCCCGCCCCCCAAAAACGCGTGTCTCAGCTGTAAAACAGGCGTGGTTAGCTTTAACACACATGAACACTTCTGAAGAGATTTGTTATTTTTTTCCTTAAGTTACTGTCTCTAACATGATATAAGTATTCACTCAATTTTTCCCTTATTTAAAGCTGTATAGTTATATAATAATATATTATTTAATTGATAATTAATATTTATATATTTATATATGTATATTTATATATTTTTGGGTCCGTGAATGAGAAAACAGCCGTCTCCAATAATTAGTAACAACACATAACAAAACAACGGGTTTGCGTATCAACAACAATGGCGGCGGTTATTTGCCGCCCAGTCCGAATTTCATGAATATTAATTCTTTGCCTTTCGAAAGGATATCACCACCAGGGGCGGTCATTTCGTTTAGTTTTTGCATTAGATTGGGCCCGCCCGCAATGTTTTGCTGCTGCTGCTGCTGCTGTTGTTGTTGTTGCTGCTGCTGCATGTTCATCGGCTGTCCCACGTTAGGGATGACTTGCGGGATGCCTTTCGTTTGCATCCGGTTGGATTGGATTGAGTTAACCCCGAAACCGCCCTGTTGTTGGTTGGCATTCTGCCCGAAACCGGTTTGTTGTTGTTGTTGATTCGCCCCGCCCCCGAACACGCCTCCCGTTTGATTAGTTCCGCCTCCGAAAATGCCCGTTTGATTCGAGCCGCCACCGAACACGCCTTGCGTGCTCGTGTTTTGAGTGGTGTTGGCGTTCGTGTTGCTGCTACTAGTGCCGAAGAGGCTGCTCATCGGATTCCCGAAGAAGCCGCTGCTCTGTTGTTGCTGTTGCGGCTGCTGCTGTTGCTGCGGTTGCCCGAAAATACCGCCCTGTTGATTCTGGGGCATGTTACCACCTCTCTGGGCGTTCATTACACCTCTCCTCTGAAACACGCACGGAACATATGAGAACATCCCCCCACAAACACGCCCATTCGCATCCCCCTACACAGCCACACACAAAAACGGGTAATAAAACATACACAGGTGAAAGAGACAGACAGTGCAGGAGAGTTCCACACACAGCATCACACATAGACATGCATATGGTTTGGGTGGGCGACACCTGTAAAATGCGGTCGTGCAGAGGGTGGGGTAGGCGGTTCTAATATGTCCAACGCCCAACCGGAGGGGCGGTGCGCTGTTTTTTTTTTTTTGAGTGATTCGTTTTAATGTCGACGTTGTTATATGGTAACTGTTGTGGGCGGGTTGTATTTGTATTTATGTTATCTATCAATAGTTTTTTTTTTAGAAAAAGAGAGAGATAGAGACAGTTACCTGGTGCTCGGTGAAACCCTGTGTGTTCGGTGACGCGGTGTTGGTGGTGTCTGACTGAGAGGGTAACACAGGGCAGGCATCTAGCAACAGACAACACACAATACAGTCAGCCGCTGCCCCCTAGACTACTATACGGACACTCCCACCGCGCCCACCGTTTACATAAAGACATTTCATAGTAGCGAAATAAAAATACACATCAAGAGCCACAGAGATAGAAACAACATAAACAAAGAGTGTCCGTATAAGTCCAAATAAACAGCATGAAATAGATAGAGAGATAGAGCTAGCATTTGCATCCATTTGTGCAGACTCAACATTTATTACGAGCGCATGGGCGTGACCGTGGTGGGCGTGGCTTCTGTGGCGACACGCCCATCACAGTCTACCCGAGAAAAAAAAAACAATAAAAAAACATAAACAACGAAAGCATTTTGGTAAAGATCCGCGAGCAAATGTTGGAGTCGTCGCCATCACACGCTGGGTCGATTGGAAAATATTATATACAAGGGTTTTGGGGGGTTTTCGGGTGTCCGTTCTGGTGCAAAACGTGAGCATAACTACCCCCTAGTTTGGTGTTTTGTGTGTGTCCAAAAAAAATAATAGATATATGCAACGTCCATGGAGTAGATACCAACAACATATAACAAAAATATACACACAATTCAACTACTAATATAAATATATAACAGTCAAAAAATTATCAATCCGCCAAGCGTGTGATGTTTGATATCGGTGTATTCATATTTTTTCTCTGTTTTTTTTTTTTAATTTTGGGGTGGAGACGGTTGGTGGTAATACCTGTTTTTCGGGGGCGGCCGGTGTTGTCGCGCGGCGGCGGCGGGGGGCCGCGTGCACCGGGCCCGTGCCCACGGCCCCTCTGCCCGCCCACGAAGGCGTTTTGTTGCTGTTGCTGCTGCCCGCGACCCATCCCCTGCTGCTGGGAGCTCTGCCCTGCGCCGCCATATTGGTCGGGCGCCTCCGTCAGGAAATTGGAGGGCACCAGCCCTCGCAAACCATCGATCTCGCCCATGTAAAAACCATCGTCGTCCATGTCCCCGTAGACGTTGATGATCTGCCCGGTGGCGAAGCTCAGCTCCACCTGCAGTTGGGGTGCAAGAACAGTGCGGGTAGAGTACACGCAAATCACATATGCAAGAAGGTGCTAGAGCTGCTATGGTTTAGAGAAATTTACTACTTAACAAATAGACCCAGGGCAAGCGAATACTTCAGAAGTTCAAGGCTCTAGCTCTAGTACGAAGGGAAATGGTTGTGATTTCATATCGCACCTTGAGATGACAAGTGTCGTATCTTCCAAAATGAATGTTCAGGTCTTGATTTTTGTTTTGATGATTCTTATGTATATTTTAAAGCTCCTATAATCCTTCTCAATGGTAAAACTCTTTTTTAAAGATTGCAATAGTTTGCATTTTTGCATTTATCAAACAACTGTTGTTGTCTCAAGGTGCGATATGGTAACACCTATACATGAAAAACAAAAATAACTTAACTGAACTGTGTACTAAAGAAGAATAGCTAAAAAAACTGCAATTCAAGGAAACACTGCTCAATTTAGGGCCCAATTCACACATAAGCGGCGTCGGGCGCAGGTGCGACAACGCACAGGCGATTGTGATGTCCATATGCAGTGATGGGGTGGACATTGCACCTTATGTTTACATAGAGGCGGCGTGAAAGAGTTTCGCCTCTTCGCCTACCGTGTCTTAGGCGAAGAGGCGATGACGCGGTGCAGGCGCGGCGAGAGGCATGAGGCAAATGCCCGCGCCTCGTCACCTAAGTGGAAATTGCACCACATATTTATATAGAGGGGACTTGAACGCCGTGCCTCCCGCAGCGCAGGCACCGCGTCTTCGCCTCTTCGCCTAAGACTCGGTAGGCGAAGAGGCGAAAGGCATAACTCTTCCACGCCGCCTCTATGTAAACATAAGGTACAATGTCCACCCCTTCACTGCATATGGACATAACAATCGTCTGTGCGCCTCGCCTACACCGCGCCTGCGCCCGACGCCGCTTATGTGTGAATTGGGCCTAATATAACGGAAAGAGTGTTGGCTAATGTGGTGTGAACTATTTATGAAAAGGAGTGTTTGAGATCGATAAACAGCCCTCACTTACTCAAAAGATGTCCTTGTTTTGCAACAATATACCGAAAAGCATTCAAGACAGTATAAAAAGATATAAGAGAAAGGAGTACAAAGGAGTAATCTGTATCATGTGTCAAAGTGGATCCGATCCAGAAGGAAAAGATAGAAGGAGCACGTAAACAGGTAATCACATGTCTGGCTAAGATAGCTGAAGACGAGAAACCGATAGGAAGAAGAGGTAGACGAAGACAGTCTAAGCGCTGCACCTAGACATCAGATGTGGCGAGAATGTGATGAACCCAATGGGCTAAAGTCTTTTTACAGGAAGAAGAAGACAGGATAATTCCAGCATATTCTAATAGAGTTCAAGGAATAAATTGTATAAATAAGAATAATATAAAAACAGTACAACTTACCCTCGTAGAGGGAAGTTAAACGCCATCTGGCGGCACCACATCAATTAGCAATGCACACCCATATGGTACGGTTTCTACCATATGGGTGTGCATTGCTAATTGATGTGGTGCCGCCAGATGGCGTTTAACTTCCCTCTACGAGGGTAAGTTGTACTGTTTTTGTATATAACCACTCGAGATTTTGTGTGAATTCATCCTCACTAGCTGAGCTACACTGACGAGATCTAATAAGATCGAAATCAAGATATGTAGATTGCTAAGAGGTGGGTTCACACTTATATAATAAGAAGAATATAGTTTATAACACCGGGTTACTATGAAGTAATCTGTATATAAGCATAACCTTTCATCCCTCGGAAGATGATTTAAAGAGGGTATTTGTTATTCAGAATGACAATGGTGAGGTAATAGTAGTACTAGTATCTCACCTCTGCATCCACGTTGGGGCTGAGCTCTTGTGGATCATAGTCGTACAATGCCACCATCCGCTTCATCGGCATGCTGGCGTAGATGTCGCCCCATCTATCTCTATCTCTATTCTGGCCACCTTCCACCTCCATGACCATGTTGTGCGGCACGTAACCTCGTCTCCCTACAAAAGAATTAATGTAATATATGAAGACAATGTGTACATAGAAGAATATAGAGTAGGGGAGTAAGAGAGTCAAAAAATAAAGGACTAAAAGATCAAGGAAGTAGTAAAAGAGGAGCAGGAAGACGGTAGTAATAGATAAACAAAATAAGAGAGTGTCAGAATATGAGGATAAGAGACTAAGAACGTATGAGTGCAAGAAAGTAAGACATTCTAATTTTCCTGGTCTCTGCAGAGTTTTAGTCTCCGAAACTTCTCGTCTGAAGTTTATTATCTCTAAATATTCTCGAAGCTGAGCCTTCTTTTCTCAAATTCTTTTCTTATCTGATGCTTCTTATCCCTCATGCTACTACTCATCTCTGACACTTCTTACTTCTGATTCTTCTCGTCTCTGGTGCTTCCTATCTCTGATATGTATTGTCTCGGATGCTTCTTATACCTGATACTTCATATTTCTGATTCTTGTCGTCTCGGATGCTTCTCGTCTGAGGCTTATTTTGTTTGATCAAGATACTAGATGCTTCTTGTCTCTGAATTTTGTAGTATGTGAAGTCTGATTCTCGTCTCTGATTCTTCTCGTCTCTGATTTTTTCTGGCCTCTGAAGCTTCTCGTCCCTGAATTTTCTTATAATATCTAAAACTTCTTATTTTTAAACCTTCTCATCGTTATTACTTTTTTATTTCAATTCTTGTCTTCTCTGATTAACCCCTGATACTACACCGTTTCTGATTCTTGTCCTCTATTTCTTGTCTAATGCTTCTCGGCTCTGATGTTTATTATCGTTCCCGACGCTTCTTATATCTAAAGGTTCTTATCTTCTCGATGTTACATCTATACTTTGATTCTTCTATTAGTTTATTATCTCTAAATATTCTCGAAGCTGATCCTTCTTTTCTCAGATTCTTTTCTTATCTGATGCTTCTTATCCCTCGTGCTACTCGTCTCCGATGCTTCTTACTTCTGATTCTTCTCGTCTCTGGTGCTTCATATCTCTGATTTGTATTGTCTCGGATGCTTCTTACACCTGATACTTCATATCTCTGATTCTTGTCGTCTCGGATGCTTCTTGTCTGAAGCTTATTTTGTTTGATCAAGGGACTAGATGCTTCTTATCTCTGAATTTTGTAGTATGTGAAGTCTGATTCTCGTCTCTGATTCTTCTCGTCTCTTAATTTTTCTGGCCTCTGAAGCTTCTCGTCCCTGAATTTTCTTATAATATCTAAAACTTCTTATTTTTAAACCTTCTCATCGCTATTACTTCTTTATTTCAATTCTTGTCTTCTCTGATTAACCTCTGATACTACACCGTTTCTGATTCTTATCCTCTATATTGTCTAATGCTTCTCGGCTCTGATGTTTATTATCGTCCCCGACGCTTCTTATATCTAAAGGTGCTTATCTTCAAAGCCTTACCTCTAATTAACCTCTGATACTACACCGTTTCTGATTCTTATCCTCTATTTCTTGTCTAATGCTTCTCGGCTCTGATGTTTATTATCGTCCCCGACGCTTCTTGTATCTAAAGGTCCTTATCTTCAAAGCCTTACCTCGCTGTTACATCTATACTTTGATTCTTCTATTAGTTTATTATCTCTAAATATTCTCGAAGATGATCCTTCTTTTCTCAGATTCTTTTCTTATCTGATGCTTCTTATCCCTCATGCTACTCATCTCTGACACTTCTTACTTCTGATTCTTCTCGTCTCTGGTGCTTCATATCTCTGATATGTATTGTCTCGGATGCTTCTTATACCTGATACTTCATATTTCTGATTCTTGTCGTCTCGGATGCTTCTCGTCTGAAGCTTATTTTGTTTGATCAAGAGACTAGATGCTTCTTGTCTCTGAATTTTGTAGTATGTGAAGTCTGATTTTCGTCTCTGATTCTTCTCGTCTCTGAATTTTTCTGGCCTCTGAAGCTTCTCGTCCCTGAATTTTCTTACAATATCTAAAACTTCCTATTTTTATCGCTATTACTTCTTTATTTCAATTCTTGTCTTCTTTGATTAACCTCTGATACTTCACCGTTTCTAATTCTTATTCTCTATTTCTTATCTAATGCTTCACGGCGCTGACGCTTATTATCGCCCCCGAAGCTTCTTATATCTAAAGGTATCTTCAAAGCTTTACCTCTGATTAACATCTGATACTACACCGTTTCTGATTCTTATCCTCTATTTCTTATCTAATGTTTCACGGCCCTGACGCTTATTATCGCCCCCGAAGCTTCTTATATCTAAAGGTGCTTATCTTCAAAGCCTTACCTCGCTGTTACATATTTACTTTGATTCTTCTATTCGTTTATTATCTCTAAATATTCTCGAAGCTGATCCTTCTTTTTTCAGATTCTTTTCTCATCTGATACTTCTTATCCCTCATGCTACTCGTCTGACGCTTTTTACTTCTTATTCTTCTCGTCTCTGGTGCTTCATATCTCTGATTCATCTAATCCCGTTTTTGTTTTATCTCTGATGCTTCTTATCCCTGATACTTCATATTTCTGATTTCTATCGTGTCGGATGCTTATCGTCTAAAGCTTATTATGGTTGGTCAAGACACTAGAGTTCTAGTCTCTTGACCAACCATAATAAGCTTCAGACGATAAGCATCCGAGACGACAGAAATCAGAAATATGAAGTGATGCTTCTTGTCTCTGACTTGTCTAGTATGTGAAGCTTATTCTGTCTGATTCTAGTCTCTGATTCTTCTCGTCTCTGATTTTGGCTGGCCTTTGAAGCTTCTCGTCTTTGAAGCTTCTTATAATATCTAAAACTTCTTATCTTTAACCTTCTCATCGCTATTACTTCTTTATTTTGATTCTTGTCTTCTCTGATTAATCTCCGATACTTCACCCTTTCTGGTTCTTATCCTCTATTTCTTGTCCTCTCTAATGCTTCTCGGTTCTGAAGCTTATTATCGTTCCTGAAGCTTCTTATAACTAAATCGTCTTATCTTCAACGCCTTACTTCGCTGTTTCATCTTTACTTTGATTCTTCTATTCGTTTATTATCTCTAAATATTCTTGACGCTGATCCTTCTTTTCTCAGATTCTTTTCTTATCTGACGCTTCTTGCTTCTGATTATTCTCGTATTTGGTGCTTCATATCTCTGATGTTGTCTTGTCTCTGATGCTTCATATCCCTCATACTTCATATTTCTGATTCTTGTCGTCTCGTATGCTTATCGTCTGAAGCTTATTATGGTTGATCAAGAGACTAGAATTCTTGATGCTTCTTATCTCTGTCTTGTCTCTGATGCTTCTTATCCCTCATACTTCATATTTCTGATTCTTGTCGTCTCGGATGCTTCATCTGAAGCTTATTATGGTTGATCAAGAGACTAGAACTCTTGATGCTTCTTGCCTCTGTTTTGTCTCTGATGGTTCTTATCCCTCATACTTCATATTTCTGATTCTTGTCGTCTCGGATGCGTATCGTCTGAAGCTTATTATGGTTGATCAAGATACTCTTGAGCTTCTTGTCTCTGAATTTTCTAGTATGTGAAGCTTATTCTGTCTGATTCTAGTCTATGATTCTTCTCTTATCTGAATTTTTCTGGCCTCTGAAGCTTCTCGTCCCTGAGGCTTCTTATACTATCTAAAACTTCTTATCTTTAAACCTTCTCATCGCTATTACTGCTTTATTTTGATTCGTGTCTTCTCTGATTAATCTCTGATACTTCACCGTTTCGGATTTGTATCCACTATTTCTTGTCGTCTCTAATGCTTCTCGGCTCTGACACTTATTATCGTTCCTGAAGCTTCTTATATCTAAAGCTTCTTATCTTCAAAGACTTACCTCCCTGTTACATCTTTACTTTAATATTCTTCTATCTCGGTTTGTTTTCGTTTCAGTTTTTTCTCTGAATTCAAACATCTCCCCTGTACATACTCACTCACACACACGCACACACACACACACACACACACACACACACACACACACACACACACACGCACACACACGCGCACGCACGCACGCACGCACGCACGCACAAACACACACACACACACACACACACACACACAAATTTAAATATACAAATAAAAGTTAAAATAAAATACGAATCCCCTTACGTATCATTAACTACACATACTAGACCCCCTCAACCCTCGCCAATTTCCGTTCCCACGTCAGCCTGATATTCACGCCTTTTCCATCCTCTCTAAGGCCCAATTCACATATAAGCAGCGTCGGGCGCAGGCACGGTGTAGGCGAGGCGCAGGCGCGACGTCGCACAGGCGATTGTGATGTCCATATGCAGTGAAGGGCTGGACATTGCACCTTGTGTTTACATAGAGGCGGCGTGGAAGAGTTATGCCTCTCGCCTCTTCACCTACCGTGTCTTAAGCGAAGAGGCAAAGACGCTGTGCCGGCGCTGCGAGAGGCGCGACGCTTCAAGCCCCCTCTATATAAATATGTGGTGCAATGCCCACTTAGGTACGAGGCGCGGCCATTTGCCTCGTGCCTCTAGCCGCGGCGGCACCGTGTCTTCGCCTCTTCGCCTAAGACGCGGTAGGCGAAGAGGCGAAACTCTTCCACGCCGCCTCTATGTAAACATAAGGTGCAATGTCCACCCCTTCACTGCATATAGACATCACAATCGTCTGTGCGACGTCGCGCCTGCGCCTCGCCTACACCGCGCCAGCGCCCGACGCCGCTTATGTGTGAATTGGGTGAATGGTTAAGGCTAACCATTCACCCACCGTTCTGCAGTCTCCAACCCACTCTGCTATCAATCCTTTGCTAAAGTGCCACCACGGGTAGCTTCCCTTATTACAAGTCTCATCGGCACTTTTCTTCCTCTCTCTTCTGACCCACACCTCGCTCTTGTCATGCATACTTTGTCATCCCTGCTCCACTCTCCCCCAGCTAAGTATTTCGGGAGTTTCCTCCGCACTTGCCACTCTGCGTAGTCAAGGTTGTACGAGGCCTCAATCATTCTTATCTGCCTTTCTTGCCCCTCAATATCCCTCTATCTCTCCCTTACCTCAGTTCATCGGCTTCTCCTCTACCCACATCTCGGACATACCAACTTTCTCCGACATCCTTTCTCCATCTACTCTCCATCCTACTTCTACACCTCATCCATACCTCCTGCACCAGAATTTCCTTGCCCAATTCCTGCAACCTTTCCTCAAACTTCACAACATTCCCTCACGACCCCGACCACATGCTCAACCGTTTCGTTTCCAGCAACAGAACTGCTATAGATGTCGACATTTCGAGACCTAGCAGACTCTTCAGGAACCGACCTTGCTCCCTTTCTATTACATCCCACTCACGCAATCCCCAAACGTACACTATAACTCGCTTGTGTACAGATGGAACAGGAGGGGATTCAGTGGGCACCTCCTTACTCCCACATTCACTCTAAATCACTCTTGCTTTTGACAACGTCTCTTTATACATTTCACCCACTCTACTCCGTCATCTTCCATATCCAATCTATCCATACACTCCACCAGTTTCCTCCTAGGAACCGAGTCATACGCCGTTTTTAGATCCACAAACACGGCATACACTCTTCATTTGCATTCCAGTGCGGCATATAAGTCTATGATGGCAATGGTGAATAACAGAATGTATGGTGAAGTGGAAAGAAATGGGCTGCTGTCGGAATGCCAGGGTTCAGAAAGGGAAGAGGGACGAAGAAGCAGATTTTCATGCTGGTGAAAATGGTGAATTTTCACTAGCATGAAAATCTGCTTCTTCGTTCCTCTTCCCTTTCTGAACCCTGGCATTCCGACAGCAGCCCATTTCTTTCCACTTCACCATACATTCTGTTATTCACCATTGCCATCATAGACTTTATATGCCGCACTTATAATAGTGATCCCGCTACAGTTCCTTACGTTCGAGGCCATTCCCCCCTTTATCTACCGGGACCACCTTCCCCACAAACTACTTTTCCGGCACATCCTCCTCTCCACTCCACATCCTATTAATAAACTGCAGCAACTTCTCTCTTCCTACGGTAATTTTTTTAATGCCTCTGCTTTCATCTGTTCCCGCCGCATTTCCCAGTTTCAGCTGTCCCAGGCCCACTTCTACTTCTTTCCGCGAGAACGCGTCCTTCTTACCACCTGTTTCGAACTTCCTAGCTCCACCTTAGACCCCGCCATCTGTCTGCAACTCCTCTCCCAGTTTGCTAGTTCTATGTTCAAATTACCCTGCTTCTCGGTTCCTTTCAGGACCGCCTTTTCTTCACTACACACTCCCTCAACCTTTTTTCCACTCCTCTGTTTTTCCTTCTCGCACGTTCTCCCGAATTTACTTTTTGCCTGATAGGCCCTTTCTAGTGCACATCTCCCGTACCTCTGTTTCGCCATTTCCATTCGCCACTTCGTCTTTTTCACCTTATACTCCACGTTAATCTCTCTCTCTCTCTCTGCCGCCTTCTGTTTCCTCACCAATATAGCCACCATCACTCTCTCTAACGGGAGCATCGAATGTACCTCGTCCCACTTCACGTACTTTAGCTTTTTCTCATATATAGGCATTTCTGGTTGGCCCCATCCAAATCCCTACTGCCCAAAACCTCTTACCCGTCTTGAAACCTTTTCTCACTTTCAAGACCACCTCCACCGGTGCTTGGTTAACCACTCTCCTCCTCCCACGACATTTTCCACCTTGAAGTACTCCAACTCCTCCCTTTCGATACCTTTGACCACTACGTAGTCCAAAACCGAACCTCCTCCCTGCCCGCTGAAAGTCTTTCGTTTTCAGTCCCCTTCGCAGCAACTATTCAGTACATTCCACCCCGACTTTCTCACCCATTGGCCCCATTCTCTACATTCCTGGTTGGTCACTTTATCATATGAGCGTTTATCTCTTCATTCACCGCCCCACCACATTCCAGTCACCCCCGATGATCCATTCATCCGCCTCTATCTCCAGCCCGTCCAGTATCTCCGTTAGTTCCATCAGGTATTTCTTAGCAGTACACTGTGCCTACTCACACCGAGCTTCTATACATTTCTACCTTCCCTATTACCAATCCCGTAGCTTCCCTCGACGACTATCTGTTCCATTCTCCTACTATATTTCCTACTCCTAACAAGATTCCTCCTTTGGCTCTCCCACCCTGTCGGCAAGCAGTTTCCCACCTGCCCACCCCTCTTCAGTCATCCACGCTTCCAGTAGCCTCACTCTTCTGTGATCCACGCTTCTAGAAAGTTCACTATACTTTGAGACTATCCACTCTTCAATTCATCGTTCTTTTCTCCATACTCCCCCTAGCACTTTTTCTCTTAGACCCGCAACATTCCACATTGCACTTGCTCAGCACATATTTTAGATTTAAACATTCTATTGTTTGATGTTTTTTTTTATCAATTTGATAGTATCTAATATTATTCTGACTGCTCTCATTTCTTATGCGTCTCAACCATCATATCTCAATGAGTTAATATCGGACGAAACTGATGTTCCTATCTGATCTCTCTTGGAAATAATAGTTTTAGGTGTCTGATGTTTTTCGTATTTGATGTTTCTCATATTTCTAATTTCTCTTCTTTCGAATGTTTCTTTTCAATGATGTTTCTCATCTCTGATACTTCGTACCTCTTATTATTCTTGTCATAGACGATTCTTATCCCTGATTCCCCTTGTCGTCATCTCTGATCTTCCTTTCCACTGAAACTTCTCATCTCATCCTCTGGTATCTCTGCTATCTTTTACATTTACCTCTGCGCTCTAATATTTCACACATCTATGATAATTCTGGTTTCTGAACTTATTGGTATCTATATGTTTCACATCATTGGTGTGTTTAATACTTCCGGTATCTTTTATATCTGATGTGATTGATTTTTGCTGTTTATCTAATCTGATTTCTATTAGCTGCATCTTGCTTGTTTAGGAATGAAATAATTGGATATTTGTGGGCTCTGATAATTTTCTTACTCGTGATCACTTGGTTATAGATTTTTATGTGTCCTCTGTTAGCTGCCTTGTTTCAATGATTAGTGTATATATGACTTGTTTCTATTTAAAACAAACATGTGACGAGAATATGAAGAATACTGCACACGAATATATAAATAAGAAAAAAAAATATGTGTTGAAATTTTGACAATGGATTTGAAATACGTACAATCAGTATTGCACTATAACTTCAAGATTGCAACACCTCACCTCTACATTCTCCCCAGTAGAACCCATCAGCATCCTTATCCCCCCAAACTCGAATGCTATCACTCTCCGAAAACGGCAGCTCCTCGTCGCAAGCATCCGGATTTGGCGACATCGTAGCCGGATCGTAGTCAAACAAAGCGACGAACCATCTAGCCCGCTTCTGGGCAGTCGGCGGTTGTCCCGGGTTGCCCATAACACCACCTCTAGCACCCTGCTGTTGCCCCAACCGGACCCCTCTGTTCTGCTGCTGACCTGCAATAACTACCCTTCCATGTAATCGCAAGCAACCCCCTAAAAACCTAATTAGTGTACAATTTGTATCTGCCTCTTACCTCGCAGCATCCGTGTGGTTTTTTGATCTTTTAAAACAAGGGGTGTTACTCTAACCACTAAAACGCATGCATGGTAAGGGGGGGACTATCATATTAATTCAAAACAACTAGTTAGTTCGCGGCATTATTAGTAGTAGTGTCGTGTTTGTTGGTTGGTTGGTGTGTCAGTTTCACCTTGTTGCTGCTGCGGCTGCTGGCTCTGCGGCTGCTGCTGGTAATACGGCTGCGTTTGGTGCGATGGCTGCTGTTGCTGCTGTTGCTGCTGCTGCGGCTGTTGTTGATCAACGACGCGCTGCTGCTGCTGCGTAGGCCTACTGCTATGCTGCTGGGCGCGCTGCTGCTGCCCCCCGAACTGTCGCTGCTGGTTCCTTCTGTCTAACATTTCGTCCTCGCTCAGATTGCCCTCATAAGACTCTTTAGTTATTTCTGTAAGGGATCGGTGGGCTGCGTTTAGAAATGAACACAAGCTCAGACACATGGGCACCCCTTTTCGCGAATCACATTTAACACCAAACAAGTCTGCGATTTAACCCTGCAGTCGGTTGCTATATTCGAAATACAGAAAGGACTAAGAATACTCTACTACGTCGCTACGGGATTATTATTAGTTACTTCAGCTACTGATTATAGCTACTTACTCACCAACTCGTCCGTTTTTTTATGCTAAATGGGTTTGTTTTAATTGACTCACCTATCGATGGGATGCCGCCCTGTTGGCGATGGCCCGAGTTGGGGAAGATTTCCTTGTCGCTTAGGTTTTCATCGTGCTCTATCACCTGAAACATGGATGTCTTTTGAATTTTTGTATGGTAACTGTTGGGGGTCGCAACCAACCTGCTGGCCTTGTCGGTTAGCGATTTGCTGCCGCATGTGCATTGGCATTGCGCTGTGGGGTTGTCTGCTTCTACTGACGCCACCACGAAGCACAGCCATTGGTATTAGGGTTGGGACTGAGTCTGCGGATTGGCCGTCGCGCGCTTTTGTTCTAACTGTTACGTGTTTTGGGTTCAACCCTAGAAGTTTACTGATGTCTATCAGCGCGTGATCTCCTGTTGGGGAGTCCACGTCTGTTACTTTTTTACCATCAGCGAACACCGCGTAGCCGGTGATAGTTGAACCGGGGTGGTGTGGTGTGAGGACCGGGTGCCACGTCACCAATAAGGTGCCGTCCTGTGGACCGGGTTCCAGCTGGATTTCGCTTGGTGGATCGGGTAGACCTTTGGGGAGGGTGCGGAAGTCGGTGTGTGCGGCCGCTGGCAACGGCAGGTCTTCGGCGACGTTCGCTATGTTTTGGGCGGCTCTATGGTGTTTGGCACGCACGGTCACTCGGTACTGGGTGTTAGGGGCTAAGCCGGTGATGGTGTGACGATAGACTCCTGGTTTGACACAGCGTACTTCTACGTTGTTCACGCACACCACGTGCTGGTGGTTGGAGTTGGCGGGCAGCCAACTGATGACTGCTTGAGTTGAGGTGATGTTGGAGGCTCGAACGGCGCTAGGCCCGAGCTGGTGGGTGTCTCTTCCGATGATCATTGTGCAGGCTGCGTCCCGTGAGGTCCGCCTGTTTGCTGTGACCGATCGCACACTCATCCTATGAGGCTGAGAAGAGATCAAGTATTTTTTCAGCATGGCTTATTTTATAATCAAACTAGATTTGTGTTCAGCTTTATTGAAAATATTAACCGTTAAGCCACTTTTGACACTCTGAAATCGTTTCAATTAGCTTTTGTCAACAAATGGCTTTTAACCTTTAATAGTTAATATAGATTTTAAATACAATAGATTAATTAGATTTTATGGGCATTATAATGTCATCTAAATCTTTCAGTGTTTTTATGGTTATTATTACAATCTACTTACTCTATTGCTATCGACGCCTTCCACTAAAGCCCTAGTTCTCTCGGTTGCTTTAATAGTTGTCTTCAGTACGCCATCAACGTAGACGTGGTAGCTCTCGATCTGATTCCCAGGGCCAATCTCCGGTGAGGTCCAGCTGATGAGCACGCTTTTGTTGAGCTGCCGCTCCAGCGTGAGTTGCTTCGGCGCCGGTACTAATACCGAGAAGAAATAGTCTGTTGGTCATCAGTTATCAGTCTACCTACTAATCTAGAAAAACTTAGTGCTGGTAGCTCCATAACGACTCTAGTCAGCTCTCACTCGCTCTAATTGTCTGTGTTTCATAGAGGGTGGACTGGATGAAAATAATGGTCAAAACGGCACTCGTGTTTACGTGTCTCTTGTGAAAACGGTGCAGCTTTATATTAAAGATAACAAAAAATAATAATAGTGTACTTACTAGTTAAAAGTACATACTTGAAAAAGTAAATGTGTAGGTAGTTGAATGTGTCGAAACTAGAGGTACAGAAATATATCAAATCCGTCTTGAAACAACTTTAATTAGCAAGACAATACTTTAAACTGCTTGAAACAGCCTGCATTTACTAGCTACATAGTTAACCGGCTTGTCATAACTGAAGTACGGCATGAAACATCTCTAACATAGTTATAAATATCTTTAATCCACCTTGAAGCAGCCTTAATTAGCAAGACGCAGCTTTAAACAGCTTGAAACTCCTTCAATTTACCCGATACAGAGTTAATCGTTGTTATAACTGAAGTCTGTTATGAAACATCTCTAAAATATCCTCAAATGGCTTTTAACGTCTTGCAACATCTTTAATTTGTAAGACGAAGCTTTAATCCGCTTGTAACAGCTTTATTTTACCAGCTACAGAGTTAACCGGCTTGTCACAACTTAAGTCCGGCACGAAACACCTCTAATATAACCTTAAATGGCTTTTATCGTCTTAAAACAGCTTTAATTAGCAAGATGAAGCTTTAAACTGTTTGAAACAGTTTGAATGTACCTGCTACAAAGTTAACCAGCTTGTTATAACTGAAGTCGGTCATGAAACTTCTCTAATATAGCCTCAGATAGCTTTAGTCGTCTTGAAACAGCTTTAATTGACAAGATGATGCTTTAAGCTACTTGAAACAGCTTGAATGTACTTGTTACAGAGTTAATCGGCTTGTCACAACTGAAGTCAAGCATGAAACATCTCTAATATAGTCTTAAATGGCTTGTATCGTCTTTAAATAGCATTAATTAGCAAGCCGAAGTTGTAAGCTGCTTGAAACAGCTTGAATTTACCTGCTACATAGTTAACCGGCTTGTTATAATTGAAGTCGGGCATGAAACATCTCTAATATAGCCTCAAATAGCTTTTGTAGTCTTGAAACAGCTTTAATTGGCAAGACGATACTTTAAAATACTTGAAACAGCTTGAATATACTTGTTACAGAGTTAATCGGCTTGTCACAACTGAAGTCAAGCATGAAACATCTCTAATATAGTCTTAAATGGCTTGTATCGTCTTGAAATAGCAATAATTAGCAAGCCGAAGTTTGAATCTGCTTGAAACAGCTTCAATTTACCTGCTACATAGTAAACCGGCTTGTTATAACTGAAGTCGGGCATGAAACTTCTCTAATATAGCCTCAAACAGCTTTTGTAGTCTTGAGACAGCTTTAATTGGCAAGACGATACTTTAAGCTACTTGAAACAGCTTGAATGTACTTACTACAGAGTTAATCGGTTTGTCACAACTGAAGTCCAGCATGAAACATCTCTAAGGCCCAATTCACACATAAGCGGCGTCGGGCGCAGGCGCGACGTTGCACAGGCGATTGTGATGTCCACATGCAGTGAAGGAGTGGACATTGCACCTTACGTTTACGTAGAGGCGGCGTGGAAGAGTTATGCCTTTCGCCTCTTCGCCTACCTTGCTTTGGCGAAGAGGCAAGGACGCGGTACCGGCGCTGCGAGAGGCACGACACATCAAGCCCCCTCTATATAAACATGTGGTGCAATGTCCACTTAGGTGACGATGGGCGGACAGTTACCTCGTGTTTCTCGCCGCGCCGGCACCGCGTCTTCGCCTAAGACACGGTAGGCGAAGAGGCGAAAGGCATAACTCTTCCACGCCGCCTCTACGTTAACATAAGGTGCAATGTCCACCCCTTCACTGCATATGAACATCGCAATCGCCTGTGCAACGTCGCGCCTTCGCCTCGTCTACGCCGCGCCTGCGCCCGACGAGCTTATGTGTGAATTGGGCCTTATATAGTCTTAAATGGCTTGTATCGTCTTGAAATAGCATTAATTAACAAGCCGAAGTTTTAATCTGCTTGAAACAGCTTCATTTTACCTGCTACATAGTAAACCGGCTTGTTATAACTGAAGTCGGGCATGAAACTTCTCTAATATAGCCTCAAATAGCTTTTATCGTCTTGAAACAGTTTTAATTGGCATGAAGAAAGCTTGAAGCCACTTGAAACAGCTTGCATGTACCTGCTACAGAGTTAACCGGCTTGTCACAACTGAAATCCAACATGAAACATCTCTAAAATAGCCTCAAATGGCTTGTATCATCTTGAAACAACATTAATTTGTAAGACGAAGCTTTAATCTGCTTGTAACAGCTTTATTTTACCTGCTACAGAGTTAACCGGCTTGTCACAACTGAAGTCTGGCATGAAACACCTCTAATATAGCCTCAAATGGCTTTTATCGTCTTGAAACAGCTTTAATTAGCAAAATGAAGCTTTAAACTGTTTGAAACAGTTTGAATTTACCTGCTACAAAGTTAACCAGCTTGTTATAACTGAAGTCGGTCATGAAACTTCTCTAATATAGCCTCAAATAGCTTTTGTAGTCTTGAAACAGCTTTAATTGGCAAGACGATACTTTAAGCTACTCGAAACAGCTTGAATGTACTTGCTACAGAGTTAATCGGCTTGTCACAACTAAAGTCCAGCATTAAACATTTCTAATATAGTCTTAAATGGCTTGTATCGTCTTGAAATAGTATTAATTAGCAAGCCGAAGTTTTAAGCTGATTGAAACAGCTTGAATTTACCTGCTACATAGTTAACCGGCTTGTTATAACTGAAGTCCAGCATGAAACATCTCTAATATAGCCTTAAATGACTTGCATCATCTTGAAACAGCATGAATTAGCAAAACGAAGTTTTAAGCTGCTTGAAACAGCTTCAATTTACCTGCTACATAGTTAACCGGCTTGTTATAACTGAAATCCGGTATGAAACATCTCTAATATACGTTCAAATGGCTTTTATCGTCTTGAAACAGCTTTAATTAGCAAGACAATGCTTTAAACTACTTGAAACACCTGCTACAGACTTAACATAACTTTTTATCATCTAGTTTCGACACAATAACTTCTAGTAACTGCTAAACTAGTAGTAGTGGTAGCAATGAACGGCATGCAGTAAAAGAGGGTGCGTTTCTCTCAAAGTACTAGTGCTCTAGAAGTATCAGAAAGCGTGCGTGAAAGAACGTGTGTGGTCCGTGTTCGCCAACATAATTTAACTATCACTGATACTCGTCAAACTGAGCTGACTATAGCGTATGTAACTAAACGGGAAGCATTTTTTTTGTATCGAGCTAACCAATATAATTCAACGGAAGCTTAAAGCTTGGCAAATCGAGCTACAACTAGTTATTTATCTATAGCCGGCGCCAAAGATAACAAACAGAAAACACAACGCTTCAAAACGATATAACTAATGTCGTGATAATGCATGAATTATAAATTTGGGGTAGTTGATTAAATACACATAAGTAACTCATTCTACAATAGATGAAGATTTTTGGAAGAAAAGTATTGGACTGAAGAAGGATTTAACTCAAGTTGTAACAGAGAAAGAATTATGTAATTGAAGTAACTGCTTAAGGACACTTTAGTTACTCATTATGCAACAGTTGGAGAGATTTGTAGGCAAATTACGATCTTGAGAAGCTTATGAATTGCAAGTTGTAAGTTATTTGGAACGTATTGGACTGAAGAAGGATTTAACTCAAGTTGTGACAGTGAAAGAATTATGTAATTGAAGTAGCTGATTGAGGACCCTTTAATTACTCATTATGCAACAGGTGGAGAGATTTTGATCAAAATTACGATCTTGTGAAGCTTATGAATTGCGAGTTGTAAGTTATTTGGAACGTATTGGACTGAAGAAGGATTTAACTCAAGTTGTGACAGTAAAATAATCATGTAATTGAAGTAGCTGATTAAGGACACTTTAGTTACTCATTATGCAACAGTTGGAGAGATTTGGATAAAAATTACGATCTTGAGAAGCTTATGAATTGCGAGTTGTAAGTTATTTGGAACGTACTGGACTGAAGAAGGATTTAACTCAAATTGTGACAGTGAAAGAATTATGTAATTGAAGTAGCTGATTAAGGACACTTTAATTACTCATTATGCAACAGTTGGAGATATTTGGATGAAAATTACGAACTTGAGAAGATTATGAATTGCGAGTTGTAAGTTATTTGGAACGTATTGGACTGAAGAAGGATTTAACTCAAGTTGTGACAGTAAAATAATCATGTAATTGAAGTAGCTGATTAAGGACACTTTAGTTACTCATTATGCAACAGTTGGAGAGATTTGGATAAAAATTACGATCTTGAGAAGCTTATGAATTGCGAGTTGCAAGTTATTTGGAACGTATTGGACTGAAGAAGGATTTAACTCAAGTTGTGACAGTGAAAGAATTATGTAATTGAAGTAGCTGATTAAGGACACTTTAATTACTCATTATGCAACAGTTGGAGAGATTTGGATGAAAATTACGAACTTGAGAAGATTATGAATTGCGAGTTGTAAGTTATTTGGAACGTATTGGACTGAAGAAGGATTTAACTCAAGTTGTGACAGTGAAAGAATTATGTAATTGATGTAACTGATTGAGGACACTTAGTTACTCATTATGCAATAGTTGGAGAGATTTGGATGAAAATTACGAACTTGAGAAGATTATGAATTGCGAGTTGTAAGTTATTTGGAACGTATTGGAGTGAAGAAGGATTTAACTCAAGTTGTGACGGTGAAAGAATTATATAATTTAAGTAGCTGATTAAGGACACTTTAATTACTCATTATGCAACAGTTGGAAAGATTTGGATGAAAATTACGAACTTGAGAAGATTATGAATTGCGAGTTGTAAGTTATTTGGAACGTATTGGACTGAAGAAGGATTTAACTCAAGTTGTGACAGTGAAAGAATTATGTAATTGAAGTAGCTGATTAAGAACACTTTAGTTACTCATTTTGCAACAGTTGGAGATATTTGGATGAAAATTACGAACTTGAGAAGATTATGAATTGCAAATTGTAAGTTATTTAGAACGTATTGAAATGAAGAAGGATTTAATTCAAGTAGCTGATTAAGGACACTTTAGTTACTCATTATGCAACAGTTGGAGAGATTTGGATGAAAATTACGATCTTGAGAAGCTTATGAATTGCGAGTTGTAAGTTATTTGGAACGTATTGGACTGAAGAAGGATTTAACTCAAGTTGTGACAGTGAAAGAATTATGTCATTGAAGTAGCTGATTAAGGACACTTTAGTTACTCATTATGCAACAGTTGGAGAGATTTGGATGAAAATTACGAACTTGAGAAGATTATAAATTGCAAGTTGTAAGCTATTTGGAACGTATTGGACTGAAGAAGGATTTAACTCAAGTTGTGACAGTGAAAGAATTATGTCATTGAAGTAGCTGATTAAGGACACCTTAGTTACTCATTATGCAGCAGCTGGAAAGATTTGTATGCAAATTACGATCTTGAGAAGCTTATGAATTGCGAGTTGTAAGTTATTTGGAACGTACTGGAATGAAGAAGGATTTAACTCAAGTTGTGATAGTGAAAGCATTATGTAATTGAAGTAGCTGATTAAGGACACTTTAGTTACTCATTACGCAAAAGTTGGAGAGATTTGGATGAAAATTACGATCTTGAGAAGCTTATGAATTGCGAGTTGTAAGTTATTTGGAACGTATTGGACTGAAGAAGGATTTAACTCAAGTTGTGACAGTGAAAGAATTATGTAATTGAAGTAGCTGATTAAGGACACTTTAATTACTCATTATTCAACAGTTGGAGAGATTTGGATGAAAATTACGAATTTGAGAAGATTATGAATTGCAAGTTGTAAGCTATTTGGAACGTATTGGACTGAAGAAGGATTTAACTCAAGTTGTGACAGTGAAAGAATTATGTAATTGAAGTAGCTGATTAAGGACACTTTAGTTACTCATTAAGCAACAGTTGGAGAGATTTGGATGAAAATTACGATCTTGAGAAGCTTATGAATTGCGAGTTGTAAGTTATTTGGAACGTACTGGAATGAAGAAGGATTTAACTCAAGTTGTGATAGTGAAAGCATTATGTAATTGAAGTAGCTGATTAAGGACACTTTAGTTACTCATTACGCAAAAGTTGGAGAGATTTGGATGAAAATTACGATCTTGAGAAGCTTATGAATTGCGAGTTGTAAGTTATTTGGAACGTATTGGACTGAAGAAGGATTTAACTCAAGTTGTGACAGTGAAAGAATTATGTAATTGAAGTAGCTGATTAAGGACACTTTAGTTACTCATTAAGCAACAGTTGGAGAGATTTGGATGAAAATTACGATCTTGAGAAGCTTATGAATTGCGAGTTGTAAGTTATTTGGAACGTACTGGAATGAAGAAGGATTTAACTCAAGTTGTGATAGTGAAAGCATTATGTAATTGAAGTAGCTGATTAAGGACACTTTAGTTACTCATTACGCAAAAGTTGGAGAGATTTGGATGAAAATTACGATCTTGAGAAGCTTATGAATTGCGAGTTGTAAGTTATTTGGAACGTATTGGACTGAAGAAGGATTTAACTCAAGTTGTGACAGTGAAAGAATTATGTAATTGAAGTAGCTGATTAAGGACACTTTAGTTACTCATTATGCAACAGTTGGAGAGATTTGGATGAAAATTACGATCTTGAGAAGCTTATGAATTGCGAGTTGTAAATTATTTGGAACGTACTGGAATGAAGAAGGATTTAACTCAAGTTGTGACAGTGAAAGAATTATGTAATTGAAGTAGCTGATTAAGGACACTTTAGTTACTCATTAAGCAACAGTTGGAGAGATTTGGATGAAAATTACGATCTTGAGAAGCTTATGAATTGCGAGTTGTAAGTTATTTGGAACGTACTGGAATGAAGAAGGATTTAACTCAAGTTGTGACAGTGAAAGAATTATGTAATTGAAGTAGCTGATTAAGGACACTTTAGTTACTCATTAAGCAACAGTTGGAGAGATTTGGATGAAAATTACGATCTTGAGAAGCTTATGAATTGCGAGTTGTAAGTTATTTGGAACGTACTGGAATGAAGAAGGATTTAACTCAAGTTGTGATAGTGAAAGCATTATGTAATTGAAGTAGCTGATTAAGGACACTTTAGTTACTCATTACGCAAAAGTTGGAGAGATTTGGATGAAAATTACGATCTTGAGAAGCTTATGAATTGCGAGTTGTAAGTTATTTGGAACGTATTGGACTGAAGAAGGATTTAACTCAAGTTGTGACAGTGAAAGAATTATGTAATTGAAGTAGCTGATTAAGGACACTTTAATTACTCATTATGCAACAGTTGGAAAGATTTGGATGCAAATTACGATCTTGAGAAGCTTATGAATTGCGAGTTGTAAGTTATTTGGAACGTACTGGAATGAAGAAGGATTTAACTCAAGTTGTGACAGTGAAAGAATTATGTAATTGAAGTAGCTGATTAAGGACACTTTAATTACTCATTATTCAACAGTTGGAGAGATTTGGATGAAAATTACGAATTTGAGAAGATTATGAATTGCAAGTTGTAAGCTATTTGGAACGTATTGGACTGAAGAAGGATTTAACTCAAGTTGTGACAGTGAAAGAATTATGTAATTGAAGTAGCTGATTAAGGACACTTTAGTTACTTATTATGCAACAGTTGGAGGGATTTGGATGAAAATTACGATCTTGAGAAGCTTATGAATTGCGAGTTGTAAGTTATTTGTAACGTATTGGACTGAAGAATGATTTAACTCAAGTTGTGACAGTGAAAGAATTATATAATTGAAGTAGCTGATTGAGGACACGTTAGTTACTTATTATGCTACAGTTGGAGATATTTGGATGAAAATTACGATCTTGAGAAGCTTATGTATTGCGAGTTGTAAGTTATTTGGACCGTATTGGACTGAAGAAGGATTTAAATCAAGTTGTGACAGTGAAAGAATTATGTAATTGAAGTAGCTGATTAAGGACACTTTAGTTACTCATTATGCAACAGTTGGAGAGATTTGGATGAAAATTACGATCTTGAGAAGCTTATGAATTGCGAGTTGTAAGTTATTTGGAACGTACTGGAATGAAGAAGGATTTAACTCAAGTTGTGACAGTGAAAGAATTATATAATTGAAGTAGCTGATTAAGGACACTTTAGTTACTCATTATGCAACAGTTGGAGAGATTTGGATGAAAATTACGATCTTGAGAAGCTTATGAATTGCGAGTTGTAAGTTATTTGGAACGTACTGGAATGAAGAAGGATTTAAATCAAGTTGTGACAGTAAAAGAATTATGTAATTGAAGTAGCTATTTAAGGACACTTTAGTTACTCATTATGCAATAGTTGGTGAGATTTGGATGAAAATTACGATCTTGAGAAGCTTATGAATTGCGAGTTGTAATTTATTTGGAACGTATTGGACTGAAGAAGGATTTAACTCAAGTTGTGACAGTGAAAGAATTATGCAATTGAAGTAGCTGATTAAGGATACTTTAGTTACTCATTATGCAACAGTTGGAGAGATTTTGATCAAAATTACGATCTTGAGAAGCTTATGAATTGCGAGTTGTAAATTATTTGGAACGTACTGGAATGAAGCAGGATTTAACTCAAGTTGTGATAGTGAAAGAATTATGTAATTGAAGTAGCTGATTAAGGACACTTTAGTTACTCATTATACAACAGTTGGAGAGATTTGGATGAAAATTACGAACTTGAGAAGATTATAAATTGCAAGTTGTAAGCTATTTGGAACGTATTGGACTGAAGAAGGATTTAACTCAAGTTGTGACAGTGAAAGAATTATGTAATTGAAGTAGCTGATTAAGGACACTTTAGTTACTTATTATGCAACAGTTGGAGAGATTTTGATGAAAATTACGATCTTGAGAAGCTTATGAATTGCGAGTTGTAAGTTATTTGGAACGTATTGGACTGAGGAAGGATTTAACTCAAGTTGTGACAGTGAAAGAATTATGTTAATAAAGTAGCTGATTAAGGACACTTTGGTTACTCATTATGCAACAGTTGGAGAGATTTGGATGAAAATTACGAACTTGAGAAGATTATGAATTGCAAGTTGTAAGTTATTTGGAACGTATTGGATTGAAGAACGATTTAACTCAAGTTGTGACAGTGAAAGAATTATGTAATTGAAGTATCTGAGTAAGGACACTTTAGTTACTCATTATTCAACAGTTGGAGAGATTTGGATGAAAATTACGATCTTGAGAAGCTTATGAATTGCGAGTTGTAAGTTATTTGGAACGTACTGGAATGAAGAAGGATTTAACTCAAGCTGTGATAGTGAAAGAATTATGTAATTGAAGTAGCTGATTAAGGACACTTTAGTTACTCATTACGCAACAGTTGGAGAGATTTGGATGAAAATTACGATCTTGAGAAGCTTATGAATTGCGAGTTGTAAGTCATTTGGAACGTATTGGACTGAAGAAGGATTTAACTCAAGTTGTGACAGTAAAATAATCATGTAATTGAAGTAGCTGATTAAGGACACTTTAGTTACTCATTATGCAACAGTTGGAGAGATTTGGATAAAAATTACGATCTTGAGAAGCTTATGAATTGCGAGTTGTAAGTTATTTGGAACGTACTGGACTGAAGAAGGATTTAACTCAAATTGTGACAGTGAAAGAATTATGTAATTGAAGTAGCTGATTAAGGACACTTTAATTACTCATTATGCAACAGTTGGAGAGATTTGGATGAAAATTACGATCTTGAGAAGCTTATGAATTGCGAGTTGTAAATTATTTGGAACGTACTGGAATGAAGAAGGATTTAACTCAAGTTGTGATAGTGAAAGAATTATGTAATTGAAGTAGCTGATTAAGGACACTTTAGTTACTCATTATGCAACAGTTGGAGAGATTTGGATGAAAATTACGAACTTGAGAAGATTATGAATTGCAAGTTGTAAGCTATTTGGAACGTATTGGACTGAAGAAGGATTTAACTCAAGTTGTGACAGTGAAAGAATTATGTAATTGAAGTAGCTGATTAAGGACACTTTAGTTATTCATTATGCAACAGTTGGAGAGATTTGGATGAAAATTACGAACTTGAGAAGATTATGAATTGCAAGTTGTAAGCTATTTGGAACGTATTGGACTGAAGAAGGATTTAACTCAAGTTGTGACAGTGAAAGAATTATGTAATTGAAGTAGCTGATTAAGGACACTTTAGTTATTCATTATGCAACAGTTGGAGAGATTTGGATGAAAATTACGATCTTGAGAAGCTTATGAATTGCGAGTTGTAAGTCATTTGGAACGTATTGGACTGAAGAAGGATTTAACTCAAGTTGTGACAGTAAAATAATCATGTAATTGAAGTAGCTGATTAAGGACACTTTAGTTACTCATTATGCAACAGTTGGAGAGATTTGGATAAAAATTACGATCTTGAGAAGCTTATGAATTGCGAGTTGTAAGTTATTTGGAACGTACTGGACTGAAGAAGGATTTAACTCAAATTGTGACAGTGAAAGAATTATGTAATTGAAGTAGCTGATTAAGGACACTTTAATTACTCATTATGCAACAGTTGGAGAGATTTGGATGAAAATTACGATCTTGAGAAGCTTATGAATTGCGAGTTGTAAGTTATTTGGAACGTATTGGACTGAAGAAGGATTTAACTCAAGTTGTGACAGTGAAAGAATTATGTAATTGAAGTAGCTGATTAAGGACACTTTAGTTATTCATTATGCAACAGTTGGAGAGATTTGGATGAAAATTACGAACTTGAGAAGATTATGAATTGCAAGTTGTAAGTTATTTGGAACGTATTGGACTGAAAAAGTATTTAACTCAAGTTGTGACAGTGAAAGAATTATGTAATTGAAGTAGCTGATTAAGGACACTTTAGTTACTCAGTATGCAACAGTTGGAAAGATTTTTATGCAAATTACGATCTTGAGAAGCTTATGAATTGCGAGTTGTAAGTTATTTGGAACGTACTGGAATGAAGAAGGATTTAAATCAAGTTGTGACAGTGAAAGAATTATGTAATTGAAGTAGCTGATTAAGGACACTTTAGTTATTCATTATGCAACAGTTGGAGAGATTTGGATGAAAATTACGAATTTGAGAAGATTATGAATTGCAAGTTGTAAGCTATTTGGAACGTATTGGACTGAAGAAGGATTTAACTCAAGTTGTGACAGTGAAAGAATTATGTAATTGAAGTAGCTGATTAAGGACACTTTAGTTACTCATTATGCAACAGTTGGAGAGATTTGGATGAAAATTACGATCTTGAGAAGCTTATGAATTGCGAGTTGTAAGTTATTTGGAACGTACTGGAATGAAGAAGGATTTAACTCAAGTTGTGACAGTGAAAGAATTATATAATTGAAGTAGCTGATTAAGGACACTTTAGTTACTCATTATGCAACAGTTGGAGAGATTTGGATGAAAATTACGATCTTGAGAAGCTTATGAATTGCGAGTTGTAAGTTATTTGGAACGTACTGGAATGAAGAAGGATTTAAATCAAGTTGTGACAGTAAAAGAATTAT
The DNA here is from genome assembly GCA_963942505.1 of Lordithon lunulatus. Taxonomy (NCBI): domain Eukaryota; kingdom Metazoa; phylum Arthropoda; class Insecta; order Coleoptera; family Staphylinidae; genus Lordithon; species Lordithon lunulatus. The sequence goes on from OZ012675.1 coordinate 11,233,846, forward strand.
GTAATTGAAGTAGCTATTTAAGGACACTTTAGTTACTCATTATGCAATAGTTGGTGAGATTTGGATGAAAATTACGATCTTGAGAAGCTTATGAATTGCGAGTTGTAATTTATTTGGAACGTATTGGACTGAAGAAGGATTTAACTCAAGTTGTGACAGTGAAAGAATTATGCAATTGAAGTAGCTGATTAAGGATACTTTAGTTACTCATTATGCAACAGTTGGAGAGATTTTGATCAAAATTACGATCTTGAGAAGCTTATGAATTGCGAGTTGTAAATTATTTGGAACGTACTGGAATGAAGCAGGATTTAACTCAAGTTGTGATAGTGAAAGAATTATGTAATTGAAGTAGCTGATTAAGGACACTTTAGTTACTCATTATACAACAGTTGGAGAGATTTGGATGAAAATTACGAACTTGAGAAGATTATAAATTGCAAGTTGTAAGCTATTTGGAACGTATTGGACTGAAGAAGGATTTAACTCAAGTTGTGACAGTGAAAGAATTATGTAATTGAAGTAGCTGATTAAGGACACTTTAGTTACTTATTATGCAACAGTTGGAGAGATTTTGATGAAAATTACGATCTTGAGAAGCTTATGAATTGCGAGTTGTAAGTTATTTGGAACGTATTGGACTGAGGAAGGATTTAACTCAAGTTGTGACAGTGAAAGAATTATGTTAATAAAGTAGCTGATTAAGGACACTTTGGTTACTCATTATGCAACAGTTGGAGAGATTTGGATGAAAATTACGAACTTGAGAAGATTATGAATTGCAAGTTGTAAGTTATTTGGAACGTATTGGATTGAAGAACGATTTAACTCAAGTTGTGACAGTGAAAGAATTATGTAATTGAAGTATCTGAGTAAGGACACTTTAGTTACTCATTATTCAACAGTTGGAGAGATTTGGATGAAAATTACGATCTTGAGAAGCTTATGAATTGCGAGTTGTAAGTCATTTGGAACGTATTGGACTGAAGAAGGATTTAACTCAAGTTGTGACAGTAAAATAATCATGTAATTGAAGTAGCTGATTAAGGACACTTTAGTTACTCATTATGCAACAGTTGGAGAGATTTGGATAAAAATTACGATCTTGAGAAGCTTATGAATTGCGAGTTGTAAGTTATTTGGAACGTACTGGACTGAAGAAGGATTTAACTCAAATTGTGACAGTGAAAGAATTATGTAATTGAAGTAGCTGATTAAGGACACTTTAATTACTCATTATGCAACAGTTGGAGAGATTTGGATGAAAATTACGATCTTGAGAAGCTTATGAATTGCGAGTTGTAAATTATTTGGAACGTACTGGAATGAAGAAGGATTTAACTCAAGTTGTGATAGTGAAAGAATTATGTAATTGAAGTAGCTGATTAAGGACACTTTAGTTACTCATTATGCAACAGTTGGAGAGATTTGGATGAAAATTACGAACTTGAGAAGATTATGAATTGCAAGTTGTAAGCTATTTGGAACGTATTGGACTGAAGAAGGATTTAACTCAAGTTGTGACAGTGAAAGAATTATGTAATTGAAGTAGCTGATTAAGGACACTTTAGTTATTCATTATGCAACAGTTGGAGAGATTTGGATGAAAATTACGAACTTGAGAAGATTATGAATTGCAAGTTGTAAGCTATTTGGAACGTATTGGACTGAAGAAGGATTTAACTCAAGTTGTGACAGTGAAAGAATTATGTAATTGAAGTAGCTGAAATTACGAACTTGAGAAGCTTATGAATTGCGAGTTGTAAGTCATTTGGAACGTATTGGACTGAAGAAGGATTTAACTCAAGTTGTGACAGTAAAATAATCATGTAATTGAAGTAGCTGATTAAGGACACTTTAGTTACTCATTATGCAACAGTTGGAGAGATTTGGATAAAAATTACGATCTTGAGAAGCTTATGAATTGCGAGTTGTAAGTTATTTGGAACGTACTGGACTGAAGAAGGATTTAACTCAAATTGTGACAGTGAAAGAATTATGTAATTGAAGTAGCTGATTAAGGACACTTTAATTACTCATTATGCAACAGTTGGAGAGATTTGGATGAAAATTACGATCTTGAGAAGCTTATGAATTGCGAGTTGTAAGTTATTTGGAACGTATTGGACTGAAGAAGGATTTAACTCAAGTTGTGACAGTGAAAGAATTATGTAATTGAAGTAGCTGATTAAGGACACTTTAGTTATTCATTATGCAACAGTTGGAGAGATTTGGATGAAAATTACGAACTTGAGAAGATTATGAATTGCAAGTTGTAAGTTATTTGGAACGTATTGGACTGAAAAAGTATTTAACTCAAGTTGTGACAGTGAAAGAATTATGTAATTGAAGTAGCTGATTAAGGACACTTTAGTTACTCAGTATGCAACAGTTGGAAAGATTTTTATGCAAATTACGATCTTGAGAAGCTTATGAATTGCGAGTTGTAAGTTATTTAGAACGTACTGGACTGAAGAAGGATTTAAGTCAAGTTGTGACAGTTAAAGAATTATGTAATTGAAGTAGCTGATTAAGGACACTTTAGTTACTCATTATGCAACAGTTGGAGAGATTTGGATGAAAATTACAATCTTGAAAAGCTTATGAATTGCAGTTGTAAGTTATTTGGAACGTACTGGACTGAAGAAGGATTTAACTCAAGTTGTGACAATGAAATAATTATGTAACTAAAGTAGCTGATTAAGGACACATCAATTACTCATTGTGCAACATATCTAGAGATCTATTTAATCCAAAACTTGTTTAATTGCAACTTTGAATTTAATTATAATTATCGTTGTATTTTCTGTTGTGTGTAAATCTCTGGTGAGCTCGATAGAAAATTGTTTATTATCAACATATAATAACTAAAAACTAAGTTAGTATTATGATTAGTAAGCGCTAAATGAATTATATTCTCCGCCGGGAGCTCCATATTTACCCCCAGGTTCAGTTCCGGCGCTTAATTCGGTTACTCTAGAGTAGATCTTAGAGAGAAGAGCTTGTGCTCGATTTGTATAACTCTTTTTTGTTTGTTTTTGGGAGAATTTAATTTGTCTATTTAGTGCATGCGGCTATAAGTTCTTTTACCTGGCTCACCATTGTCTACTTCATCCTCCTGCCCCTCGGACATCTCCGCCAGCTCTGTGAGACGTTGCACGTCCGCAGCGAACGTTTCAGCATTGATTTCATCCTCCCTGAGCGTGCTGAGAACGGCTTGATGAAACTCTAGTAGATCGTCACCTGCGAATTAACAAATATGATAATAGTATGATATTCTGTTTGTTTAGTCGCAAATTATTATAGAATTTGAGTCTTCGCTGAGTACGATACGTTAAAATATGAATTCACATACCTATTAATCTCTGTGCAAAATGCGATGGCACTAATCCTCTGCGTCCATCCAAAAGCTCTGCGTCCAAGTAGCCCCCTGCCCCAATAGGTTCCCCCCACACCAAAAGGTAATCGCCAGCTTGCACAGCTAACTCTTCCTCAGAATCCTCAGGATCATATGAAAACCTAAACAAAAACAATTAAAATCTACCAATAACCTCCAAAATAATGATCACATACCTAGCTATATAAACAGAACAACGTCCCTTCCCAGGGATATCCAGCATATCAACAGTGCCCTCCCCAGGATGCCCATTCAAGTAACTTCTATCGACATGCAGACCGCTAACTCCACTCCAATCCGAATCTAAACCATCCGTTAAAATCCGGTTTCGTGTGGGATCGCTCAGTCCTAAAGCCTGCCCGATGGCCCAACCAGTTTGGTGGGGTGTGCATGGAGTAGCCACTCGTCTACCTCCTGTAAAACAAAACAAAAATATATTAAATTACCTCTACAAAAAATATTTAGATTCTACACTTACCAAGCTCAACCTCTTCAAGTGGTTTTAATTTGATGGACATGGGTCCAGTCAGTGGTAGACTATTGAATTGTGAGCTGAGTGGGTTTGAGAACGTTACGTTATTCGAGTAACTGGTGGTGGTAAGCGAGTTGTAGGGTAGATTGAATTGGTTGAGAGTGCTCGTCACTGGGTTGTTAAAGCTTGGATTGTTGAACGCTGTCTGCGGCGGCAAGCTAACCGGGTTGCTAAGAGTGTTGCTGTACGTGGTATTAGACATAACACTCGTCGAGTAGTTGCTGGATGGCACGATACTACTTCCAAGTCCGGATGTGCCCAGTGAGGTCCCCAAAGAGCCGCCGCCCATGGATACTAGACCAGCGGATGTTCCTAGTGTTGTGCCGAGGACTGAGGTTTGGTTTAAGGAGCTGAGGTTGCCCAGGCCGCCGCCCAGGATGTTCTTGCTGGTGTATGAGTGCCCCAGACTGTTGTACTGGGTGGGGGATGGGTTGTAGTTGGTGTTCGAGGGGAGGTACGCGCCTAGACTGCTCGGCTGCGTCGGCTGGTAGTTGTGGGACAAAGCCCCGCCGGGGTAGATCGAGGGGGTTGTGTGGGACATCGTGATTGGTGATATCGGTGGACTACTCTCACCTAACGCGTGACTACTTGCGCTCGTCGCTAAACCACCTAAAAATGTAATTGTTCAGGAAACGAGAACGAAGAATGTGGGGTTGAAAGTGCTTTTGAAGTTTGGAGGTGTCTGCACCACAAGGATACTAATTTCAAGAACTTCATACAAACATTAAATTTTATTATTAATAATTGTAATGAAACAACATTATTTCCTTGAATATGTTTTCGAATTACGAAGATTGACTTTAAACCTCACTTCCGGTAATCAAATTTCTTTTGAACTGGTGAGTTCTACGTCAAATCAAAGGTACAATGAAGTAGAATCGTACAGTGGAAAGTATGTGGAAGTATATAATTAAATAACTACGCGACAGTTCATGGAACTGCATCCGATATACAAAATCAACTATTGGGACTTTAAGCCTCACTACCGGTGCTAAATTTCTTCTAAATTAGTGAATTATCCTTCAAATCAAAGGTAATTTAAAGGAGAATATTATAATGGCAAGAATATAGAAGTAGATCATTAAATAACTGCGTGGCAGTTCAAGGAACTGCATCTGAATGAACAAAATGAACTATTGGGAATTTAAATCCTCACTTCTGGTTTCCTCTAAATTAGTGAATTATCCTTGCAATCAAAGGTAATTTAAAGGAGAATATTACCATGGCAATAATATGAAAGTAGATCAGTAAATAACTATGCGACAGTTCAAGGAATTACATTTGAATGCACAAAATGTACTATTGGGACTTTGGGCCTCACTTCTGGTTGTAACATTTCTTCTAAATTAGTGAAATATACTTCAAATCAAAGTTAATTTAAAGAAGGATACTACAATTGCAAGAATATGGAAGTAGATCATTAATAACTACGTGGCAGTTGGAGGAACTGCATTCGAATGCATTTAATGAACTATTGGGACTTTAAAGCCTCACTTCTGGTGGTAAAATTTCTTCTAAATTAGTGAATTAATCCTCAAATCAAAGGTAGTTTAAAGGAGAATATTACAATGCCAAAAATATGGAAGTAGATCATTAAATAACTGCGTGGCAGTTCAAGGAACTGCATCTGAATGCACAAAATGAACTATTGGGAATTTGAAACCTCACTTCTGGTGGTAAAATTTCTTCTAAATTAGTGAATTATCCTTCAAATCAAAGGTAATTTAAAGAAGAATATTACAATACCAAGAATATGGAAGTAGATCATTAAATAACTACGTGGCAGTTGAAGGAACTGCATCTGAATGCGCAAAATGAACTATTGGGATTTTAAAGCCTCACTTCTGGTGGTAAAATTTCTTCTAAATTAGTGAATTATCCTTCAAATCAAAGGTAATTTAAAGAAGAATATTACAATGGCAAGAGTATGGAAGTAGATCATTAAATAACTACGTGGCAGTTCAAGGAACTGCATCTGAATGCACAAAATGAACTATTGGAAATTTAAAACCTCACTTCTGGTGGTAAAATTTCTTCTAAATTAGTGAATTATCCTTCAAATCAAAGGTAATTTAAAGAAGAATACTACAATGGCAAGAATATGGAAGTAGATCATTAAATAACCATATTGCAGTTCACGGAACTGCATCTGAATGCACTAAATGAACTATTGGGACATTTAGCCTCACTTCTGGTGGTAAAATTTCTTCTAAATTAGTGAATTATCCTTCAAGTAAAAGGTAGTTTAAAGGAGAATATTACAATGACAAGAATATGGAAGTAGATCATTTAATAACTACGTGGTAGTTCAAGGAACTGCATCTGAATGCACAAAATGAACTATTGGGAATTTAAAACCTCACTTCTGGTGGTAAAATTTCTTCTAAATTAGTGAATTATCATTCAAATCAAAGGTAGTTTGAAGGAGAATATTACAATGGCAAGAATATGGAAGTAGATCATTAAATAACTACGTGGCAGTTCAAGGAACTGCATCTGAATGCACTAAATGAACTATTGGGACATTTAGCCTCACTTCTGGTGGTAAAATTTCTTCTAAATTAGTGAATTGTCCTTCAAGTAAAAGGTAGTTTAAAGGAGAATATTACAATGACAAGAATATGGAAGTAGATCATTTAATAACTACGTGGTAGTTCAAGGAACTGCATCTGAATGCACAAAATGAACTATTGGGAATTTAAAACCTCACTTCTGGTGGTAAAATTTCTTCTAAATTAGTGAATTATCATTCAAATCAAAGGTAGTTTGAAGGAGAATATTACAATGGCAAGAATATGGAAGTAGATCATTTAATAACTACGTGGTAGTTCAAGGAACTGCATCTGAATGCACAAAATGAACTATTGGGGATTTAAAACCTAACTTCTGGTGGTAAAATTTCTTCTAAATTAGTGAATTATCATTCAAATCAAAGGTAGTTTGAAGGAGAATATTACAATGGCAAGAATATGGAAGTAGATCATTAAATAACTACGTGGCAGTTCAAGGAACTGCATCTGAATGCACAAAATAAACTATTCGGGATTTAAAACCTCACTTCTGATGGTAAAATTTCTTCAAAATTAGTGAATTATCCCTCAAATCAATGGTAGTTTGAAGGAGAATATTACAATGACAAGAATATGGAAGTAGATCATTAAATAACTACGTGGCAGTTCAAGGAACTGCATCTGAATGCACAAAATGAACTATTGGGAATTTAAAACCTAACTTCTGGTGGTAAAATATCTTCAAAATTAGTGAATTACCCTTTAGATTAAAGTTAGTCTAAAGGAGAATATTACCATGGCAAGATAATGGAAGTAGATCATTAAATAACTACGTAACAGTTCAAGGATTACATCTGAATGCACAAAATGAACTATTGGGACTTTAAAGCCTCACTTCCGGTGGTAACATTTCTTCTAATTTAGTGAATTATACTTCAAATCAAAGTTAATTTAAAAAAGGATACTACAATTGCAAGAATAGATCATTAAATAACTACGTGGCAGTTGAAGGAACTGCATTCGAATGCATAAAATGAACTATTGGGACTTTAAAGCCTCACTTCTGGTGGTAAAATTTCTTCTAAATTAGTGAATTAACCCTCAAATCAAAGGTAGTTTAAAGGAGAATATTACAATGGCAAGAATATGGAAGTAGATCATTAAATAATTACGTGACAGTTCAAGGATTACATCTGAATGCACAAAATGAACTATTGGGATTTTAAGCCTCACCTCTGGTGGTAAAATTTCTTCAAAATTAGTGAATTATCCTTCTAATGAAAGGTAGTTTAAAGGAGAATATTACAGTGGCAAGAATATGGAAGTAGATCATTAAATAACTACGTGGCAGTTCAAGGAACTGCATCTGAATGCACAAAATGAACTATTGGGACTTTTAGTCTCACTTCTGGTGGTAAAATTTCTTCTAAATTAGTGATTTATCCTTCAAATCAAAGATAGTTTAAAGGAGAATATTACCATGGCAAGAATATGGAAGCAGATCATTAAATAACCACGTGACAGTTCAAGGATTACATCTGAATGCACAAAATGAACTATTGGGACTTTAAGCCTCACTACTGGTTGTAACATTTTTTCTAAATTAGTGAATTATCCCTCAAATCAAAGGTAGTTTGAAGGAGAATATTACAATGGCAAGAATATGGAAGTAGATCATTAAGTAACTACGTGGCAGTTCAAGGAACTGCATCTGAATGCACAAAATGAACTATTGGTACTTTTAGCCTCACTTCTGGTGGTAAAATTTCTTCTAAATTAGTAAATTATCCTTCAAATTAAAGGTAGTTTAAAGGAGAATATTACCATGGCAAGAATATGGAAGTAGATCATTAAATAACTACGTGACAGTTCAAGGATTACATCTGAATGCACAAAATGAACTATTGAGACTTTAAGCCTCACTACTGGTTGTAACATTTTTTCTAAATTAGTGAATTATCCCTCAAATCAAAGGTAGTTTGAAGGAGAATATTACAATGGCAAGAATATGGAAGTAGATCATTAAGTAACTACGTGGCAGTTCACGGAACTGCATCTGAATGCACAAAATGAACTATAGGTACTTTAAGCCTTACTTCTGGTGGTAAAATTTCTTCTAAATTAGTGAATTATCCTTCAAATTAAAGGTAGTTTAAAGGAGAATATTACCATGGTAAGAATATGGAAGTAGATCATTAAATAACTACGTGACAGTTCAAGGATTACATCTGAATGTACAAAATGAACTATTGGGAGTTTAAGCCTCACTTCTGGTTGTAATATTTCTTCTAAATTAGAGAATTATTCCTCAAATCAAAGCTTGTTTGAAGGAGAATATTACAATGGCAAGAATATGGAAGTAGATCATTAAATAACTACGTGGCAGTTCTAAGAACTGCATCTGAATACATAAAATGAACTATTGGGACTTTAAGTCTCACTTCTGGTTGTAACATTTCTTCTAAATTAGTGAATTATCCCTCAAATCAAAGGTAGTTCGAAGGAGAATATTACAATAGCAAGATAATGGAAGTAGATCATTAAATAACTACGTGGTAGTTCAAGAAACTGCATCTGAATGTACAAAATGAACTCTTAGAACTTTAAAGCCTCACTTTCGGTATTAAAATTTCTTCCAAATTAGTGAATTATTCTTCAAATCAAGGTAATTTAAAGGAGAATATTACAGTGATAAGAATATAGAAGTAGGTCATTAAATAACTACGTGACGGTTCAAGGAACTGCATCTGAATGCAGAAAATGAACTGTTGTGACTTTAAAGTATCACTTTCGGTAGTAAAATTTCTTCTAAATTAGTGAATTATTCTTCAAATCAAGGTAATTTAAAGGAGAATATTACAGTGGCAAGAATATAGAAGTAGATCATTAAATAGCTACGTGGTAGTTCAAGGAACTGCATCTGAATGCAGAAAATGAACTGTTGGGACTTTAAAGCCTCACTTCCGGTAGTAAAATTTCTTCTTAACTAGTGAATTATACTTCAAATCATAGGTAATTTAAAGAAGAATAGTACAGTGACAAGAATGTAGAAGTAGATTATAAAATAACTACGTGGTAGTTCACGGAACTGCATCTGAAATCACAAGATGAACAATTGGAAATTTAAACTACTTCCGGTAGTAAACTCCTTTCTATATTGGTGATCTATACTTCGAATCAAAAGTACTATAAAAAAGAATAATACAGTGGCAAGATTGTTGATCCATATCAGAAGATAACTACGTAACAGCTCAAGGAACTGCATATAAAGTAACAGGTTGATGAATTGGAATTTTAAACCCTCACTTCCGGTAGTTACCTCCTTTCTATATTGATGATCTAGACGTCAAATCAAGGGTAATTTAAAGGAGAATAGTACAGTGGCAAGAATGTGGATGTAGACCATTAAATAACTACGTGGCAGTTTAATGAATTGCATCTGAAAGCACAAGGTGAACTATTGGGACTTTAATGCCTTACTTCCGGTGGTAACATTTCTTCTAAAGTAGTAAATTATACTTCAAATCAAAAGTGCTGGATTAGTATAGTGACAAGACTGTGGATATATATATATATATATATATATATATATATATATATATATATCATTAGATAACTACAAAAATGTTCAAGGAACTGCATCTGAATTCACAATTCACAAGTTGAATAATTGGAAATTTAAAGCCTCACATCCGGTAGTAAACTATCTTATATATTTGTGATATATACGTCAAATCATAGGTACTTTAAAGTATAATAGCACAGTGGTAAGAATGTGGGTGTATATCATTAGATAACCACGTAACATTTCAAGAAACTGCATCTGAATTCACAGGATGAACAATTGAATCTTTAAATCCTCACTTCCGTTAGTAAACTCTATTCTATATTGATGAGTTGTACGTCAAATTAAAGGTACTTTTAAGAAGAATAGTACAATGGTAAGAATGTTGATGTATATCATTAGATAAACACGTAACAGTTCAATGAACTGAATATTAATTCACATTATGAACAATAGGAACTTTAAAGCCTTCCGGAAGTACACTCTCTTCTATATTGGTGACCTATTCATCAAATCAAAGGTAATTTAAAGAATAAGGGTACAGTACAAGAATGTGGATGTATATCATTAGATAACCACGTAACAGTTGAAGTAATTCACAAGATGAACAATTAAGACTTTAAGGTCTCACTTCCGGTAGTAAACTCCCTTCTATATTGGTGATATATACGTCAAATCAAAGGTACTTTAAAGGCGAATAATAGTAGAGTGGTCATAGAAGTATATCATTAGATAACCATGCATTTTTTGTTTTCTAAATTTTTGAATTATATTGATTTTACTCGTCATCACTTCTAAAATAATCTAAAACTATGACCATGACCAAAATATGTCTGTAGATACTTCAAATATGTCTGTAGATACTTCAAATTGATTAAAATCATCCTGCATTGTGGGCAAACTCATATAAATCAGTAACAAACAGGTTTCACGACTAATAGTATAGTCGAAAATTATTTCGTTTGTGACACCTCTCCAAAAATTCAAAAGCACTCGATATAAGACATTACATTTGTATTCAAACATTGCTTGTTATGAAAACCACACAGTACATATAATATTTTTTTGGATACACATAAAAGGCAAACATCTATAGCAAACACTGACAGTAGAGCGTTCCGAAAGACAATGAGTGTGTTTTATACCAATTGGAAAGGCCAAGATGCGCCGACATCGATTAATTTTAAACGTGCAACATTCAGCAGCGATTAATTAAGCTCACATTCACGTTACGGCTTCGGTTTTTTTTTTTGTATGTTTGTGTGTATGTGGTACGTGCAAGTTTTGTTTGTGATGATGTGTGTGATGCGGGGCATTTACAGGGGGCCGGCGAGTACATTCATTTTGCGTGCGGGGTGTGTGTGTGTATTGGAGGGAGATAATTTTGAGTTTTAATTCTGGAGCGAACACATCCAACTTACCCAGTGTGGTCGAGCGACTGTGGTCAAGCTCGGCCAGTATTCTATTGTCTTGTTCGATTTTGGCCATGATACGATCGATTTCGGTGCCCTTCGGGCCGTACTGTTGGTGGCTAGCGAGGTTCGTGTGGCTGGACAGATTGTGGCCCCCCATTCGGGTCCGCGGGGCCGTCGCCAGCTCTAATTGCAACTCCTCACATCTGGGGAGGGTTGCGTTTTTGTAACTTTTTGTTTGTTTTTTTTTTTGGTTTTGGTGTTTTGGTTTTTGGTATTGATTTTTTTTTTGTTACCTGACTGTCTCTAGGGCTACTTTCTTCTCGAGCTCGCGCACGCGTGACTGTTTCGTGTCGAGTTGCTCCGATCCGCAGTCTCTTAATGAGGCTAGCGCCTCGGCGTGCGCCCTTTGTAGGTCCGACCGGCGCGCCTCGGCCGCCCTCAATTGCATCTCTAGGTCCATCTCCTTGACACACCAAAATGATTCACTACTTCAGCACTTCTTGATTTTTTTCGATCGCAAATCCGGTGTTTGTGTATTTTATGCGTACCGTGATGGAATTTGCAAGAAATCATGAATGGGTGATGGTTTTACGTGGGGGGAATTATACAGGATGTTATTTATTTATTTAGAGAAAGCCTCAACAAGCGTGATTTGCTGCAGCCACAAGTTAATGATTAATCAAAAATGTCACACTCGTCGCACGGAAAATAAATACGTTTTGTTATCAACAATAACAATCTTATGGCTACAAATTTTATTCAACAAAAATGTGAACATGGTCAAAAATTATTTTTTATTATTATAATAGCTACGATTTTTAATATTCTTAAATGGAAGAGAACTGTCGTTTCGTTCTCTTCCATTTAAGAATATTAATAAGAATATATTAATAAGAAGTTATTTTGAAAATATCACTCTTTTCCAGATAGAAGCAATTTTACTTCTAACTTGAATGAATTATATATTGAATCAAAGATAATTTAAAGAAGAAAGCTACAGTGGAGATAATTTGGATATATTGAATGAGTTCACTCACTGATAGTTCAGTGAACTACGTCTGAATGCACATATTACTTCGAAGACTTTAAAGACTTACTTCCTATAGTAAAATTACTTATAAATTGGTGAATTATGCGTTAAATCAAAAATAATTTAAATAAGAGAGCTACAGTATATAGAAATTGGAAATATTTAATGAGTTAACTCAATGAAAGCTCAGTGAACTGCGTCTGAATGCACATTTTACTTCTAAAACTTTAAAAACTTACTTCCTATAGTAAAATTGCTTATAAATTGGTGAATTATGCGTTGAATAAAAAATAATTTAAAGAAGAGAGCTACAGTGGACAGAAATTGGAAATATTTAATGAGTTAACTCAATGAGAGCTAAGTGAACTGCGTCTGAATGCACATATTACTTCTAAAACTTTAAAAACTTACTTGCTATAGTAAAATTGTTTATAAATTGGTGAATTATGCGTTAAATAAAAAATAATTTAAAGAAGAGAGCTACAGTGGACATACATTTTAAATATTTAATGAGTTAACTCAATAAGAGCTCAGTGAACTGCACACGTTACTTCTAAGACTTTAAAGCCTTACTTCCTATAGTAAAATTACTTCTAAATTGTTGAGTTATGCGTTGAATCAAAAATATTTTAAAGAAATATGCTACAATGTTTGTAATGGTCGTTTCGCTAGTTTCTTCAAAAGAATATTGAACCTTTGTAGAAGTTGGCGTCTTTAAGGTTGGCGTTTTCAAATTTAGACAACTTGTGACGCATATTTAATAGCATAGACGAAATGCTTATAAGAAATATGCACAGTTTTCTTTAAGTAGAATATAAATTGAGTTGCAAAAATACGTATGCAAAAGAATAATGTTGCACGTATTCCGTAGTCCAGGTTTTATTTTTTGTTCACAATTACCGAAGGACTATGGACATTCTCCATAGTCCTTCGGTAATTGTGAACAAAAAATAATAAATTTAAAGTGCAACACAAGTTGTCTAAATTTGAAAACGCCAACCTTAAGGAATTTCATTTCAAACGTGGATAACAATAAAATACCTATAGATTTCGGATTTAAGGCATACAAATTTGATACACAACTATCAAGTTCTGTTCTCATTTACAAAAATGTACGTTGCGCATGGTGTAAGTGGTTTATGTGGTCAAATTATAATATTTTGCATTTTTTACTCATAATAAGTTTGCATAATTGATCAACGTTTTTGCACGTAAATTTATCTCACATAATTTTATCGCATATGTTAAATATTCGCAAAAGTTAACAAATTTTTTTATCAAACAAAGTCACTTTCCATTCTCCATTTTTCCATTTCTCCGCCAATAAAGGATGTTCCTTCCCTTGAAATCGCGTTAGGGCTTTCATTTGGGATTCTACGATCGTTGCGAGACGACCGCCCGGCGCGCGAAGGAGCCCGTATTAAGAATGCATCGACCTCCTGCCTCCCGATAAATTAATGAGGCGGATGGCGAGGCGGTGGCGGCGGTAAAGGGCGCAACGGGGCCGCCGGGCAGACGAGCCTAAATTGAAAGCAAGCCAAAATACGTCGCCGCTAGCGAATACGAGTTTCAGGCCCGGCGCCTTCACCATAAATGCACAGTTGTGCGAGCGCTGATCTAAATGTTAATGTTGTAATTTTATGGATATAATAATAATAATAAGTTTATTCCCGCCAAAAAAAAACAGTTTTGTACAAAGACGTATATAGAAATAGACTGTAACAAAGTTACACGCAAAACAAAACTAACTCTGCATATTTTTTAGGGAAAAAAAACTTCTATGCGTTCAAGAGAGAGGCTCAGAGGAGTTTAATCACCCGGAATTAAACTTAACTCCACAGAAAACCTCTGAAAAATGAATAATAATAATAATAAGATTATTCCCGCAAAAAAAAACAGTTTTGTACAAAGACGTATGTAGAAATAGACCGAAACAAAGTTAGACGCAATACAAAACTAACTCTGCATATTTTTTAGGAAAAAAAAAACTTCTATGCGTTCAAGAGAGAGGCTCAGAGGAGTTTTATCACCCGGCATTAAACTTAACTCCACAGAAAACCTCTGAAAAATTAATAATAATAATAATAATAAGATTATTCCCGCCAAAAAAAACAGTTTTGTACAAAGACGTACCTATGTAGAAATAGACCGAAACAAAGTTACACGTAATACAAAACTAACTCTGCATATTTTTTAGGGAAAAAAAACTTCTATGCGCTCAAGAGAGAGGCTCAGAGGAGTTTAATCACCCGGCATTAAACTTAACTTCACAGAAAACCTCTGAAAAACTGTGATTCACGAAAATTCTACATGACGGGTTTCGAACCCAATGCCCACTCAGCTGGGTGCCTATTTTTGGTTTTTCGAATTCATGATTTTGTTTGAAAATATTACACCTATATCTTTCTATAAAAATTTCGTACAAACGGATCGTTACAAAGGTATACGCAAAACTAAATTTTAGATACAAATAACTTTCACGTTAGATTACAGATTTTACTCAAATTTTCACGGTATCACCCAAGCTCGAGTTCTCAGCCGATTTCCAAATTTGGTCGCATCCATTGGGCCATTTTCCCGAAATCACACACGAAGACATTTCCCACAAATAGTCCAATCTAGACCATATTAGTCATGAAACGTATAGAAAAGTAAAAAATTTCAATTCGAAATTTCTTCGTGAGAACTTTTCATTATACAGTGCTGTTATCGGAAAGTAAAAATTAGATTTGATGTTTTTGGTATTTAGCTTAATTTATTGCATTCCTCACTTGATGTTAGGGTTACCAACCATCCCCCTTTTAGAAGGACAATCCTCCTTTTGGGAGGACAATCCTTCTTTAGAGACGACAATCCTCTTTTTGGTGGAAGGACAATCTTTTTTTTTTAATAGGATAATCCTCCTGATGGCTAACTTTTCCTAACAGGACACTGCAGGCTCAATAAGCGCATGACACGGATAGGTCTGGCAAAATAATACCTCTGAAGGTTCAGCCAGGAAGAGGAAGAGACCGCAACTCCAACAACCCATTAGGCCATTTTGCCGAAATCACACACAAAGACATTTCCCACAAATACACTAATCTAGACCATATTAGTCATGAAACGTATAGAAAAGTAAAAATTTTCAATTCGAAATTTCTTCGTGACAACCTTCCTTATACAGTGCTGTTTTCGGAAAGTAAAAATTAGATTTGATGTTTTTGGTATTTAGCTTAATTTATTGCATTCCTCACTTGATGTTAGGGTTACCAACCATCCCCCTTTTAGAAGGACAATCCTCCTTTTGGGAGGACAATCCTTCTTTAGAGACGACAATCCTCTTTTTGGTGGAAGGACAATCTTTTTTTTTTAATAAGATAATCCTCCTGATGGCTAACTTTTCCTAACAGGACACTGCAGGCTCAACAAGCGCATGACACGGATAGGTCTGGCAAAATAATACCTCTGAAGGTTCAGCCAGGAAGAGGAAGAGACCGCAACTCCAACAACCCATTAGGCCATTTTGCCGAAATCACACACAAAGACATTTCCCACAAATACACTAATCTAGACCATATTAGTCATGAAACGTATAGAAAAGTAAAAAATTTCAATTCGAAATTTCTTCGTGACAACTTTCCTTATACAGTGCTGTTTTCGGAAAGTAAAAATTAGATTTGATGTTTTTGGTATTTAGCATAATTTATTGCATTCCTCACTTGATATTAAAGTTAACAACCATCTCCCTTTTGGAAGGACAATCCTCCTTTTAGGAGGACAATCCTCCGTTTGAAAGGACAATCCTCCTTTTGAGAGGACAATCCTCTTTTGAGGAGGACAATCCTTCTTTAGTGAGGACAATCCTCCTTTTGGGAAGACAATCCTTCTTTTGATACGATAATCGTCCTGATGGCTAACTTTTCCTAATAGGACACTACAGGCTCAACAAGCGCATGACTCGAATAGGTCTGGCAAAAGAATACCTCTGTAGGTTCTGCCAGGAAGAGGAAGAGAGCACAACTTCAACAACCCTCCTTTTGGCTATCCCTATCACTTGATAAAATGTCTCTTTTCCTTCTTCTTTTCTTTCTAAATACGCTCATGCTCTTATCGTTGAGCATCGTTCTGCCTCGGTCGGCCTTCACCCATACGATCGTTGTCTTGGTCATTGTGCGTTGAGTTGGCCCTGTTTTCCGTCCCCTCTAGTCTTGTTCAACGCCTTGATCCTCTTAATTGGGTATCGGAGGCCTCCCGCGGCGAGTGCTTCTGCGTTGCGGAGAAAACTGTCTGCCTTTTGCAGTGACTTGCCTGGTGCCCTTCCTCGCCACACTCGAGGTACAGGTTTCTTCGGTCCTCCATACTGCATTCGTGAGCCCGATAACCATCCAGCCAGCAGCCGAGTGGCAATTTCTTCCTCCATGTTGCTCTACACCATGCCTAATCTCGGCATTGCTGCGGTAAGTTCGTCGGCACCTTTCTCGGTTGACGTTCCGGTTAGGCCTAGGTTGTATACCCTCTACTGCTCATTGTTCGTGGTTACTACCTTGATAGCTGTCTCAACCTATATCTTTGTTGTTAGGAGGTTCAGGCTCCTTTATGGAGGGTTACGCCCGGCCTCCTGACCTTGGCATATTCCCGCATCCTATTTGCTGATCGCCTCATACAGTGTGTAGGCGCCACTGCCCCTACCCTAATCCGGACGTGACCATTGTCTGTTCTCTCAAACCGGGCGACATTGCTGTCACCATTGTCTATTTCTCGGATCCTCCGGACTAGGTCTGCGTATATATATATATATATATATATAATTTCTCAAAAATAATTGATACATCTGGTGATTCTTCATTCAGATAGCCGACAATGGCAAGAAGTACTTCACTATATATATATATATATATATATATATATATATATATATATATATTATATATATATATATATATATATATTATATATATATATATATATATATATATATATATATCCGGTTCTTATTCGCATTGACCCATATGGATCATTCCTTTCGGGTCTTTTATGTTGGTGGTTGTCGTTACCTGGGGAGTTTAGGTCGTGTAGATCTCCTCCAGGTTCCTGAGCATTGCTTAGATAGGAGAGTCTGCAAAATAATATTCTATGTTGGCCCCGTTCGCCCTTCCATGCCACACCAGGTTTCTTGAACCCTCCCCACTGTAATCGTGAGCACGGTGACCATCAGCGGCTGCAGTCACGTGGCAGTTGCTCCCTTCGTGTTCCCCTGCACTGTACCATGTCTACTCTCAGCCTTGCTGCGCTAAGATCTTCGGCACCTTTCTCGGTTGTTGTCACTGTGATGTTTATGATGATGTTCCGGGCCGGTCTAGATTCTACTGCCCTATACTGCTCCATGTTCTTGATTACTGCCTTGATGACTGTCTCCTGTCTCAATCTCTCTCTCTTTATTGATCTAGACCCTTTTATGGAGGGTTACGCCCGACTTCTGGCCTATGGCCTCTATTCTCGGTACGTTTTCGCTAATCGCCTCGTACAATGTGTCTACTGCCCCTACCCTAATCCAAAGGTGGCCATTGTCCGTTCTCTCAAGCACGGTTTGAGAGAACGGACAATTGTTATCACTACACACACGGTTGTAGTAGCAAAATCCTCCGAACAAGGTCCGCGTATTACTGGCCCTCGGTCGTTTTGACCAATATGGTTTCTTCCTTCTTGAATTTCGATTTTGTGTTGGTGGTGGCGGTTTGCTCGAAATGTTCGGTGGTGTGGTTCCCCTCCAGGTGCCTGATCATTGCTTGCAAATAGTATTCTATGTTGGCCTCGTCCGCTATTGCCTCTATTCTTGACCTTCGCTTCGTACCGCGCCGCTTAATTGGGTATTGAAGGCCTCCCGTGACATGTCCATCTCAATTGCATAGGGCGCAGAAGGCTGTCTGCCTCTTACAGTAACTTGCCTTTCCTCACCACACCTTAGGCATAGGTTTCTCCGTCCTCCCCACTGCATTTATGAGCTCGATGACCATCCAGCCAGCAGCGACTGCAACTGCAGCTTTTTCTCTCCGTGTTGCTCTGCGCTGCACCATGCCTACTCTCAGCGTTGTTGCGCTTTAGGTCATCGGAACCTTTCTCGTTTATTATAATTGTGATGTTTTTGGTTTCCGGCCCGGTCGAGGTTCCTCTTCCCTGGTGCTGCTTCTTGTTCTTTGTTACTGCCTTGATTGCTGTCTTAGTCTCTGTATTTGTTATTAGGAGGTCTAGGCCGCTTTATAGAGAGTTACGCCTGGCCTCCTGACCCTGGCCTCTATTTCCGATTCCTTCTTGCTGCTGGCAGGGGCAGTAGCGCCAAAGTCGACACACTGTGCGAGAGTGTGTCGACTTTGGCGCTACTGCCCCTTGTCCCAGAAGGTGGGCCATTGTCCGTCCTCTCAAACCTGTCACCACTCTCTATTTCCCGGATCATCTGGACTAGGTCCGTGTATTACAGGCCCTCGGTCGGTTTGATCAATATGGATGCTTCTTCTTGGTCTTCGATGTCGTATTACTGGTGGCCGTTACCTGGGGAGTTTAGGTATTGTTATTCTCCTCCAGTTTCCTGATCATTGCTTGGATAGGTGAGCCTGCGAAATTGTATTCTACGTTTTTCATTATATCCAGCCTTGATGCCTTAACTGGTATTCCCTCTGTTATGTTTGCCTCTGGGATTACCCTGAGGCGTCGGCTGTCATCGTATGTATTTTCCATCATCTTCACCTCCTGGTGTGGCATATTGTGGCCACTTCACTCGTCACTGCTGGTATCGCCCTGTATGTACTGTTGATTGGCTTTCGTGACTGTGCATCGTCAGCATCGTCAGCATCATCATCATCAATCAACCAATTTCCTCCACTGCTGGACATAGGTCTCCAGTAATTTTATCCATTTTTGCCGATCTTGTGCTTGGTTTTATCCTTTTGATGTCGTCGGCCCATCTAGTTGGTGGGCGGCCTCTAGTTCAGTAGGCATCTCTGCGCGGTCTCCACTGAATAATTCTTGTCGTCCAGCGATTGTCCGAAAGTTGCGCAACATGTCCGGCCCAGTTCCATTTTAAACTCGTTATACGGGTGGGGAGAGTTAGAGGAGTGACTAAAAAAGGACAAAATGGAATGAGGATATAAGAAGAGAACTAAATGTAACGCCGACAATGAAGTACATAGAGGAAAAACAATTAGGATGGTGGGGACTCATAATTAGGATGGTCCTCTCCCTTATTCTGTTATTTGGGACCCTGTCTCTAAGAGATATGCCTAAGATACAATACTTATTTTATTCGTAGTGTTCTCACTAAGAAGACTACGAATAAAATAAGTAGGGTGAGTGTTTTGTCACAGTGTGGCATTTAGCGGCCACTTCACCCTCCTCCAGGTTAGGTTGCGCTAGTTCAGGGACTACACCTCCGTTTTTCTTTTCCGGTCGCTGGCAACTGCTCTGCGCTCAACATCTATTAACCTGACTGTTTTAGGGCCAGTTGGATGGTTCCCTCCTCATCACTTTCACGTTCTTGTAGCCGGTGTTAGGCCATCGTCTCGCCTGCTTTCTTGTACCTGGTTAACTTATCACAAGATCCTTGTATTCTAGCTATGGTCTGTTGTGTTGTCTCCACTTTCTCTGGCGTAGGGGTTGGTGTGGTGAGGCATGTTTGTCTGATCAGTTGGTTTAGCCGGGCCTAATGCCCCTCATTGTTATTTTCATTGTCTCAATCTCCTTACCCTACCGTGCCTTCAGCACCTCCAACTGGTGTTTGAGACCTTTTGCTTCGGATACCTCGGGATTTCTAGTAGATTTCCGATATTTTTAAGGAGCTACTCATATTGTTCACGAACAATCGCCGCGTCTAGTTTAGATTCCTTTGATAAGTTCCTTGTCCCCACAGCCGTGTTGGTTAGACTTAGTTTATCATACTTATCAACTGCCAGAGGCGTTCCGTGGCGTAGTGGCCTAAGGTGACTAACTGGGAAACTTATCTACAAAGAGTTGACCCCAATAGCATATCAAGGATATTGTTGAAGCACAATAGGTATGTGAAGGGCCTCCACTGCGGCGGTCGCTGTACTCACCGTTAATAAAAAAATGCCAGCTGCATGTAGGTGTCTGTCCGTGGGTGCTTTCTGTGTGTTTCGGTAGCATTTTCTTTGTCTCTGTTCGTTTCGCCTTCCTATCTCTCTTTTCCGGAGGTAAGGTGGCATTCCTCTAAGCTGAATGAGTTGAGTGACTTTCTTCCTCTATGTTCAAATTCCCCGCTTTCGCTATTATCTACTCGACTAGTGGTTCCTGATTATTTTTCTAGAGGATTCTGCTTGGTTCTACCTTCCTCTTGACTTCTGATTGTTGGGGTCCTGGGTATTACGCGGCTTCCTCTAAATGGGTTGGTGTCTTCTACGGGCTATTGTTCCATGTTTACTTCTTCTACTAAATGGTAGTCGGCTGATGGTCGGGGCCACGATGCCCTCATCGACCTGTGCTGAGGTCTCCCTCCTCTGCACAGTAAACGATTCATTATTTTAATCCTTTTCCGTTCGTTCCTTTTATTTCCGGGTACAATGTGCCCTTTTGGTTGTATGCAGTAGTCGTGATCGTGGTTATTTCACTCAGTTGTTCCCTCCTTCTCGTTTTACAAGTTTGGGCTCTTGGTCACTTGGTCTCAGTTTTAGGGTTTTCTTGGGCGGGTCGGTAGTCAGTACTCTACTCACGGGTCGCGGTGGCGGTGGTGTTGCGACCATCTATGTGAAGCCACCGTCACACCTGGTAAACCAGCAGTCCTTCTCCAAGTCTCAGGAATTGTCTAGGTATTGAGATTTCTCCCCTATTACTTCACGTCCTCCCGCATCCCTCTAAGGCACAATTCACACATAGGACGCGAAGAGGCGAAGGCGCGGCGAGAGGCATGACGCTTTCACGCCCCCTCTATATAAAAATATGGTGCAAGGCCCACTTAAAACAACTATTCATCATGATGCAATTTTAAGATTTTTTGTGTTATTTGTATCTAGAAATGTATGAAAAACTCAATTATAAAGACTCCAATGAGATATCTTCATTAACTTCAAAGATATAGCTTGTAAAAGTTGAAACTTGCATGATCACACATTCCTGCAAAAATACCTATTCATCATGATGCAATTTTAAGATTTTTGTTTGTTATTCTTATCTAAAAATGTAACAAAATCAATTATAAAGACTCCAATGAGTTATCTTCATCATCTTCAAAGATATGGCGTATAAAAGTTTAAATGTGTATCAAACGATCCTGCAGAAATACCTATATATCATGATTTTGAAGATTTTTTGTGTTATTCTTATCTAAAAATATATGAAAAACTCAATTAGAGACTTTAATGAGGTATCTTTATTATCTTAAAAGATAAAAGTTGAAATTTGTATTATCAAACGATCCTGCAGAAATACCTATACATCATGATTTTGAAGATTTTTTTGTGTTATTCTTATCTAAAAAGGTATGAAAAACTCAATTATAAAGACTTTAAAGAGGTATCTTTATTATCTTCAAAGATATAGCTTGTAAAACTTGAAATTTGTATGGTCACACATTTCTTCAAAATCTCCTATCCATCATGATGCGATTTTAAGTTTTTTTGTGTTATTCTTGTCTAAAAATGTATGAAAAATAAAATTATAAAGACTCCAATGAGATATCTTCATTATTTTGAAAGATATGGCTTGTAAAATTGGAAATTGGTATTATCAACACATTCCTGCAAAAATACCTATTCATCATAAAGCAATTTTAAGATATTTTATGTTATTCTTGTTTGAATACGTATGAAAAACTCAATTATAAAGACCGCAATGAGACATTTTTGTTATCTTCAAAGATATGGCTGGTGAAATTTGAAATTTGTTTTATACATTCCTGCAAAAATACACATTCATCATGATGCAATTTTAAGATTTGTGTTATTCTTGTCTAGAAATGTATGAAAATCTTAATTATAAAGACCTCAATGAGTAATCTTTATTATCTTCAAAGATATGGCTTGTTTAATTTGAAATTTGTATTATCACTGTTTTCTAATGAAAACTATTCCTCATTATGTAATTCACGGTTTTTATTTATTACACTAATCAAGAAATGTATTAAGTACTCAATTTTAATAACTCTAAAGATCCTAGGGATATATCTTCATTATCTTCAAAGATATGGCTTATTAAATTTCAAATTTATATTATCAGTTTTTTTTGCTAAAGGAAACGGCTTCTCATTATGAATTATGTAAATTTAAGATTTTTTTTGGTACACTGGACCAAAAATATATTAGGAACTCAATTATAAAAACTCAATTGAGATATGTTCATTATCTTCAATGATATGTAGTTATAAAAGTTGTATTACCACACATTCCTACTAAAAATAGGATCCATCATGATGCAATTTTAGATTTTTTTGTCTTATACTTGTCCAGAAATGTATGAAGTTCTAAATTACAAAGACCCTAATGATATATCTTTATTATCTTCATATAAATGGTAGACACGTTTTGTATTTAGTATAATTTGTTAGGTTCTTCTCTTATTATCCTTTAAAATGAGTTATAGAATAAACCAGTAGCCTTTTTTGTAAGGACATGATTATTAAAAAAATATAGATTTGACATGTTTTGTATTTAGTATAATTTGTTAGGTTCTTCACTTATTATCCTTTAAAATGAGTTATAGAATAAACCAGTAGCCTTTTTTGTAAGGACATGATTATTAAAAAAATATAGATTTGACATGTTTTGTATTTAGTATAATTTGTTAGGTTCTTCACTTATTATCCTTTAAAATGAGTTATAGAATAAACCAGTAGCCTTTGTTATAAGGACATGATTATTAAAAAAATATAGATTTTACATGTTTTGTATTTAGTATCATTTGTTAGGTTCTTCACTTATTATCCTTTAAAATGAGTTATAATAGAATAAACCAGTAGTCTTTTTTGTAAGGACATGATTATTAAAAAAATATAGATTTGACATGTTTTGTATTTAGTATAATTTGTTAGGTTCTTCTCTTATTATCCTTTAAAATTAGTTATAGAATAAACCAGTAGCCTTTTTTGTAAGGACATGATTATTAAAAAAATATAGATTTGACATGTTTTGTATTTAGTATAATTTGTTAGATTCTTCACTTATTATCCTTTAAAATGAGTTATAGAATAAACCAGTAGCATTTTTTGTAAGGACATGATTATTAAAAAAATATAGATTTGACATGTTTTGTATTTAGTATAATTTGTTAGGTTCTTCACTTATTATCCTTTAAAATGAGTTATAGAATAAACCAGTAGCCTTTTTGGTAAGGACATGATTATTAAAAAAATATAGATTTGACATGTTTTGTATTTAGTATAATTTGTTAGGTTCTTCACTTATTATCCTTTAAAATGAGTTATAGAATAAACCAGTAGCCTTTTTTGTAAAGACATGATTATTAAAAAAAATATAGATTTGTCATGTTTTGTATTTAGTATAATTTGTTAGGTTCTTCACTTATTATCCTTTAAAATGAGTTATAGAATAAACCAGTAGCCTTTTTTATAAGGACATGATTATTAAATAAATATAGATTTGACATGTTTTGTATTTAGTATAATTTGTTAGGTTCTTCACTTATTATCCTTTAAAATGAGTTATAATAGAATAAACCAGTAGCCTTTTTTGTAAGGACATGATTATTAAAAAAAATATAGATTTGACATGTTTTGTATTTAGTATAATTTGTTAGGTTCTTCACTTATTATCCTTTCAAATGAGTTATAGAATAAACCAGTAGCATTTTTTGTAAGGACATGATTATTAAAAAAATATAGATTTGACATGTTTTGTATTTAGTATAATTTGTTAGGTTCTTCACTTATTATCCTTTAAAATGAGTTATAGAATAAACCAGTAGCCTTTTTGGTAAGGACATGATTATTAAAAAAATATAGATTTGACATGTTTTGTATTTAGTATAATTTGTTAGGTTCTTCTCTTATTATCCTTTAAAATTAGTTATAGAATAAACCAGTAGCCTTTTTTGTAAGGACATGATTATTAAAAAAATATAGATTTGACATGTTTTGTATTTAGTATAATTTATTAGGTTCTTCACTTATTATCCTTTAAAATGAGTTGTAGAATAAACCAGTAGCCTTTTTTGTAAGGACATGATTATTGAAAAAATTATAGATTTGACATGTTTTGTATTTAGTATAATTTGTTAGGTACTTTTCTTATTATACTTTAAAATGAGTTATAGAATAAACCAGTAGCATTTTTTGTAAGGACATGATTATTAAAAAAATATAGATTTGACATGTTTTGTATTTAGTATAATTTGTTAGGTTCTTCACTTATTATCCTTTAAAAATGAGTTATAGAATAAACCAGTAGCATTTTTTGTAAGGACATGATTATTAAAAAAATATAGATTTGACATGTTTTGTATTTAGTATAATTTGTTAGGTTCTTCACTTATTATCCTTTAAAATGAGTTATAGAATAAACCAGTAGCCTTTTTGGTAAGGACATGATTATTAAAAAAATATAAATTTGACATGTTTTGTATTTAGTATAATTTGTTAGGTTCTTCACTTATTATCCTTTAAAATGAGTTATAGAATAAACCAGTAGCCTTTTTTGTAAAGACATGATTATTAAAAAAAATATAGATTTGTCATGTTTTGTATTTAGTATAATTTGTTAGGTTCTTCACTTATTATCCTTTAAAAATGAGTTATAGAATAAACCAGTAGCCTTTTTTGTAAGGACATGATTATTAAAAAAATATAGATTTGATATGTTTTGTATTTAGTATAATTTGTTAGGTTCTTCACTTATTATCCTTTAAAATGAGTTATAGAATAAACCAGTAGCCTTTTTGTAAGGACATGATTATAAAAAAAATATAGATTTGACATGTTTTGTATTTAGTATAATTTGTTAGGTTCTTTACTTATTATCCTTTAAAAATGAGTTATAGAATAAACCAGTAGCCTTTTTAGTAAGGACATGATTATTAAAAAAAATATAGATTTGACATGTTTTGTATTTAGTATAATTTATTAGGTTCTTCACTTATTATCCTTTAAAATGAGTTATAGAATAAACCAGTAGCCTTTTTTGTAAGAACATGATTATTAAAAAAAATATAGATTTGACATGTTTTGTATTTAGTATAATTTGTTAGGTTCTTCACTTATTATCCTTTAAAATGAGTTATAGAATAAACCAGTAGCCTTTTTAGTAAGGACATGATTATTAAAAAAATATAGATTTGACATGTTTTGTATTTAGTATAATTTGTTAGTTTCTTCACTTATTATCCTTTAAAATGAGTTATAGAATAAACCAGTAGCCTTTTTTGTAAGGACATGATTATTAAAAAAATATAGATTTGATATGTTTTGTATTTTGTATAATTTGTTAGGTTCTTCACTTATTATCCTTTAAAATGAGTTATAGAATAAACCAGTAGCATTTTTTGTAAGGACATGATTATTAAAAAAATATAGATTTGACATGTTTTGTATTTAGTATAATTTGTTAGGTTCTACATTTATTATCCTTTAAAATGAGTTATAGAATAAATCAGTAGCATTTTTTGTAAGGACATGATTATTAAAAAAATATAGATTTGACATGTTTTGTATTTAGTATAATTTGTTAGGTTCTTCACTTATTATCCTTTAAAATAAGTTATAGAATAAACCAGTAGCATTATTTGTAAGGACATGATTATGAAAAAAATATAGATTTGACATGTTTTGTATTTAGTATAATTTGTTAGGTTCTTCACTTATTATCCTTTAAAATGAGTTATAGAATAAACCAGTAGCCATTTTTGTAAGGACATGATTAACAAAATATGATAGAATTTTATTTATCTGCAAACATTGCTAATGTAAAGATTAGTAGATATGTAGATTTGATATTAGTTTGGTATTTAGTATAATTTATTGCTTTCCTTACTTATTATCCCTTAAAATGATGTATAGGATAACCAAATAGCCTTTTTAGTAAGGATATAGTTAACAATAAATGAATGAACCTTTTTTTATGCACAGAACAGTTTTAAAAAAACGATTTCTATTATATAGTAGAATATATTATTATCCTTTAAACTAAAGTATAGCATAACCATGCAGTTTCTTAAGAAGTTAACAAGAATGTCCATTTGTACCCGACGCATTCACCATTTATGCATAGTCGGGCGTATTCAAAATTGTTTTTAACTATATTTATGTAACCATTTTTTATTATCTATTATCATATATTGAATTACACACTTATTATCTTTTAAAATAATTTTCTATCTATTTTTTATTAACTACGTTCTTACTATAAAGCTACTCGGTTATCCACGCGCAGCTTTATAGTAGAACGTAGCTAATAAAAAATTTATTTGCAAAATTAAACTAAAACTATTTTAATTTAAGTTTTAGACATCTTAGAAATTACAAATTTACCACGAAATGATTATTTTATATAATCTTTTAATATGTAAATCCTACAATTATAATCAAATTAATACCACTTTTTTAATTAATCACTTATTTAAATTCAAATATATGCGAACTGAGTTATATAATTTCAATTCTAACTTAATGAAATTTTATAAAATAAGATTCGTGTGAACGCTAGCTACACTTTTTGACATCGCCGACGCTCAAGACGGATTTTATTGATCAATAAAAATAATAAAATATGTCGCGCACTGAGGTTTTATTTATTTTCGTATCAAAATTCATTATAAATAGCATTAGTTTTTCTTACCACGTTGAAGTCCTTTAGGTAAATTACAACATAACTATATTGGCTGATTGATTTTTGCAATCAATACAGAATTCCCATTCATGATTTAACGCACTATTCCACTATTTCATCGCAAATTGGGTTTATTTGACGTGTATTAATCTTTCGAGCTCCCGCAGGGGTCTTGGAAAGATGTCCGAGGGGGTGCCGTTTTTTTTTCTGTATGTGTCTTGTATGCGTGCTCTCGTGTAGTTGTGTGTGTTGTTGCTGTGTTAGTTAAAAAAACGCGGTGCACTTTTCGCAATTTTCAAGCTCAAAGGGGGTAACTCTCTCTCTATATATATAAATGTATATATGTGTGTGATGATGATGATGATGGGCGACCCGGTGTATGTGTGTCCGTGCGGGGGTGGCGGCGGCCCGATAAGTCCGTCGCGATGCCCCCGCGTGTCCGCGCTTCGTGTGGCGTGTACTTACGGCTGTCCCGATGTCCGGGCTCGTTTTAAAATTGCGGATTTTTAGGACGGACACTTTATTCCCACCGTGATGGCGAACATTTTATAGGTCACACAAAGATATAAAATCTATATGCGCGGGCATCCGCATCGATCGGGACGCCGGCAGTAGCGGCGGCGGCGGCCCGAGCTCGTTGCGTCACCCGCCCCCGCGCGTGGGAGCAGCCCGCCACCGCACGGCTGCTATCCTGAAACATCGTATAGGGTCCTGCTTACCATTTCCTTTTGCGGGAAAACCACGCGACCCTTGCGCACGTTGTAGACGAGGGTTTTGCGCCCCGGGCCGTGGCAGAGCCGCGCCACACGCATCCGCAGGGCGTCCAGACGGCCCACCGCTGCGTCGTTACCGCGACGCCGCATTGCACACAATAGGTGTATAATAATAAATGCGATAACAACTGATAAGTTTATTACGTCTCATTAAACAAACATGTAAAGGGGGTTTGTACACAAAAAGCAATTTAAATCATGATCTTCAGTTCATTACTGGGTGAATTCGTTGCTTCGTTCAGCATATAACCCGACTCTGTTTGGGCCTCTTGGGCCGTTGTCTTTCCATCTCTCATTAAATTTACCATCTGAAAAACAAAACCCAATACAACAGTAGTTGATACGAAATACCCGGATTAAAGGATGAAAACTACGAATGTATAAAGAGATTTGTGGCAATACTAAAATTTAGAGTGATTTTATATTTACATTTTGCATAGTAAGAGGAAGTTATTAATCTCCCTTATATGTTCACTCTTCTGGGAGATTGCGATAGCAAAAATATTGTGACCTACAACTCACAATGTATATCTAAAATATATCTAGACTATAGCAATTTGAAAAATAGTACAACTAACCCCCGAAGAGGAAAGTTAAACGCCATCTGGCGACACCACATCAATTAGCAGTGCACACCCATATGGTAAAACCGTCAACATGCTCATGCCATCAGGATCACCGGGTAGTGCCCTCTAGAGAATAATATTCCAACAGAGTGCTTGAGATATCAGCTAAGAGGTGGGTTCACACATATATTTGTTTTATACGATTGGCCTTGTGCTGATATCTCAAGCACTTTGTTGGAATATTATTCTCTAGAGGGCACTACCCGGTGATCCTGATGGCATGAGCATGTTGACGGTTATTACCATATGGGTGTGTATTGCTAATTGATGTGGTGCCGCCAGATGGCGTTTAACTTTCCTCTTCGGGTGTTACTTGTACTATTTTTGTATATAACCACTCGAGATATTGTGTGAATTCATCCTCACTAGCTGAGCTACACTGACGAGATCTAATAAGATTGAAATCTAGATATGTAGATTACTAAGAGGTGGGTTCACACCTATATATGTTTTATAGCAATTTGGGTCTATAATCCCAAAATGAAACCAACAAAACGCAGCAAATATCAGTAGAGACTTTTTTGTTTTTAAATATGCCCTATGAGACATCTAGAAGGTAATTAAAACTGTATCTTATGATATTTTCCTTTTCTCACATAAATTACTTTTGTTTCAGTCTCTCTTTCCGCTCTGAATTGCGATTCCTGACGCCACTCTATCGGAATATTTAGTATTCAACTGCCAAAAATATGAATATTTCACGATTTGAGTTCGTTTGGCATTTTCAGGCCCAATTCACACATAAGCGGCGTCGGTCGGAGGCGCGGTGTAGGCGAGGTGCAGGCGCGACGCTGCACAGGCGATTGTGATGTCCATATGCAGTGAACATATGGTGCAATGTCCACCCGATTGCACCATATGTTTAAATAGAGGCGGCGTGGAAGAGTTTCGCCTCTTCGCCTACCGTGTCTTAGGCCTCGAAGGCGCGGTGCCGGCGCGGCGAGAGGCACGACGCTTTCACGTCCCCTCTATATAAACATATGGTGCAATGCCCACTTGGGTGACGAGGCGCGGGCATTTGCCTCGTGCCTTTCACCGTGCCGGCACCGCGTCTGAGCCTCTTCGCCTGAGACACGGTGGCTGCGAGGCGAGAGGCATAACTCTTCCACGCCGTCTGTATGTAAACATATGGTGCAATGTCCACCGTTTCGCTGCATATGGACATCACAATCGCCTGTGTGACGTCTGCGCCTGCACCTCGCCTCCGCCCGACGCCGCTTATGTGTGAATAGGGCCTTAGGCGAAGAGGTGCAGGCGCGGCGGGAGGCAAGAGGCAAATGCCCGCGCCTCTTCATCTAAGGCCCAATTCACACATAGGCGACGTTGGGCGGAAACGCGGTGTAGGCGAGGTGCAGGCGCGACGTCGCACAGACGATTTTAATGTCCATATGCAGTGAAGGGGTGGACATTGCACCTTATGTTTACATAGTGGCGGCGTGGAAGAGTTTCGCCACTTCGCCTACCGTGTCTTAGGCGAAGAGGCGAAGACGCGATGCAGGCGCGGCGAGAGGCTCGAAGCAAATGCCCGCGCCTCCTCACCTAAGTGGGCATTGCACCACATGTTTATCTAGAGGGGGCTTGAAGCGTTATGCCTCTCGCAGCGCCGGCACCGCGTCTTCGCCTCTTCGCCTGAGACACGGTAGGCGAAGAGACGAGAGGCATAACTCTTCCACACCGCCTCTATGTAAACGTAAGGTGCAATGTCCACCCCTTCACTCCATATGGACATTACAATCGCCTGTGCGACATTGCGCCTGCACCTCGCCTACACCGCGCCTCCTCCCGACGTCGCTTATGTATGAATTGGGACTAAAACCCTAGTTTCCTAGGAAGCGGTGTCGATAAAAGCGGCCGTTTTTGACGTCATTTTAACGTAAGAAATTTACGAGTATTTATATAAATATGGTAACACAGAGAGCGTAAAACCTAAATGTAATGGGAAAAAGGCATGAATTACAGTGGATTATGGTGCTATATTCATTTACATATACTTAAAACGTTTCCTGTAATGTGTAAATGACGTCAAAAAACGGCCGCTTTTATCGACACCGCTTCCTTGGAAACCAGGGCATTAGCTCAAATTGCTATAGTCTAGAGATAATTTACAATTTACATAATGTGAAGAAGGTTTATGTTGATCGGATAAACCATGTGAAAATATTTCGAAATGGTTTTTTTTTCTTTTTTTTTGAAATATTTTATTTAATAATAATAAAATATAATCTATGAAATATATCAATTTAATATATACAAAAGGGGAAAAAAATAAGATGATTCTCTCTGCAGGAACTCGCGAGGAAAATGGTTAGCATCTTTTTCAAAAAAGATATCCTATAGAGATTTGGGTGATCAAACGTCGATCACTCAAATCTCTATAGGATATCTTTTCTGAGCTGATGCTAACCATTTTCGAAACATTTCGCATTTAATAATACTGAGGATTAAAAAAAAACGATAGTATGTGTAATTGAAAATGTTTCTTATTATTCAAATACGTATAACTGTTTTATTAGAAGTAATAGGCGACTCAATAAAATTGCTGATTCAGAGTTTATTATCTATATTTTATTTTATTTTTTATTTATTTATTTATTGATTTATTGATTTATTGATTTATTGATTTATTGATTTATTGATTTATTGATTTATCGATTTATTGATTTATTGATTTATTGATTTATTGATTTATTGATTTATTGATTTATTGATTTATTGATTTATTGATTTATTGATTTATTTATTTATTTATTTATTTATTTATTTATTTATTTATTTATTTATTTATTTATTTATTTATTTATTTATTTATTTATTTATTTATTTATTTATTTATTTATTTATTTATTTATTTATTCATTTATTTATTTATTTATTTATTTATTTATTTATTTATTTATTTATTTATTTATTTATTTATTTATTTATTTATTTATTTATTTATTTATTTATTTATTTATTTATTTATTTATTTATTTACTTATTTACATTTGTTACATTAAATTATTGCATTTAATAATTTGAATTTACAGTAAATAATATTAGCCCTGTTTATGCACCTAAGTGCCTAGGCACTTATGTGTGCATACATAATTATAAATTAATATATAACTTAATTTCTATATTTACAATATTTAAAAAAAAAATTGCAGTTAGCCTGTGTAAAGTACTGTGAAACATTTATATAGTTAACTATATAGATGATGGTGATATTTTAGACTATAGCTCTACGTTTTCAAGCAAAAAAAAGATCTTTATTGGCATTTCCCTTACAAAAAACTGATCTGCAACATCACCAACCACAACAAAAATATATAAAAATAAAAATACAAATAGAAATAAAAGTAACACTCCGCAAAAATTACAAATTAACATCATATATACCCACTCCCTCTACCTTCGCCACTTTCCTTTCCCACGTCAACCTCCTGCAGATTTTCACGCCTTCCCCATCCTCGCTTAAACATTCATTCAGCTTTCTGCAGTCTCCCACCCACTCTGCTTTCACACCCTCACATTCTTCGTTAAGGTGCCACCACGTGTCGCTTCCCTTACTACACAGCGCACATGCGGTGTACCCCAGACCCATGCACACTTTCCTCCCTCTCTCGTCTAATCCACACCTCGCTCTTGCCATGCATACTTTGTCCTCCCTGCTCCACTCGCCCCTGGCTAAGTAACTCGGGAGTTTCCCAAGCACTTGCCACTCTACATAGCCAGGGTTGTAAGAACTCTCAGTCATTCAAACCTGACTTACTTGCAACTCAATATCCCTCAATCTCTCTCTTATTTCAGTTCCTAGGCTTCCCATTTCTCTCAGCTACTCCTCCACCCACACCTCAGACATACCCACTCTTTCATACATTCTTCGTCTATCCTTTCTCCAACCACTCTCCGTCCTACTCTTACACATCTTCTATACCTCCCGCACCAGTCTTTCCTCGCCCAATTCCTGCAATCTTTCTTTAAAGTTCACAACCCTTACACACGACTACCACCACATACTCATACGATTCGTCTACTGCAACAGCACTGCTCTCGGTGTCGACTTTTCGAGACCTAGCAGACTCTTCAGGAGCAAACCTTGCTCTCTCTCTCTCTATCACATCCCACTCACGCAATCCCCACATTTCCACTCCATAAAACAGAATAGGTTTTACACACGCATCCTAGATCTTGCACGCCATTATGAGGTTACGCCCCACAAGCTCTCCCATTTCCTTCTAGCTATCCCCCAAGCCATTCTCGCTTTCGCCTGCATACATTCCATATGCACCCTAAATGTCAAGCCTAAAGCCCAAATATTTAAAGACATTCACTCTTTCAATCATCTTTCCATTCCATTTCAGCGCTTTCACTCTACCCCCTTCTACCCCTATTCCTAAACATCATCCATTTAGTCTTCTCCACATTCCCCACTAGCCCTCTCCTATCCATCTTCCCATTCTTTCCAACATCTCTTGCATCTCTTTCACTCTCTTGGCTACTAATATTATATCATCCGCATATGCCAACATCCACACCTTGGTTCTCCCTACCACGACCCCTCCAGCCTGTCCTCTCCTCAGGACTGCCTCCAACTCGCTAGTGTATAAATTGAACAGAAGGGGTCTTAGCGGGCACGCTTGCCTTATACCTAAACTTCTCCGACACTTCTCCATTCACTCTTGCTTTTGCCCACGACTCTTTATATATATATATATATATATATATATATATATATATATATTTCTCACCCACTCCACACCTTCATCTTCCATATGTCCCATCTATCCATACACTCCACGAGTTTTACACTAGGAACTGAATTATACGCCGCTTTCAGATCCACAAACACCGCATGCACTCTCCCTTTCTATTCCAACGCTTCCTCCACCATTCTCGCTAACGTGAAAATCTGCTCCTTCGTCCCTATTCCCTTTCAGAAACCCCCTACACATTCCAGCAGCAGCCCTTTTCTGTCCACTTCCCTATCTAGTCTATTTTTCACAATTGTCATCATAGCCTTGTAACCCGCTCTCATAACGGTAATACACTTATAGTTGTTTACAACCGATGCCGCTCCCCCTTTATGTACCGGGACCACCACCCCCAGACATCACTTTTTCAGCAGCTCCTCCTCACCGCTACACACCCTATTGATAACCTTCAGTAACTTATCTCTTCGTTCCTCTGGTAATCTTTTGAATACCTCTGCCTTTAGCCCTACATCCCTCGCCAGTTTCAGCTGCCCTGTGACCACGTCGACAGCTTCCCGAGAAAACGCCCCCCATCCTACTACCGGTGTCGAACTCCCTACATCCACCTCTGACCCCGCCATCTCTCTACGGCTCTTCTTCCACTCTGCCAGCTCTATGTTAACTTTGCCCTGTTTTACACTTCGCTTCATGATTTCCCACAACCCTTTCTCTGTCACACACTCCCTCAACCTCGTTTCTACCTTCTGCAACTCCTCTATCTTCTTCTTTTGGCAGGTTCTCTCGAACTCCCTCTTCGCCTTATTGGCCCTTTCTTCTTCACCTCTCCCATTCCTCCACTTCGCCATTGCTCTTCGCCAGCTCGACT
This sequence comes from Lordithon lunulatus, assembly GCA_963942505.1. NCBI lineage: Eukaryota > Metazoa > Arthropoda > Insecta > Coleoptera > Staphylinidae > Lordithon > Lordithon lunulatus. The sequence continues at coordinate 11,268,015 of OZ012675.1, forward strand.
TCTGCACCCTACATTCCTCGTCAAACCAACACTCCCTCTGCGCATGAAGTGGAAGGATGCGCATTCAATTCTCCAGTTGGAGAGAGTGATGGTGGCTGCATTGAAGAAGAAGAAGAGTGGGGTTCTTCTTCTTCATCACTCTCTCCAACTGGAGCATCGAATGCACATCCTCCCACTTCACGCGTTTTAGCTTGTTCTCATATGCATCCATATCAGGTTCGCTCCATCCAAACCTCTGCTGCCCCTTCCTCTGTTCTCCCTCCACAACGTTCCTCACTCTAACGACCACCTCCACCGGTATTCAAGATATTTAACTTATAGCGACTAACAAATGAAAAATTATTTCATCCCTAAAAGCCTCCTAACGTGTTGACTCAAATTGATAGAAGATCCATTCAAGTTGCAAATTGCAGAGGATTACAATACCTACAATTTATTGAATCATATGTCTTCTAACGTGAGGTGTGGGCGTTTTTTTTCACCCTTTGTATTTGTATTTTCTTTCCATGTTTTTCTGTCCTGTGTCAATTGTTTTATTCCTTCCCATGGTATATCATTTCTTTCTGCTTCTTCTCGTATACCGTCCTTCCATGTATTTCTCTGTTAGTCTTCCTCTGTAGTTTTCTCCTTGTACTCTTGTTTTGTATACTCTTCTTGTCATTCGTTCCTCATTCACCCGGCACACATGTCCAAATCATCTCAATTCTGCTATTTATTCATTTATTGGTTCTATATGTAGCTTCTGTATATATATATATATATATATATATATATATATATATATATATATATATATATATATATATATATATATATATTCTCATCTCGTCTGACTTTTGATTTTCCTTAGGAATCTCATTTCAGTAGCGCTGATCTTAGATTTGTGTTTTTCCGTCATTGTTCATATTTCACTGTTGTGTGTCAGTGTCGGTCTTAACTGTTAATACTATTTCTGTTTTTATTTCTTTTCTTCCAATTAATGTTGCCTTCATCATGTTGAAGATTTTTCCTGTTTTTCCAACTCTCTCACTTATCTCTTGATCAAACTTGCCATTGTATTATATTATTGAACCCAGGTATCTAAAGCTTTCTACCTGCTCAATCATGTTTTCCTTAAGTTGTATCCTGTTTTTTCTTTTCCCTAGAGATTATTATCGTTTTTGATTTTTCTATGCTTATATTCATATTTATTTTATCCAATTCTTTCTCCAACTCCTCTATGTTATGTTGTAGGTCTTCTCATTTATTTGCCACGTTTTCTGTCGGCCATTTTTCACTTTCCTCTATGTAGGACTGTTTCTTGTCGTTGTTTGTTGTCTCTTGTGTATAATAGTAACTCGATAAGCCGCAGTAGATTCAGTAAAATATCGGTGCAGTCTATACACCTTTCAACATTAAACTATAACTATCCTACAAATACCTACAAAAGCCCTTTATATCTTTTTGTCCCATTTTGTTCGCCATCTCCCAGAAATGTGAGCATTTAAGGAGAGATTAATTATATAACAAAACAAGTTCCTGTTACAATGCAAAATTTCTCTAAATTTTAGTATTTAGTAGTCAGATGCTGATGTAATAAGAGTTTCTAAAGCTATGAAAGATTCTGAATCAATACGAGATATTGAAACAGAGAACTAAATGTCTAAACCAAGAGAGATTATAAAACAAAGAAACCTAATACAGCCTTATAAATATATGAGTATCGGAAGGTTTGAATTTTGGAAAAATATGCCTAACGACCCAGTTTAGTAGCCAAGTGGTGGGAGCTGACACCTATTTAGTTGGGCATTGGGCAGCAAGAGTTCAAACCTCGTTGTTAACATTTTGCCGATCCCCGTTTTTCAGAGGTGTATCAGTATCGGAAGATGTTTGAATTTTGGAAAAATATGCCTAACGACCCAGTTTAGTAGCCTAGTGGTAGGAGCTGCCATCTGTCTCGTTGGGCATTGGGCAGCAAGAGTTCAAACCTCGTTGTTAATATTTTGCCAATCCCCATTTTTCAGAGGTGTATCAGTATCGGTTTGAATTTTGGAAAAATATGTCTAACGACCCAGTTCAGTACCCTAGTGGTAGGAGCTGCCACCTGTCTAGTTGGGCATTGGGCAGCAAGAGTTCAAACCTCGTTGTTAACATTTTGCCAATCACGGTTTTTCAGATGTGTATCAGTATCTGAAGAGGTTTGATTTTTGGAAAAATATGTCTAACGACCCAGTTTAGTAGCCTAGTGGTAGGAGCTGTCACCTGTCTAGTTGGGCATTGGGCAGCAAGAGTTCAAACCTCGTTGTTAACATTTTGCCAATCCCCGTTTTTCAGAGGTGTATCAGTATCGGAAGATGTTTGAATTTTGGAAAAATATGCCTAACGACCCAGTTTAGTAGCCTAGTGGTAGGAGCTGTCACCTGTCTAGTTGGGCATTGGGCAGCAAGAGTTCAAACCTCGTTGTTAACATTTTGCCAATCCCCATTTTTCAGAGATGTATCAGTATCGGTTTGAATTTTGGAAAAATATGTCTAACGACCCAGTTCAGTACCCTAGTGGTGGGAGCTGCCACCTGTCTAGTTGGGCATTGGGCAGCAAGAGTTCCAACCTCGTTGTTAACATTTTGCCAATCATGGTTTTTTCAGATGTGTATCAGTATCGGAAGAGGTTTGAATTTTGGAAAAATATGTCTAACCACCCAGTTTAGTAGCCTAGTGGTGGGAGCTGCCACCTGTCTAGTTGGGCATTGGGCAGTAAGAGTTCAATCCTCGTTGTTAACCGTTTTTCAGAGGTGTTTGAATCCTCTGCAATTAGCAACTTGAATGTATCTTCTACCCATTTGAAGCAACATGTTACGAGAGATTTTAGTGAACAAACATTTTTCATAAATGAGATATCTTGAAAATAAGATGAATAAAAAAAGCCTTCGGGTTAATAGCTATAGAAATAGAAGTTTTTTTTTCTAAAAAGACGTAGAAAACTCAAAGAAAGTCTAAAGAGATAAAATAAAAATGTTGATTATTTCAATTTCATCATACCTCGGGGGAGTATGCTTCCACCTGCTCCAGTAAAGTTTCTGAATATCCAGGAGTGTAGTAACGCACAATTTCTTCTGGGAAGCACGCGTTTATAATGGTAATATACTCCATGAGAGTCGAACCGGCTTCAGCATCAATTTGTTGTAGTTTCTTCAGGCAGCCAGCGGTCACAAACAATCTGCGCGCTTTTGGATCGTTAGGGAGAATCTAGAAACCGTTATCAAACTTTTTCGTTAACCTCAATTCGCTAAAACTCGAATTACAATCAGTTTACCAATTTGAGAATATTTATAACTTTAAATATAAACCAATTAATCTATCTATCTATTTCTGAGTGAAGAATATCTCTACCTCTCCTCTCTCGTTTTCTTCAGCTCCTCTTCAAGTTCCGTCACATTTTTTAGGGCCTCCATACTGCCCTCCTTTACCTGCTCTAGCGTCAGCCTCATTAATTTTTTCTTCTTTTTTATCTGGTATCCGGGAGCTCTTTTCCTCGCGCGGATTGAACGGATCGCGATCTTCATGTTCGTCACCGCTATCCATGTCAAAGCGGTCACACAATATCGAGTCAAATATGGCTCGTATAAAAACATTTATTTCTACAATATACTTTATTTATAATTTACATATATCAAACTTTATTTTTAAATTTTTGTGATCTGTATACATATCTGAGTGAAGATCGCCAGATTTTTAAAATTAAAAACGCTCAAAAATGTACACTTAGGTGGAACTCGAACCCACGTCCTCGGCTATCGCAGCTGTTGCGCTACAATGGGTTCCAGTCCCACCAGAGTGTGAATTTTTGATCGTTAATTAATTTTAAAAATTTGGTCACTCAGATAGCCGTACAGCTCACTATAAAATTTAAAAATAAAGTTTAATATACGAGGCATATCCAGAAAGTAAGAGTACTGAGGCTCTCACGGTCGGAGGGATTTTATTTTCATCATGTTGGCCACACGGCAGTGTAGCCTGACTCCTCCCCTTTGCACCGAGACCGGTTCGAGGTCAGTACGTTGAGAACTATTGTCACGATACTTGTTGTCGTGTCAACAGTTCTCAACGTACTGACCTCGAACCGGTTTCGGTGCAAAGGGGAGGAGTCAGGCTACACTGCCGTGTGGCCAACATGATGAAAATAAAATCCCTCCGACCGTGAGAGCCTCAGTACTCTTACTTTCTGGATATGCCTCGTATGTAAATTAAAAATAAAGTATATTGTAGAATTAAATGTTTTTCTTCGAGGCATATTTGACTCGAGATTGTGTGACCGCTTTGGCATGGATAGCGGCGACGAACCTGAAGTGCGCGATCCTATCAATCCGCAGGAGATGTAAGTGCTCGCGGACGCCAGATAAAAAAGAAGAAAAAATGGATGAGGCTGACGCTGGTAGCAGGTAAAGAAGGGTAGTATGGAGGCCATAAAACATGTGGGAGGTGGTAACGGTACTGGAAGAGAAGCTGAAGAAAACGAGAGAGGAGAGGCAGAATTATGGATGAGGCTGACGCTGGTAGCAGGTAAAGAAGGGTAGTATAGAGGCCATAAAACATGTGGGAGGTGGTAACGGTACTGGAAGAGAAGCTGAAGAAAACGAGAGAGGAGAGGCAGAATTAGGTGGAAATATTAAGAGAAAATAGACAAGAATCAAAGAATCAGGAAGAGAGATACAGATGAAGGATGGGTGAATGGAGGGAGGTGCTGAGGGAAGAAATGAGGTGCTGGGCAAGTTGACCGACTTGGGTGACAGAAGGGGAGCGGGGAGAAAGGCGCCCTCAGGACAAATTTTTCAATCAAAAAGGATGCAAAGGTTCGTGGGTGTGAAATGTGGGATGGGATGATTTGAATGTATGTACAGAGGCGAATTGGGAAGGGAAGAAGACGTTCAGAAGGGACAAACTGGTACATTTCAGAGGAGAATACAAGGTAGGGTGTAGGTTATAGTAAGACCCTGTGCCTATAGAAGTGATAGTGAGAAACATGAAGAGGAAGAATAGTGAGGAGTGGAAGGGACAACAGAGATTTGGATGGAGTGAACAAGATGTATTAGTATATGAGAAAAACCAAACAACATGAAGTGGGAGAATGGGTAGAGTGATGCCAGAATATATATATGGAACACGTGAGCTGGAGAAGGCAAACCAGACGAAGATGGATTTTGAGAGAGTGTGCGAAAGGAAAAAAGTGAAGGAGGAAAAAACTAAAGGTGTGTGTCTGAGAATGGGTTGTGCGAGATTTTGAAGGGAAGAGGATCTAAGGCCCAATTCACACATAAGCGGCGTCGGGCGCAGGCGCGGTGTAGGCGAGGGGCATGCGCGACGTCGCACAGGCGATTGTGATGTCCATGTGCAGTGAAGGGGTGGACATTGCACCTTATGTTTACATAGAGGCGGCGTGGAAGAGTCATGTCTCTCGCCTCTTCGCCTACCGTGTCTTAGGCGAAGAGGCGAAGACGCGGTGCCGGCGCTGCGAGAGGCACGACGCTTCAAGTCCCCTCTATATAAACATGTGGTGCAATGCTTACTTAGGTGACGAGGCTTGGGCATTTGCCTCGTGCCTCTCTCCGCGCCGGCACCGCGTCTTCCTATCTTCGCGTAGGACACGGTAGGCGAAGAGGCGAAACTCTTACACGTCGCCTCTATGTAAAAATAAGGTGCAATGTTCACCCCTTCACTGCACATGGACATCACAATCGCCTGTGCGACGTCGCGCCTGCACCTCGCCTACACCGCGCCTGCGTCCGACGCCGCTTATGTGTGAATTGGGCCTTAGGATAGAATAACTTGGCAAAGTGACAGAAGAGTTGCAGAGAGATGACGGGGACAGGTGGTAAGACGTGAGTTCTCTTGTAGTGAGCTGGAAACAGCGCTGGGTCTGTTAAAATTGGGAGAGGCGGTGAGAGACAGCTACAGTACATCAATAGCGTGTGGAGTGGATTGGCGGAGGTATGAGAAGAGTGTGGTGTCATTAATCCAGTGCATAAAGGAGGAGTAGCCGTAGATCGCGTTGATGAGTGCGGGGTGCAAACTAATTAGGACAATGGTGAAAACAGAGGATATAAAGTGAAGTGGACAGTAGATGGTTGCTGCCGGAAGGTCAGGGTAGGTTTAGAATGAGAAGAGGGATAAGGGAGTTGATCTTCACGCTAGTGAGAAGGGTGAAGGAAGTGTTGAAGCATAAGCTGCGGTATTTGTGAATGAGAAGTGGGATAAGGGAGTTGATCTTCACGCTAGTGAGAATGGTGAAGGAAGTGTTGAAGCATAAACTGCGGTATTTGTGGATCTGAAGGTAGCCAGTGGGGGTTGCTAGTCGCCTATCGGACACCTACCCGGTGACGGATAGGTGAATAGCTCCTAAATATAAATGGTATCGGGGAGGGTGAGGCGGTCCAAAACTAGCACAGCACAACGTCTGTCTGAGTAAGCGGCTGCAAGTAGAAAGTATGAGGAGATGAGCCTCAAATCTGCACTGAAAGCAATTCAACTAGGGAACCAGCCCTGAAACCAAAGGTTGGCAAGTGGTTGGAGATTTTCCAAAACTGGGAAGGATTTGAACAGCTATAAATCATATACCAAACGGCGCAATGGTAACCGTAAATACAAATTTTGCATAACATAGAAGGCAATAGAAAACCACTATACTAAACATCCCCAGGAAAAAACTATGATAACAACAAATACCCGAATATGGGCGCAGTGGCGTAGCGAGGGGTGGGCAAGGGGGGTTATCATGCCCCGGGCGCTACTCACAAAGGGGCGCCAAATGGTCCACAAAAGTATATTTTACATATAATATTATATAGTTTTCGAATGGGGAGGGGGGGCGCTAAAAAGGTATTGTGCACCGGGCGCGAGTTAAGCTCGCTACGCCACTGCACGGGCGTCTCTTTAAAGAATACATAACATCATAAAGGAAATGGAAATGTAGGGGGGAAAAGTCAAGCTGGAAAATAGAAGAATGGAAGAGGTGAAGTGGAAACGGCCAAGAGAATCAAGGTGTGAATGTTATCGTATGCGGATGACATAGTGCTTGTGACCAAGAGAGTGGAAGAGATGCAAGAAATGCTGGAAGAATGGGAAGGTACCTGGATAGGAGGTCGTAATGAATGTGGAAAAAACGAAATGGATGATGTTTCGGAGGGTTAGAGTGGAAGAGCTGAAATGGAAGTATGATTGAGAGAGTGAATGACTTTAAATATGTGTGCTTTTGGTTTGACAGCAGAGGAGGGTTTAGGATGCATGTGGAATGTATGCAGACGAAAGCCAGAATGCCTTAGGGGATAGCGCAAACAAAATGGAAGAGTTTGTAGGGCGGTAACCTCGTAATGGAGGGCAAGATCTGGGATGCTTATGTAAAACCTAAACTGTTGTATGTAGTGGAAGTGTGGGGATTGCGTGAATGGGAGGTAATAGAAAGGGAGGGTTCCTGATGAGTCTGCTAGGTCTCGAAAGGTCGACACCGAGGGCAGTGCTGTTGCAGGAGACAAACCGTATGAGTATGTGGTGGGTGTCGTGTGTGAGGGTTGAGAAGTATGAGGAAAGATTTCAGGATTTGGACGATGAAAGACTGGTGCGGGAAGTGGACGAGTGGGTATGTATGAAGTGTGGGTAGAGGAGAAACTGAGAGAAATGGGAAGCCTAGGAACTGAGGTAAGGGAGATATTGAGGAATATTGAGTGGCAAGAATGGCTGAGGGTTCATACAACCCTGGCTACGTAGAGTGGCAAGTGCATGTAAACTCCCGAGATACTTAGCCAGGAGAGAGTGGGACAGGGAGGACAAAGTGTGCATGGCAAGAGCGAGATGTGGGTCAGAAGAGAGAAGAAGGAAAGTTTGGATGGGCCTGGGGTAAACCGCGTGTGCGCTGTGTAGTAAGGGGAGCGACACGTGATAGTACCTTAGTAAAGAATGTGAGGGAGTGAAGGCAGAGCGGGTGGGAGATTGCAGAAAGCTGAATAAATGGTGAAGAGAGGATGAGAAAGGCGTGAAAAACTACAGGAGGCTGACGTGGGAAAGGAAATTGGCGAGGGCAGAGAAGGTCTAGGGTAAGGCATAGAGGCTGCTGTTATGAATATTGTTTATTTTGTATTTTGGAGGGGTTATGCCAAATAAAGGATCAGGGAGAGAATGAGGGATGTTGAGTGACGAGAAAGGCAAGTGATAATAACTGAGATCTCGTACAACCTGTTTATGTGGCAAATGCGGTGGAACCCTGTGAGCTACATAAGTAGGGAAGAATGGAGCAGGAAGGACAATGTATGTATGGCAAGAGCTCAGCCTATTTCCAAATTTGGTCTCGATCCGTTGAGCCGTTTTTCCAGAATTTTTTTCGTAGACAAACACTACACACAGACATTTTTCAAAAATAGTCTATTTGGACTTGTCATGTAACGTCAAGAAAAGTCAAAAAATCAATTCCTAATTTTTCGCGAAAACAATACTTTCCTTATAAAGGCACCTTACATGGTCAATAATACTGTCAATCCTAGTAGTGTCAGTATTTGCTTCAATCCTCCTTTTATATTTATCAAGTAATCAATTATCCGGATATACATCAGTATTCTCTTCATTTCATCGTTACTATACCTTACAAGATAAGTAATAATGTCTATATTTTAGAATAATGAACATTTTAAACATATTATTGCACAGTAATACTGTCATTATTCTAATATATTGACAGTAATATTGATCGTGTAAGGTGCCTTATTGAGCAGTGCTGTATTCGGAAAGTAATAAATTCTTAAATGAAGATTGCAATCAGTATATATTCTATAAATTTTGAATGCTAAATTCGTTGTTTTATGTTCGTTAAATCTTGAATTACATTGAGTGTACTACTATTATAATAAATAGGGCATTTGTATCGAATGCAACAATTCCGAAAATCATTATATATTTTGTTGGTTACAAAATACACAACGCGATCAATCCCAATTTGTTTTTAATGCGATTATAAATACCAAGCGTATTGTTTGACATCCATTAGTAGTATTATCGATAAGAAATACTACCCCCACTTGCCCTGCTTCCCACATAATAATTTCAGGCAGCGTCGCAAACCTATCGACCACCCCTCGATGGTCTGTAATTTATTTTAAAACAAACTCCAGTGTAAATATTTTTTATTCATCTTTTTTTTCTGTTGAAATTTGTACATATTTATATAAAACGATGCAAGTTCACAGTATATAAGTATATATAGCAATCGGTACATCGAGAGGCTACCTTAAGACTAAGCAGAGAGAGGCGCGACATCAAACGATATTACATATGGTAATCTATATAATCTAATAATAATAAATAATAATAATAAATTTGATTCATAATAATTACTTGTTAACTAGATGAGTTGCAATAATAATAAATTTGAGTACAACGAAAGTTTCATTATTATCTACAGAAAGGTATAAAATAAAATATATGGCGTTTACAAAAGTAAATGCTTACATAAAATAAGATAACACAAGTTACATCGTAAATATTTTACTATAAAGAGATAGAAATAAAAGCCGCTTTCGTTTATCATTCGGGAGCTGTTCCGGGCTGCTAAGTCTAGCCCACAACAGCTCCTGAATGATAAACGAAAGCTTCTTATATATTTACGGTGACACACTTTATGTTATGGTGCAACCCGTAATATATATATATATATATATATATATATATATATATATATATATATATATATATATATTAATTCACATTAATCTTGATTTAGAATAAAAAACTGTATGGCCACAAAATTCCTAAATAAATTAACATAGATATATGTTTTGATTGTGCTCCTCTCGGTCGTGTAAATAGACACAAATATATATCTGCTGTATACAATATACGACATCAAAAAGTGTAGTTTCGATTTCGGGTCGCAAAAATAGAGACGCACTCGTCGCCGGATGATTGTTAAGGGGGCGGTGAGTGTGGGGTAGTTTGTATGTGTGTCTGTATGCAACAGTCGGTTGGTTTATTTACAAACACGCTCAACGAGGAAACGAATTCACAATACTACTGTTCATTACGAATTTTTTTGTGTGGACACAATTCGACAATTAATTAATGCAATAGAATTTCAATTATATTTAATATGACACATATTTGATGCCGTAAGTCCTGGTTTCCTGGGAAGAGGTGTCGAAAAAGGCGGACGTTTTTGACGTCATTTACACACGAAACGTTTTAAGTATATGTAATTGTCACATCATAATCCGTTGTAATTCATGACTTTTTGTCATTACATTGAGGTATATCGCTCATATATAATTAAATGCAATTAAAACTTGTCAAAATGACGTGAAAATTGGCACCGCTTCCTAAAAGGCCAGGGCTTTATGCCGTTATGTTTCTTGAAACTGTGCAGTCTCAAAAAGTCATCATTATCATCATCCCATGAATAACATGTCACATATCATCATGCTAAATCATCTCATGGCATAGTTTATTACCATTTGTTTACATGGCGAAATGTCACGTCAAAAACAATCGAAAATATAAACTAATTGACTCATCAACCATATCAAGGCATGACATGTCTTATAATTTTAAATCTCATCTTGTTTCGCGTGAAATGAAGTCATACCATGTCACATCATATTAAATCTTTTTACGTCATTTAGCTCATGTCATATCATACATTACATCATGTCACATGTACTATCATATGTCATGCCACGTCATATTATATCACGTTGTCACACAAATTCAATAACGTTCATCGTTTTTATATCGTTATACTATATGTATACTTGTATATGATTACTATACATATGGACTTACGTTATATCATCCTGTATCACGTCATAATATCATAAGTCATGTCATATCATTATATATTACGTCATTTCATGTCATGATACATTACGTCATGTTATGTCATGATACATTACGTCATGTCATATTATGATACATTACGTCATGTCATATAATGATACATTACGTACATAGCATACGTCAAATAATGTCATGTCATAATATATTACGTCATGTCATGTCATGATACATTACATCATGTCATGTCATGTTACATTACATTATGTTATGTCATGTCATGATACATTACGTCATGTCATGTCATGATAAATTACGTCAAGTTATGTCATGACATGTCAAGATACATTACGTACAAGACCTAGCATACGTCAAATCATGTCATGTCATAATATATTACATCATGTCATGTCATAATACATTACGACATGTCATGTCATGATACCTTACATCATGTAATATCATAATATCTACGTCATGTCATGTTATGATACATTACGTCATGTTATCTCAAGATACATTACGTCATATAATGACACATTATGTACATGGCATACGTCAAGTCATGTTATATCATATTATGTAAACATCCTTTACGTCATGCCATGTCATAATACACTACGTCATGTTATATAATATTATGTAAACATCCTTTACGTCATGCCATGTCATGATACACTACGTCATGTCATTATATACTACGTCATGTCATGATCCACAATGTTATGTCATGTCAAGATACAGTGCGTTTTATCATACAACATGTCCAATCACGTCATCATCATGTACGTATTGAAATTTAATATTTTTCCATATGAGTCATGATACATTACATCATGTCATGTCATGTCATTATACATTACGTCAAGTCATGTCATGATACATTACGTCAAGTCATGTCATGATACATTACGTCATGACATATCATGATACATTACGTCATGTCATATTATGATACATTACGCCATGTCATATAATGATACATTTCGTACATAGCATACGTCAAATCATGTCATGTCATAATATCTACGTCATGTTATGTCATGATACATTACGCCTCGTCATGTCAAGATATATTACGTCATGTCATGTAATGAAACATTATGTACATGCTATGACATATGTCAAATCATGTCATATCATAATATATTACGTCACGTCATGTCGTAATACATTACATCATGTCATGTCATGTTACATTACATCATGTAATGTCATGTCATGATACATTACGTCATGTCATGTCATGATATATAACGTCAAGTCATGTCATGATACATTACGTCATGACATGTCATGATACATTACGTCATGTCATATTATATGACATTAGATAACATGACGTAATGTATCGTCATGTCATATAATGATACATTACGTACTTAGCATACGTCAAATCATGTCACGTCATTATATATTACGCCATGTCATGTCATAATACATTACGTCACGTCATGTCATGATACCTTACATCATGTCATGTCATAATATCTACGTCATGTTATGTCAAGATACATTACGCCACGTCTCAAGATATATTACGTCATGTCATGTAATGACACATTATGTACATGATATGACATATATCAAATCATGTCATATCATAATATATTACGTCACGTCATGTCGTAATACATTACATCATGTCATGTCATGTTACATTACATCATGTAATGTCATGTCATGATACATTACGTCATGTCATATTATATGACATTAGATAACATGACGTAATGTATCGTCATGTCATATAATGATACATTACGTACTTAGCATAAGTCAAATCATGTCACGTCATAATATATTACGCCGTCATGTCATAATACATTACGTCACGTCAAGTCATGATACCTTACATCATGTCATGTCATAATATCTACGTCATGTTATGTCAAGATACATTACGCCACATCATGTCAAGATATATTACGTCATGTCATGTAATGACGCATTATGTACATGACATGACATACGCCAAATCATGTCATGTCATAATATATTACGTCGTAATACATTACATCATGTCATGTCATGTTACATTACATTACATCATGTCATGTCATGTCATAATACATTACGTCAAGTCATGTCATGATACTTTACGTCATGACATATCATATTATGATGCATTACGTCATGTCATGTAATGATACATTACCTACATAGCATACGTCAAATCAGGTCATCTCATATCATGATATATTACGTCATGTCATGTCATGATATATTACGCCATGTCATGTCATAATACATTACGTCATGTCATGTCATGATACCTTACATCATGTCAATGCATAATATCTACGTCATGTTATGTAATGATACATTACGCCACGTCATGTCAAGATATATTACGTCATGTCATGTCATGTAATGACACATTATGTACATGACATGACATACGTCAAATCATGTCCTGTCATAATATATTACGTTATGTCATGTCGTAATACATCATGTCATGTCATGTTACATTACATCATGTCATGTCATGATAACTTACGTCAAGTCATGTCATGATAGATTGCGTCATGACATGTCATGATATATTGCGTCATGACATGTCATGAAACAATGCGTCATGACATGTCATGATACATTATGTCATGTCATATAATGATACATTACGTACATGACCTAGCATATGCCTAATCATGTCATGTCATGATACATTAGGTCATCTCATGTCGTAATATATTACCACATGTCATGTCATGCTATATTACGTCATGTCATGACGAAATATATTATGACATGACATGATTTGACGTATGTACAACCTGTGTCATTACATGACATGACGTAATATATCTTGACATGACGTGGCGTAATGTATCATTACATAACATGACGTAGATATTATGACATGACATGATGTAAGGTATACATTACGACATGTCATGTTATGATACCTTACATCATGTCATCTCATAATTTCTACGTCATGTCATGTCATGATACATAACGACATGTCATCTCAAGATAAATTACGTCATATAATGACACATTATGTACATGACATACGTCAAGTCATGTGTTGTCATGATACACTACATCATATTATGTAAAGATGCTTTACGTCATGCCATGTCATGATACACTACGTCATGTCATGGATCCACTATGTTATGTCATGTCAAAATACATTGCGTCTTATCATACAACATGTCCAATCAAGTCATCATTGTGTACGTATTGTTATTTTATCTTTTGCCATATTAGTCATGATATTTTACATCATGTCATGTCTTGTCATGATACATTACGTCAAGTCATGTCATGATACATTACGTCATGGCATGTAATGACATATTCCGTCATGTCATATAATGATACATTACGTCATGTCATGTCAATATGCATTACGTCATGTCATGTAATGACACATTATGTACATGACATGTCATACGTCAAGTCATGTAATGTCATGATACACTACATTATGTTATATAAAGATACATTACGTCATGTCATATAATGATAAATTAGGTACATGACCTAGCATACGTCATCATGTCATGTCATAATATATTACATCATATCATGTCATGATACATTAGATCATATCATGTCATAATACATTACGTCATGGCATATAATGATACATGTCGTACATGACCTAGCATAGGTCAAATCATGTCATGTCATAATACATTACGTTATGTTATGTCAATATGCTTTACGTCATGTCATGTAACGACACATTATGTATATGACATGACATACGTCAAGTCATGTTATGTCATGATACACCACATTATGTTATGTAAAGATACATTACGTCATGACATGTCAAGATACATTACATCATGTCATATAATAATATATTACGTACAAGACCTAGCATACGTCAAATCATGTCATGTCATAATATATTACATCATGTCATGTCATGATACATTAGGTCATCTCATGTCCTGATATATTCATGTCATGTCATGATATATTACTTCATGTCATGTCATAATACATTACGACATGTCATGCCATGATACCTTACGTCATATAATGACACATTATGTACGTCATAATCGTGTACGTATTATTATATTATCTTTTGCCATATAAGTCATGATACTTTACATCATGTTATGTCATGTCATGATACATTACGTCATGACATGTCTTGACACATTCCGTCATGTCATATAATGATACATTACGTACATAACATAGCATACGTCAAATCATGTCATTTCATAATACATTACGTTATGTTATGTAAATATGCATTATGTCATGTCATAATATATTACATCATGTCATGTCATGATACATTAGGTCATCTCATGTCTGATATATTACGTCATGTCATATCATGATATATTATTTCATGTCATGTCATAATACATTACGACATGTCATGTCATGATACCTTACGTCATATAATGACACATTATGTAGGTCATAATCGTGTACGTAATGTTATTTTATCTTTTGCCATATGAATCATGATACATTACATCATGTCATGTCATGACACATTCGTCATGTCATGTCAAAATACATTACGTCATGTCATGAAATGACACATAGTGTACATGCCATGACATACGTCAAGTCATCTTATGTCATGATACACTACATCATGTTATGTAAAGATACATTACGTCATACCATGTCATGATACACTACGTCATGTCATGTTATGTCATGTACATTGCGTCTTATCATACATCTCCAATCACGTCATCATCGTTTACGTAATGTTATTTCATCTTTTTCCATATGAGTTCATACATAATAAATTGCACTTATAGTTCTGTATGACATAAATAGGATTAAATTAAATATTTCTACATTCCTACAAAACCTCAGAAGTTACAAAATAACAGCGATGGTGCTCAAATGTGTGGTGTGTGTGTGCGGTGGTGCTCTAATCACTAAATATGATATCACCCTGTAGACGATTGTTTCTCTAGCTAAGACTAGTAAAAAGGCAAGTAGGCGCAAGCGGGAGGGTGATGTTTTTGGTGGTGGCGTGGTGGCCGTTCGTCATTCCGACTCGCCGTCCTGCTTGATGACGTTGTAGTTGGACTTCTTGCTCTTGAGCATCCGCAGGAAGGAGCCGAGGGCGAAGATGGAGCGCCGGTGGCGCTGGAAGATCTCCGAGTAGAGCGTCTCCCGCATCACCTTCCTGTCGAGGTCGCCGCTTTTCGGGGGCGGCTTGCTGCTGCTTTTAGTGGACTCGCCGCCGCCGTCGGTGCTGTTTTGCCGTCGCTCCTGCATGCCCGATCACATTTGAGTTAAGGCCGCGCTAATCATGTCTTTTTGGAGGCACGTGGGGGTGATTGTATCGCGTTCTCCCTAAGTCGTCGCTAGTGTAATCACATTGTGGTGTTGTAGTCACGCACCGCACTGCTGGCCGACTGCCCTTTTCGTAATTGCCTGTAGCGTCTGCCGTAGAAGTCCTCGTAGATGCGCGTGGCGTCTATGCAGGTTAAGGGGCGGTGGTGGAGGCGCGGGGCCTCTTTCTTAGCCGCGTACTTGTCGTGAAGCCGTTGGAAGTCCTGCACTTGTTCGGCCTCCCGGATGGCCCGCAGGTGGCGGCTGCAGGCGTCGCGGTTCACGTACGCGGACACGCGCAGCTGGTAACGGGAGCCGCCGCCGTCCTCAACCGTGCACCCCACCGCGCCGCGGCGTTGTGGCGGTGGCGGTGGCGCCGATGGCCGGCACACCGGCGTCGCCCGCCCGCTGGACAGCGTTATCAGCCGGATCCGCTCGCCGGACACGTGCAGCGTGTTATCCGACCCTTTGCACCTTCTCTGGAGCATCGCACCAACCCCCAAACCGGATGCCGCCACACTGCTTCTCGCCCGCCCGATCGATGCACTGGGGGAGGTTGAATTATGCACAATGCGATCAATAGACGCCGCGGCGCGCAACAAGTGTCGCGATTTGTTTTTCCGCCACCATCCCCCAATGATAACGTCCCCTGTTGATAAATGTGACAACCCTGACCGATTCCCACTAAACGGAAGCGGCGCACGTAAATGTCACACTCGTAGGGGAGCAGATAACGCACATCACACAAGTTTCGAGGCACAATATATAACAAGAACATTGATAATAATTCAATAATGTATATCTTACATCTATCTTAATTTGTCATATACCCTTTTAGATCAATACAACATAATTTTGATTAAACATAATCCAACGGATACAGCAGTTAAGGGTGGAATTACGTCCATACTTTATTTATGACACAAATTATGAAATTGTATTGATTGTAGACAAAAAAAGACATAGGGGAATAGTAACAGAAGAATAGTAACAGGAGAATATAAACAAGGGAATAAATACAAGGCAATAGAAACAGATCAATAGAAATAGTTGAATACAAACAGCTGAATAAAAAGAGGGATATGTTTTTAATTCACTCATTTCAATCACATCAAACTTTAAAAGGTTAAAACGGTAAAACCAAGAAGGATCTAGTATTGTGCAATAACATTTATCAAAGCACATACTTTCAACTATAAATCAGGCTAATATAAACAAAATTCATCAAGAGGTTTTCATGTTATTGATGAAAATGTGTTGGGATGTGTTTTTAATTGACTTACTATAATCAGATCAAACTTTAAAGCGTTAAAACGGTAAAACCATGAAGTATCTAGTATTGTGCTATAGCATTGATCAAAGCACATACTTTCAATTACAAATCAGTCTAATATAAACAAAATTCTTGCAGAAATTACTTGTTATTGATGAAAATGTGTTGGGATTTGTTTCTAATTGACTTATTTCAATCACATCAAACTTTAAAAGGTTAAAACGGTAAAACCAAGAAGGATCTAGTATTGTGCAATAACATTTATCAAAGCACATACTTTCAACTATAAATCAGGCTAATATAAACAAAATTCATCAAGAGGTTTTCATGTTATTGATGAAAATATGTTGGGATGTGTTTCTAATTGACTTATTTCAATCACATCAAACTTTAAAAGGTTAAAACGGTAAAACCAAGAAGGATCTAGTATTGTGCAATAACATTTATCAAAGCACATACTTTCAACTTTTAATCAGGCTAATATAAATAAAATTCATCAAGAGGTTTTCATGTTATTGATGAAAATGTATTGGAATGTGTTTTTAATTGACTTATTTCAAACACATCAAACTTTAAAAGGTTAAAACGGTAAAACCAAGAAGGATCTAGTATTGTGCAATAACATTTATCAAAACACATACTTTCAACTATAAATCAGGCTAATATAAACAAAATTCATCAAAAGATTTTGATGTTATTGATGAAAATGTATTGGGATGTGTTTTTAATTGACTTATTTCAAACACATCAAACTTTAAAAGGTTAAAACGGTAAAACCAAGAAGGATCTATTATTGTGCAATAACATTTATGAAAGCACATACTTTCAACTATAAATCAGGCTAATATAAACAAAATTCATCAAAAGGTTTTCATGTTATTGATGAAAATGTGTTGGGATGTGTTTTTAATTGACTTATTTCAATCACATCAAACTTTAAAAGGTTAAAACGGTAAAACCAAGAAGGATCTAGTATTGTGCAATAACATTTATCAAAGCACATACTTTCAACCATAAATCAGGCTAATATAAATAAAATTCATCAAAAGGTTTTCATGTTATTGATGAAAATGTATTGGCATGTGTTTTTAATTGACTTATTTCAAACACATCAAACTTTAAAAGGTTAAAACGGTAAAACCAAGAAGGATCTAGTATTGTGCAATAACATTTATCAAAGCACATACTTTCATCTGTAAATCAGGCTAATATAATCATAAGTCATCAAGAGGTTTTCATGTTATTGATGAAAATGTGTTGGGATGTGTTTTTAATTGACTTATTTCAAACACATCAAACTTTAAAAGGTTAAAACGGTAAAACCAAGAAGGATCTAGTATTGTGCAATAACATTTATCAAAACACATACTTTCAACTATAAATCAGGCTAATATAAACAAAATTCATCAAAAGATTTTGATGTTATTGATGAAAATGTATTGGGATGTGTTTTTAATTGACTTATTTCAAACACATCAAACTTTAAAAGGTTAAAACGGTAAAACCAAGAAGGATCTAGTATTGTGCAATAACATTTATCAAAACACATACTTTCAACTATAAATCAGGCTAATATAAACAAAATTCATCAAAAGGTTTTCATGTTATTGATGAAAATGTGTTGGGATGTGTTTTTAATTGACTTATTTCAATCACATCAAACTTTAAAAGGTTAAAACGGTAAAACCAAGAAGGATCTAGTATTGTGCAATAACATTTATCAAAGCACATACTTTCAACCATAAATCAGGCTAATATAAATAAAATTCATCAAAAGGTTTTCATGTTATTGATGAAAATGTATTGGCATGTGTTTTTAATTGACTTATTTCAAACACATCAAACTTTAAAAGGTTAAAACGGTAAAACCAAGAAGGATCTAGTATTGTGCAATAACATTTATCAAAGCACATACTTTCATCTGTAAATCAGGCTAATATAATCATAAGTCATCAAGAGGTTTTCATGTTATTGATGAAAATGTGTTGGGATGTGTTTTTAATTGACTTATTTCAAACACATCAAACTTTAAAAGGTTAAAACGGTAAAACCAAGAAGGATCTATTATTGTGCAATAACATTTATGAAAGCACATACTTTCAACTATAAATCAGGCTAATATAAACAAAATTAATCAAGAGTTTTTTATGTTATTGATGAAAATGTATTGGAATGTGTTTTTAATTGACTTATTTCAAACACATCAAACTTTAAAAGGTTAAAACGGTAAAACCAAGAAGGATCTAGTATTGTGCAATAACATTTATCAAAGCACATACTTTCAACAATAAATCAGGCTAATATAAATAAAATTCATCAAAAGGTTTTCATGTTATTGATGAAAATGTATTGGCATGTGTTTTTAATTGACTTATTTCAAACACATCAAACTTTAAAAGGTTAAAACGGTAAAACCAAGAAGGATCTAGTATTGTGCAATAAAATTTATCAAAGCACATACTTTCAACTATAAATCAGGCTAATATAAACAAAATTCATCAAAAGATTTTGATGTTATTGATGAAAATGTATTGGGATGTGTTTTTAATTGACTTATTTCAAACACATCAAACTTTAAAGGGCTAAAGCGGTAAAACCAAGAAGGATCTAGTATTGTGCTATAATATTTACCAAAGCAATCCGATTTATTTCCATATGCTATGTCAAAAGCGCGAATCTCCATTCTGATTCTGAAGAGGAGATGGCATTTTAAGAAGAAGAAAAAGAAACAATTTTCGAATGAAGCCTAGTTTTTATTTGATGAAAAACACTAGAGATAACAACGGAAAGTAACTTTTTTTTAATCCTATGCCTTCTACCGTAAGGTGAAACTTAAACTTACCCTGGCAAATTGTCCGAGAACATACTTAAGTATCTGCGGCGGTGCTTCGTACACCAACGGTTCTAGTGAAGGTAAATAAGTGCATCGTTGTAGGCATTGCTTCAACGCCGTGCGAGCCTTCTCGTTTAAATCCTCCGACATACTCGTGTTCCTGCACAGGCTTAGTAGCCGCGGGAACACCCCCGTAATAGCAATCACTTTGGCGTGCTCGGGCGAGTGCTTTCCAATTTGCCCCAACGTCCACGCGGTCACTGCTAGCACGGAATCGTCGCCGCTTTCATTCAAAGACTCTACCAGCATTGGCACCACGTTGCAGTTGATGACAGAGAGGGCTATCTGATCATTTTGACCTAAATAACAATTGAAATGGATTTAGATACAGTTTTATATCAAATATACTACTCTGAAGTTGACTGAAGAGAGTATAGTCTGATTTGAAGTAGAAGAATATCTCGATGGTTCAGACTGGTGAGGGAGGTCTGAATGAGTAGAAGTAGGACCTAGAGCAGATCGATAAAGGATGTATGAAAGAGTATATATATGTAGTACCGGTCGGGAAGGGCATAGGAGCGGGTGCCCCACCGAGCGTCAACATACGACCACCAAGAAGTAAACCGAACGTACATAGATCCCAGAGAAGAGAAGGAACCTGCAAACTTCTTCAGGAAATGTGGGCTGTTCCCCGGACTCCGTGGTACAGCAGGCAGGAAGAAAGAACAAATGAGTCGGTAGCGGACCTACTGATGAAGCACGCCGTGGAGACCTCTACCTCTACTTCTACTTCTACTTCTACTTCTACTTCTACTTCTACTTCTACTTCTACTTCTACTTCTACTTCTACTTCTACTTCTACTTCTACTTCTACTTCTACTTCTACTTCTACTTCTACTTCTACTTCTACTTCTACTTCTACTTCTACTTCTACTTCTACTTCTACTTCTACTTCTACTTCTACTTCTACTTCTACTTCTACTTTTACTTTTACTTTTACTTTTACTTTTACTTTTACTTTTACTTTTACTTTTACTTTTACTTTTACTTTTACTTTTACTTTTACTTTTACTTTTACTTTTACTTTTACTTTTACTTTTACTTTTACTTTTACTTTTACTTTTACTTTTACTTTTACTTTTACTTTTACTTTTACTTTTACTTTTACTTTTACTTTTACTTTTACTTTTACTTTTACTTTTACTTTTACTTTTACTTTTACTTTTACTTTTACTTTTACTTTTACTTTTACTTTTACTTTTACTTTTACTTTTACTTTTACTTTTACTTTTACTTTTACTTTTACTTTTACTTTTACTTTTACTTTTACTTTTACTTTTACTTTTACTTTTACTTTTACTTTTACTTTTACTTTTACTTTTACTTTTACTTTTACTTTTACTTTTACTTTTACTTTTACTTTTACTTTTACTTTTACTTTTACTTTTACTTTTACTTTTACTTTTACTTTTACTTTTACTTTTACTTTTACTTTTACTTTTACTTTTACTTTTACTTTTACTTTTACTTTTACTTTTACTTTTACTTTTACTTTTACTTTTACTTTTACTTTTACTTTTACTTTTACTTTTACTTTTACTTTTACTTTTACTTTTACTTTTACTTTTACTTTTACTTTTACTTTTACTTTTACTTTTACTTTTACTTTTACTTTTACTTTTACTTTTACTTTTACTTTTACTTTTACTTTTACTTTTACTTTTACTTTTACTTTTACTTTTACTTTTACTTTTACTTTTACTTTTACTTTTACTTTTACTTTTACTTTTACTTTTACTTTTACTTTTACTTTTACTTTTACTTTTACTTTTACTTTTACTTTTACTTTTACTTTTACTTTTACTTTTACTTTTACTTTTACTTTTACTTTTACTTTTACTTTTACTTTTACTTTTACTTTTACTTTTACTTTTACTTTTACTTTTACTTTTACTTTTACTTTTACTTTTACTTTTACTTTTACTTTTACTTTTACTTTTACTTTTACTTTTACTTTTACTTTTACTTTTACTTTTACTTTTACTTTTACTTTTACTTTTACTTTTACTTTTACTTTTACTTTTACTTTTACTTTTACTTTTACTTTTACTTTTACTTTTACTTTTACTTTTACTTTTACTTTTACTTTTACTTTTACTTTTACTTTTACTTTTACTTTTACTTTTACTTTTACTTTTACTTTTACTTTTACTTTTACTTTTACTTTTACTTTTACTTTTACTTTTACTTTTACTTTTACTTTTACTTTTACTTTTACTTTTACTTTTACTTTTACTTTTACTTTTACTTTTACTTTTACTTTTACTTTTACTTTTACTTTTACTTTTACTTTTACTTTTACTTTTACTTTTACTTTTACTTTTACTTTTACTTTTACTTTTACTTTTACTTTTACTTTTACTTTTACTTTTACTTTTACTTTTACTTTTACTTTTACTTTTACTTTTACTTTTACTTTTACTTTTACTTTTACTTTTACTTTTACTTTTACTTTTACTTTTACTTTTACTTTTACTTTTACTTTTACTTTTACTTTTACTTTTACTTTTACTTTTACTTTTACTTTTACTTTTACTTTTACTTTTACTTTTACTTTTACTTTTACTTTTACTTTTACTTTTACTTTTACTTTTACTTTTACTTTTACTTTTACTTTTACTTTTACTTTTACTTTTACTTTTACTTTTACTTTTACTTTTACTTTTACTTTTACTTTTACTTTTACTTTTACTTTTACTTTTACTTTTACTTTTACTTTTACTTTTACTTTTACTTTTACTTTTACTTTTACTTTTACTTTTACTTTTACTTTTACTTTTACTTTTACTTTTACTTTTACTTTTACTTTTACTTTTACTTTTACTTTTACTTTTACTTTTACTTTTACTTTTACTTTTACTTTTACTTTTACTTTTACTTTTACTTTTACTTTTACTTTTACTTTTACTTTTACTTTTACTTTTACTTTTACTTTTACTTTTACTTTTACTTTTACTTTTACTTTTACTTTTACTTTTACTTTTACTTTTACTTTTACTTTTACTTTTACTTTTACTTTTACTTTTACTTTTACTTTTACTTTTACTTTTACTTTTACTTTTACTTTTACTTTTACTTTTACTTTTACTTTTACTTTTACTTTTACTTTTACTTTTACTTTTACTTTTACTTTTACTTTTACTTTTACTTCTACTTCTACTTCTACTTCTACTTCTACTTCTACTTCTACTTCTACTTCTACTTCTACTTCTACTTCTACTTCTACTTCTACTTCTACTTCTACTTCTACTTCTACTTCTACTTCTACTTCTACTTCTACTTCTACTTCTACTTCTACTTCTACTTCTACTTCTACTTCTACTTCTACTTCTACTTCTACTTCTACTTCTACTTCTACTTCTACTTCTACTTCTACTTCTACTTCTACTTCTACTTCTACTTCTACTTCTACTTCTACTTCTACTTCTACTTCTACTTCTACTTCTACTTCTACTTCTACTTCTACTTCTACTTCTACTTCTACTTCTACTTCTACTTCTACTTCTACTTCTACTTCTACTTCTACTTCTACTTCTACTTCTACTTCTACTTCTACTTCTACTTCTACTTCTACTTCTACTTCTACTTCTACTTCTACTTCTACTTCTACTTCTACTTCTACTTCTACTTCTACTTCTACTTCTACTTCTACTTCTACTTCTACTTCTACTTCTACTTCTACTTCTACTTCTACTTCTACTTCTACTTCTACTTCTACTTCTACTTCTACTTCTACTTCTACTTCTACTTCTACTTCTACTTCTACTTCTACTTCTACTTCTACTTCTACTTCTACTTCTACTTCTACTTCTACTTCTACTTCTACTTCTACTTCTACTTCTACTTCTACTTCTACTTCTACTTCTACTTCTACTTCTACTTCTACTTCTACTTCTACTTCTACTTCTACTTCTACTTCTACTTCTACTTCTACTTCTACTTCTACTTCTACTTCTACTTCTACTTCTACTTCTACTTCTACTTCTACTTCTACTTCTACTTCTACTTCTACTTCTACTTCTACTTCTACTTCTACTTCTACTTCTACTTCTACTTCTACTTCTACTTCTACTTCTACTTCTACTTCTACTTCTACTTCTACTTCTACTTCTACTTCTACTTCTACTTCTACTTCTACTTCTACTTCTACTTCTACTTCTACTTCTACTTCTACTTCTACTTCTACTTCTACTTCTACTTCTACTTCTACTTCTACTTCTACTTCTACTTCTACTTCTACTTCTACTTCTACTTCTACTTCTACTTCTACTTCTACTTCTACTTCTACTTCTACTTCTACTTCTACTTCTACTTCTACTTCTACTTCTACTTCTACTTCTACTTCTACTTCTACTTCTACTTCTACTTCTACTTCTACTTCTACTTCTACTTCTACTTCTACTTCTACTTCTACTTCTACTTCTACTTCTACTTCTACTTCTACTTCTACTTCTACTTCTACTTCTACTTCTACTTCTACTTCTACTTCTACTTCTACTTCTACTTCTACTTCTACTTCTACTTCTACTTCTACTTCTACTTCTACTTCTACTTCTACTTCTACTTCTACTTCTACTTCTACTTCTACTTCTACTTCTACTTCTACTTCTACTTCTACTTCTACTTCTACTTCTACTTCTACTTCTACTTCTACTTCTACTTCTACTTCTACTTCTACTTCTACTTCTACTTCTACTTCTACTTCTACTTCTACTTCTACTTCTACTTCTACTTCTACTTCTACTTCTACTTCTACTTCTACTTCTACTTCTACTTCTACTTCTACTTCTACTTCTACTTCTACTTCTACTTCTACTTCTACTTCTACTTCTACTTCTACTTCTACTTCTACTTCTACTTCTACCTCTACCTCTACCTCTACCTCTACCTCTACCTCTACCTCTACTTCTATTACACACACAGCATTACTAGAAAGTTACGATAGAAGATCAAGATCGAAAGTAGAAGTAGTTGATTTACCTGCAATGAATCCCAAGCAGACGTAGCAAACAAGACGAACCTGGTCGGTCGTATCCTGTTCAGCCGCCTCTGTCAGCGCACCAATGCCGCCCAAATTAACAACCATTTGGGTCAAGGCCAGCGACTGCTTGGCGATGTCCCGTACCAAACAGGCGGCCTGTTTGCGCACCTTGGGGCAGATGTGGGCGAGGTGGATGAGAGCGTTGGGGAACGTGTTAGCATCCACAACGCATTCAGCTAGATCTGGCGAGTGCTTCGCGACGTTACCTACAACCACAAACTTAGCGAATAGCAAGAACTCAAATGCGTCGGCTGAAAAGCCTACAACTCTAGAGGTTCACAATTTAGAGTAAAGTATTAGAAAGGGTAGGCAGGCGCAGGCAAATCGGAACAGGAGATTAGAAACAGGGGAATAGATTAGTAACAGGAGAATATAAAGAGGGGAATAGGAACGGGAACATTTAAACCGGGAAATAGAATCAGGAAAATAGAAATAGGTGAATAGGAACAGAAAGATATAAACAGAAGAATTGTAACAGCGGTAATAAACACGGTAATAGAAACAGGAGTATAGTAACAGAAGAATATAGAAACTGTTGAATGTAAAGCGCAGTATACTAACAGGAGAATAGAAACAGAAGAATATAAACGGGTAAATAGAAACATATGTATAGAAGCAGTGGAAGATGAAGCTGAAGAATAGCAAGAACTCAAATGTGTCGGCTGAAAAGCCTACGACTCTAGAGGTTCACAATTTAGAGTAAACTAATAGAAAAGGTCGGCAGACACAGGCCAATCGGAACATAAGATTAGAAACAAGGGAATAGAATAGTAACAGGAGAATATAAAGAGGGGAATAGAAAGAGTAATATTTAAACCGGGAAGTAGAATCAGGAAAATAGAAACAGGTGAATAGGAACAGGAAGATATAAACAGAAGAATTGTAACAGCGGTAATAAACACGGGAATAGAAACAAGAGTATAGTAACAGAAGAATATAGAGAGGCATATTGAAACTGTTGAATATAATCCGGAGTATATTAACAGGAGAATAGAAACAGAAGAATATAAATGGGTAAATAGAAACAAATGTATAGAAGCAGTGGAAGATGAAGCTGAAGAATAGCAAGAACTCAAATGCTGAAAAGCCTACAACTCTAGAGGTTCACAATTTAGAGTAAAGTATTAGAAAATGTAGGCAGGCACAGGCCAATCGGAACAGAAGATTAGAAACAGGGGAATAGAATAGTAACAGGAGAATATAAAGAGGGGAATAGAAAGAGGAACATTTAAACTGGGAAATAGAATCAGGAAAATAGAAACAGGTGAATAGGAACAGGAGGATATAAACAGAAGAATTGAAATAGCGGTAATAAACACGGGAATCGAAACAGGAGTATAGTAACAGAAGAATATAGAGAGGCATATTGAAACTGTTGAATATAAACCGGAGTATACTAACAGGAGAATAGGAACAGAAGAATATAAATGGGTAAATAGAAACAGATGTATAGAAGCAGTGGAAGATGAAGCTGAAGAATAGCAAGAACTCAAATGCGTCGGCTGAAAAGTTTACAACTCTAGAGGTTCACAATTCAGAGTAAAGTATTAGAAAAGGTAGGCAGACAGAGGCCAATCGAAACAGGAGATTAGAAACAGAGGAATAGAATAGTAACAGGAGATTATAAAGAGGGGAATAGAAAGAGGAACATTTAAACCGGGAAATAGAATCAGGAGAATAGAAACAGGTGAATAGGAACAGCAAGATATAAACAGAAGAATTGAAACAGCGGTAATAAACACGGGAATAGAAACAGGAGTATAGTAACAGAAGAATATAGAGAGGAATATTGAAACTGTTGAATGTAAAGCGGAGTATACTAACAGGAGAATAGAAACAGAAGAATATAAACGGGTAAATAGAAACAGATGTATAGAAGCAGTGGAAGATGAAGCTGAAGAATAGCAAGAACTCAAATGTGTCGGCTGAAAAGCCTACAACTCTAGAGGTTCACAATTTAGAGTAAAGTATTAGAAAAGGTAGGCAGACACAGGCCAATCGAAACAGGAGATTAGAAACAGGGGAATAGAATAGTAACAGGAGAATATAAAGAGGGGAATAGAAAGAGGAACATTTAAACCGGGAAGTAGAATCAGGAAAATAGAAACAGGTGAATTGGAACAGGAGGATATAAACAGAAGAATTGAAACAGCGGTATATAAACACGGGAATAGAAACAGGAGTATAGTAACAGAAGAATATAGAGAGGCATATTGAAACTACTAACAGGAAAATAGATACAGAAGAATATAAACGGGTAAATAGAAACCGACAAATTAAAATAGATATATAGAAGCAGTGGAAGATGAAGCTGAAGAAGAAGTAAATAGAAACAGGCAAATTGAAACAGATGTTTAGAAACAGTGGAAGATGAAGCTGAAGAAGAAGTATGTAGTTGCTTAAAAGACTTTTTTCTTTCTTGTATACAAGTATCCATCCATCTTAGTTCTAATCTAAAGCCATATTTATCCTTATTTTTATTATAAAAAAATATTTACTCAATGCTGAAAGTACTATCGTCTTCAACTTAACATCCTGATTGTTGAGAGCTTTCGCGAGATGCGGCACTGCACCACAGTCAGCCACTGTCTGCGCTAGTGCAAGCGAATGCTTTGCAATGTCTGAAAGAACATTCGCCGCGACTTGTTTCATAGATATTTCAGGCTCTTGTAAACAGAGAACTATATTGGGGGCGGCGCCGGCGTCTATAACAGCCTGTGCCAACTCCATGTTGTGACGAGCGATGTACCCAACAGCCCACAGAGCATTCTCCTTTACCTAGAACAGCAGATTCATTAAAAGAAAATAAATTTAAGGAAATAAAAGTGGATATCCGATCACCTCCAATGGAGCAGGATTCATTATAAGAAAATAAACTTTAGGAAATAAAAGTCAATATCCGATCACCTCCAATGGAGCAGGATATATAACTGAGTAGAAGTCAATTTATTTTCTTATCAGTTTATAATAGTTTATAACAGCTTAGTACAAGCTTGTAACAGGTGATCTTACTCAATTGAGGGTGCTAATCTCCCCCTACTGTAAATATCATGACAGTGGGGCACTACTATGTGAGCACCCCCAATTGAGCAAGATCACCTGTTACAAGCTTATATTTTAACCATTGTTTCAAAGTCGCCCATGCAATAAATCAGCACGTTCAACCCTCCAGCTTGCAGCACCATATTCGCCAAACCAGCATCATGTTTGCAGATGGATCTGATGACGAAGAGGACGGTCTTTTTGTAATATTTCTACATGAAAAATACTATCTGTTAACTATGTGTCGTGATTACTTATAATCCAAAATGATATAGGTAACTTTTATAGTCATTAAAAATAAGGTTGTAGTGAAAATAATTGGATCTTTACAAGCCAGCCACAATAGTGTTGAAGCTTTTACATTTTGTGATTCGAGGTCGCGCAGCAAAATGCCCAACAAATCGCCGTTGAGGGTTGTTTTGGCCATCCGCACATCTCCTTCCACTAGGCGTCCTAGGGCCACAGCGGCGCATTGTCGGATTTGCGGGCATATGTCCATCAACAGAGGTCTGACCAAATCTAAAAATATTACCAATAAATCAATCAAAATATGGTCAATATAAATTAAAAAACTATTCAATCACAATCTTCGAGGATTAAGACAGAAGGGAATCAAACAAAAACATGCATGTCGAAAAGTTAAAAGATTATAAAAGAAGATTCTTCTTCTTTCTGGTCGTAACCTCATGGGTGAGATGTCACGATTGGTCACCTTTGGCTATGTGTAATTTTGGATTTGTTGGTTCCATCCGTGTCTATCCGCTGCTACTCGATTGTTTTCTTGTAGCGGTTTATTAGTTATTTGGTCAACCCAGCTGGTCTTTCGTGGTTGATCGGATCTCTTAATCTATCGGCCGTCCTCGGCCAGCCTCTTCGGCCACTCTAGGCCCCTTTTCTGACCTCCGAAGTTATTAGATACCGACAACATCTTTCAGGCCTTATCTTCACGCTGACGAAACTTGCTATGACCAGGACTTCCTTCTGGATACGACCGGGACGGACAAATGTTGACGACACAGCTATGAACTCGGACTTCAAATTCAATTAAATATGAACAGACACACAACGGACAAAAAGTTAGGGAGCAGGGATTGGATGTCCCAGTTCCGGTCGGGGGCGAGGGTGCTAGCACTAAGTGGGATGGAGAATTGAAGAGGATTGCACCGACAAACTGAAGTCGTACTGGGAGAGTAGGCTACCACACTTAGACTCTCTACTGGACTCGCCGGAGAAGCTGGACGACATCCTGGCGGAAGCCTGCGACACGGCGCTGGTACGCAAGACGGGCACAGTGCGAGACCACAGACCTAATTACTGGTGGAATGATCAACTAGCGAACCTGCGAGCTATTTGCAACTCCTGCAACAGGGCAGCAACCCGCGCCAGAGGGAAGGGACGCGCAAATCCAGACAGACAGGAAGTGCTGGTATCCAACCTGAAAGAGGCAAGGAGAACCTTAAAAAAGTCGATAACCAAATCTAAGAGGGATGCATGGAGGGATGTATGCAAGAGCGTAGACAACGACGTATGGGGGCTCGGATACAAAATCGTGTCAGGCAAGATAACCCCCCGAACCCCGGTGAAGCTCGACGACGAAGAACAGCTGAGGGTAGCGAAAGAGCTTTTCGTGTCTGGCCCGGAACCTTCATGGGCCAACGAGACAGAGCGCAGGACAGACTTCCCTCCATGCACGGCCGAGGAAATCACCAATGCAGGAAGAAAGCTCAAGGCTGGCAAGGCCGCAGGACCGGACGGAATCCCCCCCGAAGCAGCTAAATCCCTAGCAGAAGTGGCACCGACGGCACTAATACCCATTTTCAACGAGCTACTAGCGACAGGCAGCTTCCCAACCAGCTGGAAAGAGGCCCGTCTAACCCTGCTTGAGAAGGCTACAAAGCCGGGGAAGCAGAAAAGTTTCAGGCCAATCTGCCTACTCAACGTGGCGGGGAAGTTATATGAGCAGATCCTAAACCAACGTCTACTTCGAGAGGTCTGCGAGAGGGATGGCCTATCGCAAAACCAGTACGGCTTCCGCGAGGGACGATCGACAACGGACGCCATTGCAGCAGTTCTGAGGGCCGCTGAGGAGGCAAGGCTAGACACCAGGGGAGAATTCATGGCGATGATCACCCTTGATGTCCAGAACGCTTTCAACTCCGCCCCATGGGCACTGATAGACGAGGTGCTGAGGAGGCTGGGGATATCTACCTATCTCCAGGCGGCAATACGCAGCTACTTGTCGCACAGAGTGGTCATGGTCGGGAGCCTCAAGCTCAACATGACGGGAGGTGTTCCGCAGGGGTCCATCCTCGGCCCCACACTGTGGAACATTTTCTATGACGGGGTTCTCAGGCTTCCTATGCCGCCCGACTGTACCTCGATCGGGTACGCGGACGACCTGGCACTCGTCATCAGAGGCAGGCGACCGCATGAGGTACAGCTACGAGCTCAGCAAGCAGTGGACGAGGTGGGCCTATGGATTGCCAGAAACGGCCTCAAACTGGCCTCCCACAAATCAGAGATAGTGGTCCTAGTGGGGAGAAACACCCTCAAGCAGATGGATATACAGGTGGGGTACACAGAAGTGTCCAGCAAAAGCGAATTACGCTACCTAGGGATCACCCTAGGTAGAAACCTAAACTTCGGCGCCCATTTCAAGAGGACGGCAGAAAGAGCAAGCGAGGCAGTACGAAGCCTAAACAGAATTCTACCGAACCTAGGAGGGACACGACAG
Organism: Lordithon lunulatus; assembly: GCA_963942505.1. Taxonomy (NCBI): domain Eukaryota; kingdom Metazoa; phylum Arthropoda; class Insecta; order Coleoptera; family Staphylinidae; genus Lordithon; species Lordithon lunulatus. The sequence goes on from OZ012675.1 coordinate 11,299,068, forward strand.
GCACGCAGGCTCATCCTGCTGTCGGTAGTTAACTCCATCCTCCTATACGGTGCGCCCAACTGGCACGCCCAAATGGAAACAGCCAGGTATAGGACTTTACTCGAAAGACCCCAACGCAATGCGGCGATCAGGGTCGCTTGCAGTTATCGGACAGTGTCCACGAGAGCCATTCAAATTGTAGCCTCGACAATACCGATCCACCTCATGGCAAAAGAAAGAGCGGCATCTAGGACTGTATCCAAACAAGCGGCCAGGGAAAAAACAATTACAGCATGGGAAAAGGAATGGGACGAGGACAACGCCAAAGGCAAATGGACAAAGGCGCTGATACCGTCAGTAAGAAGCTGGTACAGCAGAACCCACGGGGAAGTAAACTACCACCTGACGCAATTCCTCACGGGCCACGGTTGCTACGAAGCGTACCTGTTCAGAATGGGCCTAAGCCCCTCAGATGGGTGTCCATACTGCCAGGAAGAAGACACACCGGCACATACGATTTTCAGGTGCCCACGCTGGGAGGCGCGCAGGCTACAACTAACTTTACACGTTGGGGAGCTGCGCACAAACAACATCACCGAAAAAATGCTAGAGAGCAAGGAAGGATGGGAAGCGATAGGGGGTTTCATTACAGACATCATGGAGATAAAGGAAGCCGAGGAGAGAAAAAGGAAGAGTCCCAGATCAGAGGGGTAAGACAGGGGTGGGCTAGGGCGTGATGCAATGCCGAGAGGCGAATACCGCGCACTAGCTTGAGAGAACCTGGAGGTGTGTTTTAGCCGGTAGGCGCCAGGGCAGAAAGCCCCGGTGAATCCGGCACGCAGTCTGTAGAAGATTTCCCGAAAAAAAAAGTTTTTCATTGCGACGAAATAGGAAGCATTCTCTTCCATTTTCGATTCGTCATCTGTCTACTTCTTTAGTTATCCAGGATTCTGCTGGATATGTAAAGATTCAGAGAACTAATGCTTGTATTCATCCCATTGTTGTGTTCTGTGTCGGCCTATATCTTGGTGAGGTTGGTCATGATGTTCCTAGCAATTGCTATGCGATTTCTGATCTCTTTCTTGCAGCTTCCTGAACTACTTTTTAAAGATCCTAGGTATGTGAATTCCTGCACGATCTCAATTTGGGATATTCTCTGCCTCCTTGTAGTGTGTTCATTTTAGGGTTGCCAATTATGTTTGTTTCAAAAGGAGAACGATTGGAGAAGGAGGGTTAGATTCGGTTAGAGGTAGATGTGCGGAGACGGGAAGAAACCTCAACACTCAAATCATTTCTGAGGCGTGGAGAAGGACGGGTGGCTCGCCAGGTCTGTGCAGGCGCGACGATGCACAGGTGATTGTGATGTCTATATGCAGTGAAGGGGTGGAGATTGCACCATATGCTTACATAGAGACGGCGTGGAAGAGTTATGCCTCTCGCCTCTTCGCCTACAGCGAAGAAACGAAGGCGCGGTGCCGGCGCGGCGAGAAGCACGACACTTTCACTCCCCTCTAGATAAACATGTGGTGCAATGCCCACTTAGGTGACGAGGCGCGGGCATTTGTCTCGTGTCTCTCGCCGCGCCGGCACCGCGGTAGGCGAAGAGGCGAAACTTTTCCACGCCGCCTCTATGTAAACATATGGTGCAATGTACACCACTTCACTGCATATGGACATCACAATCGCGTGTGCAATGTCGCGCCTGCACCTCGCTTACACCGCGCCTCCGCCCGACGCCGCGTATGTGTGAATTAGGCCTAAGAGGAAGGCTCGGGTCGGGGCGAAGTACAAGGCCATTTGGGAAGGCGAACGGGGCCAACCCAACGCACAAGGATCGAGACAACCGTCGTAAAGGGGAAGGCTGGTCAGGACAAAACGATACCAAAACTGCCACCCGAGACCCAACTGGACAAGCCATTGACGAGTCTTGAAGGAACATAATGGGTCATACCAGCAACCTAGGCAGGCGACAAACAACCCTTATTATATCAAACAACATATAGTCCAAATACGAAATAAATAATAATAAATGACAAAAAGAAGTACTTGTTAACAAGAGGGAGGACGGGATAATAAGATATACAAATCGATATATGAGCAAAATTATAAGATATACAATCCTAAATTAAGAAGATATACAAACAGGGATTAGAAAATATACAATTTTATGATATGGCTTTACCTAAAACGTTGGCTTGATTGAGAACCTCAATATTCTGCGGCTTCGACGCCAACTCGGCGATGGTCTGCACGAAACACAGCCGTGCCTTCTGGTAGTTGGAGAAGCTTTGCAGAATGGAACGCAGCGACATATTTTGGAGCTAAATGCCAATGTGCTAAAGTCAAAAATGACAGGAATGATTTGTCGCGCATCGTAGTCGACTAATTTAAGTAGACCGACTTGTGTTATCTGTTTCTAAATTCAATACATCTATTTTATGTTTGAAACATTTATAACATACACCCCAAAATCACTTTGTAATCATATTTGCGAGTTTGGTAGAGTTAGTAAGCATACAACACGAGTTATTACAGTTAGACAACAAATCACTCTGTGGTTTGCAAAGCAAATATAAGAAAATTATCCAAAAAATCACCGTTCACAGTTTTCAGAGGTTTTCTGTGAAGTTAAGGTAATTTAACTCCTCTAATCTTCTCCCTTAACCGGCGGAATAGCCTCACGGCTGATAGCCCTATGTTGCCGTTTCGGCGAATATGCCCCATACCCCTGCTCCGCACTCAGTAGGGTAGGAAAATCCCGGGCTGCGTGCTCCTCATCAGCGGATGTTGAGAGTAGGGGGCCTGTTCGCTCCCTATAAATAACGTGCACGCATCTCTAAACGACAGTCAGTTCTCCCTCACCAAGACTCAGAGGACTGATTCATATTACCCGACTATCGCCTTGAAACCGATACTTGAGTTTAACTTTTTACCTTTGGTAAATCGATCCTCCCTCACCAAGACTCAGAGGATCGATTTATTCCCTTGCAGCTATCAGCTTACACTAATAATTGTGCACAAAACGTACACGATATGTCGTATGAATTGAACAATCGCAACCAGAAGGCCTGTCTGGCAACGGTCCCACTCAAGCAAACCACCAGTGGACGGAAGAGGGGAGCCTACAGGTGGTGCCAGAAGGTCTCCGAAGCAGTAGTGGGCCAGGGCGGCGGGGGTCCCAACCAGACTACTCAGGTGGCGGGGGCTCCAACCAGACTACTCAGGTGGCGGGGGCTCCAACCAGACTACTCAGGTGTCGGGGGCTCCAACCAGACTACTCTGAGAGGAGTATCGAGCACGGCGAAGGGTATAGCGGCGATCGAGCACAGTAAATCGGAGTGCTGGAATAAACTCTGTCGGGAGGTCGAAGACGATCAATGGGGCCTTTCTTACAGAGTAGCAATGATGAAGATAGTGGTTCGCCCGTCAGGGCCAGAAGCCACAGTCCCAGGAGGTTTAGGGCCCTCCCAAGTAGCTACGCCCACCCACCGGAGAACCCAAGAGAGAACACCCTAGCTGCGACACATGACCTGGAGTGGCAGGAGAAGGAGGAGGCCCTACAAGCTCTCCTGAATTTCTCAAATAAGAAGGCTCCAGGGCGGATGACCTGTCTAATGAATTGGTCAAGGCGGCGGCAGCGGAGATAGCCCCAATTTTAAGTAGCATACTGAACGCATGCGCACAGGCAGGCCGGGGAATTCCCAAACAGGTGGAAGACGAAGAGGTTAATTTTAATCCCCAAACCCAGGAAGCTGTCTGAGAACCCGAGCGTCTATCGTCCCATTTGTCTACTAGACGGCCTGGCGAATGCAGCAGAAAGACTCATCGCGGACGGTATAATGGAAGCCCTCGAGTATGCTGGTCCAAGGACGGATGCCCCCGTCACCTAGTACCTTGGGGCGACTGCGATGCCTTCAGAGGCCATGCCTTTAGTCAGGAGGGTGGTATCCCTCTTCTGTGAAATGCTGCATTGCTGACCTTCATGCCAACCAGTATGAATCCAAAAGTGATGCCATTTTGGTGGTCTGCGAGCCGGTCAAGCACGCGAACACAAGCATCTAGAGAAGAAAGACGTACTGCTTGATGTCCAACCTTGACGTGGCGAACGTCTTTAACACGTTGCCATGGGGGGTCATCAATGCAGCAGAGGAATAACCCCCGCCCTCAGGAGCCCGGTAAATGATTACCTCCAGACTAGAAGGCAGCGCAGGCGCTACAAGATACGAGTTGGCGGGGGGATCCGTCCTTGAACCCCTCCCGTGGAACATCGCCTTTGATGATATCCTGCTGCAGGAGGACGTCACGATAATTGCCTTTGCGGACGACCTCGCCCAGGACAAGACCTGGAGAAGGCTAAAGAAAAAAACAAGATCTAAGTGTTAGGAATGAAGGACGGGCAACGACCTAACCATTACTGTTGCCAAAACCGACGTCGCCCTGCTGTCAACCAAGGAGGCACGTCCCCAGAAAGCCACTGCCAACATCAATCTACAGGCGATATTCTTGAGTTGATATTTGTCGACCTGAGTACTGCGATGCACAGCAAGGGGTTAGCTCTGACACTAGCCAGGTACAACCCATGTCTATAACGGACCTAAATACGATCTTCTTGAATCGATATGTGTAGATCTGAGCACCGCGTTGCACCGTACGTACAACCAGGGGCCATACAAGGGGCTAGCTCTAGCACCAACCAGGTGCAACCCATGGCCATAAGGAGGGGTCATAGTGAGCTGAATCACTGGACCAACCAAATAGCAGTTCCTGCACTAGCTCTTGGGAGTCACTTATAGAGGACGGTGGTACAGCCCACAAGTGGCTGGTGTGACACCCTTTTACTAGAGGACACATCACTTACCGACTGGTTTTCACGCATAAGCTACTTTAGCAACAGTCTATTCTCCCCCACAAACAGAACACACCTTGTCGTGGTGTGGGGGCCCAACTCGACGACATCCGTACACCGCCCAACTGTGAGGAAACACACAGCTGGGATCAGGATGGCGTCGCGTTGCTAAGATGTTCGGGGCTCATCACAACTCTTTGCGTGACTGAGCCTCTCTTCTAGAGTCACTTCCCCCTTTGACCTATCGGCCTCTCTTGGCCACCTCTTCAGCCACTCTCGCTTTTTCGATGACGAGGTCAACCACCTTCTACAGCTTTAAAAAAAAAATCATCCCGACCCATCGATTTTCAACATGACGACTCGCGAAAAAACGGATGGGGTTGGCGTTTGACCCACAAAACAAACCAACAAATTCTATATGATGGACGACAAGGAAACAAAAAAGTTTACCGCACAGGGGGGGGGGGGATACCCCAGTGCCGGTCGGGACAGCCGTCGGAGTGGGCGCCTCCCGATCGTCAACCAGCGACCACCGCAAACACCACAGTTACCAACTGAGCGATTGGAGCGACGGGGAGAGAAGACTGGCGAGAATCTCGCGGAGCACTGAACACAGTTACGCAGAAGACCTAGACAGAATTTTTGGTGCGTCTGGATTCACACCCCGCACCCCACCTAGGCAAATATACACGGACACCTCTGAAGAGGATACCCCCACTAATGCAAGGACCAACATCAAAAGGAAGGCTTCCTCACCACTTGAGGTGCAGATTGCTGCTAGAGGCACGTCGGATAAACGAAAAGCCAGGCGCGCCCCATCGCGCTGAGACATGTGACGGAAAGAGACGCACTAACAGAATTGGCAGAGGCTAGGGACATGGTACTACGCCTCACGGTCACAACCGCTGCAACCAGAAATATCCCAAAAGAGGCTAAGGCCGACGCCGAAGCCCTCAGGGCCCTCTACACAAGACTCCTCGGCAGAGCAGGGACACCCCTAAACATTCTCCACAGCACAGAGGAGGAGGCCTTGAGAGTTCAGCTAAACAAGCTGAGCAAGGAAAAGAAGGAAACGGAGAGGGAACTGGCGGAAATAAGGTCGAGCATGGAGACCATGAGAAGCCAGATAGAGAGACTCGAAACCGCCCCCCACCAGAGTGACACCGGAATCCCAGGACGACAAGGTGGCTAGAATTAGGAGCCACTTCAAACCGGACGCGAGATACTCGGAATCGGAAGGGATACTCGGTGAAGAATGGCCAGAGGAGACCTTCTCTAAAACGAAAATTATCAAGGGAGGGTAGGTAAAACCGTGCTCAAACACGCACGTCTTGCGACTAGTGCGCAAGGACCTCAGAGCCCATACAAACGGGACCAAGATCGGGAAGATCCAGCACGACCTGGCCGGTCTAGAGCCCCAAGAAGGCGACATGGCCACAATCAGAAGGAAAATGGAGATGGATTGCTACCAGGGAACAACATCATCTGCAACCTGGACTACCTACTTCCCGGTGTGTGAAAGAAACACGCCCGAGCAGATGGAAAAGTCCTTCTTCCATGCTGCAAGAAAGTTGAGGCGACTGCTGGGAGACTGCGAGGATCTCCAGCTAAAGGCGGAACTGGCAAATATCAAACCAACCGAGGGGAGGAAAATACTAGAACTCCTCTTCGCAGACGTAAGGGCCAGCATACTAGTTAGAGACAATGGCGAACCAACGGCCAAGCAGCCTGAGGGCACACCAGAGACGACCAGACCAAGAGCACCAAAGGGCAACAAGGAGGAGACAATCCTCGTCAGGCCGCCAGAAGTTCAGACCTACGCTGAACTTGTAAAGAGCGTACGAGACGTAGACCAGGGTGGGGGCAAGATCACCCGCGTAGACAGGACTGATAACGGCCAACTCCGCATCCGAGTCAGGGGAGGAGGAAACAAGGCCGACACCCTCTGCAGCGCCATCGAACTGAAGGCGCCCGGGTCAGAGGCCAGGGTGAGGAGGCCAGGGGTTATGGTGCACGTAAGAGGGCTGGACTGCTTCACCACCAAGGAGAAAGTGGAAGAAGCACTGGTAAAGAACTTCCCGGAACCAAGGGAAAGCTTCAGAGTGGGGGAGCCCAGACCAGCGAGGAACGACTCCATGGTGGTCACGGTCATCACATCGGGGAAAGGAGCGGATCAGCTCACTTCGGGCAAAATCCGGATTGGGCTGGTATACTATCACCCGGAGGGAGGAGATGCCTTACGCGTGCAGCAGGTGCTGTCTCGCTGGACACAGGCCAGAAAACTGCAAAGGGCCCGACAGGAGGAAATTATGCCTCCGATGCGGCGAGGAAGGCCACCAATCTCGGGCCTGTAAAAATGAGACCCCATACTGCGCACTCTGCCAAGCCGAAGGGCATTCGGCAGGGGGAATGCGGTGCCCTATAAAGACCAGGGAGGCTGAGGAGGCTAGAACACGAGCGCCTGACGGAGGGAGGCAAAGCAACCCCCAATGACGGAAAACATCAGGGTGCTACAGGGCAACGTGGGCAGGGCAGAGCGGCACATCAGCTGTGCCTGTCCACGGCAATGGCAAGAGGCGCGCAAGTAGCATTAATAAGTGAACCAGGGTGGACCCCTCGTGGGTGTCAGACGGGCCCATGGGGGATGTAGCACTCAAGATCCTGGGAGGATTCCAAGGGCGCGTCACGTCCCACGGCACACCCGCGAGGGGAATTGCATGGATAAAAGCAGAGGGAATAACCTTGGTGGCTGCCTACTTATCACCAAACGCGAGCAGACAGCGAGCTCAGGAATGGCTCAGCGAACTTGAGAACATAATCAGGAACTCGGGCGACCACGTAATCCTGGCAGGGGATCTAAATGCAAAGTCTGCGCACTGGGGGTCCCCAACCACGGACACCAGGGGCGAGGAAATCACCGAAATGGCGGCCGCACTAGATCTGGTGGCCTGCAACACGGGCAGAGAACCAACCTTCGTCAGAAGAAACTCGTCTTCCCATATCGACGTGACTCTTGCAACAACTAGGCTCCTGGGAAGAGTAAGAGGGTGGCAGATGCTAGACGAGGAAACCCTGAGCGACCACCGGTACATACAGTTCAACATCGAACCGTGTGCCGGGGCCGCACCCCCCCCCCCCCCCCCCCCTCCGATCCCACTCAACACAAGGTACCATGTCACCCCAGCGCTGGGCAACCGACAAGCTTGACCCAGACAGGCTGAACGCGACTTTGGCCGAGCTACTATGGACAATCGACACAGAGGAGACAACCGACCAGAAGGCAGAAACAATAAACATCATCCTCCAGGAGGCCTGCGAAGCGGCGGTTCCAGTGAAACATGCCAGGGGCCAACGCAAGGCGGTCTACTGGTGGTGCACCGAAGTGGCGGCAGCTAGAACAATAGCAAACAAGACCAGACGCAAGGCCCAGAGAGCAAGGGCCAGCGGAGCACCCACGGATCACCTGGAGGAGCAATACAGGGAAGCTCGCAGGACCTACAGGCTTGAGATCGAGCGCAGTCAGAGACGCTCCTGGAAGAAACTCTGCCAGAAGGTGGAGGATGACCCGTGGGGGCTCGCATACAAGATCGTAACCAAGAAGCTGACAGCCCGTCAAATGGGCCCGGAGGCTACGGTACCCGGCGGGGTCAGGGCAGTTGTACAGCTGCTCTTCCCCCACCTACACCCCACACACCTGGATACGACAGGACCCCGAGCGAATCACGACAACGAGGAACTGGTCTGGGAAGAGGATGAGGTGACCACGGCCCTCCAAAGCCTTCCGACGAATAAAACCCCAGGGCCAGATAGGGTGCCCAATGGGGTACTAAGGGCTGCCGCACCAACACTAGCAGCAGCAATGCACAGGATATCGAACAGATGCGCGACCACGGACACCTTTCCCAGACGCTGGAAGCCTGCCAGACTGGTCCTCCTCCCCAAACCAGGGAAGGACCCAACTGAACCAAATGCATACCGCCCGCTGTGCCTACTGGACGGGGTTGCGAAAACCATGGAAAGACTCATCTCAAACAGGCTCCAAGATGCGCTAGACTGCGCAGGACTAAAGAAAGATCCACCAGCGATGCCATACTGGCGGTACGCGAAGTGGTTGGTCAAGCGAACGCAGGAACATGGAGAACTAGGGAGCACTGTCTGATGGCCGCCCTAGACGTGACCAACGCCTTCAACACGCTCCCATGGGTGGTCATCACGACAGCGTTGCGTGCAAGGGGCATAGACGAGCAGCTGGTAAGGCTAGTGGACAACTACCTGAACAACCGGGAGGTGATCTTTGCGAGCCCGTTAGGTATCGCACGAGGTAAAGGGGGTGGGGGGGGGTGTTCCCCAAAGATCCGTGCTGGGCCCCCTCCTATGGAACGTCGCGTTTGATGACGCGCTGAGGCTACCACTCCCAGAAGGAGTTACCTCGATAGCCTTCGCTGACGACCTGGCGGTCGTAGCGAGGGCAAGAAACCTACAGGACGCCAAAACCAAACTGGCAGACGCCACTGACACCTTTGCAGCATGGATGGGGAGCAGGGGCCTGAAGGTTGCTGTCGGCAAGACTCAGGTAGCTCTACTATCAACGAAGAGGGCAGGCACCATCAGAGCAGCCCAGGACACAATTGACCTGTTAGGCTCCACACACAACATCGAGCGCAAACTCACATACCTAGGCACAATAGCGGAGGCCAATGTGAACTGTACGGCACAAGTGATTGCAGCATCCCAGAAGGCTGCGCGGGCAGAGGCGGCCCTATCGAGGTTGCTCCCAAACGTGGACGGCCCGAGTGATAAGAAGCGGAGGTTGCTTGCTATGGTGTCGCGGGCCCAGCTCCTTTACGCAGCCCCGGCCTGGGTTGGCGCCACCAGAACCCAGAGAAACAAGGGCAGGCTACGAAGGGCTCTGCGCACCAGCACTCTTCGTATCATTCGGGCGTACCGCACCATTTCAATGGATGCGGCGGAGGTGCTCGCGGGAACACCCCCTGGTGACCTCATGGTGGTGGAAAGGGCCCAGACCTTTGCGGCTACAAGGAGCGGAGTGGATCTGAAGGCGGCCAAGCAGGAGAGCAGCGAAACCACTCTAACCACCTGGCAATGCAGATGGGAAGGGACTGAGAAGGGAAGCTGTACCAAGAAATTCATCCTTGGGTAACAAGAAGCCATGGGGAGTTAGACCATTGGTCTACGCAGCTCTTGTCGGGACACGGCTCCTTCCAGTCCTACCTTTTCCGGATAGGCAATGCCGCAGTGGCTAGATGTCGGTACTGCGTGGACTTTGACGATCCTCTCCACACATTTTACCACTGTCCGAGATGGCATGAGGAAAGAACCGTACTATGGACTGAACTTGGAGGTGAAGCCACCCCAAGAGAAATAGGCCAATGTATGATCGACGACGAAAGAATGTGGAAAGCCGTCACCAGGTTTGCCGGCAATGTTATGAGACAGAAGTACAGTGACGACCTAAACAGATGACTGACCCGACAAGGACAACTGACAAGACATACACGAGACCAAGGCAAACGAGCAGACCAAAACCATCACGCACCGAGCAGCAGAAAGGGTGCGAGAGAATCAGTAACAGCGCGTCAGTGCGCGAGTGCCTACGCGGCAGTGCCATGAGACACAACGATAAACAGAGCAAGAGACTGACCTACGGATTGACGAGTGACGGTACGGGGGGCTTAGCGTGCCTCTGAGGAGGACAAGTCCCTCGCTACAGAACCTGAGTTTTTGGTTTAGCCAGTAGGCGCCCCGGACAGAATGCGGGGTGAATCCAGCACTACCCGCGCCTCTAACACCAAGCGTCTGAATAGGGGGGTGCGGGTGTCTTTTGAAGATTCCACCTCAGACGAAAAAAAAAAAGCTACAGTCTATTGTGAAGCTTATTATTTTTATAGTTTACATCATTAAACAGTTGTTGCTTATGCTGACAAAAGTGTCCTCATTCTTAAAATTTATAACAAAAAATGCTAGTGAATCCTTTTGTAACATTACGCTCCAATTTTCCCACTTTCGCTGTTCTCCGGTAGATCACGTTTTGAATTTATGTATGCGGCAACCCTCTGTGCAAACTAGTTCGGACTTCAGTCTATAAAATCTGCTTTCAACAACAATCCTATTCTCGACTTCAACCCCTAAAATAGCAATCATGCTACCGATAATAACCTACACAATTAACAGGGCCGTACTGGCTGGCAAATGTCAACTGAACCTTCTCAAGGTAAGACTTAACCATTTGTTATGCATGAACTAACCTACAAAATTCTTTTTAAGGCAACTTACTCCTCGGAAATACCCAAAAACATCCTAGGAGATCTTATTAGTGCTGATAAACAACAGGAAAATGGAAGTGTTTATGATAAGAAACCTTTTAAGATGACTTTAGAGGCAGGTGAGATTTGCATGAAAGTTTGACATGCTCTAATTCCCTTGTTAATTATATTATTGAGGGCAAATATGTTGTAGTTAATGTATTGCATCGGGTACTATTAGGTTATAAATATAACAGAGGTTAATGTTTAATTTTCTCACTCATATTATCCAATGTATGTTGCAGGTAAAAGATACTCATGGTGCCTTTGTGGTAAATCAAAAACTCAACCTTTCTGTGATGGTACACACAAAGTAGTTCAATTAAAAATTAAACAAAAGTATGCGACTTGTTAAACTTATATATTTTAGTATTAATAATAATCAATTTGTAGGCCTATAAAATTTGCTGTGGCTGAAACAAAAGATTACTGGCTGTGCAACTGCAAACACACTGGCTGTCGCCCCTTCTGTGATGGCACACATAAACTAAAAGTGGTGCAGGATCAAACATCGGCAATAAGACAGTGAAAATGTAGTTATTAATTTTTTAATTCCTATTTGTATTTACAATAGTAAAACAGGCAACAAATTATACTAATATTTTTGTAAACTAAACATCACATCCACCCCTACGTTTTCTCTGCGCTGCTTTTCTCACTGGGGGGCGCCTCCTTCATCTCCAAATCCAGCCGCTCTTTAGCCCTGACAATCTTTGAAAGGATATAAAACGACCCACCACTAGCTTTATCATTCGCTTTAAATAGTGCGTCGTAACGTTTGGCTATCTCGGCCTGCTCGAGTTCGTTCACATTGAGGATCTGCTTGGCCTCGTCCAGCGAAATACCGGCCCTGTTGTTGGAGACGCGCTCCGCCCGTGTTTTGGTGTTGCCCAGCCGCCGGGCGGCCTCTTGCGACGCCTCGATTTCCTGTTTGAGGGCACGCGCGAACGCCCTGCCGATGATTTGCGTCCCCGCGACCACTAGCTGGGCTATAAATTTTGCCATTTGAGTCCACACACTAGGACGTAACCTCAAAACGTCCCAGTGCTGTCAGAGAAATTATTTTGACAGATGCCATATGTCAAGCAGCGGTTGCCAACAGTTTTAAAGAGAGCTCGGTTACAAGTAATTATAACCCTTGATTAAACATTAATCAATGTTATAATCTTGACAGATGGGCGAGGTTGTATGTGTTATGACCATGATGTTAAAATTATTTGTTAGTTTTATTGTCATATATTTTTGACATATTTACATCCATTTTTGGGGAAATTGCTTTTAGTTTTACTTTAGTGAAACTATTTAAATGACCTCGCAGTTGAGAAAACTAGAAGTTGTCCTCGATTTTTTGACATATAATGTCAATCAATTTTGACATTTACTTATTTTTGACATCTATCATATGTCAATTAAATTTGACAGTTCTTAAATGACACCTAAATGATGTTTACTAAATCAAGTCCATTCTAGTTTATGTAATTAGTTTTTTTAAATGTTTGTGGGCACTGGTACATTGTTTTTTTTTTGTGTTGGTGTGTGTTGTTTTGGTCGTTTTGGTGCCGGTGCGTTGGTATGCGGTGTGTCGTGGTGCGGTGGCGCGCCCTGGTGCCAGTTTGGTGCAAGCAACAATAATATTCGTGCAGGGTGTTGTCAAATTTATTGGAAATGTGAGTTATTTGAGTGCTCCCAGACACAATTCCCCGCCGTCGACCGGCCCCGCTTACAGTTTGATGTGCGCCCCGTCGTGGCTGGTGATTCTTGCGCGCCCCCGACGTCGGCTTGCGGGATTGCGGCGGCACGCAACCGCAAATGCGTAGCAGAGGTATTAATAAATACAGCGCGGCGCCAGGCCGGGGCCTACGTAACGGCGGCGCGTGCGGCGGGGCGCCGCCTCCGCTCACCGAGGGTGCTTGTGAAGAAATTTTTAACCCCTGTTCGTGCAGGTGACAGATCTGTCAGAGGCCGGGGTGGGCAGTGGCGTGCGGCGCGGCGCGCCTCCCCCGCGGATTCCTCGCGCCTGGGGAACGGGAACCGAGGCGGTGGAATGTGAAATCAATCTCCCCCAGTTCTACACGCAAGCCGGTTTTAATTGATACTCCCATAAATATAAATTCGCGACGTTATTTTGCCTGTGACCAATCTTTCATAGAATATTTTGCTATGTTTAGACAACATATCAGTAAGTACCATAACAGATCAAGTTTCTACGTGATATCTATTACTGAGAAATGTACACTAATCAGCTTTATGAATCAATATGTGTGTAATAAATATTGGAGCAATCATTCAACCAATATCTTATCAAAACAATTGCTTTACTTGCAATTGTTTACGATACAATATTAAGGCGAGTTAACTGTAGCCTGTTAACAAATAGAAGTTGCATAATTTGTTGCTAACTTTGTATTTCATATCTTTATGCATCTTTGTATATATATATTAGCCCAATCTGTTATTTTACTAGTCATAACTACTAGTGGAAATCGTCAACTAAGCAGCAACACCAGACATCTAAAATGTTATTCAAGTTTTACAGGAGAAAGAAAAAAACTGATTATAAAATGTTTATTGGAGTAATGAAATTGCTCCTGGTTTCATATAAATAAAATATAAGCAATACAATAAAGAATGGATAACTTGTCGAGAGTAAAATAAATCCAATAAACATTTTATAATCAGATTTCTCTCTCCTGTTAACCTCATCTAAAATTTTAATGTGTGGTGTTGCTGCTTAGGTGATATGTAAATTGAAGCATACATTCATGTATTTGCCCCTACTCCAAAACAGACGTAATCTGTTAAAAAGTATCCTCACTTTTATTGAAATTATATAAATTATTCTCACTTTTAGTGAGTTAATACAAATTGTCATTACATGGTCTTATATTAATAGCCCTCACTTTTAGAGAGATTATATAAAAGTCCTTACTTTTTTGAGAGTATACAAATTGCTTCAAGTACTTTTAGATAAATTGCCCTTACTTTTAGTGAAATTATATAAATCACCCTAATTTTTAATTAAAGATTACATGAATTGCCCTCACAGATTTGTTCGTACTTTAATGAGATAATACAATTTGCATTTCCTGCAAGTGATTTTATATAAATTGCCCTCAATTTTACTGAAATTATATTGCCCTCACATTGAATGTAATTACATAAATTGCCCTCAGTCTTAGTAAGATTAGTTCTTACTTTTAGTGAGATAATACAAATTGCATTTTTCTTATTGAGACTTGTGTGTGAATTGTCCTCTTTTGCAAATTATCTTCATTTTAAGGAGACTATTACAAATTATCCTCACTTTCATTTGGTTATATAAATGGTCCTCGCTATTGAAATTATACAATTCACTTTTAGTGATATATATTATCCTCTAAAAGTGAGGACTATTTGTATAAGCTCACATAAAACTGAGGGCCATCAATAAAACTGAAGGCCATTTTTATAATGAAATATAACTAGTGATGACAATTTGAATAATCTCGCTAAAACTAAGGACTATTTATTTATTTATATCACTAAAAATGAGAGCAATTTATAAAAAATCACTTGAAGCAAATGCAATTTGTATATTCTCAAAAAAAGTGAGGATTTTATTTATATAAGCCCCCATAATGATAATTTATCTCACTAAAGTGTGAGAACAATTTATATAGTCCTCAATAAATGTGAGGATAATTTTTAACTTGTCTCCTTAAAATGAGGATAATCATTTTGTAAAGACTTTTAAAGACTTATAATTTAAGCTCATTTTAATGAGTCAAAAATTATCCTCGCCTGAAATTATATAATTTACCCTCACTTTTAGTGAGATTAGTTCTTACTTCTAGTCAGATCATACAAATTGCATTTTCTTTATATGAAATTATATAAATTGCTCTCACTTTTAGGGAAATTATATATATTGCCCTCATTTTTGGTAAGATTAGTTCTTACATTTAGATGATACACATTGCATTTGCTTTATATAAATTGCCCTCACATTTAGATGATACACATTGCATTTGCTTTATATACATTGCCCTCACATTTACTGAAATGATATAAATTGCCCTCATTTTTTTGTGAAATTGTATAAAGTGTTCTCACTTTTAGTAAGAGTACATCTTATTTTTAGTGATTTGATACAAATTGCATTTGCTTCAAATGATTTTATATAAATTGCCCCCACTTTTTGTAAGATAGTTAGTTCTTACTTTCAGTAAAATGATACAAATTGAATTTGCTTTATATAAATCTATATAAATTGCTTTCATTTTTAGTGAAATTATATAAATTGTCCTCACTTTTAGTAAAATTAGTTCTTACTTTTAGTTGGATGATACAAATTGCATTTGCTTTAATAAACTTATGTAAATTGCCCTCACATTTAGTGAAATTATATAAATAGCCCTCACTTTTAGTGAAATTATATAAATTGTCCTCACTTTTAGTAAAATTAGTTCTTACTTTCAGTTGGATGATACAAATTGCATTTGCTTTAATAAACCTATGTAAGTTGCCCTCACATTTAGTGAAATGATATAAATTGCCCTCACTTTTAGTTAGATTACATCTTACTTTTAGTGAGATGATACAAATTGTAGTTGCTTTAAGTGATTTTATATAAATTGCCCTCACTTTTACTGTAATGATTTAAATTGCCCTCACTTTTAGTCAGATTCTTTCTTACTTTTAGTGAGATGATACAAATTGCATTTGCTATACATAAACTTATATAAATTGCCCTCACATTTAGTGAAATGATATAAATTGCCCTCACTTTTAGTCAGATTAGTTCTTACTTTTAGTGAAATGACACAAATTGTATTTGCTTTATATAAACTTATATAAATTGCCCTAATATTTACTTAAATGATATAAATTGCCCTCACTTTTAGTGAAATTATATAAATAGCCCTCACTTTTAGTAATGCTAGTTATGACTTTTAGTGAGATGATACAAATTGTATTACCTTATTTAAACCTATATGAATTACCCTCACTTTTAATGAAATTATGTAAATTAAGGGTACTTTTAGTAAGATTAGTTCTTAATTTTAGTGAGATGATACAAATTTAATTTGCTTTATATAAACTTA
This sequence comes from Lordithon lunulatus, assembly GCA_963942505.1. Taxonomy (NCBI): domain Eukaryota; kingdom Metazoa; phylum Arthropoda; class Insecta; order Coleoptera; family Staphylinidae; genus Lordithon; species Lordithon lunulatus. Next base: position 11,315,300 of record OZ012675.1, read on the forward strand.
CATAAATTGCCCTCTAATTTATTGAAATTACATAAATTGTCCTCACTTTTAGTGAAATAATGTAAATTGTACTCATTTTTAGTAAGATTACATCTTACATTTAGTGAGATGTTACAAATTTCATTTGCTTTATATAAACTTACATAAATTTCCCTCACATTTAGTGAAATTACATAAATTGTCCTCACTTTTACTGAAATAATGTAAATTGTACTCACTTTTAGTAAGATTACATCTTACTTTTAGTGAGATGATACAAATTTCATTTGCTTTATATAAACTTACATAAATTGCCCTCATATTTAGTGAAATTACATAAATTGCCCTCACTTTTAGTGAAATAATGTAAATTGTACTCACTTTTAGTAAGATTACATCTTACTTTTAGTGAGATGATACAAATTTCATTTGCTTTATATAAACTTACATAAATTGCCCTCATATTTAGTGAAATTACATAAATTGTCCTCACTTTTAGTGAAATAATGTAAATTGTACTCACTTTTATCAAGATTACATCTTACTTTTAGTGAGATGATACAAATTTCATTTGCTTTATATAAACTTACATAAATTGCCCTCATATTTAGTGAAATTACATAAATTGCCCTCACTTTTAGTAAAATAATGTAAATTGTACTCACTTTTAGTAAGATTACATCTTACTTTTAGTGAGATGATACAAATTTCATTTGCTTTATATAAACTTACATAAATTGCCCTCTAATTTATTGAAATTACATAAATTGTCCTCACTTTTAGTGAAATAATGTAAATTGTACTCACTTTTAGTAAGATTACATCTTACTTTTAGTGAGATGTTACAAATTTCATTTACTTTATATAAACTTACATAAATTTCCCTCATATTTAGTGAAATTACATAAATTGCCCTCACTTTTAGTGAAATAATGTAAATTGTACTCACTTTTAGTAAGATTACATCTTACTTTTAGTGAAATGATACAAATTTCATTTGCTTTATATAAACTTGCATAAATTGCCCCCTAATTTATTGAAATTACATAAATTGCCCTCACTTTTAGTGAAATAATGTACATTGTACTCACTTTTAGTAAAATTACATCTTACTTTTAGTGAGATGATACAAATTTCATTTGCTTTATATAAACTTACATAAATTGCCCTCTAATTTATTGAAATTACATAAATTGTCCTCACTTTTAGTGAAATAATGTAAATTGTACTCAATTTTAGTAAGATTACATCTTACTTTTAGTGAGATGTTACAAATTTCATTTGCTTTATATAAACTTACATAAATTTCCCTCACATTTAGTGAAATTACATAATTGCCCTCACTTTTAGTGAAATAATGTAAATTGTACTCACGTTTAGTAAGATTACATCTTACTTTTAGTGAGATGTTACAAATTTCATTTGCTTTATATAAACTTACATAAATTTCCCTCACATTTAGTGAAATTACATAAATTGCCCTCACTTTTAGTGAAATAATGTAAATTGTACTCACTTTTAGTAAGATTACATCTTACTTTTAGTGAGATGATACAAATTTCATTTGCTTTATATAAACTTACATAAATTGCCCTCTAATTTATTGAAATTACATAAATTGTCCTCACTTTTAGTGAAATAATGTAAATTGTACTCACTTTTAGTAAGATTACATCTTACTTTTAGTGAGATGTTACAAATTTCATTTGCTTTATATAAACTTACATAAATTTCCCTCACATTTAGTGAAATTACATAAATTGTCCTCACTTTTAATGAAATAATGTAAATTGTACTCACTTTTAGTAAGTACATCTTACTTTTAGTGAGATGTTACAAATTTCTTTTGCTTTAGATGAACTTATATAAATTGCCCTCACTCTTAGTGAGATTATATACATGGCCCTCAGTTTTAGTGAAATTATACAAATTGTCATCACTTCAGTTTGAGTTTATGTAAATAGTCTTCACTTTTAGCTAGATTATGTATATGGTCACTTTTAGTATAATTATATAGATTGCCCTAATTTTTAGTCAGATTATATAGATTACCCTCACTTTTATTGAGATTATATAATATACATCACTTTTAATGAAATTATACAAATTTTATTTCATTCAAGGGATCTTACACAAATTACCCTCACTTTTAGTGAGATTATACAAATTGTCATCACTTTAAGTGAGTTTATATAAATAGCCCTCACGTTTAGTAAGATTATGTAGATGTATACTTTTATAAAGATTATATAGATTGCCCTAATTTTTATTGACATTATATAGAATACCCTCACTTTCAGTGAGATTATACAATTTGCATTTGCTTTAAGTAAGCTTATATAAAGTGTCCTCAATTTTAGTGAGGGCAATTTAAATGGTTCTCAGTTTTATTGAGGTTATACAAATTGTCCTCATCTTTTGTATGATTATAAAAGTAGTCCTTACTTTAAGTGAAATGATACAAATTACATTTGCTTAAATGATCTTATTTATATAAAATCACTTTTATTGAGGTTCTATATATGGTCCTCAATTTAAGTGAGATTATATTTGCGAGATCTTACATAGAAATTAGCCTCACATTTAGTAATGTTTGATTTATGTTGCTCGGTTGAAGTGAGCTTATATAAGTTGTCCTCACTTTTAGAAAGGTTAAATAAATTGACCTCAGTTTAATTGAGATTATATAAATTTCATTTGCTTGAAGTGGGCTTATATAAGTTGTCCTCACTTTTAGTAAGATTATATAAATTGACCTCAGTTTAATTCAGATTATTTAAATAGCATTTGCTTGAAGTGAGCTTATATAGGTTGTCCTCACTTTTAGAAAGGTTAAATAAATTAACCTCAGTTTAATTGAGATTATATAAATTTCATTTGCTTGAAGTGGGCGTATATAAGTTGCCCTCACTTTTAGTGAGATTATATACATTGAACTTTTAATGAGATTATATATATATTTTAATTCATTCTTGAATGTAATAATATTTGTATAATTTGAATCTTATAAAAATTGCCCTCACTCTTAGTGAGATTATGTAAATGGTCCTCGGTTTTAGTAAGATATACAACTTGTCATCATATTAAATGTGCCCTCACTTTTATTGAGATTACATAGATGGTCCTCGGTTTTAGTGAGATTATATAAATTGCCATCATTTTAAATGAATTCATCTAAATAGCCCTCACTTTTAGTAGAATTATATAGATTTCCCTCATTTTTACGGAGATTATAAGATTGCCCTCACTATTTGTGAGATTATATATGTATAATACCTCACTTTTAGATTTTGAGATTATACAATTTGAATTTTCTTTAAGTTGTCCTCACTTTTAGTATGATTATATAAATTGACTTCAGTTTAATTGAGATTATATATATATATATATATATATATATATATATATATATATATGTATTGCATTTGCTTTAAGTGGGCTTATATAAGTTGTCCTCACTTTTAGTAAGATTATATAAATTAACCTTAGTTTAATTGAGTTTATATAAATTTCATTTGCTTGAAGTGGGCTTATATAAGTTGTCCTCACTTTTAGTAAGATTATATAAATTAACCTCAGTTTAATTGAGATTATATAATTTTCATTTGCTTGAAGTAGGCTTGTATAAGTTGTCCTCACTTTTAGTAAGATTATATAAATTAACCTCAGTTTAATTGAGATTATATAAATTTCATTTGCTTGAAGTAGGCTTATATAAGTTGTGCTCACTTTTAGTAAGATTATATAATTATATAATTTGACTTTGACTTTGATTATATAAATTTCATTTTCTTGAAGTAGGCTTATATAAGTTGTCCTTACTTTTAGTAAGATTATATAAATTTCATTTGCTTGAAGTGGGTTTATATAAGTTGTCCTCACTTTTAGTATGATTATATAAATTAACCTCAGTTTAATTGAGATTATATAAATTTCATTTGCTTGAATTAGGCTTATATAAGTTGTCCTCACTTTTAGTAAGATTATATAAATTAACCTCAGTTTAATTGAGATTATATAAATTTCATTTGCTTGAAGTGGGCTTATATAAGTTGTCCTCACTTTTAGTATGATTATATAAATTAACCTCAGTTTAATTGAGATAATATAAATTTCATTTGCTTGAAGTGGGCTTATATAAGTTGTCCTCACTTTTAGTAAGATTATATAAATTAACCTCAGTTTAATTGAGATTATATAAATTTAATTTGCTTGAAGTGGGCTTACATAAGTTGTCCTCACTTTTAGTAAGATTATATAAATTAACCTCAGTTTAATTGAGATTATATAAATTTTATTTGCTTGAAGTGGGCTTATATAAGTTGTCCTCACTTTTAGTAAGATTATATAAATTAACCTCAGTTTAATTGAGATTATATAAATTTCATTTGCTTGAAGTGGGCTTATATAAGTTGTCCTCACTTTTAGTACGATTATATAAATTAACCTCCGTTTAATTGAGATAATATAAATTTAATTTGCTTGAAGTGGGCTTACATAAGTTGTCCTCACTTTTAGTAAGATTATATAAATTAACCTCAGTTTAATTGAGATTATATAAATTTTATTTGCTTGAAGTGGGCTTATATAAGTTGTCCTCACTTTTAGTAAGATTATATAAATTAACCTCAGTTTAATTGAGATTATATAAATTTCATTTGCTTGAAGTGGGCTTATATAAGTTGTCCTCACTTTTAGTACGATTATATAAATTAACCTCCGTTTAATTGAGATAATATAAATTTAATTTGCTTGAAGTGGGCTTACATAAGTTGTCCTCACTTTTAGTAAGATTATATAAATTAACCTCAGTTTAATTGAGATTATATAAATTTTATTTGCTTGAAGTGGGCTTATATAAGTTGTCCTCACTTTTAGTAAGATTATATAAATTAACCTCAGTTTAATTGAGATTATATAAATTTCATTTGCTTGAAGTGGGCTTATATAAGTTGTCCTCACTTTTAGTACGATTATATAAATTAACCTCCGTTTAATTGAGATAATATAAATTTCATTTGCTTGAAGTGGGCTTATATAAGTTGTCCTCACTTTTAGTAAGATTATATAAATTAACCTCCGCTTAATTGAGATTATATAAATTTAATTTGCCTGAAGTGGGCTTATATAAGTTGTCCTCACTTTTAGTAAGATTATATAAATTAACCTCAGTTTAATTGAGATTATATAAATTACCCTCACTTTAGTGGACCCTTATAAATTGTACTCACATTTAGTGGCATATGAATTGCCCTCACTTTTAGTGACCGTATAAATTATCCTCACTTTTATTGATGTATGATCCTCAGTTTAACTGAGATTACATAAAATGTCATCTTTTTAGGTGAAAGTCATGTATTTACTAAATTAATTGTTTATGTTCATAGGTGTCCAGTTGCAACAACCGTGCCATTGAGTGCCTGAACCGGAAGCGCGCGTAGCACCGACAGCCTGGACCTTGACGAGTCCAAACGCCTGCCGTCGTTCGTGCGTCATGACAACACCCGTCGCCGGACCGCAACAACCGCGCAGCACCCGATAAGAAGCCGCCGGTGTTTCAGCTGCCAACACGAGAGCAACAAAACCACGGGGCAGGCGTGCCCGAAGTTCGACCAAAGCTTGTATGTGTGCCGCACGCAGTAATGCGCCCGGAAGGTACTCCATCCCCCTTTTTGCCGTGTGTCTTTTTCAGAGCTACTAACACGACAATTCCCCGAAAAGGTAGCGGCACCAGTTCCGGCAGCCGTGATCGCTCCAGCTCGCTGCGCAATGTGTTCCGGCGGTCCGTGACGGACCAGGGCGGCAGCACCCGGTCGTCCCACCGGCGCACGCCGTCCGGCGCGTCTGGCCGCTCATATGAAACCGGGGAGGACGCGGCCGCCGTCCTGAGCCGCTCCTCCCCAAAGCCCGCCGCCGCCCCGACACCGCCGTCCGCCAAGTCGGATAATGGTAACGGCGAGCGGAACCAGCCAGCGCTGCACGCCCACCTGGACAACATTGAGTTCATCGACCAGGAGGGCGGGCCTAGTGATGCCGCGACGAAGGGATGGCTCACCACGGACGACGTCAAGGCCGGCGAGGGTAAGCTGAAGAAGGTTAAGGCCAAGGTGCCGACCAAGAAGAAACAACGCAAGGGCAGCACCGCTAAGATGACATCGAGCAGTTTCGACGAGACCATTACGTCCAATGACACCACACCCGAGGCGCCCAAGAGGAATGGCAACGAATTCGTCACGGTTAAATCGAGTAAAACAACGGTGGAGAGCAAGAAGTAAGAGCACCCACAACCCATCCCAAGAAATCCCTAAATTCAGTGGTAAGACCTAAAAAATCTTGTCGCACCATTCTTATGGTACCACTTTTCTAGGCATTTACAGGCCTCTACTTCCATGTTTGCTCTTAATCACTAGATTTCATTCCAACAAGGTATTTTAAAGAAAAACTATGTGCAGTTTTAGAATCTTTTGAATTTGATGTGTCTGAAATAAGCCTAATAATAATTAACAACAAAATAACATTTTTTCAAATTCAAAAATCCGGTTGGTCTATTCTGTAAGTTCCGTCTATCTGTTACCCAGTGCAACCAAATAAACAACTGCATTGTTATACCCCACGTTCTGCGAACTCTAGTGTTCCATCCGTTCGTAGGTCTTCCTCTTCTGGTCTTACTTGGTTCCCATTCTGTTATTACTCTTAGGCGGCTTTCGTTTGTTGTTTGAGAGTTGTTCAGAGCTGTTCTAAGCCAGCTAAGACCAGCCCAGCGCAGCTCCGGGACGGTAAACGAAAACGGCTTTACCCATCTCTCGGGATTCGACCTTGATAGACCTAACCATCTAATTCTTGCAGCTTTTATACAATTTACCACATCTTCTCCTAGAAATTCGTAAATTTCCTTGTTTGTTTTTCTTGAGTCTACCAATCTCTAAATTGGTTAAATTGGTTTCACTGAATCTTAGTAATTTTTTTTATCATTGATTGGTATGCAGATTGCAATTAAGTATGATGCAGCTTTTGCCACCTTCATGATTCTGCATTTCAATGATTAAATATAAATTGATGACGGAAGAAAAAAGGAAACTGTGATCAGCTTGTTTATGGTTTAACTTTTCAAAATGGCGAATCTGCTTTAATTTTCGTAGGCCCAATTCACACATAAGCGGCGGCCGGCGGAGACCCGGTGTAGGCGAGGTGCAGGCGCGACGTCACACAGGCGATTGTGATGTTCATATGCAGCTAAGGGCTGGACATTGCACCATATGTTTACATAGAGGCGGCGTGGAAGAGTTTCGCCTACCGTGTCTTAGGCGAAGACGCGGCTAGAAGCACGAGGCAAATGCCCGCGCCTCGTCACCTAAGTGGGAATTTCACCACATGTTTATATAGAGGGGGCGTGAAAGCGTCATGCCTCTCGCCGCGCTTCCGCCTCTTTGCCTGAGACATGGTGCCTGCGAGGCGAGAGGCATAACTCTTCCACGCCGCCTCTATGTAAACATAAGGTGCTATGCCCACCCCTTCACTGCATATGGATATCACAATCGCCTGTGCGACGTCTGCCCTACACCTCGCCTACACCGCGCCTACCCCTGACGCCGCTTATGTGTGAATTGGGCTTCTTTATAAGGCACATTACACGGTCAATAATACTGTCAATATTTTAGAATAATGACAGTATTACTGTACGATAATATGTTTAAAAGTTTAATTATTCTAAAATATTGTCAGTATTACTGATCGTGTAAGGTATAGTAATGATGGAATGAATAGAATACTGATGTTTATCCGGATAATTGATTACATGATAAATATTGAAGGAGGATTCAAGCAAATAATGACAGTACTAGAATTGACAGTATTATTGACCATGTAAGGTGCCTTTAAAAGGCACCTTACACGGTCAATAATAGTCAATCCTAGCACTGTCAATATTTGCTTCAATCCTCCTTTTATATTTATCAAGTAATCAATTATCCGGATAAACATCAGTATTCTCATCATTCCATAGTTACTATACCTTACACGATGAGTAATGCTGGCAATATTTTAGAATAATGAACATTTTAAACATATTATCGTACAGTAATACTGTCATTATTCTAAAATATTGACAGTATTATTGACCGTGTAAGGTGCCTTTATAATCACCAATCTGTGGTTTTGTTCATCGGATTGTTGTTAGAGTTGTAGGAAAACTATGCCGACAATTAGGGCAAATTGGATTGTTGTAAAATGTCATCAAACTTTTTAACAAACATCAATTCTCATAACATAACCTCAAATAACATAGTGAACGTCACGAACAAGTTGATCGGCGCACAAGGTAAATTTTGGTGTAGCAGTAAACTTGAAAATCTTTGCTTCGAATTCTTCGCACGGCGTCAATTTTTGCCAATACATACAGAGTATAGCATAAACTTATTTTTGTGACGTCATAAACATTTAAGGCCCAATTCACACATAAGCGGCGTCGGGTGCAGGCGAGGCGCAGGCGCGACGTCGCACAGGCGATTGTGATGTCCATATGCAGTGAAGAGGTGGACATTGCACCTTATGTTTACATAGAGGCGGCGTGGAAGAGTTTCGCCTCTTCGCTTACCGTGTCTTAGGCGAAGACGCGGTGCCGGCGCGGCGACAGGCACGAGGAAAATGCCCGCGCCTCGTCACCTAAGTAAGCATTGCACCATATGTTTATATTGAGGGGGCTTCAAGCGTCATGCCTCTCGCAGCGCCGGCACCGCGTCTTCGCCTAAGACACGGTAGGCGAAGACGCGAGAGGCATAACTCTTCCACGCCGCCTCTATTTAAACATAAGGTGCAATATCTACCCCTTCACTACATATGGACATCACAATCGCCTGTGTGACGTCGCGCCTCGCAAGCACCGCGCCTGCGCCCGACGCCGCTTATGTGTGAATTGGGCTAATATGTCCTACAGGACTATCCAGATTTACGTTTGTGCATGCACATTTATATCAGTGTGGACGTATATTTTGACCAATTTACACGCACAATGTAAATATTGTGGATGTTTTAATTTTCATGAGTTGATTCATACACCAATCAAAAGACAATTTAATTGGCTTTACTACAATAACAATTAATGTTTTAAAAGACATATGCAGACATAGTGATTGTAGGGAGAGATGACGCCACATTTAGATTTTCAAATGAATCTGAAATTAAAACTTACATAACTTTACTTATTTTTATGACTCCGAGTTGATTCATGCACCATTTAAAAGACAATTTAATTGGCTTTGCTACAATGACAATGAATGGATTGAATGATTTATACAGACATAGTAATTGTAGGGAGAGACCACGCTACATTTATATAGTCAAATGTTTCTGAAATTAAAACTTGCATAACTTTACTCATTTTTATCACACGAAATTGATTCATACACCAATCAAAAGACAATTTAATTGGCTTTGCTACAATAATAATTAATGGCGTGAACGATTTATACAGACATGGTGATTGTAGGGAGAGACCACGCCACATTTAGATTATCAAATGCGTTTGAAATTTAAACTTACATAACTTTACTCATTTTTATGACACGGAATTGATTCATACACCAATCAAAAGACAATTTAATTGGCTTTGCTACAATAATAATTAATGGCGTGAACGATTTATACAGACATGGTGTTTGTAGGGAGAGACCACGCCACATTTAGATTATCAGATGCTTTTGAAATTTAAACTTGCATAACTTTACTCATTTTTATGACACGGAATTGATTCATACACCAATCAAAAGACAATTTAATTGGCTTTGCTACAATAATAATTAATGGCGTGAACGATTTATACAGACATGGTGATTGTAGGGAGAGACCACGCCACATTTAGATTATCAAATGCGTTTGAAATTTAAACTTACATAACTTTACTCATATTTATGACACGGAAATGATTCATACACCAATCAAAAGACAATTTAAGTGGATTTGCTACAATAATAATTAATGGCGTAAACGATTTATACAGACATGGTGATTGTAGGGAGAGACCACGCCACATTTAGATTATCAGATGCTTTTGAAATTTAAACTTGCATAACTTTACTCATTTTTACGACACGGAATTGATTCATACACCAATCAAAAGACAATTTAATTGGCTTTGCTACAATAATAATTAATGGCGTGAACGATTTATACAGACATGGTGATTGTAGGGAGAGACTACGCCACATTTAGATTATCAAATGCTTTTGAAATTTAAACTTGCATAACTTTACTCATTTTTATAACACGGAATTGATTCATACACCAATCAAAAGACAATTTAATTGGTTTTGCTACAATAATAATTAATGGCATGAACGATTTATACAGACATAGTGATTGTAGGGAGAGACCACGCCACATTTAGATTATCAAATGCTTTTGAAATTCAAACTTGCATAACTTTACTCATTTTTATGACACGGAATTGACTCATACACCAATCAAAAGACAATTTAATTGACTTTGCTACAATAATAATTAATGGCATGAACGATTTATACAGACATAGTGATTGTAGGGAGAGACCACGCCACATTTAGATTATCAGATGCTTTTGAAATTTAAACTTGCATAACTTTACTCATTTTTATGACACGGAATTGATTCATACACCAATCAAAAGACAATTTGATTGGCTTTGCTACAATAATAATTAATGGTGTGAACGATTTATACAGGCATGGTGATTGTAGGGAGAGACCACGCTACATTTACATTATCAAATGCGTTTGAAATTTAAACTTGCATAACTTTACTCATTTTTATGACACGGAATTGATTCATACCCCAATCAAATGACAATTTAATTGGCTTTGCTACAATAATAATTAATGGCATGAACGATTTATACAGACATAGTGATTGTAGGGAGAGACCACGCCACATTTAGATTATCAGATGCTTTTGAAATTTAAACTTGCATAACTTTACTCATTTTTATGACACGGAATTGATTCATACACCAATCAAAAGACAATTTAATTGACTTTGCTACAATAATAATTAATGGCGTGAACGATTTATACAGACATTGTGATTGTAGGGAGAGACCACGCCACATTTAGATTATCAAATGCTTTTGAAATTTAAACTTGCATAACTTTACTCATTTTTATGACACGGAATTGATTCATACACCAATTAAAAGACCATTTAATTGACTTTGCTACAATAATAATTAATGGCGTGAACGATTTATACAGGCATGGTGATTGTAGGGAGAGACCACGCCACATTTAGATTATCAAATGCGTTTGAAATTTAAACTTACATAACTTTACTCATTTTTATGACACGGAATTGATTCATACACCAATCAAAAGACAATTTAATTGACTTTGCTACAATAATAATTAATGGCGTGAACGATTTATACAGACATTGTGATTGTAGGGAGAGACCACGCCACATTTAGATTATCAAATGCTTTTGAAATTTAAACTTGCATAACTTTACTCATTTTTATGACGCGGAATTGATTCATACACAAATCAAAAGACAATTTAATTGGCTTTGCTACAATAATAATTAATGACGTGAACGGTTTATACAAACATGGTGATTGTAGGGAGAGTCCACGCCACATTTAGACTATCAAATGCGTTTGAAATTTAAACTTGCATAACTTTACTCATTTTTATGACACGGAATTGATTCATACACCAATCAAAAGACAATTTAATTGGCTTTGCTACAATAATAATTAATGGCCTGAACGATTTATACAGACATGGTGATTGTAGGGAGAGACCACGCCACATTTAGATTATCAAATGCTTTTGAAATTTAAACTTGCATAACTTTACTCATTTTTATGACACGGAATTGATTCATACACCAATCAAAAGACAATTTAAGTGGCTTTGCTACAATAATAATTAATGGCGTGAACGATTTATACAGACATGGTGATTGTAGGGAGAGACCACGCCACATTTAGATTATCAAATGCGTTTGAAATTTAAACTTGCATAACTTTACTCATTTTTATGACACGGAATTGATTCATACACCAATCAAAAGACAATTTAATTTGCTTTGCTACAATAATAATTAATGGCGTAAACGATTTATACAGACATGGTGATTGTAGGGAGATACCACGCCACATTTAGATTATCAAATGCGTTTGAAATTTAAACTTGTATAACTTTACTCATTTTTATGACACGGAATTGATTCATACACCAATCAAACGACAATTTAATTGGCTTTGCTACAATAATAATTAATGGCGTGAACGATTTATACAGACATGGTGATTGTAGGGAGAGACCACGCCACATTTAGATTATCAAATGCGTTTGAAATTTAAACTTGCATAACTTTACTCATTTTTATGACACGGAATTGATTCATACACCAATCAAAAGACAATTTAATTTGCTTTGCTACAATAATAATTAATGGCGTAAACGATTTATACAGACATGGTGATTGTAGGGAGAGACCACGCCACATTTAGATTATCAAATGCTTTTGAAATTTAAACTTGCATAACTTTACTCATTTTTATGACACGGAATTGATTCATACACCAATCAAACGACAATTTAATTGTCTTTGCTACAATAATAATTAATGGCGTGAACGATTTATACAGACATGGTGATTGTAGGGAGAGACCACGCCACATTTAGATTATCAAATGCGTTTGAAATTTAAACTTGCATAACTTTACTCATTTTTATGACACGGAATTGATTCATACACCAATCAAAAGACAATTTAATTGGCTTTGCTACAATAATAATTAATGGCCTGAACGATTTATACAGACATGGTGATTGTAGGGAGAGACCACGCCACATTTAGATTATCAAATGCTTTTGAAATTTAAACTTGCATAACTTTACTCATTTTTATGACACGGAATTGATTCATACACCAATCAAAAGACAATTTAAGTGGCTTTGCTACAATAATAATTAATGGCGTGAACGATTTATACAGACATGGTGATTGTAGGGAGAGACCACGCCACATTTAGATTATCAAATGCGTTTGAAATTTAAACTTGCATAACTTTACTCATTTTTATGACACGGAATTGATTCATACACCAATCAAAAGACAATTTAATTTGCTTTGCTACAATAATAATTAATGGCGTAAACGATTTATACAGACATGGTGATTGTAGGGAGATACCACGCCACATTTAGATTATCAAATGCGTTTGAAATTTAAACTTGTATAACTTTACTCATTTTTATGACACGGAATTGATTCATACACCAATCAAACGACAATTTAATTGGCTTTGCTACAATAATAATTAATGGCGTGAACGATTTATACAGACATGGTGATTGTAGGGAGAGACCACGCCACATTTAGATTATCAAATGCGTTTGAAATTTAAACTTGCATAACTTTACTCATTTTTATGACACGGAATTGATTCATACACCAATCAAAAGACAATTTAATTTGCTTTGCTACAATAATAATTAATGGCGTAAACGATTTATACAGACATGGTGATTGTAGGGAGAGACCACGCCACATTTAGATTATCAAATGCTTTTGAAATTTAAACTTGCATAACTTTACTCATTTTTATGACACGGAATTGATTCATACACCAATCAAACGACAATTTAATTGTCTTTGCTACAATAATAATTAATGGCGTGAACGATTTATACAGACATGGTGATTGTAGGGAGAGACCACGCCACATTTAGATTATCAAATGCGTTTGAAATTTAAACTTGCATAACTTTACTCATTTTTATGACACGGAATTGATTCATACACCAATCAAAAGACAATTTAATTGTCTTTGCTACAATAATAATTAATGGCGTAAACGATTTATACAGACATGGTGATTGTAGGGAGAGACCACGCCACATTTAGATTATCAAATGCTTTTGAAATTTAAACTTGCATAACTTTACTCATTTTTATGACACGGAATTGATTCATACACCAATCAAAAGACAATTTAATTTGCTTTGCTACAATAATAATTAATGGCGTAAACGATTTATACAGACATGGTGATTGTAGGGAGAGACCACGCCACATTTAGATTATCAAATGCGTTTGAAATTTAAACTTACATAACTTTACTCATTTTTATGACACGGAATTGATTCATACACCAATCAAAAGACAATTTAATTGGCTTTGCTACAATAATAATTAATGGCGTGGACGATTTATACAGACATGGTGATTGTAGGGAGAGACTACGCCACATTTAGATTATCAAATGCTTTTGAAATTTAAACTTGCATAACTTTACTCATTTTTATGACACGGAATTGATTCATACACCAATCAAAAGACAATTTAAGTGGCTTTGCTACAATAATAATTAATGGCGTGAACGATTTATACAGACATGGTGATTGTAGGGAGAGACCACGCCACATTTAGATTATCAAATGCGTTTGAAATTTAAACTTGCATAACTTTACTCATTTTTATGACACGAAATTGATTCATACACCAATAAAAAGACAATTTAATTGGCTTTGTTACAATAATAATTAATGGCGTGAACGATTTATACAGACATGGTGATTGTAGGGAGAGACCACGCTACATTTAGATTATCAAATGCTTTTGAAATTTAAACTTGCATAACTTTACTCATTTTTATGACACGGAATTGATTCATACACCAATCAAACGACAATTTAATTGGCTTTGCTACAATAATAATTAATGGCGTGAACGATTTATACAGACATGGTGATTGTAGGGAGAGACCACGCCACATTTAGATTATCAAATGCGTTTGAAATTTAAACTTGCATAACTTTACTCATTTTTATGACACGGAATTGATTCATACACCAATCAAAAGACAATTTAATTGTCTTTGCTACAATAATAATTAATGGCGTAAACGATTTATACAGACATGGTGATTGTAGGGAGAGACCACGCCACATTTAGATTATCAAATGCTTTTGAAATTTAAACTTGCATAACTTTACTCATTTTTATGACACGGAATTGATTCATACACCAATCAAAAGACAATTTAATTTGCTTTGCTACAATAATAATTAATGGCGTAAACGATTTATACAGACATGGTGATTGTAGGGAGAGACCACGCCACATTTAGATTATCAAATGCGTTTGAAATTTAAACTTACATAACTTTACTCATTTTTATGACACGGAATTGATTCATACACCAATCAAAAGACAATTTAATTGGCTTTGCTACAATAATAATTAATGGCGTGGACGATTTATACAGACATGGTGATTGTAGGGAGAGACTACGCCACATTTAGATTATCAAATGCTTTTGAAATTTAAACTTGCATAACTTTACTCATTTTTATGACACGGAATTGATTCATACACCAATCAAACGACAATTTAATTGGCTTTGCTACAATAATAATTAATGGCGTGAACGATTTATACAGACATGGTGATTGTAGGGAGAGACTACGCCACATTTAGATTATCAAATGCTTTTGAAATTTAAACTTGCATAACTTTACTCATTTTTATGACACGAAATTGATTCATACACCAATAAAAAGACAATTTAATTGGCTTTGTTACAATAATAATTAATGGCGTGAACGATTTATACAGACATGGTGATTGTAGGGAGAGACCACGCTACATTTAGATTATCAAATGCTTTTGAAATTTAAACTTGCATAACTTTACTCATTTTTATGACACGGAATTGATTCATACACCAATCAAACGACAATTTAATTGGCTTTGCTACAATAATAATTAATGGCGTGAACGATTTATACAGACATGGTGATTGTAGGGAGAGACCACGCCACATTTAGATTATCAAATGCGTTTGAAATTTAAACTTGCATAACTTTACTCATTTTTATGACACGAAATTGATTCATACACCAATAAAAAGACAATTTAATTGGCTTTGTTACAATAATAATTAATGGCGTGAACGATTTATACAGACATGGTGATTGTAGGGAGAGACCACGCTACATTTAGATTATCAAATGCTTTTGAAATTTAAACTTGCATAACTTTACTCATTTTTATGACACGGAATTGATTCATACACCAATCAAAAGACAATTTAATTGGCTTTGCTACAATAATAATTAATGGCGTGAACGATTTATACAGGCATGGTGATTGTAGGGAGAGACCACGCCACATTTAGATTATCAAATGCGTTTGAAATTTAAACTTACATAACTTTACTCATTTTTATGACACGGAATTGATTCATACACCAATCAAAAGACAATTTAATTGGCTTTGCTACAATAATAATTAATGGCGTGGACGATTTATACAGACATGGTGATTGTAGGGAGAGACTACGCCACATTTAGATTATCAAATGCTTTTGAAATTTAAACTTGCATAACTTTACTCATTTTTATGACACGGAATTGATTCATACACCAATCAAAAGACAATTTAATTGGCTTTGCTACAATAATAATTAATGGCGTGAACGATTTATACAGGCATGGTGATTGTAGGGAGAGACCACGCCACATTTAGATTATCAAATGCGTTTGAAATTTAAACTTACATAACTTTACTCATTTTTATGACACGGAATTGATTCATACACCAATCAAACGACAATTTAATTGGCTTTGCTACAATAATAATTAATGGCGTGAACGATTTATACAGACATGGTGATTGTAGGGAGAGACCACGCCACATTTAGATTATCAAATGCGTTTGAAATTTAAACTTACATAACTTTACTCATTTTTATGACACGGAATTGATTCATACACCAATCAAACGACAATTTAATTGGCTTTGCTACAATAATAATTAATGGCGTGAACGATTTATACAGACATTGTGATTGTAGGGAGAGACCACGCCACATTTAGATTATCAAATGCTTTTGAAATTTAAACTTGCATAACTTTACTCATTTTTATGACACGGAATTGATTCATACACCAATCAAAAGACAATTTAATTGGCTTTGCTACAATAATAATTAATGGCGTGGACGATTTATACAGACATGGTGATTGTAGGGAGAGACTACGCCACATTTAGATTATCAAATGCTTTTGAAATTTAAACTTGCATAACTTTACTCATTTTTATGACACGGAATTGATTCATACACCAATCAAAAGACAATTTAATTGGCTTTGCTACAATAATAATTAATGGCGTGAACGATTTATACAGGCATGGTGATTGTAGGGAGAGACCACGCCACATTTAGATTATCAAATGCGTTTGAAATTTAAACTTACATAACTTTACTCATTTTTATGACACGGAATTGATTCATACACCAATCAAAAGACAATTTAATTGGCTTTGCTACAATAATAATTAATGGCGTGGACGATTTATACAGACATGGTGATTGTAGGGAGAGACTACGCCACATTTAGATTATCAAATGCTTTTGAAATTTAAACTTGCATAACTTTACTCATTTTTATGACACGGAATTGATTCATACACCAATCAAAAGACAATTTAATTGGCTTTGCTACAATAATAATTAATGGCGTGAACGATTTATACCGGCATGGTGATTGTAGGGAGAGACCACGCCACATTTAGATTATCAAATGCGTTTGAAATTTAAACTTACATAACTTTACTCATTTTTATGACACGGAATTGATTCATACACCAATCAAACGACAATTTAATTGGCTTTGCTACAATAATAATTAATGGCGTGAACGATTTATACAGACATGGTGATTGTAGGGAGAGACCACGCCACATTTAGATTATCAAATGCGTTTGAAATTTAAACTTGCATAACTTTACTCATTTTTATGACACGAAATTGATTCATACACCAATAAAAAGACAATTTAATTGGCTTTGTTACAATAATAATTAATGGCGTGAACGATTTATACAGACATTGTGATTGTAGGGAGAGACCACGCCACATTTAGATTATCAAATGCGTTTGAAATTTAAACTTACATAACTTTACTCATTTTTATGACACGGAATTGATTCATACACCAATCAAACGACAATTTAATTGGCTTTGCTACAATAATAATTAATGGCGTGAACGATTTATACAGACATGGTGATTGTAGGGAGAGACCACGCCACATTTAGATTATCAAATGCATTTGAAATTTAAACTTACATAACTTTACTCATTTTTATGACACGGAATTGATTCATACACCAATCAAAAGACAATTTAATTGACTTTGCTACAATAATAATTAATGGCGTGAACGATTTATACAGACATTGTGATTGTAGGGAGAGACCACGCCACATTTAGATTATCAAATGCGTTTGAAATTTAAACTTGCATAACTTTACTCATTTTTATGACACGAAATTGATTCATACACCAATAAAAAGACAATTTAATTGGCTTTGTTACAATAATAATTAATGGCGTGAACGATTTATACAGACATGGTGATTGTAGGGAGAGACCACGCTACATTTAGATTATCAAATGCTTTTGAAATTTAAACTTGCATAACTTTACTCATTTTTATGACACGGAATTGATTCATACACCAATCAAACGACAATTTAATTGGCTTTGCTACAATAATAATTAATGGCGTGAACGATTTATACCGGCATGGTGATTGTAGGGAGAGACCACGCCACATTTAGATTATCAAATGCGTTTGAAATTTAAACTTACATAACTTTACTCATTTTTATGACACGGAATTGATTCATACACCAATCAAACGACAATTTAATTGGCTTTGCTACAATAATAATTAATGGCGTGAACGATTTATACAGACATGGTGATTGTAGGGAGAGACCACGCCACATTTAGATTATCAAATGCGTTTGAAATTTAAACT
Organism: Lordithon lunulatus; assembly: GCA_963942505.1. Taxonomy (NCBI): domain Eukaryota; kingdom Metazoa; phylum Arthropoda; class Insecta; order Coleoptera; family Staphylinidae; genus Lordithon; species Lordithon lunulatus. Next base: position 11,334,088 of record OZ012675.1, read on the forward strand.
TGCATAACTTTACTCATTTTTATGACACGAAATTGATTCATACACCAATAAAAAGACAATTTAATTGGCTTTGTTACAATAATAATTAATGGCGTGAACGATTTATACAGACATGGTGATTGTAGGGAGAGACCACGCTACATTTAGATTATCAAATGCTTTTGAAATTTAAACTTGCATAACTTTACTCATTTTTATGACACGGAATTGATTCATACACCAATCAAACGACAATTTAATTGGCTTTGCTACAATAATAATTAATGGCGTGAACGATTTATACAGACATTGTGATTGTAGGGAGAGACCACGCCACATTTAGATTATCAAATGCTTTTGAAATTTAAACTTGCATAACTTTACTCATTTTTATGACACGGAATTGATTCATACACCAATCAAAAGACAATTTAATTGACTTTGCTACAATAATAATTAATGGCGTGAACGATTTATACAGACATTGTGATTGTAGGGAGAGACTACGCCACATTTAGATTATCAAATGCTTTTGAAATTTAAACTTGCATAACTTTACTCATTTTTATGACACGGAATTGATTCATACACCAATTAAAAGACCATTTAATTGACTTTGCTACAATAATAATTAATGGCGTGAACGATTTATACAGGCATGGTGATTGTAGGGAGAGACCACGCCACATTTAGATTATCAAATGCGTTTGAAATTTAAACTTACATAACTTTACTCATTTTTATGACACGGAATTGATTCATACACCAATCAAAAGACAATTTAATTGACTTTGCTACAATAATAATTAATGGCGTGAACGATTTATACAGACATTGTGATTGTAGGGAGAGACCACGCCACATTTAGATTATCAAATGCTTTTGAAATTTAAACTTGCATAACTTTACTCATTTTTATGACACGGAATTGATTCATACACCAATCAAAAGACAATTTAATTGACTTTGCTACAATAATAATTAATGGCGTGAACGATTTATACAGACATTGTGATTGTAGGGAGAGACCACGCCACATTTAGATTATCAAATGCGTTTGAAATTTAAACTTGCATAACTTTACTCATTTTTATGACACGAAATTGATTCATACACCAATAAAAAGACAATTTAATTGGCTTTGTTACAATAATAATTAATGGCGTGAACGATTTATACAGACATGGTGATTGTAGGGAGAGACCACGCTACATTTAGATTATCAAATGCTTTTGAAATTTAAACTTGCATAACTTTACTCATTTTTATGACACGGAATTGATTCATACACCAATCAAACGACAATTTAATTGGCTTTGCTACAATAATAATTAATGGCGTGAACGATTTATACCGGCATGGTGATTGTAGGGAGAGACCACGCCACATTTAGATTATCAAATGCGTTTGAAATTTAAACTTACATAACTTTACTCATTTTTATGACACGGAATTGATTCATACACCAATCAAACGACAATTTAATTGGCTTTGCTACAATAATAATTAATGGCGTGAACGATTTATACAGACATGGTGATTGTAGGGAGAGACCACGCCACATTTAGATTATCAAATGCGTTTGAAATTTAAACTTGCATAACTTTACTCATTTTTATGACACGAAATTGATTCATACACCAATAAAAAGACAATTTAATTGGCTTTGTTACAATAATAATTAATGGCGTGAACGATTTATACAGACATGGTGATTGTAGGGAGAGACCACGCTACATTTAGATTATCAAATGCTTTTGAAATTTAAACTTGCATAACTTTACTCATTTTTATGACACGGAATTGATTCATACACCAATCAAACGACAATTTAATTGGCTTTGCTACAATAATAATTAATGGCGTGAACGATTTATACAGACATTGTGATTGTAGGGAGAGACCACGCCACATTTAGATTATCAAATGCTTTTGAAATTTAAACTTGCATAACTTTACTCATTTTTATGACACGGAATTGATTCATACACCAATCAAAAGACAATTTAATTGACTTTGCTACAATAATAATTAATGGCGTGAACGATTTATACAGACATTGTGATTGTAGGGAGAGACTACGCCACATTTAGATTATCAAATGCTTTTGAAATTTAAACTTGCATAACTTTACTCATTTTTATGACACGGAATTGATTCATACACCAATTAAAAGACCATTTAATTGACTTTGCTACAATAATAATTAATGGCGTGAACGATTTATACAGGCATGGTGATTGTAGGGAGAGACCACGCCACATTTAGATTATCAAATGCGTTTGAAATTTAAACTTACATAACTTTACTCATTTTTATGACACGGAATTGATTCATACACCAATCAAAAGACAATTTAATTGACTTTGCTACAATAATAATTAATGGCGTGAACGATTTATACAGACATTGTGATTGTAGGGAGAGACCACGCCACATTTAGATTATCAAATGCTTTTGAAATTTAAACTTGCATAACTTTACTCATTTTTATGACACGGAATTGATTCATACACCAATCAAAAGACAATTTAATTGGCTTTGCTACAATAATAATTAATGGCCTGAACGATTTATACAGACATGGTGATTGTAGGGAGAGACCACGCCACATTTAGATTATCAAATGCTTTTGAAATTTAAACTTGCATAACTTTACTCATTTTTATGACACGGAATTGATTCATACACCAATCAAAAGACAATTTAAGTGGCTTTGCTACAATAATAATTAATGGCGTGAACGATTTATACAGACATGGTGATTGTAGGGAGAGACCACGCCACATTTAGATTATCAAATGCGTTTGAAATTTAAACTTGCATAACTTTACTCATTTTTATGACACGGAATTGATTCATACACCAATCAAAAGACAATTTAATTGGCTTTGCTACAATAGTAATTAATGGCATGAACGATTTATACAGACATGGTGATTGTAGGGAGAGACCACGACATATTTAGATTATCAAATGCTTTTGAAATTTAAACTTGCATAACTTTACTCATTTTTATGACACGGAATTGATTCATACACCAATCAAAAGACAATTTAATTGGCTTTGCTACAATAATAATTAATGGCCTGAACGATTTATACAGACATGGTGATTGTAGGGAGAGACCACGCCACATTTAGATTATCAAATGCTTTTGAAATTTAAACTTGCATAACTTTACTCATTTTTATGACACGGAATTGATTCATACACCAATCAAAAGACAATTTAAGTGGCTTTGCTACAATAATAATTAATGGCGTGAACGATTTATACAGACATGGTGATTGTAGGGAGAGACCACGCCACATTTAGATTATCAAATGCGTTTGAAATTTAAACTTGCATAACTTTACTCATTTTTATGACACGGAATTGATTCATACACCAATCAAAAGACAATTTAATTGGCTTTGCTACAATAGTAATTAATGGCATGAACGATTTATACAGACATGGTGATTGTAGGGAGAGACCACGCCACATTTAGATTATCGAATGCGTTTGGAATTTATACTTGCATAACTTTACTCATTTTTATGACACGGAATTGATTCATACACCAATCAAAAGACAATTTAATTGGCTTTGCTACAATAATAATTAATGGCGTGAACGATTTATACAGACGTGGTGATTGTAGGGAGAGACCACGCCACATTTAGATTATCGAATGCGTTTGGAATTTATACTTGCATAACTTTACTCATTTTTATGACACGGAATTGATTCATACACCAATCAAAAGACAATTTAATTGGCTTTGCTACAATAATAATTAATGGCGTGAACGATTTATACAGACGTGGTGATTGTAGGGAGAGACCACGCCATATTTAGATTATCAAATGCGTTTGAAATTTAAACGTGCATAACTTTACTCACTTTTATGACACGGAATTGATTCATACACCAATCAAAAGACAATTTAATTGGCTTTGCTACAAGCTTTAGGAAATCTATGACACTCATATTAAATTGTATGTTCAGTATGATTAACCTTGGGATCAGTACATCCACCCACATCCACCATTCAAGCATATGATTATATAAGTATTAATAGAGTTAGAGAGATACTGAATATTTTTACACTATCCAATATTCAAACGAATGTCGAGTAGTATCGCAAAAAGTAAATGTCAACAGCGTGATAATGTGTAAAGCTGAGACATCACAGCTGAGTGTTTATTATTGAACATAAGATAATGACTAAACGCGGGCGATAATAGCGATCGGATTACACATTAATTGTGGCAGTCGCAGTGTGCGCGTCGCATCGGCGGGGGGTTAATAATTGTGCGCATTTGCAGGTACACGAGCACATCAGGCAGCGTCAACAAGTACCTGTTTACAAACGTCCCGGACAAATCGGAGGAGCAGGGCCTGAAGAAGGGCCGCACGCAGTCGTGCTCGTCCATATCATATGATGTGATCGACAACCTGGCTGTGTTCCGCAAGAGTTTCGACAACGTGCATTTCATCCGGGATGAGAGCCTGTCGCTGCCGATGAGTCGGCGCGAGGACGAGCTCAAGCTGCAGGATAAATCGGAGAAGGGTATGCGGAGTTTTGCTGGTGCGTTTGTGAATGATATTATTGACTCGGCGATGCGGTTGATTACATACAACCGGCTGATGTGCATCGAGCTGAGCCAGAAGATGCAGCGGGAGCACGAGCAGAAGGTGAAGCAGTCGGACTCGTCGGCGATGAAGTGCGAGACCACGAATGTGATTTCGTTGTTGTACGTCCCGAAAATTACCCACACGCCTAGTAGTAGTTCTATAATAGATGCGCTTAAGTTTGTGGAGAATTACGAGGAGTACCACGACTCGTGCTCGGAAATCCCTGATAATGAGTCGTTTGCAGGCGAGATCCTCACCGGAATCACTGATGATGTTGATAAGATTGTTACGGATAAGAAGAATAAGCGGAAGAAGGAGAAGTTGAGTGTTAAGCATGGCGGGGTGACGCGGTGCATCCCCGTGGAAACCGACTCGAATGCTGACGACGACTCTGATTTCCCGCAAAGTGAAATGCAGCTGGTGCCCTATGATGCCAAGTACAATCTGCCCAAAAATATCTTCAGTCTGATGAGTACGGCTGAAATGGTGGAGATTACCGATCAGAATATTGATATTTTGCACCAGAATGTTGAGATTGCTGAGAATAATCCGGATCTTATGACCGAACAGCCGGTGATTGTTTTCCCGAAAACACAGGACAAGGAGTATGCGATTGAGGATGATGATGATGTTTATAAGCCGATTGCTGTTAGTCCCTGCGGGCGGTTCTTCAAGTATGAGGAAGAGGTAAGTTTAAAGTTCATTTTCAAGTAAATAAATCTACATATTGAAAGCCGCTTTCGTTTATCGAGCTTTTCTAACAGATGTTTCAGCACGGCACATTTTCAATTGGCGCAGTCGGGTAGGATTATGAAATTAGTTTGATCTAGTTGCTTCTTTTGCAATTCTTTGCTGAAAATTTGTTTTTAATTCATATTGAAAAATGTCAAGTAATCACCCAGCTCAGTGGCCTCGTGGTTAGAGGCCTGGTCCAACTCATACTGAGTTACGGAGTTCAAGCCCAGTCGGGGTGAGTTATCGAGAATCCCTTTTCGAGGTTTTTCAGAGGGTGATTAAATTTCTCTGATCATTTCCGGCACAAATGCCGCACGGCTGATAGTCCTATGAGGTTTTTTTTTAAATTTAAATTTTAGTAATGATTTGATTTGTAAACTAACTTTTACGAATCATCCACTAAATTGACTGTGGCCATAGGATTTAACATTGTTTCTATTCTAGATCGGTAGAGGTTCCTTCAAAACCGTCTACCGCGGCCTCGACACTCAAACAGGCGTCGCGGTCGCCTGGTGCGAGTTGCAGGAGAAAAAGTTGAACAAAGCTGAGCGGCAGCGGTTTCGGGAGGAGGCTGAAATGCTGAAGAAGCTGCAACACCCGAACATCGTACGGTTTTACAACTACTGGGAGTCAATCGCCGCCAAGAAGAAGAACATCGTGCTGGTCACCGAGCTCATGTTGAGTGGCACTCTAAAAACGTGCGTATTTTTGCTTTTCAAATAATTTTCGTTGCGTAACCCCCCTTTTTTTTTATTGGCACTCCTAAATATAAAAACAATACAAACTATGCAGGTGTTCCTTCCCGATGTCCTCCACTACTCTCTTATTTATAGTTGTTAGTAGTAGCCGCCTGTTCTTCCCTTGTGAGTCGCACCTTCTGTTGACTCCACCGGGCCACTTCCTACGGTAGTTCGTTCCTAAAGTTCTTTCCAGTCCTTCTACTCGGCTACTATTTAGTATACTTAGCTAAACTGTTACAGGTACTTGCGGAGATTCAAGAAAATCAACCCCAAAGTGCTCAAATCGTGGTGTCGGCAGATCCTCAAGGGGCTTGCGTTTCTGCATTCGCGCAGCCCGCCAATCATTCACCGGGACTTGAAGTGCGACAACATTTTCATCACCGGCACGACGGGCTCGGTGAAGATTGGGGATCTGGGCTTGGCCACGTTGAAAAATCGAAGTTTTGCGAAATCGGTGAGTACCTACGGCCTAACTTTCGGGCGCTTGTCATCGGAAATTAATACATCGAGCCATACTGCCAGTTTAATTCAGGCAAATAGTGATGTTAATTATAATAGTATCTCTTTATCTTCAAAAATAGTTACTGTGTCACCTAGAAGAATGATAATTACTGCAGGTGTCTAAAACTTTTTTCTTCAGACAAAATCACTTAAAATACTTACCTTTTAAGATGACGTCATTATAGATCCTCATAGTAAGTGGTAAGTGAACCACTTACTATGAGGATCTATAATGACGTCATCTTAAAAGGTAAGTATTTTAAGTGATTGTGTCTGAAGAAAAAAGTTTTAGACACCTGCAGTAATTATCATTCTTCACACATACTATGCCAGTCTGAAGTGTTCTTATAATAGTTCTTATAATAGTTGAAAAAGTGCCTAAAACTATTTTTTTGTATGGTAAAATAGTTGCTTTCTATTCTTACATCATTATAAATTAACAGACTTAACTTATTGTCGATAATTTTGTAGGTAATTGGTACGCCCGAATTCATGGCCCCGGAGATGTACGAGGAGCACTACGACGAAGGCGTCGACGTGTACGCGTTCGGCATGTGCATGCTGGAGATGGCGACCAGCGAGTATCCGTACTCCGAGTGCACCGGGCCGGCACAAATCTACAAAAAGGTCATTTCTGTAAGTCCTCGCAAGCAGCCAATCAACAAACACGGTCTAAAACATTTTGCTCCCTAGGGCGTCAAACCAGCTAGTTTCGAGAAAGTTGCCAATCCTGAAGTGCGTGACGTCATCGAGAGCTGTATTAAACCGCGCAAGGAGGATCGGCCACAGGTTAAGGACTTGCTAGTGCATCCTTTCTTCGAGGAAGATGTCGGGTTGAAGATCGATCTGGTGAATCAAATTGACAGTAAAGTGATCTTCCGATTGAGGGTGATCGATCCGAAGAAGAGGACCCACAAACACAAGGAGAATGAGGCTATACAGTTCGAGTTTGATATCGAAACTGATCGGTTCGATGTAATTGCTGAAGAAATGGTATGTTTATTCGACATTTGTCTAATTTAAATTTTATCGAATTTTATCGACCAAATCAAATTTTATAAAACTTTGTATATCAATCTTATTTCGTGGTATGAACAATTTATTCTAATGATATTTATGTGTATATTCTATAAAAATCATACTTTACCTGAAGTGATTTGCAAATTTGAGTAATCTCATGAGATAAACTGTCATTTGTATAAGAGATATAACAAAAAGTTACTAAAATAAGTAACTTGGAATTCAAAATTATTGATCTGTATGAAGTTGTATAGAAATTACTCGAAATTTGTCAAATTTTATTTTTATCGAATTTTGTCAAATTTTATTTTTATCGAATTCTGTCGACAAAACCAAATCTTATAAAACTTTGTATAGCAATCTTATTTCGTGGTATGAACAATTTATCCTAATGATATTTATGTGTATCTTCTATAAAAATCATACTTTACCTGAAATTATTTGCAAATTTGAGTCATCTCTTCAGATAAAGTGTCATTTTTGTAAGAGATACAACAAAAAGTTACTAAAATAAGTAACTTGGAATTCAAAATTATTAATCTGTAAGAAGTTGTACGGTAATAACTCGACATTTGTCAAATTTAAATTTTATCGAATTTTGTCGACAGAATCAAATCTTATGAAATTTTGTATATCAATCTTATTTAGTGATATGAACAATTTATCCTAATGATATTTATGTGTATCTTCTATAAAAATCATACTTTACCTGAAATTATTTGCAAATTTGAGTAATCTCACCAGATAAACTGCCATTTTTGTAAGATATACAACAAAAAGTTACTAAAATAAGTAACTTGGAATTCAAAATTATTGATCTGTATGAAGTTGTATAGAAATAACTCGAAATTTGTCAAATTTTAATTTTATCGAATTTTGTCGACAAAATCAAATCTTATAAAACTTTGTATATCAATCTTATTTCGTGGTACGAACAATTTATCCTAATGATATTTATGTGTATCTTCTATAAAAATCATACTTTACCTGAAATTATTTGCTAATTTGAGCAATCTCATCAGATAAACTGTCATTTGTGTAAGAGATACAACAAAAAGTTACTAAAATAAGTAACTTGGAATTCAAAATTATTGATCTGTATGAAGTTGTATAGAAATTACTCGTAATTCTTCAAATTTTAATTTTATCGAATTTTGTCGACAAAATCAAATCTTATGAAACTTTGTATATCAATCTTATTTCGTGGTATGAACAATTTATCCTAATGATATTTATGTGTATCTTCTATAAAAATCATACTTTACCTAAAATTATTTGCAAATTTGAGTAATCTCATCAGATAAACTGTCATTTTTGTAAGAGATACAACAAAAAGTTACTAAAATAAGTAACTTGGAATTCAAAATTATTGATCTGTATCAAGTTGTATAGAAATTGCTCGAAATTTGTCAAATTTTAATTTTATCGAATTTTGTCGACAAAATCAAATCTTATGAAACTTTGTATATCAATCTTATTTCGTGGTATGAACAATTTATCCTAATGAAATTTATGTGTATCTTCTATAAAAATCATACTTTACGTGAAATTATTTGCAAATTTGAGTAATCTCATGAGATAAACTGTCATTTTTGTAAGAGATACAACAAAAAGTTACTAAAATAAGTAACTTGTAATTCAAAATTATGGATCTGTATGAAGTTGTATAGAAATTACTCAAAATTTGTCAAATTTTATTTTTATCGAATTTTGTCGACAAGATCAAATCTTATGAAATTTTGTATATCTATCTTATTTCGTGGTATGAACAATTTATCCTAATGATATTTATGTGTATCTTCTATAAAAATCATACTTTACCTGAAATTATTTGCAATTTTGAGTAATCTCGCCAGATAAACTGTCATTTGTGTAAGAGATACAACAAAAAGTTACCAAAATAAGTAACTTGGAATTCAAAATTATTGATCTGTATGAAGTTGTATAGAAATTACTCGTAATTCTTCAAATTTTAATTTTATCGAATTTTGTCGACAATATCAAATCTTATGAAACTTTGTATATCAATCTTATTTCGTGGTATGAACAATTTATTCTAATGATATTTATGTGTATCTTCTATAAATATCATACTTTACCTGAAATTATTTGCAAATTTGAGTAATCTCGTCAGATAAACTGGCATTTTTGTAAGAGATACAACAAAAAGTTACTAATATAAGTAACTTGGAATTCAAAATTATTGATCTGTATGAAGTTGTATAGAAATTACTCGAAATTCTGTCAAATTTTAATTTTATCGAATTTTGTCGACAAAATCAAATCTTATGAAACTTTGTATATCTATCTTATTTCGTGGTATGAACAATTTATTCTAATGATATTTATGTGTATCTTCTATAAAAATCATACTTTACCTGAAATTATTTGCAAATTTGAGTAATCTCACCAGATAAACTGTAATTTTTGTAAGAGATACAATAAAAAGTTACTAAAATAAGTAACTTGGAATTCAAAATTATTGATCTGTATGAAGTTGTATGGTAATTACTCGACATTTGTCAAATTTAAATTTTATCGAATTTTGTCGACAAAATCAAATCTTATAAAACTTTGTATATCAATCTTATTTCGTGGTATGAACAATTTATCCTAATGATATTTATGTGTATCTTCTATAAAAATCATACTTTACCTGAAATTATTTGCAAATTTGAGTAATCTCACCAGATAAACTGTCATTCTTGTAAGAGATACAACAAAAAGTTACTAAAATAAGTAACTTGAAATTCAAAATTATTGATCTGTATGAAGTTGTATAGAAATTACTCGAAATTTGTCAAATTTTATTTTTATCGAATTTTGTCGACAAAATCAAATCTTATAAAACTTTGTATAACAATCTCATTTCGTGGTATGAACAATTTATCCTAATGATATTTATGTGTATCGTCTATAAAAATCATACTTTACCTGAAATTATTTGCAAATTTGAGTAATCTCGTGAGATAAACTGTCATTTTTGTAAGAGATACAACAAAAAGTTACTAAAATAAGTAACTTGGAATTCAAAATTATTGATCTGTATGAAGTTGTATAGAAATTACTCGAAATTTGTCAAATTTTAATTTTATCGAATTTTGTCGACAAAATCAAATCTTATAAAACTTTGTATATCAATCTTATTTCGTGGTAGAAACAATTTATCTTAATGATATTTATGTGTATCTTCTATAAAAATCATACTTTACCTGAAATTATTTGCAAATTTGAGTAATCTCGTCAGATAAACTGTCATTTTTGAAAGAAATACAATAAAAAGTTACTAAAATAAGTAACTTTGAATTTAAAATTATTGATCTGTATGAAGTTGTATAGAAATTACTCGAAATTTGTCAAATTTTAATTTTATCGAATTTTGTCGACAAAATCAAATCTTATGAAACTTTGTATATCAATCTTATTTCGTGGTATGAACTATTTATCCTAATGATATTTATGTGTATCTTCTATAAAAAACATACTTTACCTGAAATTATTTACAAATTTAAGTAATCTTACCAGATAAACTGTCATTTTTGTAAGAGATACAATAAGAAGTTACTAAAATAAGTAACTTGGAATTCAAAATTATTGATCTGTATGAACTTGTATAGAAATTACTCAAAATTTGTCAAATTTAATTTTTATCGAATTTTGTCGACAAAATCAAATCTTATAAAACTTTGTATATCAATCTTATTTGGTGGTATGAACAATTTATCCTAATGATATTTATGTGTATCTTCTATAAAAATCATACTTTACCTGAAATTATTTGCAAATTTGAGTAATCTCGTCAGATAAACTGTCATTTTTGTAAGATATACAACAAAAAGTTACTAAAATAAGTAACTTGGAATTCAAAATTATTGATCTGTATGAAGTTGTATAGAAATTACTCGAAATTTGTCAAATTTAGATATTATCGAATTTTGTCGACAAAATCAATTGTTACGAATTTTTGTAATTCAACATTATTTCATAATATGAATATTATCGAATTTTGAAAGTATGATTTGTTTCAGGCTAAATCAGGCATTATTTTCGAAGACGATGCGAAAACCGTAGCAAAATTGTTGAAGGCGCAAATTGCTCAAATTAACAAAGAGAAATTGGAGCAGGAAAAGCAAAAGGAGGCCCAACAATTGCAGTATCTACAATTTCTGCAACAACAGCAAACACTAGTGGACGCTCAGCAGCAGCAGCAGCAGCAGCAACAACAACAACAGCAGCAGCAAAGTAATCAACAACAAGGCTATGTTCAGCAGTCTAGCCAGCAACAACAAACATTTGTTTCGCCGCCTCCACAGCAGCAACCCCCAGTTCAACAAGCGGCTTACACAATGCCCACCCAACAGCAACCTAATGTGCAACAACAACAACAAAACTATATCCCACCACCTGCCCAGAACAACACTCAGCAACCGCAACCGAACTATCCGCCTCAGCCTACTCAGCCAACGTACTCCGCGACGCCACCGCAACAACCACCAGTGCAGCCTCCTCAGCAACAGTTGGTGCCACCGCAATCGAATCAGCAACCTCCCAACTACCAACAACAACTTAGCTATCCTGCTCAAATGGCTTACCAACAGCCTCAGCCGACGCAGGAGCAATCAAACCTGCAACGCCAAGGCTCGAATGAACCCGCTACACAACAACCCATCATCCACAACCAACCGATCCAACAACAGTACATCCAACAGCCGCAACAACCACAGCAAGCCGAATACTTGCAAGTGCAACAACACCAACAGGACCAACACCGTTTGTCCACAGTATCTCAACCGGAACTACTACAGACCCCTGTAGTGCAGCCAACCGAGCACAGGCTAAGCGTCGACTCTCAAATGGACCTACAAAAGCAACAAATGCTGCAGGAACAACACAGGACTCTAAACTACTCGCAACCCAGCATGCAGGAGTTGCAACACAGGAACTCGGTTACACATGCGCCTAATATACAAGAGCTAATGCAGTTGCAAAATCAACAACAGCAACAGCAACAGCCGGTACCAGTACAACAAACAGATGTGCAACAACAAGAGCAACACCATCGGCTAAGTACAACCACGCGGCCGCCGTTGCAACAAATTTTGGAGCATGATGTTCATAATCAGAATCCTGCATCAACTGAAACAATTATTAATCAGCAAACATATGTGCAACAACATACAATGCCGGAGCAGCAACAGTATGTTCAACAGCATAGTGTTCCGGAACAACAGTACGTGCAACAACATAATGTAGTTACTAGTGAACAACAACAGCAACAGTATGTGCAACAACATAATGTGGTTACTAGTGAACAACAACAGCAACAGTATGTTCAACAACATAATGTGGTTACTAGTGAACAGCAACAGTATGTGCAACAGCATAATGTAGTCACTAGTGAACAGCAGCAACAGTATGTTCAACAGCACAGTGTTTCTGAACAACATTATGTCCCACAAGATCAACATATGTATGTGCAACAGGCTAACCAGCAGCATATTGCAAGCAATAACCAGCAGCCTTATATACACCAACAACCGCCAACGACGCCATCGCAACACTTAATTCAACAGCAACAACAGACTGCAGTGCAAGTAGTACAAAGTCAATCTCAACCACATATGCAGCAACAGCATATTCAACAACCGGCCCATCATGTGACCGCTGCGCAGCCGATTCAACAGCAAACGCAGCCGTCGCAGCCCACTCATCAAACGCCACCGCAGCATGTGCAACAAATCCAACAACAGCAGGTCATGCAGCAACATCAACAGGTTATGCCACAACAAACTGGAATGCCACAACAAACTGGTATGCCGCAACAAACTGTTATGCCACAACAAACTGTTATGCCTCAACAACAGCAAACTGTTATGCCTCAACAACAGCAATCTGTTATGCCCCAACAACAAACTGGTATGCAACAGCAAGCAGTTATGCCCCAGCAACAGCAAACTGGTATGCCGCAGCAACAACCAACTAGTATGGCGCAGCAACAGCAAGCTATCATGCCTCAGCAGCCACATCAAGTTATGCCACCACAGCATCAAACTATAGTGCAGCAACATCAGGTTATGCCGACTCATCAGCAGCAACAACCCGTTCCGCAGCAGCAGCATATGCATCATCAAGCGGTAACACCTCAACATCAAGTTATACCGCCACAACAGATTATGCAACAGCAGGCGATACCTCAACAGCAGCAGGTTATACCGCAACAACAACAGCAACAACAAAATGTAATGTCGCAACAACAGCAAGCGGTTATGTTGCAGCAGCAACAATCAACTGGTATGCCGCAACAACAACAACAACCAGCCCTGGCCCAACAACAAGTAATTCCACAACAATCGCATATTCAACAATCTGTAATACCACAACAACAGGTTATCCCACCACAAAGTCTGCCTCAACACCAACAGCAAGTTATGCCACAGCAACAAGTTATATCACAACAACAACAACAACCAGTAATGCCACAGCAACAATCGGTAATGTCACAACAATCGGTAATACCACAGCAGTCGGTAATGCCACATCAACAATCGGGAATGCCGCAGCAACAAGCGGGATTGCCTCAACAACAACCTGTAATGTCACAGCAGCATCAGGTCATACCGTCACAACAGCAGCAAGTTATTCCACAACAACAACAAGTAATTCCACAACAACAACAAGTAATTCCACAACAACAACAAGTAATTCCACAGCAATCACAGCAAGTGTTGCCTCAACAACAAATGATACCGCAACAACAAACTATACAGCAGGCGCATGGAATGCCTCAACAACAAATAGTAGCATCATCACAACAACAAACTATACCGACCCAACAGCCGCAAATTATACCGCAGCAGCATATACAACAGCACATTCAACAACAACAGCAGGTTGTACCCCAGCAACACATGCAACAGCATATCCAGCAACAACAGCATCTTCAACAAATACCGCAACAACATGTGCAACAAACCTCAACAGGTAACTATGTGCAGCAGCAGCAACAACACGGGGTTCCTGAGCAACACTTGCAACACATACCAGCTCAAATGGTCCAGCAAGTTCCGGAATATACTCAGCAACAGCAACAGGATCAAAAATCAGCGCACCGACTATCGCAAGATATGCTGCCGGTCAACCTAAACGAACTAGACCAACAAATGGCGGCCATGCTGCAGCAACAGCAGCAAATCCAGCAAGAGCAACCCCAACACCGACTATCAACCGCTTCCCTGCCGCCACTAACCACCTTTGAGAACACCCCAGTGGACTCCAGGCGAATGTCGACCGCGTCGCAGCCCGCCATCCTCGAATACAGCCAGCAGCAGCAGTTCATGCAACAATACCAACAACAGGGCTCGCAGCAGAGCATTGATTCGTACCAGATGCTCCAACCGCAGCAACCAAACTTCGTGCAGCAACCGCCCCTGCAACAAATCTACCAGCAACCCGTCACCGAGTACTACCAGCACCAAGGTCCGCAAGACGACTGCAAGTCCGAGCCGATCGAGCCGCAACAGCAACCGGAAACCGACCTCTCGTCGACCGAGCAAGTAAGTGAAACCACAAGCAGCAGCGGCCACCACCGCCGCTCCCCCATAAAACTACCCACGAAACAGCTAAAAGTCGAACAAGTATACGCGGACGGCACGGTTGAATGCCAGCTGCTCTGCAAGCAGAAGGCCATCAGTTTCAAATTCAACCGGTTCGACACGAAATCGACCGATATAATCGAGGGCATGATTAAAGAGAACTGCCTGAAACCGGGCTCGCATAAAACGCTCACCGAGCAGCTCGACAGCATTCTGCGGCAGCTCGAGCAAAACCCCGCGAAAATACCGCACTGTCCGCGGTACGTCCAGAAGGTAAGTCGCGGTAATTTATTTGACAACTTTTACCAAACAGTCTCGTTTTCACGCTGCTCTCGGATTGGGTAAATTCAGGTTAGACACGCCTCTTTGACTAGGCCGCATCGAAAAACACATCGACGTTACAAGTCTGTAAGTATACACGCGCGTTCTATTATCTTTATTTAATGAGATGTATGTGGTGATTGTAGGGAGAGACAATCACACATTTAGATTATCAAATGTTTTTGAAATTTAAACTTACATAACTTTACTCATTTTTATGACACGGAATTGATTCATACACCAATCAAAAGACAATTTAATTGGCTTTGCTACAATAATAATTAAGGGTGTGAACGCTTTATACAGACATAGTGATTGTAGGGAGAGACAACGACACATTTAGATCATCAAATGTTTTTGAAATTTAAACTTACATAACTTTACTCATTTTTATGACACGGAATTGATTCATACACCAATCAATAGACAATTTAATTGGCTTTGCTACAATGATAATTAAGGGTGTGAACGCTTTATACAGACATAGTGATTGTAGGGAGAGACAACGACACATTTAGATCATCAAATGTTTTTGAAATTTAAACTTACATAACTTTACTCATTTTTATGACACGGAATTGATTCATACACCAATCAAAAGACAATTTAATTGGCTTTGCTACAATAATAATTAATGGTGTGAACGATTTATGCAGACATAGTGATTGTAGGGAGAGACCACGCTACATTTAGATTATCAAATGCTTTTGAAATTTAAACTTACGTAACTTTTCTCATTTTTATGACACGGAATTGATTCATACACCAATCAAAAGACAATTTAATTGGCTTTGCTACAATAATAATTAATGGCGTGAACGATTTATACAGCCATGGTGATTGTAGGGAGAGACCACGCCACATTTAGATTATCAAATGCTTTTGAAATTTAAACTTACATAACTTTACTCATTTTTATGACACGGAATTGATTCATACACCAATCAAAAGATAATTTAATTGGCTTTGCTACAATAATAATTAATGGCGTGAACGATTTATACAGACATGGTGATTGTAGGGAGAGACCACGCCACATTTAGATCATCAAATGTTTTTTTGAAATTTAAACTTACATAACTTTACTCATTTTTATTACACGGAATTGATTCATACACCAATCAAAAGACAATTTAATTGGCTTTGCTACAATAATAATTAATGGTGTGAACGATTTATACAGACATAGTGATTGTAGGGAGAGACCACGCCACATTTAGATTATCAAATGCTTTTGAAATTTAAACTTACATAACTTTACTCATTTTTATGACACGGAATTGATTCATACACTAATCAAAAGACAATTTAATTGGCTTTGCTACAATAATAATTAATGGCGTGAACGATTTATACAGCCATGGTGATTGTAGGGAGAGACCACGCCACATTTAGATTATCAAATGCTTTTGAAATTTAAACTTGCATAACTTTACTCATTTTTATGACACGGAATTGATTCATACACCAATCAAAAGACAATTTAATTGGCTTTGCTACAATAATAATTAATGGTGTGAACGATTTATACAGACATGGTGATTGTAGGGAGAGACAACGACACATTTAGATTATCAAATGTTTTTGGAATTTAAACTTACATAACTTTACTCATTTTTATTACACGGAATTGATTCATACACCAATCAAAAGACAATTTAATTGGCTTTGCTACAATAATAATTAATGGCGTGAACGATTTATACAGACATGGTGATTGTAGAGAGAGACAACGACACATTTAGATCATCAAATGTTTTTGAAATTTAAACTTGCATAACTTTACTCATTTTTATTACACGGAATTGATTCATACACCAATCAAAAGACAATTAAATTGGCTTTGCAACAATAATAATTAATGGCGTGAATGATATATACAGACATAGTGATTGTAGGGAGAGACCACGCCATATTTAGAATATCAAATGTTTTTGAAATTTAAACTTGCATAACTTTACTCATTTTTATGACACGGAATTGATTCATGCACCAATCAAAAGACAATTTAATTGGCTTTGCTACAATAATAATTAATGGCGTGAACGATTTATACAGACATGGTGATTGTAGGGAGAGACCACGCCACATTTAGATTATCAAATGCTTTTGAAATTTAAACTTTCATAACTTTACTCATTTTTATGACACGGAATTGATTCATACACCAATCAAAAGACAATTTAATTGGCTTTGCTACAATAATAATTAATGGTGTGAATGATTTATACAAGCATGGTGATTGTAGGGAGAGACCACGCCATGTTGGTTGTGGAGCCATCATTATTGGGTGTCTTAAGAAAATAAACCGTTGTAGTCTAATTTTAGATTAATTGATTTTCTTTGTAGCGAGATGACAGCTCCAACGAACCGTTCGCGCACATCAAGCCCGATGTCTTCAATCAACCGCCTCCAGTGGACTCGAAGAACGACGACGCCGCCTTCCAAGGTTTCAAAACAACGCTGGCGGAGAAGATAACGCAGAACTTCCAGTGCCGGGAAAGTTTGAACAGTAGCGGTACAGTGTCCCGCAAAACCAGTACAGCCAGTGAATACACCCCTGAGCACACGTACGTGCATGACACCAGGCCGAACTACGTTGACCAGACCACGGTTTCATACTCAACTGAGAGTTGTGTCAGCGCGTCGGAGATTAAGAGCACGGAGGATGTGGCTAAATCGGATGAGAGTGGGTTGTACGCGCAGAAGGTTGATGTGAAGATCATGCGAATCGAACCCGATAAGGAGGGTGATGGGAAGGTTGAAGGGCGGCCACAGTACTTGGATACGGAAGGTGGTAAAACGACTGATGAGGCGAAGGCTTCGGATAGCAAGCTGAAGGTGCCGCAGAGAAAGATTTCCCGGTTTTTGGTGAGCCCTGTTAATTCTGGACAGCTGGATATTCCTAAAGATAAAGAGGTTTGTTTTTGTCGTATTAAATTATCAATTTCTTTTTTAAAAAAAACTTTCCGAGTACATTAATATTAAAACAAAATATTTCTCAAAATTTTGATTTGATTCAGTTTGATACTGGTTATTTTCGTTTGACTCAGTTCGTTTTGGTTCAGTCTTATTAACATTTTCAAATATGTGATGGTGAGACAATTCTTGCTACGAACCAAAAATAAATGTCTAGGGCCCCAAGATAGTTTATTCCGGCCCTGGTCCCCTCTCAAATCTCTTTTGGATACCTGGATTTTGTGGTGTGGGACCTTTAATTTCAAATTTGAATTCAAATTTATACAACTGTTTGTTTTCAGATTGGCGAATCAAAGGTTGACAGTCCTAAAGAGCTGCCTCTGAAAGTGGAGGAGGAAGTACTTAAACTAGAGCCAAAGCGCAAAGACTCAATTCCGTTGGAACTAAAAGGCGCAACTGAGGCGGAGCGCGGGCAGGAGGTCACAATGGAAATCGCGCCGAAAGAGAGCAATTCCGAGCCGGTCTGCGGGCCGGAAATGATCACCCTGGAGCAGCTCAAGATAAGTTTGGAGAATCTCAAGCAGGGCGGGCCGGTCTCACTAAAAGAATCTCTGGAGCCGAAGAGTAGCAGCAGCAGCAGTAGCAACACGTCCACGTCGACCGTCACCTCCGTGCCGGTGCAGCACCCCACCCAAGTCGTGTCTTCCTACTCGCAGAACAGTCTTCCGCAAGCCTCATCCAGTGTGACCTCGATACCCTCCTCGCAGCAGTTGACGGTAACGTCTTCCATGCCGCCGCTGTCGGTACAAACATCCATCTCTCAGCCGATTAACATAAACCAACCCCCGGTGCAAGCAACGCCCACCGACCATAATAACGTAGCTCTACCCCAGATGAATACAAACTCCCAAAAACCAGTTGCAACGGTTTACCCTCAACAAATTCCACCTGGGTACTCCAGCTACACACCGCAAATACCACCACCGCACTACACCAAAAGCATACCGCAGTCCGCATCGCTACCGCAAGTCAGTGCAGCTATCCCGCAACCGATTTCTGTTACAACTCAACAAACTGCAACGCTACCACCGGTGGTGCAACCGACGTTAGCAACTATACCGTCGGTGCAGAGTTTGCAGTGCATTGCCGGACAACAAGTGCCGGTTGAGCAGCCACAGCAGCTAGAACAGCAGGGGGATGCTAAAAAGCTGTTGCCGAACCTCAAGCTTGTTATAGAAAGGTTAGTATAAATAGTAGCTTCTAGTAATAGGTGAGGCGTTTTTATATTACGTATCGAAACCTCACTTCTGAGGACAAATATATAGATGTGTTGTTAAAGTAAATCTTTATATCTCATGTATACTGTAACTAATAAACATATTATCAGTATGGATGTCAATGGTTTCGCTACTTTCGTTTATCGTTCGCGAGCTGTTCTAAGATGGCCCAGTTGACTTAGAACAGCTCGTGAAAGATAAACGAAAGCGGCTTTTGTAGCAATATTGAACATCTAAAGCTCAAGCTTTCTTCTTTTTTTTAGCAATAACCAAGGAAGTCAGCCTACGACGCCGCAGGATACCAAGTACTCTGCGCACATGCAGAGTCTGCAACAGAAGTTGTCCTCCATCACAATGACCGGGCAGGTGCCGGTAAGTACCAATCCCCCACTCTACGACTGTTATGTTTGTTAATTCCTGGATTTTAGGGACCACTAAGCCCTCAAACTACTCTCGTTTCACTGGAATTTCCTAAAAATCCCACGGATAATCCTTCAATTAACAAGGTAACATGCTCACTAAACCCTAACAACATCAAGATAAGTTTTCAATCACAGATTGGGGTATGGGGTGCAACTAATATATACATTTATCTAGAAAATTCGTTGTTTGGAGCTGCTCCAAGTCTTATGCTCATCACCAGTTGTGACATATAGTGCTTGTTGGACAGTCATTACCTGTTTTGTTCAATCAAATTTGCTCTCGCATGTCTGATGTAATACGAGGCAGTGGAAAGAGGTTGAGGTTTAGCAAGGACTACACAGGAGAACCTCGCATGTTCCGTCGACCAATCCCGTGAAGGAAAGCTGTGATTGTTATCTGGCACGAATTTTTGCCGGTAAATTTAAATATCGTAGCGATCGGGCCAGTTCGGACTTAATTTTGGACAGCACGACACGATCGAGTAGTAGTGCTATGGACCTTCTGGACCACCATTTGAACTGGTCGAATGGATTTTGAGACATGTTGAGCAGGTTCTCACATACCTTGTTGCCATCACAATTTTTTGTTCCTACTTAGGCAACTTTGTTCACACATACCAGTTGCTGATTTGTTATTGCCCATGTTGTTGCATTGAATATATTTATTCTACACTACAGCAGATTTAAATTTGCCGCTAATTCCTCACCGGATCATGATGTGCTGCCTAATATACGAACCCGATCCGGCCTGGTCACAATGATGTTTAAATTTACCGCTGTCTAATCACAGTTTGATGACGACACATGTTTCCCTTCCACGGAACAACCAATCCGCTGAAGGAAAACATCTGTGAAGTCATGTTGTATACAGTTTGATCGGTATTCAGTTGTTGTATTTGCTGTTTTGAAAATGTTAGTAAATATGTAAATCAAGTACCACCCTACTCTAATTTGTGATTGTTGAAAATTTAAACTTGCATTACAACACATGACTGCATAATTAGCCATTAGTTAACCACTCGCTCTTTATTGTCCAGCTCCAGCAGGAGTCGAGTGGCCCGAACAGTGGCACGACCACCTCCGAGCTGCTCTCGCCGGTGCAGGAGCCCGACTCGTCGCAGAAGTCGACCAAGCTGAGCGACCTCAATGCCGAAATCGCGAAGATCAATTCGCGGCGGGAGAGCGTGGAGGCGCAGAAAACCATCACGGAGGTGAGCGAGCAGGAGGAGCGCGGCGAGGCGCTGCTGCTGTCGCCCCATGACTCGCCCACCGTGTCGTCCACTGTCGGCGAGTCGGCGCGCAAGGACCGAAAGGAGCGGCGGGTTTCGCGTTTCAAGGTCAGCGTGGTCACTGAGCCCGACAAGAGCAAGCTGGAGATCCCCAAGGAGGCCGCGCCGCTGGTCAAAAAGGAGAAGTGCGAGGACATTATTAATCACTCGTTTGATAAGATTATAGCTGAAGCCACCAGTAGATATCCGCAAAAAGGTAACATAACACAAACTTAAAACGTTACAAAATTTTTATATTTTTTTAAATATTTTTGTTTTAGATGACTTAGTGCAAATTTCATCCGTTCCTGTGGTAAGTTACAGAATACTGTATTTATTTTTCGACCATACGTCATAGTAACTAATATTGTTGTACTAATTTTGTTATATAATTGGACGGATAGTAACTTTTTTTGACATTTGAGGCTCGTGACTGTAATTTTTGACTTTTTAAGAATCATTTGAAACCTTGTAAAGGCATTATATATCACATTAGAAAACCATGTTGACCTTTATTGACCTTGAACTGTCAGCAACTAGAATCATTTAAAACCTGTAAAGGCATTCTATTTGTTATAACACATTATTGACCTTGAACTATTGCCAACTGGAATCGTTTTATTGCATTTACAGGTTTGTAAAGGCATTATATTTTATATTAGAAAATGGTGTTGACATTTATTGGCCTTGAACTGTCGGCAAATAAAGTCGTTTTAAACCTGGTAAACGCATTTTATTTGTTAAATCACATTATAAAACAGTGTTGACGATTATTGGCCTTGAACCATCGAACACTAGAATTATTTTAAACCTCTAAACGGATGATATTGGTCATATCACATTAGAAAACGGTGCAGACCTTTACTGACCTTGAACTGTCTGCAACTAGTATCATTTTAAACCTGTAAAGGCATTATAGTTGTTCAATCACATTAGAAAACGGTGCTGACCTTTATTGACCTTGAACTGTCGGCAACTGCAATCATTTAAAACCTGTAAGGGCATTATATTTATTATATCACATTAGAAAAAGGTGTTGACCTTTATTGACCTTGAACTATTGCTAACAGGAATCGCTTTAAACCTGTAAAGGCATTTTATTTGTTATATCACATTAGAAAACAGTGTTGACGATGATTGACCTTGAACTATCGACCACTAGAATTATTTTAAACCTCTAAAGGGATGATATTGGTCATATCACATTAGAAAACGGTGCAGACCTTTGAACTGTCCGCAACTAGAATCATTTTAAACCTGTAAAGGCATTATATTTGTTAAATCACATTAGAAAACGGTGCTGACCTTTATTGACCTTGAACTGTCGGCAACTACAAACATTTAAAACCTGTAAGGGCATTATATTTGCTATATCACATTAGAAAAAGGTGTTGACCTTTATTGACCTTGAACTATTGCTAACAGGAATCACATTAAACCTGTAAAGGCATTTTATTTGTTATATCACATTAGAAAGCAGTGTTGACCATTATTGACCTTGAACTATCGACCACTAGAATTATTTTAAACCTCTAAAGGGATGATATTGGTCATATCACATTTGAAAATGGTGCAGACCTTTACTGACCTTGAACTGTCTGCAACTAGAATCATTTTAAACCTGTAAAGGCATTATATTTGTTCAATCACATTAGAAAACTGTGCTGACCTTGAACTGTCGGCAACTACAATCATTTAAAACCTGTAAGGGCATTATATTTGTTATATCACATTAGAAAAAGGTGTTGACCTTTATTGACCTTGAATTATTGCTAACAGGAATCACATTAAACCTGTAAAGGCATTTTATTTGTTATATCACATTAGAAAGCCGTGTTGACCATTATTGACCTTGAACTGTAGACAACTAGACTTATTTTAAACCTGTAAAGGGATTATATTTGTTAGATCATATTAGAAAACGGTGCAGACCTTTATTGACCTTGAACTGTCTGCAACTAGAATTATTTTAAACCTGTAAAGGCATTATATTTGTTAAATCATATTAGAAAACGGTGTTGAGCTTTATTGACCTTGAACTGTCGGCAACTACAATCATTTAAAACCTGTAAGGGCATTATATTTGTTATATCACATTAGAAAACAGTGTTGACGATTATTGACCTTGAACTGTCGACAACTAGAATTATTTTAAACCTGTAAAGGGATTATATTTGTTAGATCACATTAGAAAACGGTGCAGACCTTTATTGGCCTTGAACTGTCGGCAACTAGAATTGTTTTAAAACTGTAAGGCATTGTCTTTCTTATATCATATTAGAAAACGGTGTTGACCTTTATTGGCCTTCAACTGTCGGCAAATAGAATCATTTTAAAACTGTAAAGGAATTATTTTTGTTATATTGCATTAGAAAACAGCTTTGACCTTTATTGACCTTGAACTATTACCAACTGTAATCGTTTTAAACCTGTAAAGGCATTATGTTTGTTATATCATATTAGAAAATGGTGCTCACCTTTATTGGCCTTGAACTGTCGGCAACTAAAGTCGTTTTAAACCTGTAAAGGCTTTTCATTTTTTATATCACATTAGAAAACGGTGCTGACCTTTATTGGCCTTGAACTGTCGGCAAATTGAATCATTTTAAAACTGTATGGGCATTATTTTTGTTATATCGCATTAGGAAACTGTGCTGACCTTTATTGACCTTGAAGTGTCTGCCAGTAGAATAATTTGAAACTTGTAAAGGCATTATGTTTGTTAGTTCATATTAGAAAACGGTGAGGACCTTTATTGACCTTCAATTGTCCGCAACTAGAATAATTTTAAACCTATAAAGGCATTGTATTTGTTATATTACATTAGAAAACAGTGATGACCTTTCTTGACCTTGAACTGTCGAAAACTAGAATCGTTTTAAACCTGTGTAGGCAATATATTTGTTATATTACATTAGAAAGCAGTGTTGATCTTTATTGACCTTGAACTCACGAAAAATAGAATCGTTTAAACCTGTAAGGTATTATCTTTGTTATATCATATTAGAAAACCGTGCTGACCTTTATTGACCTTGAACTGTCGGCAAATAGAATCATTAAAAACCTGTAAAGGCATTATATTTGTTATATTACATTAGAAAACAGTGTTGACCTTTATTGACCTTGAACTGTCGAAAAATAGAATCGTTTAAAACCTGTAAGGGATTATCTTTGTTATATCATATTAGAAAACCGTGCTGACCTTTATTGACCTTGAACTGTCGGCAAATAGAATCATTTTAAAACTGTAAATGCATTATATTAGTTATATCACATTAGAAAACTGTGCTGACCTTTATTGACCTTGAACTGTCAGCAATTATAATCATTTTAAACCTGTAAAGGCATTATATTTGTTATATTACATTAGAAAACGGTGCTGACCTTTATTGACCTTGATCTGTCGGCAACTAGAAACGTTTGAAAGCTGTAAAGGCATTATATTGGTTATATTACACTAGAAAACAGTGTTGACCTTTATTGCCCTTGAACTGTCGAAAAATAGAATCATTTTAAAACAGTAAAGGCATTATATTTGTTATATCACATTAGAAAACTGTGCTGACCTTTATTGACCTTGAACTGTCAGCAATTAGAATCATTTTAAACCTGTAAAGGCATTATATTTGTTATATTACATTAGTAAACAGTGTTGACCTTTATTGACCTTGAACTATTGCCAACCGGAATCGTTTTAAACCTCTAAATGCATTATATTTATTAGGTCATATTAGAAAACGGTGCTGGCCTTGAACTATCGGCAAATAGAATCATTTTAAAACTGTAAAGGCATTATATTTGTTATATCAGTTTAGAATTTTGTGCTGACCTTTATTGACCTTGAAGTGTCAGCAACTACAATCATTTAAAACCAGTAAAGGCATTATATTTGTTATATCACATTAGAAAACGGTGCTGACCTTTATTGACCTTGAACTGTCGACAACTACAATTATTTTATACCTGTAAAGGCATTATATTTGTTATATCACATTAGAAAAAGGTGTTGACCTTTATTGACCTTGAACTATTGCCAACTGCAATAGTTTTAAACTTGTAAAGGCATTATATTTGTTATATCACATTAGAAAACGGTGCTGACCTTTATTGACCTTGAACTTTCGGCAACTAGAATCATTTTAAACCTGTAAAGGCATTATATTAGTTATATCACATTAGAAAACGGTGCTGACCTTTATTGGCCTTTAACTATCAGCAAATAGAATCATTTTAAAATTGTAAAGGCATTATATTTGTTATATCACATTAGAAAACTGTGCTGACCTTTATTGACCTTGAACTGTCAGCAAATAAAGTTGTTTTAAACCTGTAAAAGTATTTTATTTGTAATTTCACATAAGAAGTAGTGTTGACGATTATTGACCTTGAACTGTCGACAACTAGAATTATTTTAAAGGGATTATATTTGTTATATCACATTAGGAAACGATGCAGACCTTTATCGACCTTGAACTGTCGGTAACTAAAGTCGTTTTAAACCTGTAAAGGCATTTTATTTTTTATATCACATTAGAAAGCAGTGTTGCAGGTGTTGACGTTTATTGACCTTGAACTATTGCCAACTGCAATCGTTTTAAACATGTAAAGGCATTATATTTGTTATATCAAATTAGAAAATGGGGCTGACCTTTATTGACCTTGAACTGTCGGCAACTAAAGTGGTTTCAAACCTGTAAAAGTATTTTATTTGTAATTTCACAGAGGAAGCAGTGTTGACGATTATTGACCTTGAACTGTCGACAACTAGAATTATTTTAAAGGGATTATATTTATTATATCATATTAGAAAACGGTGCTGACCTTTATTGGCCTTAAACTGACAGCAAATAGAATCATTTTAAACCTGTAAAGGCATTATATTTATTATATTACATTAGTAAACAGTGTTGACATTTATTGACCTTGAACTGTCGGAAACTAGAATCGTTTTAAACCTGTAAGGCATTATCTTTGTTATATCACATTAGAAAACGGTACTGACCTTTATTGGCCTTGAACTGTCCGCAAATAGAATCATTTTAAAACTGTAAAGGCATTGTATTTGTTATATCACATTAGAAAACTGTGCTGACCTTGAGTTGTCGGCTTCTAGAATCATTTAAAACCTGCAAAGGCATTATATTTGTTATATCATATTAGAAAACGGTGCTGACCTTTATTGACATTGAACTGTCGGCAACGAGAATCGTTTAAAACCTGTAAAGGCATTATATTTGTTATATCACATTAGAAAAAGGTGTTGACCTTTATTAACCTTGAACTATTCCCACTGCAATCGTTTTAAACCTGTAAAGGCATTATATTTGTTATATCATATTAGAAAACGGTGCTGACCTTTATTGGCCTTGAACCATCGATAAATAGAATCATTAGAAAACTGTGCTAACCTTTATTGACTTTGAACTGTCGGCAACTAGAATCATTTTAAACCTGTAAAGGCATTATCTTTGTTATATCACATTAGAAAACGGTTCTGACCTTTATTGGCAATGAACTGTCCGTAACTAAAGTCGTTTTAAACCTGTAACGGCATTTTATTTTGTATATCACATTAGAAAGCAGTGTTGCAGGTGTTGACGTTTATTGACCTTGAACTATTGCCAACTGAAATCGTTTTAAACCTGTAAAGGCATTATATTTGTTATATCAAATTAGAAAATGGGGCTGACCTTTATTGGCCTTGAACTGTCGGCAAGTAAACCTATTTTATTTGTTATTTCACATAAGAAGCAGTGTTGACGATTATTGACCTTGAACTGTTTACAACTAGAATTATTTTAAAGGGATTATATTTATTATATCACATTAGAAAACGGTGCAGACCTTTATTGGCCTTAAACTCTCGGCAAATAAAATCATTTTAAACCTGTAAAGGCATTATATTACATTAGAAAACAGTGTTGACCTTTATTGGCCTTGAACTGTCGGAAACTAGAATCGTTTTAAACCTGTAAGGCATTATCTTTGTTATATCATATTAGAAAACGGTGCTGACCTTTATTGGCCTTGAACTGTCTGCAACTGGAATCATTCTAAACTTGTAAAGGCATTATATTTGTTATATTACATTAGAAAACAGTGTTGACCTTCATTGACCTTGAACTATCGGTAGCTACATATTTGATTGAAATTTGGAACATGTCCATTATTATAGACTAACTAAAAAGATATATGTGAAAAATAATGTAATGCATAGTTCAAGTCGTTTGAAATAGTGGACGGGCATAGTTTGGTTGGTGGGGGCCGCCCGCCCACCCAACCTTCGCTCGCATAGTTTTTCCATAAGATAACACTCTGCTTGGAATAGTTTAAACAATATAAAACATCTGTATCCAATGGAAAAACTATGCGAGCGAAGGTGGGGTGGGCGGGCGTCCCCCACCAACCAAACTATGCCCGTCCACTATTTCAAACGACTTGAACTACGCATTACATTATTTTTCACATATATCTTTTTAATTAGTCTTAAATTAATAAATAACATTCATTGAATCATAGAAAATAACGAATAACAGTGTAGTGCATAGTTCAAGTCGTTTGAAATAGTGGACGGGCATAGTTTGGTTGGTAAGGGCCGCCCGCCCACCCCACCTTCGCTCGCATAGTTTTTCCATAAGATAACACTCTGCTTGGAATAGTTTAAACAATATAAAACATCTGTATCCAATGGAAAAATTATGCGAGCGAAGGTGGGGTGGGCGGGCGGCCCCCACCAACCAAACTATGCCCGTCCACTATTTCAAACGACTTGAACTACGCTTTACATTATTTTTCATATATATCTTTTTAATTAGTCTTAAATTAATAAATAACATTAATTGAATCATAGAAAATAACGAATAACAGTGTAGTGCATAGTTCAAGTCGTTTGAAATAGTGGACGGGCATAGTTTGGTTGGTAAGGGCCGCCCGCCCACCCCACCTTCGCTCGCATAGTTTTTCCATAAGATAACACTCTGCTTTGAATAGTTTAAACAATATAAAACATCTGTATCCAATGGAAAAACTATGCGAGCGAAGGTGGGGTGGGCGGGCGGCCCCCACCAACCAAACTATGCCCGTCCACTATTTCAAACGACTTGAACTACGCTTTACATTATTTTTCACATATATCTTTTTAATTAGTCTTAAATTAATAAATAACATTCATTGAATCATAGAAAATAACGAATAACAGTGTAGTGCAGAGTTCAAGTCATTTGAAATAGTGGACGGGCATAGTTTGGTTGGTAAGGGCCGCCCGCCCACCCCACCTTCGCTCGCATAGTTTTTCCATAAGATAACACTCTGCTTTGAATAGTTTAAACAATATAAAACATCTGTATCCAATGGAAAAACTATGCGAGCGAAGGTGGGGTGGGCGGGCGGCCCCCACCAACCAAACTATGCCCGTCCACTATTTCAAACGACTTGAACTACGCTTTACATTATTTTTCATATATATCTTTTTAATTAGTCTTAAATTAATAAATAACATTAATTGAATCATAGAAAATAACGAATAACAGTGTAGTGCATAGTTCAAGTCGTTTGAAATAGTGGACGGGCATAGTTTGGTTGGTAAGGGCCGCCCGCCCACCCCACCTTCGCTCGCATAGTTTTTCCATAAGATAACACTCTGCTTGGAATAGTTTAAACAATATAAAACATCTGTATCCAATGGAAAAATTATGCGAGCGAAGGTGGGGTGGGCGGGCGGCCCCCACCAACCAAACTATGCCCGTCCACTATTTCAAACGACTTGAACTACGCTTTACATTATTTTTCATATATATCTTTTTAATTAGTCTTAAATTAATAAATAACATTAATTGAATCATAGAAAATAACGAATAACAGTGTAGTGCATAGTTCAAGTCGTTTGAAATAGTGGACGGGCATAGTTTGGTTGGTAAGGGCCGCCCGCCCACCCCACCTTCGCTCGCATAGTTTTTCCATAAGATAACACTCTGCTTTGAATAGTTTAAACAATATAAAACATCTGTATCCAATGGAAAAACTATGCGAGCGAAGGTGGGGTGGGCGGGCGGCCCCCACCAACCAAACTATGCCCGTCCACTATTTCAAACGACTTGAACTACGCATTACATTATTTTTCACATATATCTTTTTAATTAGTCTTAAATTAATAAATAACATTCATTGAATCATAGAAAATAACGAATAACAGTGTAGTGCAGAGTTCAAGTCATTTGAAATAGTGGACGGGCATAGTTTGGTTGGTAAGGGCCGCCCGCCCACCCCACCTTCGCTTGCATAGTTTTTCCATAGGATAACACTATGCTTGGAATAGTTTAAACAATATAAAACATCTGTATCCAATGGAAGAACTATGCGAGCGAAGGTGGGGTGGGCGGGCGGCCCCCACCAACCAAACTATGCCCGTCCACTATTTCAAACGACTTGAACTATGCATTACATTATTTTTCACATATATCTTTTTAATTAGTCTTAAATTAATAAATAACATTCATTGAATCATAGAAAATAACGAATAACAGTGTAGTCCCACTGAAATGTTGATTTTTAAGATTAATTATATATATATATATATATATATATATATATATATATAAATTCAATTGTCCGTCCAATTATTGTCCGTTGAAGTAATTTTTTGTTGCTTGTCATTACCTAATTACACCCTCGTTTGTTTGTTTGTTTGTTGTTTTACATTATTTTAATTAAACTTAACTGCTCTCTCTCTACCTCTGTTTATTTACTCTCTAATTATTTTGTATTGCGTGTGTGGTAGTTTTTTTTTGTTTGTTTTTTTTTTCTCATTATAGCATCAAGTAGTTAGTGCGGCCGTCCCGCTAAAAAAATCGATGTCCTACAACGATTTGGCGGCGAAAATCGAGACGATTCTCCCGAAAAACAAGAGCGTGCAAAATTTGAAATCGCTCCCCCCGAAAGTAAACGTGCAAAGGGTGGCGAATGTGCGGCGAGTGTCCGTTGTGGCCCGACAAGTGCCAGCTATTGTGATCCAACCACCTACTGATATGACGTTCAGTATGCCCGATATAGCGGCTGTTTTTAAAAACAGCCGCTGTGGGGTGTTTAACAAATCATGTCCGGATTTATTGGGGGAGGTTTGTACGACTAGTTACGATAGCGATACGAGTTTGGATAGTTTCGAATCGTGCGAGTTAGGGCCGGATTTGGCGTCAGTTGACTCGATGATTGACCAGAACGGTTGGACCGATGTTGAGACCAAAATAAATGAGTTTTTAAACGAGCCCGCCGTTAAACCACCCCGCAAACGCAAGGTGATAATCCCGAAATCTAAACTGCGCGAGAGAAGGGAGCGTAGATTGTCGCTGCAGCAAAAAAAGCGAGAGCCTGTTATACTCAAACCGCCCCTAATGAGGTTTAATTGCAAAAAGGACATAAGCCCGACTGATATGCTTAAAAACAAACTCAAACAATCGCTCTCAATGGTGAATTTGTTTACAAATAATGCACGACGTGTTTTGGAGTATGATAGCTACCATACGGTGCATTCAGGGGATTTACCGATGGAACTGGCCCGGTTTCGTTATTTGGTGAGTGCGGGTTCATACGATGCCATGCCTGAGCCGGTTGAATCGGCTGCAACCAGCTCGGCTTGCAGTGCATCGCCTGAGCCCCCACCACCCAAAATAATCAACCGGTGCTGCTGCAGCCAGCCCGACTGTAAAATAGAAGTGCCAATTTTTGACTATTTGGAAACATATTTCAGAACAGCGGTAAGATTCGAAAATTCACCGGTGGAGGCTTTTGATTGTATTTAAACTTTGCACATAGCTTTTTCTTATTATCATAACTAACACTGCTTTAATTGCTTAATCACTGACTATATTACTTGAAAACTTACACTGATGACTGATTCTGCTATTGTTATTCAGGGTGAATCGTTTGAAGAGATGTTGAACCGACAGAAGGCGGAGCTGAACGCGCTTATGGAGGCCCACAGGAAGCAGCAGTTAGAGTACATGGGTTCCCTAGCCGGTAAACTCAAGTGATTTGGCCTTCAGGCTGCGTAATCTTGTCCATATGTCTCTTTCTGTTGCAGTAAGCAAACGGAACCAAAGTAAAGAATAGGATTTTAAAAAAAACATAATAATTATAATTACGCAAAAAAAAAAACAAACACGTATATACTATGAGCGAAAAATAATTGAATTGATACAAGTGTGTGATAAAATATGTATAGTTTATTGTTTATATTGTATATTTAAATAGTTAGTGTTACTCTTATAATTAAAACAAAATATATATTAAATTATATATATTCTGCAAAGCGAAATTGTGGGTAAATTAATTTTATTTACAGCTTATCGCGTGCTGGTGGGGACTGATTGAAAGCGGAAATTTGAATGTCTTCAATTTATGAAGTTTTAATAACCTTCTATGATAGACTATGCTTTTAAGAGAAAAACTGATGTCTACCAATCAAACTATGCCCGACCACTATTTCAAACGACTTGAACTATGCATTACACTATTACCTATAACTTTCTATGATTCAATTAGTTTCATTTATTAATTTACGCTTGATTGGTAAAAAACGTGAGAAACAATATAGTGCATAGTTCAAGCCGTTTGAAATAGTGGACGGGCATAGTCAGGTTGGTAGGGGCCGCCCGCCCACCCCACCTTTGCTCGCATAGTTTTTCAAATGGATACAGACGTTTTATATTGTTTAAACTATTCCAAACAGAGTGTTATCCTATGGGGAAAATATGCGAGCAAAGGTGGGGTGGGCGGGCGGCCCCTACTAACCAAACTATGCCAGTCCACTATTTCAAACGGCTTGAACTATGCACTACATTGTTTCCCACATTTTTTTACGAATCAGGCGTAAATTAATAAATGACATATATTTTTATATAACAATTTGTAAACTGCGTTGGCATACTTTTAAAACCAAATGAGTGTGGTAATGGTAAGTGAAAACAGTTTTGAAAACCAATATTTGAATTCCTACGACTTTTTTTTTAAATAAACTTCACAATCAAAAATCTATTTTACCTACTTTCAAGGACTAAAAATATTATCACTATTAAATCATTTGATGGTAAAAGTATTACAGATTTAGTTACCATGTACATAATTTTCAAAGCCCAAACATTTGAATTTATATCAATTTTTTAAATAAACTTGGCTATTTGATTTCAAACTAAAAACTATTCAATGGAAATCACCATTAAATCATTGATGGTGGTAGTATTACAGATTTAGTTACAATACGCAGTGAATATTGTGACTTTCCGTCCACTCCACGGTTAATCCCCCATAACTTTTTTATTTATAAAGCTAGATAGATGATTCTCATGGCAAAGTTATCGAAAATTCCGAACCCGACAATCGGTCCATTAGAAGTTTTGCGCTAGCTCAAACCGTTTTTGAATTAAATGCAAAATATGTAGTAAATATTGTGATTTTCGGTCCACTTCACGGTTTATCCCCTATAACTTTTTTATTAAAAAAGCTAGAAAGATGATTCTCATGAAAAAGTTATAGAAAATTCCGAACCCGACAATCGGTCCATTAGAAGTTCTGCGCTATCTCAAACCGTTTTTGAATTAAATGCAAAATACGTAGTGAATATTGTGAGTTTCGGTCCACCTCACGGTTAATCCCCCATAACTTTTTTATTTAAAAAGCTAGAAAGATGATTCTCATGGCAAAGTTATCGAAAATTCCGAACCCGACAATCGGTCCATTAGAAGTTTTGCGCTATCTCAAACCGTTTTTGAATTAAATGCAAAATACGTAGTGAATATTATGATTTTGGGTCCACTTCACGGTTTATCCCTCATAACTTTTTTATTTAAAAAGCTAGAAAGATGATTCTCATGGCAAAGTTATCGAAAATTCCGAACCCGACAATCGGTCCATTAGAAGTCTTGCGCTAGCTCAAACCGTTTTTGAATTAAATGCAAAATACGTAGTGAATATTGTGATTTTCGGTCCACTTCACGGTTAATCCCCCATCACTTTTTTATTTATAAAGCTAGAAAGATGATTCTCTTTGCAAAGTTATCGAGAAATTCCGAACCTGAAAATCGGTCCATTAGAAGTTTTGCTCTAGCTCAAACCGTTTTTGAATTAAATGCAAAATACGTAGTGAATATTTAGATTTTCTGTCCACTTCACGGTTTATCCCCCATAACTTTTTTATTTATAAAGCTAGAAAGATGATTCTCATGGCAAAGTTATAGAAAATTCCGAACCCAACAATCGGTCCATTAGAAGTTTTTCGCTAGCTCAAACCGTTTTTGAACTAAATGCAAAATATGTAGTGAATATTGTGATTTTCGGTCCACTTCACGGTTAATCCCCCATAACTTTTTTATTTAAAAAGCTAAAAAGATGATTCTCATGGCAAATTTATATATAATTCTGAGCCCAACAATCGGCCCATTACAAGTTTTGTGCTAGCTCAAACCGTTTTTGAATTAAATGCAAAATACGTAGTGAATATTGTGATTTTCGGTCCACTTCACGGTTTATCCCCCATAACTTTTTTATTTATAAAGCTAGAAAGATGATTCTCATGTCAACCGTTTTTGAATTAAATTCAAAATACGTAGTGAATATTGTGATTTTCGGTCCACTTCACGGTTAATCCTCCATAACTTTTTTATTTAAAAAGCTAGAAAGATGATTCTCATGGCAAATTTATATATAATTCTGAGCCCAACAATCGGCCCATTACAAGTTTTGTGCTAGCTCAAACCATTTTTGAATTAAATTCAAAATACGTAGTGATTATTGTGATTTTCGGTCCACTTCACGGTTAATTCCCCATAACTATTTTATTCCAAAAGCTAGAAAGATGATTCTCTTGGCAAAGTTATAGAAAATTCCGAACCCGACAATCGGTCCATTAGAAGTTTTGCGCTATCTCAAACCGTTTTTGAGTTAAATGCAAAATACGTAGTGAATATTGTGATTTTCGGTCCACTTCACGGTTAATCCCCCATAACTTTTTTATTTAAAAAGCTAGAAAGATGATTCTCATGGCAAATTTATATATAATTCTGAGCCCAACAATCGGCCCATTACAAGTTTTGTGCTAGCTCAAACCGTTTTTGAATTAAATGCAAAATACGTAGTGAATATTATGATTTTGAGTCCACTTCACGGATTATCCCTCATAACTTTTTTATTTAAAAAGCTAGAAAGATGATAGCAAAGTTATAGAAAAGTTATAGAAAATTTCGAACCCGACAATCGGTCCATTAGAAGTTTTGCGCTAGCTCACACCGTTTTTGAATTAAATGCAAAATACGTAGTGAATATTGTGATTTTCGGTCCACTTCACGGTTTATCCCCCATAACTTTTTTATTTATAAAGCTAGAAAGATGATTCTCATGGTAAAGTAATAGAAAATTCCGAACCCAACTATCGGTCCATTAGAAGTTTTTCGCTAGCTCAAACCGTTTTTGAATTAAATGCAAAATACGTAGTGAATATTGTGATTTTCGGTCCACTTCACGGTTTATCCCCCACAACTTTTTTATTTATAAAGCTAGAAAGATGATTCTCATGGCAAAGTTATAGAAAATTCCAAACCCGACAATCGGTCCATTAGAAGTTTTGCTCTAGCTCATACCATTTTTGAATTAAATACAAAATATGTAGTGAATATTGTGATTTTCGGCCCACTTCACGGTTAATCCCCCATAACTTTTTTATTTATAAAGCTAGAAAGATGATTCTCATGGCAAAGTTATAGAAAATTCCGAACCCGACAATCGGCCCATTAGAAGTTTTGTGCTAGCTCATACCGTTTTTGAATTAAATGCAAAATACGTAGACAATATTGTGATTTTCGGTCCACGTCACGGTTAATCCACCATAACTTTTTTATTTAAAAAGCTAGAAAGATGATTCTCTTGGCAAAGTTATCAAACATTCCGTACCCGACAATCGGTCCATTAGAAGTTTTGCGCTAGCTCAAACAGTTTTTGAATTAAATGCAAAATATGTAGTGAATATTGTGATTTTCGGCCCACTTCACGGTTAATCCCCCATAACTTTTTTATTTATAAAGCTAGAAAGATGATTCTCATGGCAAATTTATATATAATTCTGAGCCCAACAATCGGCCCATTACAAGTTTTGTGCTAGCTCAAACCATTTTTGAATTAAATTCAAAATACGTAGTGATTATTGTGATTTTCGGTCCACTTCACGGTTAATTCCCCATAACTATTTTATTCCAAAAGCTAGAAAGATGATTCTCTTGGCAAAGTTATAGAAAATTCCGAACCCGACAATCGGTCCATTAGAAGTTTTGCGCTATCTCAAACCGTTTTTGAGTTAAATGCAAAATACGTAGTGAATATTGTGATTTTCGGTCCACTTCACGGTTAATCCCCCATAACTTTTTTATTTAAAAAGCTAGAAAGATGATTCTCATGGCAAATTTATATATAATTCTGAGCCCAACAATCGGCCCATTACAAGTTTTGTGCTAGCTCAAACCGTTTTTGAATTAAATGCAAAATACGTAGTGATTATTGTGATTTTCGGTCCACTTCACGGTTAATTCCCCATAACTATTTTATTCCAAAAGCTAGAAAGATGATTCTCTTGGCAAAGTTATAGAAAATTCCGAACCCGACAATCGGTCCATTAGAAGTTTTGCGCTATCTCAAACCGTTTTTGAGGTAAATGCAAAATACGTAGTGAATATTGTGATTTTTGGTCCACTTCACGGTTAATCCCCCATAACTGTTTTATTTAAAAAGCTAGAAAAATGATTCTCATGGCAAAGTTAAAGAAAATTCAGAACCCGACAATCGGTCCATTAGAAGTTTTGCGCTAGCTCATACCGTTTTTGAATTAAATGCAAAATACGTAGTGAATATTATGATTTTGAGTCCACTTCACGGATTATCCCTCATAACTTTTTTATTTAAAAAGCTAGAAAGATGATAGCAAAGTTATAGAAAAGTTATAGAAAATTTCGAACCCGACAATCGGTCCATTAGAAGTTTTGCGCTAGCTCACACCGTTTTTGAATTAAATGCAAAATACGTAGTGAATATTGTGATTTTCGGTCCACTTCACGGTTTATCCCCCATAACTTTTTTATTTATAAAGCTAGAAAGATGATTCTCATGGTAAAGTAATAGAAAATTCCGAACCCAACTATCGGTCCATTAGAAGTTTTTCGCTAGCTCAAACCGTTTTTGAATTAAATGCAAAATACGTAGTGAATATTGTGATTTTCGGTCCACTTCACGGTTTATCCCCCACAACTTTTTTATTTATAAAGCTAGAAAGATGATTCTCATGGCAAAGTTATAGAAAATTCCAAACCCGACAATCGGTCCATTAGAAGTTTTGCTCTAGCTCATACCATTTTTGAATTAAATACAAAATATGTAGTGAATATTGTGATTTTCGGCCCACTTCACGGTTAATCCCCCATAACTTTTTTATTTATAAAGCTAGAAAGATGATTCTCATGGCAAAGTTATAGAAAATTCCGAACCCGACAATCGGCCCATTAGAAGTTTTGTGCTAGCTCATACCGTTTTTGAATTAAATGCAAAATACGTAGACAATATTGTGATTTTCGGTCCACGTCACGGTTAATCCACCATAACTTTTTTATTTAAAAAGCTAGAAAGATGATTCTCTTGGCAAAGTTATCAAACATTCCGTACCCGACAATCGGTCCATTAGAAGTTTTGCGCTAGCTCAAACAGTTTTTGAATTAAATGCAAAATATGTAGTGAATAATGTGATTTTCGGTCCACTTCACGGTTAATCCCCCATAACTTTTTTATTTATAAAGCTAGAAAGATGATTCTCATGGCAAAGTTATAGATAATTCCGAACCCGACAATCGGTCCATTACAAGTTTTGTGCTAGCTCAAACCGTTTTTGAATTAAATGCAAAATACGTAGTGAATATTGTGATTTTCGGTCCACTTTACGGTTAATCCCCCATAACTTTTTGATTTAAAAAACTAGAAAGATAATTCTCATGGCAAAGTTATCGAGAAATTCCGAACCCGAAAATCGGTCCATTAGAAGTTTTGCTCTAGATCATACCATTTTTGAATTAAATGCAAAATACGTAGTGAATATTGTGATTTTCGGTCCACTTCACGGTTAATCCCCCATAACTTTTTCATTTAAAAAGCTAGAAAGATAATTCTTATGGCAAAATTATCGAAAATTCCGAACCCGACAATCGGTCCATTAGAAGTTTTGCGCTAGCTCAAACAGTTTTTGAATTAAATGCAAAATATGTAGTGAATATTGTGATTTTCGGTCCACTTCACGGTTAATCCCCCATAACTTTTTTATTTATAAAGCTAGAAAGATGATTCTCATGGCAAAGTTATAGATAATTCCGAACCCGACAATCGGTCCATTACAAGTTTTGTGCTAGCTCAAACCGTTTTTGAATTAAATGCAAAATAAGTAGTGAATATTGTGATTTTCGATCCACTTCACGGTTAATCCCCCATAACTTTTTTATTTAAAAAGCTAGAAAGTTAATTCTCATGGCAATGTTATAGAAAATTCAGAACCCGACAATCGGTCCATTAGAAATTTTGCGTTAGCTCACACCGTTTTTGAATTAAATGCAAAATACGTAGTGAATATTGTGATTTTCGGTCCACTTTACGGTTAATCCCCCATAACTTTTTGATTTAAAAAACTAGAAAGATAATTCTCATGGCAAAGTTATCGAGAAATTCCGAACCCGAAAATCGGTCCATTAGAAGTTTTGCTCTAGATCATACCATTTTTGAATTAAATGCAAAATACGTAGTGAATATTGTGATTTTCGGTCCACTTCACGGTTAATCCCCCATAACTTTTTCATTTAAAAAGCTAGAAAGATAATTCTTATGGCAAAATTATCGAAAATTCCGAACCCGACAATCGGTCCATTAGAAGTTTTGCGCTAGCTCAAACCGTTTTTGAATTAAATGCAAAATACGTAGTGAATATTGTGATTTTCGGTCCACTTCACGGTTAATCCCCCATAACTTTTTTATTTAAAAAGCTAGAAAGATGATTCTCATGGCAAAGTTATAGAAAATCCCAAACCCGACAATCAGTCCATTAGAAGTTTTGCGCTAGCTCAAACCGTTTTTGAGTTAAATGCAAAATACGTAGTGAATATTGTGATTTTTGGTCCACTTCACGGTTAATCCCCCATAACTGTTTTATTTAAAAAGCTAGAAAAATGATTCTCATGGCAAAGTTAAAGAAAATTCAGAACCCGACAATCGGTCCATTAGAAGTTTTGCGCTAGCTCATACCGTTTTTGAATTAAATGCAAAATACGTAGTGAATATTATGATTTTGAGTCCACTTCACGGTTTATCCCTCATAACTTTTTTATTTAAAAAGCTAGAAAGATGATAGCAAAGTTATAGAAAAGTTATAGAAAATTTCGAACCCGACAATCGGTCCATTAGAAGTTTTGCGCTAGCTCACACCGTTTTTGAATTAAATGCAAAATACGTAGTGAATATTGTGATTTTCGGTCCACTTCACGGTTTATCCCCCATAACTTTTTTATTTATAAAGCTAGAAAGATGATTCTCATGGTAAAGTAATAGAAAATTCCGAACCCAACTATCGGTCCATTAGAAGTTTTTCGCTAGCTCAAACCGTTTTTGAATTAAATGCAAAATACGTAGTGAATATTGTGATTTTCGGTCCACTTCACGGTTTATCCCCCACAACTTTTTTATTTATAAAGCTAGAAAGATGATTCTCATGGCAAAGTTATAGAAAATTCCAAACCCGACAATCGGTCCATTAGAAGTTTTGCTCTAGCTCATACCATTTTTGAATTAAATACAAAATATGTAGTGAATATTGTGATTTTCGGCCCACTTCACGGTTAATCCCCCATAACTTTTTTATTTATAAAGCTAGAAAGATGATTCTCATGGCAAAGTTATAGAAAATTCCGAACCCGACAATCGGCCCATTAGAAGTTTTGTGCTAGCTCATACCGTTTTTGAATTAAATGCAAAATACGTAGACAATATTGTGATTTTCGGTCCACGTCACGGTTAATCCACCATAACTTTTTTATTTAAAAAGCTAGAAAGATGATTCTCTTGGCAAAGTTATCAAACATTCCGTACCCGACAATCGGTCCATTAGAAGTTTTGCGCTAGCTCAAACAGTTTTTGAATTAAATGCAAAATATGTAGTGAATATTGTGATTTTCGGTCCACTTCACGGTTAATCCCCCATAACTTTTTTATTTATAAAGCTAGAAAGATGATTCTCATGGCAAAGTTATAGATAATTCCGAACCCGACAATCGGTCCATTACAAGTTTTGTGCTAGCTCAAACCGTTTTTGAATTAAATGCAAAATATGTAGTGAATATTGTGATTTTCGATCCACTTCACGGTTAATCCCCCATAACTTTTTTATTTAAAAAGCTAGAAAGTTAATTCTCATGGCAATGTTATAGAAAATTCAGAACCCGACAATCGGTCCATTAGAAATTTTGCGTTAGCTCACACCGTTTTTGAATTAAATGCAAAATACGTAGTGAATATTGTGATTTTCGGTCCACTTTACGGTTAATCCCCCATAACTTTTTGATTTAAAAAACTAGAAAGATAATTCTCATGGCAAAGTTATCGAGAAATTCCGAACCCGAAAATCGGTCCATTAGAAGTTTTGCTCTAGATCATACCATTTTTGAATTAAATGCAAAATACGTAGTGAATATTGTGATTTTCGGTCCACTTCACGGTTAATCCCCCATAACTTTTTCATTTAAAAAGCTAGAAAGATAATTCTTATGGCAAAATTATCGAAAATTCCGAACCCGACAATCGGTCCATTAGAAGTTTTGCGCTAGCTCAAACAGTTTTTGAATTAAATGCAAAATATGTAGTGAATATTGTGATTTTCGGTCCACTTCACGGTTAATCCCCCATAACTTTTTTATTTATAAAGCTAGAAAGATGATTCTCATGGCAAAGTTATAGATAATTCCGAACCCGACAATCGGTCCATTACAAGTTTTGTGCTAGCTCAAACCGTTTTTGAATTAAATGCAAAATATGTAGTGAATATTGTGATTTTCGATCCACTTCACGGTTAATCCCCCATAACTTTTTTATTTAAAAAGCTAGAAAGTTAATTCTCATGGCAATGTTATAGAAAATTCAGAACCCGACAATCGGTCCATTAGAAATTTTGCGTTAGCTCACACCGTTTTTGAATTAAATGCAAAATACGTAGTGAATATTGTGATTTTCGGTCCACTTTACGGTTAATCCCCCATAACTTTTTGATTTAAAAAACTAGAAAGATAATTCTCATGGCAAAGTTATCGAGAAATTCCGAACCCGAAAATCGGTCCATTAGAAGTTTTGCTCTAGATCATACCATTTTTGAATTAAATGCAAAATACGTAGTGAATATTGTGATTTTCGGTCCACTTCACGGTTAATCCCCCATAACTTTTTCATTTAAAAAGCTAGAAAGATAATTCTTATGGCAAAATTATCGAAAATTCCGAACCCGACAATCGGTCCATTAGAAGTTTTGCGCTAGCTCAAACCGTTTTTGAATTAAATGCAAAATACGTAGTGAATATTGTGATTTTCGGTCCACTTTACGGTTAATCCCCCATAACTTTTTGATTTAAAAAACTATAAAGATAATTCTCATGGCAAAGTTATCGAGAAATTCCGAACCCGAAAATCGGTCCATTAGAAGTTTTGCTCTAGATCATACCATTTTTGAATTAAATGCAAAATACGTAGTGAATATTGTGATTTTCGGTCCACTTCACGGTTAATCCCCCATAACTTTTTTATTTAAAAAGCTAGAAAGATGATTCTCATGGCAAAGTTATAGAAAATCCCAAACCCGACAATCAGTCCATTAGAAGTTTTGCGCTAGCTCAAACCGTTTTTGAATTAAATGCAAAATACGTAGTGAATATTGTGATTTTCGGTCCACTTCACGGTTAATCCCCCATAACTTTTTTATTTATAAAGCTAGAAAGATGATTCTCATGGCAAAGTTATAGAAAATTCCGAACCCGACAATCCGCCCATTAGAAGTTATGCGCTAACTAAAACCGTTTTTGAATTAAATGCAAAATGCGTAGTGAATATTGTGATTTTCGGTCCACTTCACGGTTTATCCCTCATAACTTTTTTATTTCTAAAGCTAGAAAGATGATTCTCATGGCAAAGTTATAGAAAATTCCGAACCCGACAATCGGTCCATTAGAAGTTTTGCGCTAGCTAATACCGTTTTTGAGTACGCCAATATTGTAATTTTTAGTCCATCTCACATAACTTTTTTATATAAAACGCTAGAAACATTATGGTATTGATTTGTTTAGAATTTAATTTATAAACACGTCAATCAAGTAATATAATCCGGGATTAAAACGAATTGAATTTGGCGCCAAAACTTTTTTTCAGTTGGCACCCCTGCCGTTTGACGTTT
The DNA here is from genome assembly GCA_963942505.1 of Lordithon lunulatus. Classification (NCBI taxonomy): domain Eukaryota; kingdom Metazoa; phylum Arthropoda; class Insecta; order Coleoptera; family Staphylinidae; genus Lordithon; species Lordithon lunulatus. The sequence goes on from OZ012675.1 coordinate 11,375,976, forward strand.
CTCAATTCTGACAGCTGTCAAAAGTCGCATACGAGGGGCATCCGTCTCTGTCTGCTTTTGGGGCCGTAATTTTTTTTTCAAACAGCCGCACGTCGTCGCGCTGACTGCAGGCGCCAGGAAATTCAAAAAGGGCCCCTCGTGTGCGTGTATTCGACCGGAGAGTGCGTGCGTGTGTCGGCTCGCTTAACATACACATATCGACGTCACCGGATTGCGTCACCGCGCCGGCGCCCTTCGTCTGCGGCCACTGTGTGCCCGAGTGCGTGAATCAGAGGAAGAGTCGCGAGGCGATTTTCCAGGCGGTGCGGTCGTCTGTTCACATGTGCACACGGAGTTGCTGAAACAAAACGCAACCATGCTGATCAAAGAATTGTAAGTAGGTCTGGGTGTTCGCCACCCCCACCGTGGCACGAGCGCGCGCCCCCTCCGGTTGCGACCTTGAACGCACTCAGTGTGTCATGTTTTTCGCTCGCCGTTGACCCATTTATGCAAAATTTGCAAAAATCCACGCGCCTGTTTAATTGCCACCGCAATTAATCAGCCTTGACCAGTGTGCTAACGTCACAGGCGCTTTAATTGCTTGTTTTTTTTTCTGCCCCCCTCATCAACTTGCCTTTTGTTTCAGCCGAGTCACCCTGCCGCTCACAGTGGAGGAGGTGAGTTATCACGATTTTTAATTGCACACTCCTTATCTAATCACACTACTATTAATTTTTCACTAAATTAACTACTTGTTGGAAATGTGTTTTTCTATGCGACTATAATCTTGCATGTTGTGAAATGGCTGCGTAATAACAATGGTTTGTTTAGGGTAATTGGCATGCACAGTAGTTAATATTACAACTAACTTATTAATGAGTTGAGTCAAGTATGTCATTAAAAATAATTGTTTAGTGTATTGCAATAATTGTTAATAAAATTTGATACTAAATTCTCACCAAAGTTGTTTACAAAAAGGTTTATTGTAATAAATATAATGTATAATGTAAAAAAATAATAATAAATTTGAAGTCTTCTTCAAAACATAATTACAATAAACCTTTTCGTAAACTGGATTGACTATTCCAGTTTACCCTTATCTTAAATATCATCAATTTGTGAATTTTATCCATTTCATGGTTATACATCCATAACTTTTTTATTTAGTTAGTGACAACAAATTTACATCATCTCAAGCAATTTATACATATATGAATGTATTTTAAGGTTGGGGGAGGCAGTTTAAGGTGTGAATTGTAAAACTGTTTTGAGCTTTTAGCAAAAACTATGCAATATCATGCCATATAATTGTTGATCAAAACAAATAGTGGCATCGAAGCCTGTAAAAGTTGTGGTGGCAAATGCCACTGACAATACTTGTAAAATTTTGTTTGCAAATGTTTCATGTAATATCTATCAGTCAATCTTCAGCAATCACAGGCCACAGCTAACTCGCTACAACCCCTGATTGTAACAATTTAACCCTGAAATGTTGCAAATAAAATTATTTCTGTGGCTTTTTTTGCAATGTAATCCAAAAAAACAGGTCGTTACTGATAAATGTGTTTGAAGTTTGAATGAAAACATTTAAATACATGCAATTACACTCAAATTATAGAGCAGTTTCATGCAATTGTTATACGTGTAATAAGGAAGTATTATGTTGCAGTTCTAACAATGAAAGCACAAATACTCGCAAACATTTATGTGACCCATAAAAGTTTGTAAATGAAAAGTATATGCCTACTGTTGCTCAATTTAAAAATAGGTTGGCCTTGATATACCTGTATAATTAATGAACGTTGTTTCTAATTGATGTTGTAGTAATAACTTTATTATATAGCCTGTTTGTATTGTGTTATTATAATATTAATATTTAATTTTCATTCTTGGTCATGCTAATTGCAATTAAATCAATGTTTTTAAAATATGAATTCTATGTTACTTACTATAGTAACTTGATGTGAACAATTTATCTGACAATATAATTTAAATTTAGAAATAATTTCAGGTGAAGTATGATTTTTATTGATGATAAACATAAAAGTCATTAGAATAAGTTGTTCATACCATGAAATGGAAGTTGTTTTTCACTATCTCCTATCGTTTTCCCGGAAAATACAAAAAACTGACCAAAAGACGTGATTTTGGTGTCAATTACAGGTTTTTCCGGCATAACTTTTTGATATTTGATGCTACAAAGATGATTCAAATTGCAAAGTTGTAGAGAATTTCAAGCCCGACAAACGGCCCATTGGAAGTTTTTCACTATCTCTTATCGTTTTCCCGCAAAATACAAAAAACTGACCAAAAGACGTGATTTTGGTGTCAATTACAGGTTTTTCGGGCATAACTTTTTTATATTTGATGCTACAAAGATGATTCAAATTGCAAAGTTGTAGAGAATTTCAAGCCCGACAAAAGGCTTATTGGAAGTTTTTCACTATCTCCTATCGTTTTCCCGCAAAATACAAAAAACTGATCAAAAGACGTGATTTTGGTGTCAATTACAGGTTTTTCGGGCATAACTTTTGTATATTTGATGCTACAAAGATGATTCAAATTGCAAAGTTGTAGAGAATTTCAAGCCCGACAAAAGGCCCATTGGAAGTTTTTCACTATCTCTTATCGTTTTCCCGGAAAATACAAAAGACGTGATTTTGGTGTCAATTACAGGTTTTTCGGACATAACTTTTTTATATTTGATGCTACAAAGATGATTCAAATTGCAAAGTTGTAGAGAATTTCAAGCCCGACAAAAGGCCCATTGGAAGTTTTTCACTATCTCTTATCGTTTTCCCGGAAAATACAAAAGACGTGATTTTGGTGTCAATTACAGGTTTTTCGGACATAACTTTTTTATATTTGATGCTACAAAGATGATTCAAATTGCAAAGTTGTAGAGAATTTCAAGCCCGACAAAAGGCCCATTGGAAGTTTTTCACTATCTCTTATCGTTTTCCCGGAAAATACAAAAAACTTACCAAAAGACGTGATTTTGGTGTCAATTACAGGTTTTTCGGGCATAACTTTTTTATATTTGATGCTACAAAGATGATTCAAATTGCAAAGTTGTAGAGAATTTCAAGCCCGACAAAAGGCTTATTGGAAGTTTTTCACTATCTCCTATCGTTTTCCCGCAAAATACAAAAAACTGATCAAAAGACGTGATTTTGGTGTCAATTACAGGTTTTTCGGGCATAACTTTTTTATATTTGATGCTACAAAGATGATTCAAATTGCAAAGTTGTAGAGAATTTCAAGCCCGACAAACGGCCCATTGGAAGTTTTTCACTATCTCTTATCGTTTTCCCGGAAAATACAAAAAACTGATCAAAAGACGTGATTTTGGTGTCAATTACAGGTTTTTCGGGCATAACTTTTTGATATTTGATGCTACAAAGATGATTCAAATTGCAAAGTTGTAGAGAATTTCAAGCCCGACAAACGGCCCATTGGAAGTTTTTCACTATCTCTTATCGTTTTCCCGGAAAATACAAAAAAACTGACTAAAAGACGTGATTTTGGTGTCAATTACAGGTTTTTCGGGCATAACTTTTATATATTTGATGCTACAAAGATGATTCAAATTGCAAAGTTGTAGAGAATTTCAAGCCCGACAAACGGCCCATTGGAAGTTTTTCATTATCTCTCATCGTTTTCCCGGAAAATAAAAAAAACTGACCAAAAGACGTGATTTTGGTGTCAATTACAGGTTTTTCGGGCATAACTTTTTGATATTTGATGCTACAAAGATGATTCAAATTGCAAAGTTGTAGAGAATTTCAAGCCCGACAAACGGCCCATTGGAAGTTTTTCACTATCATCGTTTTCCCGGAAAATACAAAAAACTGACCAAAAGACGTGATTTTGGTGTCAATTATCGGTTTTTCGGGCATAACTTTTTTATATTTGATGCTACAAAGATGATTCAAATTGCAAAGTTGTAGAGAATTTCACGCCCGACAAACGGCCCATTGGAAGTTTTTCACTATCTCTTTTATATTTGATGCTACAAAGATGATTCAAATTGCAAAGTTGTAGAGAATTTCAAGCCCGACAAACGGCCCATTGGAAGTTTTTCATTATCTCTCATCGTTTTCCCGGAAAATAAAAAAAACTGACCAAAAGACGTGATTTTGGTGTCAATTACAGGTTTTTCGGGCATAACTTTTTGATATTTGATGCTACAAAGATGATTCAAATTGCAAAGTTGTAGAGAATTTCAAGCCCGACAAACGGCCCATTGGAAGTTTTTCACTATCATCGTTTTCCCGGAAAATACAAAAAACTGACCAAAAGACGTGATTTTGGTGTCAATTATCGGTTTTTCGGGCATAACTTTTTTATATTTGATGCTACAAAGATGATTCAAATTGCAAAGTTGTAGAGAATTTCAAGCCCGACAAACGGCCCATTGGAAGTTTTTCAGTATCTCTCATCGTTTTCCCGGAAAATACAAAAAACTGACCAAAAGACGTGATTTTGGTATCAATTATCGGTTTTTCGGGCATAACTTTTTTATATTTGATGCTACAAAGATGATTCAAATTGCAAAGTTGTAGAGAATTTCAAGCCCGACAAAAGGCCCATTGGAAGTTTTTCACTATCTCCTCTCGTTTTCCCGGAAAATACAAAAAACTGATCAAAAGACGTGATTTTGGTGTCAATTACAGGTTTTTCGGGCATAACTTTTTGATATTTGATGCTACAAAGATGATTCAAATTGTAAAGTTGTAGAGAATTTCAAGCCCGACAAACGGCCCATTGGAAGTTTTTCACTATCTCCTATCGTTTTCCCGCAAAATACAAAAAACTGACCAAAAGACGTGATTTTGGTGTCAATTACAGGTTTTTCGGGCATAACTTTTTGATATTTGATGCTATAAAGATGAATCAAATTGCAAAGTTGTAGAGAATTTCAAGCCCGACAAAAGGCCCATTGGAAGTTTTTCACTATCTCTTATCGTTTTCCCGGAAAATACAAAAAACTGACCAAAAGACGTGATTTTGGTGTCAATTACAGGTTTTTCGGGCATAACTTTTTGATATTTGATGCTACAAAGATGATTCAAATTGCAAAGTTGTAGAGAATTTCACGCCCGAAAAACGGCCCATTGGAAGTTTTTCACTATCTCTTATCGTTTTCCTGGAAAATACAAAAAACTGATCAAAAGACGTGATTTTGGTGTCAATTACAGGTTTTTCGGACGTAACTTTTTTATATTTGATGCTACAAAGATGATTCAAATTGCAAAGTTGTAGAGAATTTCACGCCCGACAAACGGCCCATTGGAAGTTTTTCATTATCTCTCATCGTTTTCCCGGAAAATACAAAAAACTGACCAAAAGACGTGATTTTGGTGTCAATTACAGGTTTTTCGGGCATAACTTTTTTATATTTGATGCTACAAAGATGATTCAAATTGCAAAGTTGTAGATAATTTCACGACAAACGGCCCATTGGAAGTTTTTCACTATCTCTCATCGTTTTCCCGGAAAATACAAAAAACTGACCAAAAGACGTGATTTTGGTGTCAATTATCGGTTTTTCGGGCATAACTTTTTTATATTTGATGCTACAAAGATGATTCAAATTGCAAAGTTGTAGAGAATTTCAAGCCCGACAAACGGCCCATTGGAAGTTTTTCAGTATCTCTCATCGTTTTCCCGGAAAATACAAAAAACTGATCAAAAGACGTGATTTTGGTATCAATTATCGGTTTTTCGGGCATAACTTTTTTATATTTGATGCTACAAAGATGATTCAAATTGTAAAGTTGTAGAGAATTTCAAGCCCGACAAACGGCCCATTGGAAGTTTTTCACTATCTCTTATCGTTTTCCCGGAAAATACAAAAAACTGACCAAAAGACGTGATTTTGTTGTCAATTACAGGTTTTTCGGGCATAACTTTTTGATATTTGATGCTACAAAGATGATTCAAATTGTAAAGTTGTAGAGAATTTCAAGCCCGACAAAAGGCCCATTGGAAGTTTTTCACTATCTCCTATCGTTTTCCCGCAAAATACAAAAAACTGACCAAAAGACGTGATTTTGGTGTCAATTACAGGTTTTTCGGGCATAACTTTTTTATATTTGATGCTACAAAGTTGATTCAAATTGCAAAGTTGTAGAGAATTTCAAGCCCGACAAACGGCCCATTGGAAGTTTTTCAGTATCTCTCATCGTTTTCCCGGAAAATACAAAAAACTGACCAAAAGACGTGATTTTGGTATCAATTATCGGTTTTTCGGGCATAACTTTTTTATATTTGATGCTACAAAAATGATTCAAATTGTAAAGTTGTAGAGAATTTCAAGCCCGACAAACGGCCCATTGGAAGTTTTTCACTATCTCCTATCGTTTTCCCGCAAAATACAAAAAACTGACCAAAAGACGTGATTTTGGTGTCAATTACAGGTTTTTCGGGCATAACTTTTTGATATTTGATGCTATAAAGATGAATCAAATTGCAAAGTTGTAGAGAATTTCAAGCCCGACAAAAGGCCCATTGGAAGTTTTTCACTATCTCTTATCGTTTTCCCGGAAAATACAAAAAACTGACCAAAAGACGTGATTTTGGTGTCAATTACAGGTTTTTCGGGCATAACTTTTTGATATTTGATGCTACAAAGATGATTCAAATTGCAAAGTTGTAGAGAATTTCACGCCCGACAAACGGCCCATTGAAAGTTTTTCACAATCTCTTATCGTTTTCCCGGAAAATACAAAAAACTGACCAAAAGACGTGATTTTGGTGTCAATTACAGGTTTTTCGGGCATAACTTTTTTATATTTGATGCTACAAAGATGATTCAAATTGCAAAGTTGTAGAGAATTTCACGCCCGACAAACGGCCCATTGGAAGTTTTTCACTATCTCTTATCGTTTTCCCGGAAAATACAAAAAACTGACCAAAAGACGTGATTTTGGTGTCAATTACAGGTTTTTCCGGCATAACTTTTTGATATTTGATGCTACAAAGATGATTCAAATTGCAAAGTTGTAGAGAATTTCAAGCCCGACAAACGGCCCATTGGAAGTTTTTCAGTATCTCTCATTGTTTTCCCGGAAAATACAAAAAACTGACCAAAAGACGTGATTTTGGTGTCAATTATCGGTTTTTCGGGCATAACGTTTTTATATTTGATGCTACAAAGATGATTCAAATTGTAAAGTTGTAGAGAATTTCAAGCCCGACAAACGGCCCATTGGAAGTTTTTCACTATCTCTCATCGTTTTCCCGGAAAATACAAAAAACTGACCAAAAGACGTGATTTTGGTGTCAATTATCGGTTTTTCGGGCATAACTTTTTTATATTTGATGCTACAAAGATGATTCAAATTGCAAAGTTGTAGAGAATTTCACGCCCGACAAACGGCCCATTGGAAGTTTTTCACTATCTCTTATCGTTTTCCCGGAAAATACAAAAAACTTACCAAAAGACGTGATTTTGGTGTCAATTACAGGTTTTTCGGACATAACTTTTTTATATTGATGCTACAAAGATGATTCAAATTGCAAAGTTGTAGAGAATTTCACGCCCGACTAACGGCCCATTGAAAGTTTTTCACTATCTCTTATCGTTTTCCCGGAAAATACAAAAAACTTACCAAAAGACGTGATTTTGGTGTCAATTACAGGTTTTTCGGGCATAACTTTTTTATATTTGATGCTACAAAGATGATTCAAATTGCAAAGTTGTAGAGAATTTCAAGCCCGACAAAAGGCTTATTGGAAGTTTTTCACTATCTCCTATCGTTTTCCCGCAAAATACAAAAAACTGATCAAAAGACGTGATTTTGGTGTCAATTACAGGTTTTTCGGGCATAACTTTTTGATATTTGATGCTACAAAGATGATTCAAATTGCAAAGTTGTAGAGAATTTCAAGCCCGACAAACGGCCCATTGGAAGTTTTTCACTATCTCTTATCGTTTTCCCGGAAAATACAAAAAAACTGACTAAAAGACGTGATTTTGGTGTCAATTACAGGTTTTTCGGGCATAACTTTTATATATTTGATGCTACAAAGATGATTCAAATTGCAAAGTTGTAGAGAATTTTAAGCCCGACAAAAGGCCCATTGGAAGTTTTTCACTATCTCCTATCGTTTTCCCACAAAATACAAAAAACTGACCAAAAGACGTGATTGATGCTACAAAGATGATTCAAATTGCAAAGTTGTAGAGAATTTCACGCCCGACAAACGGCCCATTGGAAGTTTTTCACTATCTCTTTTATATTTGATGCTACAAAGATGATTCAAATTGCAAAGTTGTAGAGAATTTCAAGCCCGACAAACGGCCCATTGGAAGTTTTTCATTATCTCTCATCGTTTTCCCGGAAAATAAAAAAAACTGACCAAAAGACGTGATTTTGGTGTCAATTACAGGTTTTTCGGGCATAACTTTTTGATATTTGATGCTACAAAGATGATTCAAATTGCAAAGTTGTAGAGAATTTCAAGCCCGACAAACGGCCCATTGGAAGTTTTTCACTATCATCGTTTTCCCGGAAAATACAAAAAACTGACCAAAAGACGTGATTTTGGTGTCAATTATCGGTTTTTCGGGCATAACTTTTTTATATTTGATGCTACAAAGATGATTCAAATTGCAAAGTTGTAGAGAATTTCAAGCCCGACAAACGGCCCATTGGAAGTTTTTCAGTATCTCTCATCGTTTTCCCGGAAAATACAAAAAACTGACCAAAAGACGTGATTTTGGTATCAATTATCGGTTTTTCGGGCATAACTTTTTTATATTTGATGCTACAAAGATGATTCAAATTGCAAAGTTGTAGAGAATTTCAAGCCCGACAAAAGGCCCATTGGAAGTTTTTCACTATCTCCTATCGTTTTCCCGGAAAATACAAAAAACTGATCAAAAGACGTGATTTTGGTGTCAATTACAGGTTTTTCGGGCATAACTTTTTGATATTTGATGCTACAAAGATGATTCAAATTGTAAAGTTGTAGAGAATTTCAAGCCCGACAAACGGCCCATTGGAAGTTTTTCACTATCTCCTATCGTTTTCCCGCAAAATACAAAAAACTGACCAAAAGACGTGATTTTGGTGTCAATTACAGGTTTTTCGGGCATAACTTTTTGATATTTGATGCTATAAAGATGAATCAAATTGCAAAGTTGTAGAGAATTTCAAGCCCGACAAAAGGCCCATTGGAAGTTTTTCACTATCTCTTATCGTTTTCCCGGAAAATACAAAAAACTGACCAAAAGACGTGATTTTGGTGTCAATTACAGGTTTTTCGGGCATAACTTTTTGATATTTGATGCTACAAAGATGATTCAAATTGCAAAGTTGTAGAGAATTTCACGCCCGAAAAACGGCCCATTGGAAGTTTTTCACTATCTCTTATCGTTTTCCTGGAAAATACAAAAAACTGATCAAAAGACGTGATTTTGGTGTCAATTACAGGTTTTTCGGACGTAACTTTTTTATATTTGATGCTACAAAGATGATTCAAATTGCAAAGTTGTAGAGAATTTCACGCCCGACAAACGGCCCATTGGAAGTTTTTCATTATCTCTCATCGTTTTCCCGGAAAATACAAAAAACTGACCAAAAGACGTGATTTTGGTGTCAATTACAGGTTTTTCGGGCATAACTTTTTTATATTTGATGCTACAAAGATGATTCAAATTGCAAAGTTGTAGATAATTTCACGACAAACGGCCCATTGGAAGTTTTTCACTATCTCTCATCGTTTTCCCGGAAAATACAAAAAACTGACCAAAAGACGTGATTTTGGTGTCAATTATCGGTTTTTCGGGCATAACTTTTTTATATTTGATGCTACAAAGATGATTCAAATTGCAAAGTTGTAGAGAATTTCAAGCCCGACAAACGGCCCATTGGAAGTTTTTCAGTATCTCTCATCGTTTTCCCGGAAAATACAAAAAACTGATCAAAAGACGTGATTTTGGTATCAATTATCGGTTTTTCGGGCATAACTTTTTTATATTTGATGCTACAAAGATGATTCAAATTGTAAAGTTGTAGAGAATTTCAAGCCCGACAAACGGCCCATTGGAAGTTTTTCACTATCTCTTATCGTTTTCCCGGAAAATACAAAAAACTGACCAAAAGACGTGATTTTGGTGTCAATTACAGGTTTTTCGGGCATAACTTTTTTATATTTGATGCTACAAAGTTGATTCAAATTGCAAAGTTGTAGAGAATTTCAAGCCCGACAAACGGCCCATTGGAAGTTTTTCAGTATCTCTCATCGTTTTCCCGGAAAATACAAAAAACTGACCAAAAGACGTGATTTTGGTATCAATTATCGGTTTTTCGGGCATAACTTTTTTATATTTGATGCTACAAAAATGATTCAAATTGTAAAGTTGTAGAGAATTTCAAGCCCGACAAACGGCCCATTGGAAGTTTTTCACTATCTCCTATCGTTTTCCCGCAAAATACAAAAAACTGACCAAAAGACGTGATTTTGGTGTCAATTACAGGTTTTTCGGGCATAACTTTTTGATATTTGATGCTATAAAGATGAATCAAATTGCAAAGTTGTAGAGAATTTCAAGCCCGACAAAAGGCCCATTGGAAGTTTTTCACTATCTCTTATCGTTTTCCCGGAAAATACAAAAAACTGACCAAAAGACGTGATTTTGGTGTCAATTACAGGTTTTTCGGGCATAACTTTTTGATATTTGATGCTACAAAGATGATTCAAATTGCAAAGTTGTAGAGAATTTCACGCCCGACAAACGGCCCATTGAAAGTTTTTCACAATCTCTTATCGTTTTCCCGGAAAATACAAAAAACTGACCAAAAGACGTGATTTTGGTGTCAATTACAGGTTTTTCGGGCATAACTTTTTTATATTTGATGCTACAAAGATGATTCAAATTGCAAAGTTGTAGAGAATTTCACGCCCGACAAACGGCCCATTGGAAGTTTTTCACTATCTCTTATCGTTTTCCCGGAAAATACAAAAAACTGATCAAAAGACGTGATTTTGGTGTCAATTACAGGTTTTTCGGGCATAACTTTTTGATATTTGATGCTACAAAGATGATTCAAATTGCAAAGTTGTAGAGAATTTCAAGCCCGACAAACGGCCCATTGGAAGTTTTTCAGTATCTCTCATCGTTTTCCCGGAAAATACAAAAAACTGACCAAAAGACGTGATTTTGGTGTCAATTATCGGTTTTTCGGGCATAACTTTTTTATATTTGATGCTACAAAGATGATTCAAATTGTAAAGTTGTAGAGAATTTCAAGCCCGACAAACGGCCCATTGGAAGTTTTTCACTATCTCCTATCGTTTTCCCGCAAAATACAAAAAACTGACCAAAAGACGTGATTTTGGTGTCAATTACAGGTTTTTCGGGCATAACTTTTTTATATTTGATGCTACAAAGATGATTCAAATTGCAAAGTTGTAGAGAATTTCAAGGCCGACAAACGGCCCATTGGAAGTTTTTCATTATCTCTCATCGTTTTCCCGGAAAATACAAAAAACTGACCAAAAGACGTGATTTTGGTGTCAATTACAGGTTTTTCGGGCATAACTTTTTTATATTTGATGCTACAAAGATGATTCAAATTGCAAAGTTGTAGATAATTTCACGACAAACGGCCCATTGGAAGTTTTTCACTATCTCTCATCCTTTTCCCGGAAAATACAAAAAACTGACCAAAAGACGTGATTTTGGTGTCAATTATCGTTTTTTCGGGCATAACTTTTTTATATTTGATGCTACAAAGATGATTCAAATTGCAAAGTTGTAGAGAATTTCACGCCCGACTAACCGCCCATTGAATGTTTTTCACTATCTCTTATCGTTTTCCCGGAAAATACAAAAAACTTACCAAAAGACGTGATTTTGGTGTCAATTGCAGGTTTTTCGGGCATAACTTTTTGATATTTGATGCTACAAAGATGATTCAAATTGCAAAGTTGTAAAGAATTTCACGCCCGACTAACGGCCCATTGAAAGTTTTTCACTATCTCTTATCGTTTTCCCGGAAAATACAAAAAACTTACCAAAAGACGTGATTTTGGTGTCAATTACAGGTTTTTCGGACATAACTTTTTTATATTTGATGCTACAAAGATGATTCAAATTGCAAGGTTGTAGAGAATTTCAAGCCCGACAAAAGGCCCATTGGAAGTTTTTCACTATCTCTTATCGTTTTCCCGGAAAATACAAAAAACTTATCAAAAGACGTGATTTTGGTGTCAATTACAGGTTTTTCGGGCATAACTTTTTTATATTTGATGCTACAAAGATGATTCAAATTGCAAAGTTGTTGAGAATTTCAAGCCCGACAAACGGCCCATTGGAAGTTTTTTAGTATCTCTCATCGTTTTCCCGGAAAATACAAAAAACTGACCAAAAGACGTGATTTTGGTGTCAATTACAGGTTTTTCGAGCATAACTTTTTGATATTTGATGCTACAAAGATGATTCAAATTGCAAAGTTGTAGAGAATTTCAAGCCCGACAAACGGCCCATTGGAAGTTTTTCAGTATCTCTTATCGTTTTCCCGGAAAATACAAAAAACTTACCAAAAGACGTGATTTTGGTGTCAATTACAGGTTTTTCGGGCATAACTTTTTTATATTTGATGCTACAAAGATGATTCAAATTGCAAAGTTGTAGAGAATTTCAAGCCCGACAAACGGCCCATTGGAAGTTTTTCAGTATCTCTCATCGTTTTCCCGGAAAATACAAAAAACTGACCAAAAGACGTGATTTTGGTGTCAATTACAGGTTTTTCGGGCATAACTTTTTGATATTTGATGCTACAAAGATGATTCAAATTGCAAAGTTGTAGAGAATTTCAAGCCCGACAAACGGCCCATTGGAAGTTTTTCACTATCTCTTATCGTTTTCCCGGAAAATACAAAAAACTGACCAAAAGACGTGATTTTGTTGTCAATTACAGGTTTTTCGGGCATAACTTTTTTATATTTGATGCTACAAAGATGATTCAAATTGCAAAGTTGTAGAAAATTTCACGCCCGACAAACGGCCCATTGGAAGTTTTTCACTATCTCTTATCGTTTTCCCGGAAAATACAAAAAACTGATGAAAAGACGTGATTTTGGTGTCAATTATCGGTTTTTCGGGCATAACTTTTTTATATTTGATGCTACAAAGATGATTCAAATTGCAAAATTGTAGATAATTTCACGCCCGACAAACGGCCCATTGGAAGTTTTTCATTATCTCTCATCGTTTTCCCGGAAAATACAAAAAACTGACCAAAAGACGTGATTTTGGTGTCAATTACAGGTTTTTCGGGCATAACTTTTTTATATTTGATGCTACAAAGATGATTCAAATTGCAAAGTTGTAGAGAATTTCACGCCCGACTAACGGCCCATTGAAAGTTTTTCACTATCTCTTATCGTTTTCCCGGAAAATACAAAAAACTGATCAAAAGACGTGATTTTGGTGTCAATTACAGGTTTTTCGGGCATAACTTTTTTATATTTGATGCTACAAAGATGATTCAAATTGCAAAGTTGTAGAGAATTTCACGCCCGACAAACGGCCCATTGGAAGTTTTTCACTATCTCTTATCGTTTTCCCGGAAAATACAAAAAACTGATCAAAAGACGTGATTTTGGTGTCAATTACAGGTTTTTCGGGCATAACTTTTTTATATTTGATGCTACAAAGATGATTCAAATTGCAAAGTTGTAGAGAATTTCACGCCCGACAAACGGCCCATTGGAAGTTTTTCACTATCTCTTATCGTTTTCCCGGAAAATACAAAAAACTGACCAAAAGACGTGATTTTGTTGTCAATTACAGGTTTTTCGGGCATAACTTTTTTATATTTGATGCTACAAAGATGATTCAAATTGCAAAGTTGTAGAAAATTTCACGCCCGACAAACGGCCCATTGGAAGTTTTTCACTATCTCTTATCGTTTTCCCGGAAAATACAAAAAACTGATGAAAAGACGTGATTTTGGTGTCAATTATCGGTTTTTCGGGCATAACTTTTTTATATTTGATGCTACAAAGATGATTCAAATTGCAAAGTTGTAGAGAATTTCAAGCCCGACAAACGGCCCATTGGAAGTTTTTCATTATCTCTCATCGTTTTCCCGGAAAATACAAAAAACTGACCAAAAGACGTGATTTTGGTGTCAATTACAGGTTTTTCGGGCATAACTTTTTTATATTTGATGCTACAAAGATGATTCAAATTGCAAAGTTGTAGAGAATTTCACGCCCGACTAACGGCCCATTGAAAGTTTTTCACTATCTCTTATCGTTTTCCCGGAAAATACAAAAAACTGATCAAAAGACGTGATTTTGGTGTCAATTACAGGTTTTTCGGGCATAACTTTTTTATATTTGATGCTACAAAGATGATTCAAATTGCAAAGTTGTAGAGAATTTCACGCCCGACAAACGGCCCATTGGAAGTTTTTCACTATCTCTTATCGTTTTCCCGGAAAATACAAAAAACTGATCAAAAGACGTGATTTTGGTGTCAATTACAGGTTTTTCGGGCATAACTTTTTTATATTTGATGCTACAAAGATGATTCAAATTGCAAAGTTGTAGAGAATTTCACGCCCGACTAACCGCCCATTGAATGTTTTTCACTATTCACTATCTCTTATCGTTTTCCCGGAAAATACAAAAAACTGATCAAATGACGTGATTTTGGTGTCAACTACAGGTTTTTCGGGCATACCTTTTTTATATTTGATGCTACAAAGATGATTCAAATTGCAAAGTTGTAGATAATTTCACGCCCGGCAAACGGCCCATTGGAAGTTTTTCACTATCTCTTATCGTTTTCCCGGAAAATACAAAAAACTGATCAAAAGACGTGATTTTGGTGTCAATTACAGGTTTTTCGGACATAACTTTTTTATATTTGATGCTACAAAGATGATTCAAATTGTAAAGTTGTAGAGAATTTCAAGCCCGACAAACGGCCCATTGGAAGTTTTTCACTATCTCCTATCGTTTTCCCGCAAAATACAAAAAACTGACCAAAATACGTGTTTTATTTACTATTTTCTATGTGTTTGTATATCAGTGGGTATCTATATATTTATTGATGTGCCATTGAATTTCTAAATCCGGCTAATAATAATTTTTCTATTTCCAGTACCAAGTAGCTCAATTATTTAGCGTCGCAGAGGCGTCGAAGGACAACACGGGCGGCGGCGAGGGCATTGAGGTGCTGAAAAACGAGCCGTTCACCAACTACCCGCTCCTTGGGGGCAAGTACAATGCCGGCCAGTACACTTACAAGATCTACCACCTGGCGAGCAAGGTGCCCGCCTTCATCAAGCTCATCGCGCCGAAGGGCTCGCTGGAGATCCATGAAGAGGCGTGGAACGCGTACCCATACTGTCGGACGGTGATCACGGTGAGCTTTTAAATCACCAAATTGAACGTATGTCCCATATCCCACCCTTTCCAGAATCCTATGTACATGAATAAACGATTTTTCCTGATTATCGATACCTTGCACCGAGCTGATTGTGGAATTCAAGAGAATGTAAGTTGTATTTTGACTTTTTCTTCTTTTTTACATGCTACCTAGAATCCGGGGTATATGAAGGATAATTTTGTTATCTGCATCGAGAGCATGCATATTGGGGACGTTGGGGATCAAGAAAACGTAAGTACCACCAATATTAAAAAGCTTTTTATAAATATCTGATCGTCAAGGACGAATAGTTTTTTTTTAATTAATGCGGCCCTCTGATTTCAATTAGACAGTTAATTACTAGCTAGAAAACTATATTAATAATTAATTACATAGGTCAGCAATTAATAGTTTAAATCGCCAGGTGCACGAGTTGCCGTCGGATAAACTGAAAATTCGCGACGTCGTCCATATAGACATCGCGAACGATTACGTGAGCGCCAGCGACTTCAAGCAGACGGAGGACCCCAGCAAGTTCAAGTCGGAGAAGACTGGACGGGGGCCGCTGGTCGGCAAGGACTGGAAGCAAAGTGTGAATCCGGTCATGACGTGCTACAAACTAGTCACATGCGAGTTCAAATGGTTTGGCCTGCAGAACCGGGTGGAGAGTTTCATCCAGAAGCAGGAGAAGAGATTATTTACTAACTTCCATAGGTAAGAAATTTATTTTTTTATGACCATAATTTTAGGTTGTAATTATTTTTGTAATATTTTGTTCCAAATATGATCTTAAACATTTAACAATTCTTCACATAAAGTCATTTGTTTCGAGATAAAAAAATGTTTACACCTTCAGTGGCAAATGTTTAAAACCTAAAGCTGTGTCCAGACATGCAACAGAACATCGTAACAGAGGATTTCTTCTGTCAGGCCTATCTGTGCTTGTTATGCTTGTAGTGGCCTGTTAGCAGGCCTACTATCATTCTGCCGGTTTTTCTGTCTTGGGTTAGTATGTCCTTTATTTGAGAATTTGGGGCTTCAGCCTATTATGACTTATTTTGCATGTCTGGTTTATCCATGAGACTTTGATAGCTCTTTTTTTTCGGGGTGGAGGATGGGAAATCTTCTAAAGACTGCGTGCCGGATTCACCGGGGCTTTCTGCCCTGGCGCCTACCGGCTAAAACCCACCTCCAGGTTCTCTCAAGCTAGGGCGCGGTATTTGCATCACGCCCTAGCCCACCCCAGTCTTACCCCTCTGATCTGGGACTCTTCCTTTTTCTCTCCTCGGCTTCCTTTATCTTCATGATGTCTGTGATGAAACCCCCTATCGCTTCCCATCGTTCCTCGCTCTCTAGCATCATTTCGGTGATGTTGTTTGTGCGCAGCTCCCCAACGTGTAAAGTTAGTAGTAGCCTGCGCGCCTCCCAGCGAGGGCACCTGAAAATCGTATGTGCCGGTGTGTCTTCTTCCTGGCAGTATGGACACCCATCTGAGGGGCTTAGGCCCATTCTGAACAGGTACGCTTCGTAGCAACCGTGGCCCGTGAGGAATTGCGTCAGGTGGTAGTTTACTTCCCCGTGGGTTCTGCTGTACCAGCTTCTTACTGACGGTATCAGCGCCTTTGTCCATTTGCCTTTGGCGTTGTCCTCGTCCCATTCCTTTTCCCATGCTGTAATTGTTTTTTCCCTGGCCGCTTGTTTGGATACAGTCCTAGATGCCGCTCTTTCTTTTGCCATGAGGTGGATCGGTATTGTCGAGGCTACAACTTGAATGGCTCTCGTGGACACTGTACGATAGCTGCAAGCGGCCCTGATCGCCGCATTGCGTTGGGGTCTTTCGAGTAAAGTCCTATACCTGGCTGTTTCCATTTGGGCGTGCCAGTTGGGCGCAGCGTATAGGAGGATGGAGTTAACTACCGACAGCCTGCGTGTCTGTCGTGCCCCTTCTAGGTTGGGTAGAATTCTGTTTAGGCTTCGTACTGCCTCGCTTGCTCTTTCCGCCGTCCTCTTGAAATGGGCGCCGAAGTTTAGGTTTCTACCTAGAGTGATCCCTAGGTAGCGTAATTCGCTTTTGCTGGACACTTCTGTGTACCCCACCTGTATATCCATCTGCTTGAGGGTGTTTCTCCCCACTAGGACCACTATCTCTGTTTTGTGGGAGGCCAGTTTGAGGCCGTTTCTGGCAATCCATAGGCCCACCTCATCCACTGCTTGCTGAGCTCGTAGCTGTATCTCATGCGGTCGCCTGCCTCGGATGACGAGTGCCAGGTCGTCCGCGTACCCGATCGAGGTACAGTCGGGCGGCATAGAAAGCCTGAGAACCCCGTCATAGAAAATGTTCCACAGTGTGGGGCCGAGGATGGACCCCTGCGGAACACCACCCGCCATGTTGAGCTTGAGGCTCCCGACCATGACCACTCTGTGCGACAAGTAGCTGCGTATTGCCGCCTGGAGATAGGTAGAAATCCCCAGCCTCCTCAGCACCTCGTCTATCCGTGCCCATGGGGCGGAGTTGAAAGCGTTCTGGACATCAAGGGTGATCATCGCCATGAATCCCCCCCTGGGTCTAGCCTTGCCTCCTCAGCGGCCCTCAGAACTGCTGCAATGGCGTCCGTTGTCGATCGTCCCTCGCGGAAGCCGTACTGGTTTTGCGATAGGCCATCCCTCTCGCAGACCTCTCGGAGTAGACGTTGGTTTATGATCTGCTCATATAACTTCCCCGCCACGTTGAGTAGGCAGATTGGCCTGAAACTTTTCTGCTCCCCCGGCTTTGTAGCCCTCTCAAGCAGGGTTAGACGGGCCTCTTTCCAGCTGGTTGGCAAGCTGCCTGTCGCTAGTAGCTCGTTGAAAATGGGTATTAGTGCCGTCGGTGCCACTTCTGCTAGGGATTTAGCTGCTTCGGGGGGGATTCCGTCCGGTCATGCGGCCTTGCCAGCCTTGAGCTTTCTTCCTGCATTGGTGATTTCCTCGGCCGTGCATGGAGGGAAGTCTGCCCTGCGCTTTGTCTCGTTGGCCCATGAAGGTTCCGGGCCAGACACGAAAAGCTCTTTCGCTACCCTCAGCTGTTCTTCGTCGTCGAGCTTCACCGGGGTTCGGGGGGTTACCTTGCCTGACACGATTTTGTATCCGAGCCCCCATACGTCGTTGTCTACGCTCTTGCATACATCCCTCCATGCATCCCTCTTAGATTTGGTTATCGCCTTTTTTAAGGTTCTCCTTGCCTCTTTCAGGTTGGATACCAGCACTTCCAGTCTATCTGGATTTGCGCGTCCCTTCCCTCTGGCGCGAGTTGCTGCCCTGTTGCAGGAGTTGCAAATAGCTCGCAGGTTCGCTAGTTGATCATTCCACCAGTAGTTAGGTCTGTGGCCTCGCACTGTGCCCGTCTTGCGTACCAGCGCCGTTCCGCCAGGATGTCGTCCAGCTTCTCCGGCGAGTCCAGTAGGGAGTCTAAGTGTGGTAGCCTACTCTCCCAGTACGACTTCAGTTTGTCGGTGCAATCCTCTTCAATTCTCCATCCCACTTTGGTTGGCGGACGGTTGGTGCTTCGTGCGACATCATCGGTTAGGTCGATGTATATATTTCGGTGGTCGCTGAGGTTTTCTTCCTCGGAAACTTGCCATTTTGTCACCCTGCCAGCCGCTTGTGGGGATATGAAGGTGACATCGATGAAGGACGTCGCCGCGCCTCCGCCCCTCGAGAAGGTAGGCGTGTGCCCCGTGTTGAGGATGATAAGATCCAATTCCGCTGCCCAGTCTGACAGCAGTTCACCTCTATGGTCCTCGTAGGGAGCGCCCCATAGTTTTGACTTGCCATTAAAGTCCCCACATATCATGTAGGGCTTGGCGTGGAGCTGGGTGGCGGCGCCCAGAGCAGCTAGAAGAAGGTTGAAGGTGTGGAGGGAGGAGTTGGGAGAGGAGTAGACTGAGCAGACCACAATTTCCCGGCACTCCGCCCAGACAAAACCGTCGCCGGAGCCGCTGGACAACACCGAGAAACCCACGGGGACGAAGATGGCTGCGTCAACCGCGGGGTCCTTTAGCCATCGAGCGCTGCCCTCGCCATCGCTTGGTTTGGTTCCGAGATGCATGCCAGGTTGACATCCTTCTCTCCGCAGGTGTGCCTTAGTAGGTGTGCCATGCACCTTTGTTTCTGTTGAGGTTTGCCTGTAGGACTCGCATTATTAAGTTTGAGCCTGCCCCTACGTCCTCATCTGATTAACCAGTTCTTTATATTTGGGGCACCTCATGTTTTCAGTCCTGTGCCCTTTTATGCCGCAGAGATAGCACTCGCTCTCCCTCTTGCACTCCTTCGCCAAGTGGTCCGTGCCGGTGCAATTGTGGCAGGCTTCTTTGGTGTCCTGCGTTTTGCAGTCTGTGGCCGCGTGACTAACCCTGTAGCATTTGGGGGGGGGGGGGGATCAGCTCCCTGACGCGCCATCTGTGCCACCCTTTACCGATAACCCTTTGCTCGGTCAGTCTGCGTGTGACACTAGGGTCCGCCGTGATAACCGCGTTCCGGATTCCGAATTTCCCCGTTCTTGGGGAGGGTTTTATGATGGATGGATGGATGTATTTGTGCCATCAACACCTCTCTGATCTCCTGCTCCGAGGTAGACTCCTCGATGTCTAGCAGCAGACATGACGTCGTCTTCCTTTTCAGGACGATTGTCGCCAACGACTCTAGCTTCGAGCCCAGTTCCTGTTGGAACTGCTTGAATCCGTTGCCCGCCCTTCTCTTCACTCTCAATTGGACCTGCCCGCTCGCCGTCTTAGTGATGCCTTTGACCGTCACCCCTTCCGTAGACACCTTTTCTTTCATGGACCGTACCAGGTCCGCGTACGTCGTGCCCTCTGAGGGCCTGAGTGTGAGTGTCTCCGTCTTTGAGCGTCCCTGTGCCTCTGCCGGTGCGCCCCGTGCGTTGTTTCCTTCTGTGTCCGTATCCGTTATTGCACCCGATTGTTGGTCCTTGCTGATCAGCAGCGCTATATCCGTCTCCGTCCTATGGAAAATATACTCCAACATCTTTCTGGCCGTTGTCGTGTTGATGTTGGGAGCCTCTACCGCCAGACGCCGTCTGTCGCTGTCCTGGGTCAGTGTGCGTAGGTGTTTCGCCGCGTTAAAAAGGGTCTCCATAGCTTTCTCCTCGGATGAGCAGTCACACATCATGTAGTATACGTGGCGCTCCGTTCTTCTGGGTGGGCCTCTTGCGCAGGGCACCTCGGTGGTGATTACCGTGTACCCCGACCTGCCCGGGGTTACGTCTTGGTCGGCCAGTTCGGTCACCGTCTTTCTGTTTTTGTTCGTCTTTCTGCCAGTGATGATGTCAAAGTCCGTGCCGATCAGTCTTACTGGGTCGCTAGCTCCGTACGTCTGTCTAGCGTCCCCTCTGATCAATTTGGTCCTTGTGAACACCCCCTCTATCTGTGATCAGACAGAGAAGGTTCGCCTGATACATGCCAATTACTAACCATGGTTTCTGTTTGCATCGTCCCTATGGTTCGGTCAATTACTTCGCTTCGTGTCGATGTTACGAAGGTCGGTTTGTTGTCGTGGTTGAAAATATCCAGCTTATTTTCTAGAAAATAATCTAAGAGAGACTCACCCCGTTTGTTGACGTCACTGCTTCCCCACACAGAGTGGTGCGCATTTGCGTCGCATCCGATAATCATTTGGGATTGTTTCTTCTGACAGTGTGATGTCAGGGCCCGTACATCCGCTGTCGGTGGAGGTCCGGGTTGATCATATGGGAGGTATGCAGAGCCTAGAAATATTTCCGCCTTTGCTCCTTCGTTTGGCTCCAGTCTTACCTTCACTACTGTGAGGTCCCTGGAGTTTAGGTTCCACATGGGTAGTAGTCTGACCTTGTTTTTTTGCAAGAATACAGGTTCTTGGGTTGTCGGTATGGGCACTATATAGTGTCCACCCTTTACCCAGTTTTAGTCCCTGGATTTCCCCCTTGCATACCCAAGGTTCCTGAATTAGCACAATATCTATATCGTTAAGAATGTAGAGCAGCCGAGGCTGTATATTTACCTGGAGTATCTTCATATTGTTTTCAATCCTCCATTTCCATTAAGGGTTCCTTCTCAGCCCCCCCCCCCCCCCCCTTCTGGATTGTGTTGTGTCGCCACAGATGATTCCCCCACCGAGACGTTTTGGGTCCCTCTTTGGGCTGCTTTGGCCGTTGAGGTTTCATTTCTGGCCCCTCACTAGCCCCTTAGAGGTTCCTCTATGGGTCCCTCTTCTCGACGTGTATCCTCTTCAGGTCCTGTCACAAGATTTGGTTGGGGTTCAGGTTGAGGTTCCATATTTGGCCCCTCTTTCATGGCTTCTTCTTCTTCGCCACCCTTCTTTGCCCCGAGTAGCTTGAAGGTTGCCCGGGAGAAGTTTAGAAGTGGCTGGCAGTTTATCCCAAGAGGATTCGTCCATGGTGATGCCCACTTGCTGACCTTTTGGGTCAGGCTTGTTGTGAAACCTTCCATGTGGCCGTCGGAATTCCGGCATTCTGCGTAGGATCTTCTGCGGTTCCATTGCTGGCTCCACGTCATGGCCCTTAATTGTTTGGGTATCAGACTCTCCTCGACTGATTTGAGTCTGGCCCCTTCCCAGGGTTGTCCCTCTCTCATCACCCCCGCCAGCCAAAGTGTGCTGCTCTGGTTGACGCAGGAGACATGGAGGTATCCGGCCCTAGCTGATACTCTACTGAAACCGATGGATTCACCGGCTTTCAGTGTGTCGATTTTGTCGAGCAGATAGGATTTTATTTGTCCTATCTGCTCATCATTCAGGGACGACTCCGAACAGTCTTCAGGCATTATTGTCATCTTGATGTCCGAGGTTGCGGCCCGGTATGATTTACCCTGCGAAGAGGAAGGTTCAGTAGCGCCCCTACTCTTCTTCGCCGGTCTTCTGTCGGTCGGCGGTGTGCTTCCCGCTGATAGGTGTCTCTTCTGAGTCTTTTGATCAGCGGTATAGCCACTCCCGCTTGGCAGGGTGCGCTTAGGCGGCCCCTGACCTCCCGCCTCTGAAGAGGACCTGGTGCCTGCTTCTTCAGCTTCCTTCTTGCGCAGCCCGAGAGCCGTTTTTGTGGTTCGCTCTGCGAGTGTTCCACGGTATTTGTTTTGTTTGGTTCCATATCGGTCCCACCCCACCTTTGCTCGCATAGTTTTCTCAATGGATACAGGCGTTTTATATTGTTTAAACTATTCCAAAAAGAGTGTTATCCAATGAAAGAACTATGCGAACAAAGGTGGGATGGGTGGGCGACCCCCACCAACCAAACTATGCCAGTCCACTATTTCAAACGACCCTGAACTATGCACTACACTATTATCTGTTATTTTCTATGATTAAATTAATGTCATTAATTAATTTAAGACTAATTAAAAAATATATGTGAAAAATAATGTAATGCATAGTTCAAGTCGTTTGAAATAGTGGACGGGAATAGTTTTGTTGGTGGGGGACCCGCCCACCCCACCTTTGTTCACATAGTTCTTTCATTGGATAACACTCTTTTTGGAATAGTTTTAACAATATAAAACGCCTGTATCCATTGAGAAAACTATGCGAGCAAAGGTGGGGTGGACGGGCGGCCCTTACCAACCTGACTATACCCGTCCACTATTTCAAACGACTTGAACTATGCATTACATTATTTTTCACATATATTTTTTAATTAGTCTTAAATTAATTAATGACATTAATTTAATCATAGAAAATAACAGATAATAGTGTAGTGCATAGTTCAAGTCGTTTGAAATAGTGGACGGGAATAGTTTTGTTGGTGGGGGGTGAAAAACATCTGTATCCATTGAAAAAACTATTGAAGTAGAGGAGGGGTGGACGGGCGTCCCACCCCACCAATGTTGGCATAGATTATTCCATGGATACAGATGTTTTATATTGTTTAAACAATTCCAGGAAGAGTGTTATCCCATGAAAAAAACAATGCGAACGTAGGTGGGGTGGGCGGGCGGCCCATACCAACCATATTATGCCCGTCCACTATTTCAAATGACTTGAACTCTACACTACATTGTTTATAACATATGTTTTTTCGAATTAGGCGTAAATTAATAAATGAAATTAATTGAATAATAGAAAGTAAAGGATACAAGTGTAGTGTAGACTTCAAGTCATATGAAATAGTGGACGGGCATAGTCAGGTTGGTATGATTTCTTATGAAACACTGCAGTAGGGCTCCGGGCCGATTAAGAGTTTTTATGCGCCCTCTAGGACCAGTTTGTCTGCTCTGTTATTGCCTCAGATGCCACTATGCCCATGCTAAGGTCTGTTTTGTTTTGTACCTAGCTCCCAGAATGCGGGAAATGTTAGGAACCGCATTACTCACCCTGCTCCAATCTCATAAGGCACGTTACATTATGTCTTGACTTGGACGGGGCCTCTGTTAACTGGGCTGAGGTTACCTCCGTGCCGCCGCCTGGTCGCTTTACTCTTATTACCCATCGCGCAAGCTGGCGAGCTCACGCCCACCATATCGCGCGACGTTACTGGCGTCCACCACCTCAACGTGAGGGTAGTAGCGTTATCTTTATGACCCCAATCCAAAACGGGGTCATGTTATGAGGTTCTGTTATGACTTAGCATGTGTATAGACATGCTAAGTCGTAACAGAATCTCATAACATGACCCCGTTTTGGATTGGGGTCATAAAGATAACGCTACTACCCTCACGTTGAGGTGGCATGTGTATAGACATGCTAAGTCGTAACAGAACATCATAACATGACCTTGAAGTAATAAAATCACATGTAAATTAATATCTATTACTATTTTTTTTAGGCAAGTATTTTGTTGGATGGACCGCTGGTACGGCCTCACAATGGAAGACATCCGGGCGATCGAGGAGAAGACAAAAGAGGAGCTGGAGGTGCTGCGCCAGAAGGGCGAGGTGCGGGGCATGAAGGCCGAGGAGAATTAAAAACGCAAACCAAAAAACATGTAAAACTTAAATCAGCGGGGATACGGGACGCAAACTCAACCACAGCCGAGGCCACAGTTGTGCGCCCCACGGCTGACATTTGCAAATAATTAGGTGTACATTTCCTTGTATCATATATTAATACTAATAATAATGATTTAGTCCGGGCGAATCTATCGAGTTACCACAGCCGGCCGTGGGGTTGTTGTAGGTGCGTCCCTCAATTTAGTATAATTCGCGCGGGGTCTCGGCGACGGCAAGGGGTTTTAGTCGGAAGTGCATGCGCCCGCCGCCAAGACACCCCCACTGTTTACTAGTGTAGGGTAAAGTAATTTAAAAGAAAAAAAAACAGAATAAAGTACAACAGGTTTTTATTCTCTCGGTCGGGACTAATTAATCGCTCATCGCATGACCATAATCGGGAGACTATTCATTCACGGTGTTCTAGTTGTATTAAAAAAAAATTATTGCATTTAGGCCAGAACGGCTCTCTCTTGTAGATGTTAGCGGCGGTTTACTACTGGCACGGTCCCGCGCCCCCTACTCAAAAAACCCTTCGTACGGTTCAAGCTAGTCCTGTTGTATTTATTATTTCGCCCACTTGACAATACTGAGTCGGGCGCGCGATCAGGAACCAGAATAAATTTTAATTATTATATTTAAAAATGAAAATGAAATGAGAAGTATAACTTTTCCACAATAGATTTTATTTTTTTGGTGGTTACGGAAACACACACACACACAAAGAGAAGAAATGTACACGACACACACACACACAAAGCAAATAAGTATTAATCCTTTCGTACTTACAGTCGGATTTTTAAAGGTCGCAAGAATAATGGCTGTTTCGTTCAGATGTCAATTTGATCTGTAGCTTAAATAATGTATATTATTGTATCTATATTTATATAGAGAAAGATTTTTACTTGCCATTTGTTGTGAGGATGTTTATAAGTTCCCCTTTAATTTAATTTTGTTATGTTTTTCGAGGGTCCATTCCGCATACAGTATTTTTCGCGTGCGTACTAATTTTTTCGCTCCAGGGCCCGCTCCTACCCCCATCCATCCCCACATATATAGGATACAATTTTATTTATACATATATACACGGTTTTAATTTTTAAGTGTATTTTACTAGAAAATTACAGGTACTAAATGATTTAGACAATATTGTTTGTGACGCGGTGTATTTTTTATGTTTTAGTTAATTCCTACTGTTTAGTTTTTTTTTATCAGGCTCTTTCTCTCCTAAATATATATTACAGAAAATAAATTAAATTGCAAATATTCTATATTAAAGAAGGAAAATGATGTGAAAATTTACAGATGATTAATTAAATGTGTAATTTACAGTCTGTATGTTGTGCAAATGAAAAAATATACAGTCGTTGAAAGTTGGAGATGTTTTGTGTTGATTTATCCAACAAAGTATTGTTATTGTGCAACTTTAGAGGATCCCCAGATCATTTTATATAACAGTGGAACGCGAAGAGCACCGCAGTTGCGGCGGTGTCCGGATCTTCCCCTCGGACCTTGAAAATTCAGGAGAGGGCCACGTGGAGGTGTCCTGCCGGTTCGTACCCATATCCGCAGCAGGTCTCCAAGGTGAAGAGCCTCTAGTCGATAGAATAATGTAGGTAAGGGAAGTCGGCAAATTGGATCCGTAACTTCGGGATAAGGATTGGCTCTGAGGATCGGGGCGTGTCGGGCTTGGTCGGGAAGTGGGTCACGGCTGACGAGCCGGGCCTGGGCGAGTTGAGTAAGTAAGTGGAACACACCTTGAGGTGTGGGGGCCCAGTGAGGCGACATCCGCAAACCGCTCTGGTATGAGGGTATAGCTGGGACCAGGATGGCACCGCACTGCTAAGAGGTTTGATGCCCATCACAATTCTTTGCGTGACTGGGCTTCTCTTCTAGAATCTCTTGTCGGCCTCCCTTGGCCACTTCTTTATCCGCTCTTGGCCTTTCGACCACCGAAGTTATTAGATGCCGAGAGCGGGGAGGGGGTTGGGTTCAACTTCTGGAAAAAAAATCTGTAGTCGATCACCGGGTCTAGCCGGGACGGGACACCGGGCCTCAAAGCCACCGAGCGACCGTGAAAGGTTTGCCGATCGCGGTGGTACGGGGACGACAAAGGCCAAAAAAGAGGAAAAGGTAGGACCTTGGGTCCTGCTCGGATTATCCGCATAGCACGACGGGGCCCAAGTTCGCCGTCGGGCCGCGTGTATCCAAAGCCAGCGGCTTGGGTACCGCCGTGCGCCAACGTTACTGAGTGGGAACCGACGATTCGTCCCATACACCCAAAGATGGTAAGTAGCAAGAACTACCCTTTGGAATGAACTTGTGACATAGGCTGCCGGTGTGCGCCACCTAGTAAACGAGATGAGCGAACCCAAAAAGAGTAAATGTCTGTGTTTTCACTATCGTCCTGTGAGGCCACAACTTAGCTACAACGACGACTATGCGAAACAAAGGACGCGGTTGGCGTTTTCCCGGAAACCAAACCAAAACGATGATGGACGAGAGGAAAACTTGAAGTTCACCGCACAGGGGGGATACCCCAGTGCCGATCAAGGCAGGTGTCGCACTGGTCACCTCCCGATCGTTAACCAGCGACCACCACAACAGCAACGACTCCTGCGAGGACGCCGAGCCAGGGAAAACTACGCGGACGACCTCGAGAGGATCTTGGGGTATAACAGACTCACACCTTATGGAGGCGGTCCGTGGCGCAGTGGTCTCAGGCCCAATTCACACATAAGCGGCGTCGGGCGCAGGCGCGGTGTAGGCGAGGCGCAGGCGCGACGACGCACAGACGATTGTGATGTCCATATGCAGTGAAGGGGTGGAGATTGCACCTTATGTTTACATAGAGGCGTCGTGGAAGAGTTTTGCCTCTTCGCCTACCGCGTCTTAGGCGAAGACGCGGTACCGGCGCGGCGAGAGGCACGAGGCAAATGCCCGCGCCTCGTCACTTTTTTTTTTTCGTCTGAGGTGGAATCTTCAAAAGACACCCGCACCCCCCTATCCACCTTGGTGTTAGAGGCGCGTAGGCACTCGCACTGACGCGCTGTTTCTGATTTTCTCGCACCCTTTCTGCTGCTCGGTGCGTGATGGTTTTGGTCTGCTCGTTTGTCTTGGTCTCGTGTATGTCTTGTCGGTTGTCCTGGTCGCGTCAGTGATCTGTTTAGGTCGTCACTGTACTTCTGTCTCATAACATTGCCGGCAAACCTGGTGACGGCTTTCCACATTCTTTCGTCGTCGATCATACATTGGCCTATTTCTCTAGGGGTGGCTTCACCTCCAAGTTCAGTCCATAGTACGGTTCTTTCCTCATGCCATCTCGGACAGTGGTAAAGTGTGTGGAGTGGATCGTCAACATCCACGCAGTACCGACATCTAGCCACTGCGGCCTTGCCTATCCGGAAGAGGTAGGACTGGAAGGTGCCGTGTCCCGACAAGAGCTGCGTAGACCAATGGTCCAGCTCCCCATGTCTTCTTGTTACCCAAGGCTTAATTTCGGGGATGAATTTCTTTGTCCAGCTTCCCTTCGCAGTCCCTTCCCATCTGCATTGCCAGGTGGTTAGAGTGGTTTCGCTGCTCTCCTGCTTGGCCGCCTTCAGATCCACTCCGCTCCTTGTAGCCGCAAAGGTCTGGGCCCTTTCCACCACCATGAGGTCACCAGGGGGTGTTCCCGCGAGCACCTCCGCCGCATCCATTGAAATAGTGCGGTACGCCCGAATGATACGAAGAGTGCTGGTGCGCAGAGCCCTTCGTAGCCTGCCCTTGTTTCTCTGGGTTCTGATGACGCCAACCCAGGCCGGGGCTGCGTAAAGGAGCTGGGCCCGCGACACCATAGCAAGCAACCTCCGCTTCTTATCACTCGGGCCGTCCACGTTTGGGAGCAACCTCGATAGGGCCGCCTCTGTCCGCGCAGCCTTCTGGGATGCTGAAATCACTTGTGCCGTACAGTTCACATTGGCCTCCGCTATTGTGCCTAGGTATGTGAGTTTGCGCTCGATGTTGTGTGTGGAGCCTAACAGGTCAATTGTGTCCTGGGCTGCTCTGATGGTGCCTGTCCTCTTCGTTGATAGTAGGGCTACCTGAGTCTTGCCGACAGCAATCTTCAGGCCCCTGCTCCCCATCCATGCTGCCAAGGTGTCAGTGGCGTCACTCACACCTGGCACCCCGCGATGCCAGAGCATCGGACGAGGAGACGCCGACTAACGAGAGGAGCGACTCAAAGAGGAAGGCTTCCTCGTCACCTGATGCACCTGAAGCAGCGAGTGGCACGGCGGGCAGAAGAAAGGCCAGGACCCGATCCACCTGAATGAAGTAAAACGGCAGAAGGAAACGTCTTGGCAGAACTAGCGAAGGCAAGGAGCATGGTTCTGAGACTCACCGATACCTCAGTGGCCACGGGAAATATTTCAAGAGAAACCGATGCCCTACGTGCCATATACGTAAAGCTATTGGGCGACACAGCCACGCCCCTCAACATTCCCCGAAGCAACGAGGAAGAGGCCCTGAGGGAACAGCTAAACCAACTCAATGCAGAGATAATGGCGACTGAAAAGAAAATGGCGGAAATTAAAAGTGATGTGGAGGCTATGAGAGCGACCATAGAAGAACTGCCAAGAGCCCCCGCCCAAATGAGAGCCGAGACAATACAAGACAAGGCAGAAAGAATTAAGAGCAAATTTCGACCGGACGCGGACTACAGGGAAGTGAAGGACGGGCTTGCCGAGCCATGGTCTGAGAAGGTCTTCGCCAGGACTATGACTGTACAGGGTGGCGGAATCAAACCATCCCCGGACACGCACGTACCGAGGATGGACCTTAGGGCCCACACGAATGGAGCCAAGCCAGGGAGAGTTTTGCATGACCTGGTAGGACACGACCTCCAGGGAGGCGACGTGGCCACGGTCAACTGAACTATAAAAGTGGAAAACCTCAAACGCTCAAGCACGCCGGTGACCACGCACTTCCTCATATGCTAGGGGGAATCCCAAGAACAGACAAGCGAGTCCTATGCAGTGAAGGGGTGGACATTGCACCTTATGTTTGCATAGAGGCGGCGTGGAAGAGTTTTGCCTCTTCGCCTACCGTGTCTTAGGCGAAGACGCGGTACCGGCGCGGCGAGAGGCACGAGGCAATTGCCCGCGCCTCGTCCCCTAAGTGGTCATTGCACCACATGTTTATATAGAGGGGGCTTGAAGCGTCGTGCCTCACACAGCGCCGGCACCGCGTCTTCGCCTAAGACACGGTAGGCGAAGAGGCTAAAGGCATAACTCTTCCACGCCGCCTCTATGTAAACACCAGGTGCAATGTCCACCCCTTCACTGCATATGGACAAAACAATCGCTTGTGCGACGACGCGCCTGCGCCCGACGCCGCTTATGTGTGAATTGGGCCTAAGGCGACGGTCCAAAGCTATAAAAGTGGAAAACCTCAAACGCTCAAGCACGCCGGTGACCACGCACTTCCTCATATGCGAGGGGGAATCCCAAGAACAGACAAGGGAGTCCTTCTACCAATCAGCGATCAGCGAGGAAGATGAGGCAGTTACTAGGGGACCGAGAAGAAATCCGCCTTAGGGCAGAGCTAAGCAAACTCACACAGGTATAGGGGAGGAAGCTTCTGTTTGCAAACACTGATGCCCAAATTTAGGTCAGACATAATGGCGACCCAGGGACGAGACCGACAAATGAAAACAAGGCGACGCACAGTGGCAACCTCAAGAGGGCAAACAGGGAAGACATCATACTGGTCGTCAAGCCGCCAGAAGGACAAACGTATGCCGACCTGGTCAGGAATGTGGACCAGGGGGATGGCAAAATCACCAGGATAGACAAGACAGAAAATCCGCGGGAGAGACAAGGCTCACGCCCTCTGCAGCGCCATCGAACGCAAAGCCCCACCCAGGTGAAGCGGGCAAGGTGAGAAGACCCGGAGTCACCCTACACGTGAGGGGACTCGATTGCCATAATACCAAGGAGGTGATGGAGGAGGCCCTGATGTGCGAATCCCCAGAACCAAGGAAATCCTTCAGGGTAGAACTGCCCAGGCCGGCTAGAAATGACTCCAAGGGGGTGACAATCATCACCACGGAGAGAGGGGCAGAGCAACTCACCTCAAACAAACTCAACGTAGGAATGATATATTGCCGAGCCACAAGAAGAAGAAGAGGCCTTACGGGTGTAGCAGGTGCTGGCTTGCAGGACATAGACTGGAAAACTGCAAGGGCCCGGACAGGAGAAACCTATGTCTAAGATGTGAAGGACAGGGTTACCAGTCCATGGACTGCAAGAGCGACAACCCCTACTGTGCGCTGTGCCAAACCGAGGGGCACTCAGCGGGGGGAATGCGATGCTCGGTGAGAATTAGGGAAGCGGAGTAGGCCAGGGCACGCGCTGCCGGCGGCGGAGGGCCGCGGTCCGCAATGACACTTAATTTCCCAATTCAAACATAAGCGGCGTCAGGCGCGGTGTAGGTGAGGCGCAGGCACGACGTCGCACAGGCGATTGTGATGTCCATATGCAGTGAATGGGTGGCATTGCACCATATGTTTACATAGAGGCGGCGACGAAGAGTTGTGCCTCTAGCCTTGCAGCCACCTTGTCACTGCGAGAGGCTCGAGGCAAATGCAAAGGTATCTATCTATCTATCGCGGGCCCGACGTTGCACAGACGATTCTGATGTCCATATGCAGTGAAGGGGTGGACATTGCACCTTATGTTTACATAGAGGCGGCGTGGAAGAGTTTCGCCTACCGTGTCTTAGGCCCAATTCACACATAAGCGGCGTCGGGCGCATGCGCGGTGTAGGCGAGGCGCAGGCGCGACGTCGCACAGACGATTGTGATGTCCATATGCAGTGAAGGGGTGGGCATTGCACCTTATGTTTACATAGACGCGCCGTGGAAGAGTTATGCCTCTCGCCTCTTCGCCTACCGTGTCTTAGGTGAAGACGCGGTGCCGGCGGTGCGAGAGGCACGACGCTTCAAGCCCCCTCTATATAAACATATGGTGCAATGCCCACTTAGGCGACGAGACGCGGGCATTTGCCTCGTGCCTCTCGCCGCGCCGGCACCGCGTCTTCGCCTAAGACACGATAGGCGAATAGGCGAAACTCTTCCACGCCGCCTCTATGTAAACATAAGGTGCAATGTCCACCCCTTCACTGCATATGGACATCACAATCGCCTGTGCGACGTCGCGCCTGCGCCTCGCCTACACCGCGCCTGCGCCCGACGCCGCTTATGTGTGAATTGGGCCTAAGAGTACTGCAGACCAACGTGGGCAGGGGCAAAACGGCCCACCAGCTGTTCCTGTTCACGGCAATGGAAAGCGACGACCAAATTGCACTAGTGAGCGAGTCCAACAACGCCAGACTGGACCCCTCGTGGGTGACAGTGCAATTAAGGTCCTGGGTGAACTCCATAAACGCGTCACGTCCCACGGTTCACCTATGAGGGGAATTTCCTGGATACAGATCCAGGGGGTGACAGTGGTAGCAGGGTACCTGTCACCGAACGCACATAGAATACTAGCCCGAGAGTGGATAGGCAGGTTGGAGATCCTAATAAGGTCCCTGGGTGATCAGGTCATACTGGCAGGTGACCTAAATGCCAAATCCACCCACTGGGGACTCAATGGGCGAGTTGAACTGGCGGCAACACTGGACCTAGTCTGCAACGTTGAGGACGAATCGACGTTTGTCAGAAGAAACTCGGCCTCGCAGTAAGTAACCCCGACCACTAGCAGACTGCTAGGAAGAGTCAATGGGTGGCGGATACTGGATGAGGAGACCTTGAGCGACCACCGGTACATACAGTTCGACGTAGAACATAGTACCGAGGCCACTCAACCCCAACCACAGGAGGGACCAAGATACCCAAGCGCTGGTCAACCAGCAACCTGGATTCTGATCTAATAAATGGGTCACTGGCTGAACAACATGGAACGAGATGGCGGAGACGCTCAACACATTACTTCAGGAAACCTGTGAGGCAACAGTACCTGCAAAGATATGCGCCAGAGGCCAACGCAAGGCGGCCTACTGGTGGTGTAATGAGGTGGTGGAAGCCAGAGGTGTCACTAATCGAGCCAGGCGCAAAGTGCAGAGGACACGGGCCTGCAGAACACCCACGGGAGACCTGTTTGAAAGATACAAGGAGGCTCGAAGGCACTATAGAGCTGAGATCGAGAGGCGATCCTGGAGGAAACTTTGTCAGAAGGTTGAGGGCCCGTGGGGGCTTCCGTACAGATTAGTAACAAAGAAATTCACAACCCGCCCGCCGGGTCCTAAATTCACCGTACCAGGGCGAGTCAGAGCAGTGGTGGAGCTACTGTTCCCCCCTCCTAGTAATGACCCTAGGAACTTGGCCGAGGTACGAGAACCAACCAACAGAAGAACACTGACGTGGGAGGAAGAGGAGGTGACCGTAGCCCACCAGAGATTCCCTTCGAAGAAAGCCCCAGGATAGATCCTGAGGGCGGCGGCCCCGACCCTGGCAGCAGTAATACACAAAATAGCCAACGGCTGTCCGAGAACGGGCGAATTTCCCAGACGTTGGAAAAAGTCAAGGCTAGCCCTCTTGCCGAAGCCAAAGAAACAACTAACCGAGCCAAACGCATATCGCCCCCTATGCCTCCTCGACGGGGTGGCCAAATCCCTCGAAAGGCTAATAGCGGACAGACTAACTGTGGCTCTGGAGGGAGCAGGAGGACTGTATGACCGCCAGTATGGTTTCCGCAAGGGATGATCTACTAGCGAGGCCATACTGGTGCTACGAGAGATGGTGACCCAATATAACTCAGGCACATGGAGGACCAGGGAGTTCAGCTTGATGGCCACCCTGGACGTGACCAACGTCTTTAACACGCTTCCATGGGTGGTCATCATGGCGGCGTTGAAAGACAAGGGAGTGCCCGAACAACTAGTAAGGGTGGTCGGTGGCCACCAAGAGGACTGGAAGGTGTGCTACAAGGGACAACGACATTTGAGGTGAAGGAAAGGGTGCCCCAGGGATCTGTACTGGGCCCCCTCCTCTGGAAGGTTGCGTTTGATGACGCATTACGCGTTCAGCTATCGGAGGGAGTGTCATCAATAGCCTTCGCTGATGACCTGGCGGTGATAGCAAGGGCCATGGGATACAGGACACAAAAGAGAAGCTAGCCAGCGCCACAGACACCTTGGCATCGTGGATGGAGAGCAGGGGCCTGAGCGTCGTCGTCGCGGAAACCCAGGTGGCCCTGCTATCTACAAAAGGTACCAGGAGGGTAGTTCTGGAAACCATCGACCTGCTAGGGCAACGCACCGGATGAGAGGACGCTGTCCTACTGGGGCACAATAGTGGAAGCGAACCTCAACCACACTGCACACTGCTGCGGCCCACAAGGCAGCAAGGACGTAAGCGGCCTTCACCAGGATCCCTCCAAACATAGATGGCCCGAGTGAGAAGAAGAGAAGGTTGCTGGCAACGGTGTTGCGTGCCCAGCTCCTCTAAAAAGCCCCGGCATGGGTCAATGCCGCCAGGACCCAGAGGAACGTGGACCGGCTGCGAAGGGCGCTGCGCACCAGCACTATCTCTATGGACGCGGCTCAGGTGCTCGCGGAAACCCCCCTAGATGACCTGATCACCGAAGAGAGGCCTAGAATCGACATCGCCACCAAGGGCGGAACTGACCCCAAAACGGCCAAGCGCGAAGGCAGGGAGACCATCCTGTAGAAATGGCAACAGCGATGGAAGAGATTTGAGAAGGCGGAGTGGACGAGGAGATTCATCCCCCGTCTCGAACAATGGGTTACAAGGGACCATGGGGAACTGGATCATTGGTCCACGCAGTTCCTTTCCGGGCACGGCATGTTCCAGACCTATCTGTACATGATAGAAAAGGCTACCACGGCCAGATTGCTGAGTGGGAACCGACGTTTCGTCCCATACACCCAGAGATGGTAAGTAGCAAGAACTACCCTTTGAAATGAACTTGATGGGCCAGCTACTACGGGAGAATTGGAATCGACTATGTTCCCAATACTCAATAAAATAGCCAACATTTTCGTAGCCGTAGGCAAAAAAATGTTACTACTTACCCCCAACCACCGCGCCGTAACCAATCGGTTTTTGTCCGTCCGTATCGTGCTGGCCTTCGATTTTCTAAATTCCTAGTCATAAGGGCCGCTATACGCATTTTATTTTGGGGGTTGACAGTTGAGAGCACGTTTTTTGGCGGCCATCCGAGCTAGAAATCGCATCCGGCGGATTAGGAGACCAGGAGTAAAAGTCGGTGGCCGCATTAAGGTTATATGAGTTGGGATGAGAAAGTAGCGACAGATACAATTCTACAGTTGGCAGCACTGTGTCAATGGCCGCTCACAGTGTTACCAACTGTAGAAGTCCATTTGTCTCTTCTTTGTCACTCCCACTCATGTATTGATTACAGCGTTTGTTGATATTAATTATGAGTTAATTACAAATTAATCCGTTTAATTAACATTACATGCGCGTAGATTATATTATTGCCTAACGATTGCTATAAATTATAACTAACAAATCGCTCTATTTATTAAATTATAGCCATTTGAATTTGCCTCAACCGACTCTTGCTCCTGTTCTCCTAATCTGCTGGATGCGATTTCGAGCTTTGACGGCGATCAAAAAATCGCGCTTTCGCCATAAATTAGCTGTCAAACCCCAAATTTAATCATTAATAGCATCCTTATTACAGCGAATTTCTAAAAACTAAGAACACCAATTAAACAAACGAAAAAAATCCAATAGAGGGAATATCCGGAAAATTGGGTAATGAGATTAATCTTCCACAAATTTCAATTTGTTGGTTAGATTTAGAAGTAGTTCTAATGCACCACACAAACTACTTACAAAGTTTAATATAAAACTACTAACTAAAGACACGTATTAAAACTATTTCATTATATTCTATATAATTTAAATGTATTTTGCGTTAGAATTTATTTGAAATAATGCTCTTAACATAATTTCCCATTTGAACTACTCAATTAATATTGCAATACGCCGACTATATTTATTTGAAACTATATACAATTAGCTGAATTTAATATTCAATTCGTGCGAAGAAACATTAGAGCATTCGGTATAAAATTGTATAATATGCGACTAAAAAATGTGATTAGTTTTTCACAAATTTCAATTTGTTGGTTAGATTTAGAAGTAGCTCTAATGCACCACACAAACTACTTACAAAGTTTAATATAAAACTACTTACTAAAGACATGTATTAAAACTATTTCATTATATTCCATATAATTTAAATGTATTTTGCGTTAGAATTTATTTGAAATAATGCTCTTAACATAATTTCGCATTAGAACTACTCACTTAATATTGCATTACGCCGACTATATTAATTTGAAACTATATACAATTAGCTGAATTTAATATTCAAATCGTGCGAAGAAACATTAGAGCATTCGGTATAAAATTGTATAATATGCGACTAAAAAATGAGATTAATCTTCCACAAATTTCAATTTGTTTGTTAGATTTAGAAGTAGTTCTAATGCACCACACAAACTACTTACAAAGTTTAATATAAAACTACTTACTAAAGACATGTATTAAAACTATTTCATTATATTCCATATAATTTAAATGTATTTTGCGTTAGAATTTATTTGAAATAACGCTCTTAACATAATTTCCCATTTGAACTACTCAATTAATATTGCAATACGCCGACTATATTTACTTGAAACTATATACAATTAGCTGAATTTAATATTCAAATCGTGCGAAGAAACATTAGAGCATTCGGTATAGAATTGTATAATATGCGACTAAAAAATATTAAATTTTAAACCGGATTTTTTTGTACATTTCGGTAGCAACAGCTGTCATTAACCTACAAAAAAATCCGGGCTAATGATTCCTAGCAGACGATGGCTAAAACTAAAAATAAACACACCGCTGCTGGTAGCTTAACAATGCAGGTGAAAAAGTATGTAAGTGTGGACTATGCTAAAAAACTGATATTCGATCCAAATTATATCACTCCAATATGCTGGCTGTTGTTGTTCGGAGAACTGCTAGTTAATATATTTATAATTGAAAATGTGAAGTACACGGAAATAGATTGGAGGGCATACATGCAGGAAGTCGAAGGCTTTATGAATGGCACTTTGGATTACCAATATTTGAAAGGTTATTACTTTTGATAACATAAGTATCTCATAAATAACTTTTTGAATTAAATTTTAGGTGATACAGGTCCTTGTGTTTATCCAGCCGGTTTCCTTTATGTCTACTCGATACTACACTATGTCACATCAATGGGCAGCAACATACATCTAGCACAGTACATTTTTATGTTCTTGTACTTATCACAGACATACTTAACATATGAAATCTATAAGAAGACATGTAAAGTACCTGCATATGCTTTAGTTTTAAGTGCTATAACATCATACCGGATTCACTCAATTTATGTACTTAGGTTATTTAATGATCCAGTTGCAGTGCTGTTGTTTTATATTAGTTTGCACTGTTTTTTGAATAACCGGTGGAAGCTTGGCAGTTTCATTTACTCTCTTGCGGTTTCTATTAAAATGAACATACTGCTATATGCACCTTGTTTATTAGCTGCTTATTTAACTAATTTGAGTTACATGGGGGTTTTAATTAATCTAGTCATTTGTGGTGGGGTTCAGATAATTCTAGGAGCCCCATTTTTGTATACAAATCCTGTTTCATATATAAAAGCTAGTTTTGATTTAGGCAGGGTTTTTGAGCATAAATGGACTGTGAATTACCGGTTTTTAGATCGGGATTTTTTTGAGGACCAATGGTTCCATTTAGGATTGTTCTGTTTGCATTTGATTTTGCTGTTGACATTCCTTCCAGTTCTTAAACGTTATTTGTCTTCATATGCAACGTTACGAAAAACTATTGTGGATATGAAGAGTCAATCTATTGCAGCGAATAAGAAACAGAGGAAGGTTGTTAATAAGCAGGTGAAGGATGAGAGTTTGAGTCGGGAGCAGAAGGATTTTTTGACTAGTTTCGAGAAGCAGCTTAAACAAAAGGGGGTGAATGGTGTTAAACAAAGGAAGAAGGTGGTGCAACAACAGCAAGTTCATTCGGATGTTGATGAGAAATATGAGATTAATTTTGCTAAAATTAGTCAGTTAATGGTGTTACCATTTTTTGTAACGAATTTCATTGGGATTGTATGTGCTCGCTCATTGCATTATCAATTTTATAGTTGGTACTTTCATAGTTTAATGTACTTAGTGTATTGTACTCCCTATAACAAGCCTCTTATGTTTCTACTATTAGGTGTGATTGAGTTTGCATGGAACGTTTACCCCAGTACTGATTTCTCAAGTGCCTTACTACATATAGCACATATCATATTACTTATAGGTGTGTATAAAGTTATGCGATCATAGTATGTGAAAAATATATTATTTACAAATTTTATTCTGCTAAAGTTATTATATCCGATACATTATTAGTACCAACTCCATGTGTTTGCACTATATGTCTAGTTAACGAGCTTAGGAATTTATATGTGCATCCACATATGTGACAAAAGTGCGCCCCATTGTTGTGCACTCTTGCATGCCGTTCCAAATTACTTTGTCGCGAAAATGTTCGTCCACAAGTTGAACAGCTGTACATGCTACAACCAGCATAGTGTGTTTTACGATGTGTATTCAAGTCGCCTATACTTGTAAAACCCCTTTTACATATATTACACACATGTGGCTTAATACCGGTATGGGTGAGCAAGTGTTTGCTTAGGGACGTGTTGTCTGTAAACCGCTGTGTGCAAAGAGTGCACTCAAATGCACGAAGGTCCGGATTATGCACAGCCTGATGTCTCCGTAAGGAGGATGCGTTTGTGAAGATCCGGTCACACTCAGCACACTCAAAAACTGGTGGGGGTGGTGGCCGTTCGATTTTTGCTTCGGATTCCGCAAGGAAACCCGCATGGTGAATGCAGTAATGCTTTTGTAACATTTTCAAGCTTTTAGTTTCTTTATAGCACAAGAGACATATGTTTTGATTGTATGTAGGATCCCTCATGATCTTCTGAAGCTTCAAACCAGTTTCGTCTTGTTCCAATGTTATGCTCAGCACTATTGGATTTATATATCTATAATGAAATTATGTTTTAATTCAAATTAAGCTTCAAAGGAGAAACACATTATGTGGATAAAAATAACCAACAAAAAAATTACAGGAATTGTACAGCAAAACAGATATAGTTGG
Source organism: Lordithon lunulatus (assembly GCA_963942505.1). Lineage (NCBI taxonomy): Eukaryota > Metazoa > Arthropoda > Insecta > Coleoptera > Staphylinidae > Lordithon > Lordithon lunulatus. Next base: position 11,414,557 of record OZ012675.1, read on the forward strand.
TGTCGTAAAAGAACAAATGTTACAATGGCTCGTACATGTCATGAAAATGCATTCAATTATTGTGTAGGTACCAAGAAGTCTTTAAAAATAATATAGGTGTAAGATATAAACAAGGAAGACTAAAGTCAAGATGGAAAGGTGAAAGTATTAAAAGACATTGAACATAGTATCATCATAAACTGAAAAGAAACGACAAGAGACAAAAACAAATGAGTCTACCAAATATATAAGCTTCAAACAAACCTTAATAAATACTTCAATTGATTTACATCTTCATTATCATGATTGAAGTTTACATATGTCCATGTTCCATCCTCATTACTGTCCAAACAACCTCGCATTACACCCAAGTTTACGGTTAACTCTGCTTGTTGTTCCAACACATGTATAATAAGAGGGTGCCTCTGGACATATTCCTTTAAATTCTCCAGTACACTAATAGTGAATTGAAATTGTTCTTCTGATAATTCTTTATCATCTAAAAAAAAAAGATATAAATATATCTAAATTATGTTTCAATGCAATTTAAATTCGCCCCATTCTTCAGGGGTCCTTTGGCATTTTTAAATTGAAATGACCAAGAGTTTGAAAAGTTTGAAAAACAGTGAATTAGAGAATCATAAGTAAATTTAGAGTTACTTTCAGCAAATCAAATTGGGGATGATGGTGGTTTATATATATATATATATATATATCTGCTGGCCTTTTCTACCACACTGTGGTGTAAATGAATGATGGTGGTTTGAGGTCCCTAAATTTTGTTTTCCAGAATTCGCCACTGATTATACATGTAATCTATTCATTTAAAATAAAGGCGAGTTAACTATACCCTGTGATTACAAGTAATCTACTAATAGATGTTCTATAAATTGTTAGTAACATTGCATTGTATACCACCATGCACTTTTTTATATTTGATAACATCCCTTCTCTGGATAGTTGGCTGGAGGGTAGCATAGCTACAGACACTTAGGTCTTAAAATGGGCCCATTTTGAAACCGATAACATCCCTTTATAATTAATAATTGTTAAAAGTTGCATTTGAATCATAGAATTGATAAACTAAAACTGTTTTAATATAATGTACCATTTATTAGTGTATCCTGTACTGTCTCAGCAGGCAGCATTTTCCATTTGGGCTCCTCATCTATTATTGGTTCATGCACCTTCCTCTGGATGTGCAAAATCTTCCCATACAACTTCTTCCCACTCACAGTCACCCCAAGTGAGATTTTCTTGTTCAAAACATTGTTAATCTTCTTCTCAATCTTTAACTTAGACTTAGTTTTCGAAATACGCTCCAAATAATTCTCCAAGGTGACTGTCTGGCCTGTTATTAAATTCTTTCCAAGCACATGACTTATGTCCACAATTTCAGCATTGTCATCCGTTAAATTTGTTGGTTCTACTTTCACTGCATCTTCCATTACAGTGTATTGTATAAAATTGCTGTCATTTTCCGAGTCTTGTAGGGAAGTTTCATGTTCATATGTGTTCATCGAGTTGCCATTTAAGAATAATTCAGGTTGCAATTCTGGAAAAACAAATAATTTTAGACCTGAACAGTGCTAGATAGATAGATTATTTATTTCCAAAGCAAATGAGTAGACTATATAACCCAATTACATGACAGCTGGTAAACTAGCTACTCGTTGGCAATTGTAATTACCAATATGTTCATTTGGAAAGCCTGTTTGAATCTTTTAAATGACATCAAGTAACTAGTCAACTCAAGCTAATGGTATTATATATATATAATGCTGGGAAGCCCTTTGGTTCAAGACGAATGTACCTAAAAGAGCCCCAAGCTGCCATGGTTGACCTATTGTGCTCCCCCATAACTTATTCCTCATTCATGAGCTCTTTATCTTCAATTAAATTCACAAATCTCATGAGATTTGTGAATTTCATAGAAGATAAAGAGCTCATGAATGAGGAATAAGTTATGGGGAGCACAATAGGTCAACCATGGCTGCAGTGCAGTGGGATGCTACAGCAAAATTAGACCCGTCAGGAGAAAAAAAATGCTGGGATCAACAACTAGCAACAAACTGCAGAAGACGTAATGAATTAGTGGAATAGAGGATTGTGAATGCAACAAAATCTCTACAAGGGAAGCAATGCCAGAGAGAGTATATATATACAAGGAGATATGGGTTCAATAATATATACCTAGCAATAACTCCAATTTTATATAAAAGACTGAACACTAATTATAAACAAGAAGATTTAAAATATGTACTCACCACTCTTCACAATAATTTCATCTGCATTACTTGCATCATCCTGCAGCATGATAGTTTGCTCATCCGATAAAACAAAGCTGGTACCATCTTGCACAAATATGGTATTTCCATCCGAATAAACAATCTGGAACAGTTATAACATTGATATGCTATTTAAGTTGATTCGTAATGAACAGTACCTGTCCTAAAAAGTTGGAATCGCTGTCCATGGGATCAACAACAAACTCCTCTTCACCACCATAAACATACTGGATGGTATCTTGATCCAGCATATCAAGCTCCTCCATCCTACAGCTGGCCTGGAATCTAGGTTAGGTGTGCCTAAAATCGACATGACTGGTGAACACTGTTGGGGCAGTTAGGTTGAAAGGCTAAAGCGGCGAAAGTTAGGTTTGGCAAGGGACACTTGTTGTTGTGCCAAATTTAAACTACAATTTCAATCGGTAAGTGACACTTACTAGCTGACCAACGTGTGCCCGATCGGTAATGGCGATTGACTATGGTGACATCTATGAGGAACAGCTGAAACCTAGGCTGTCATATACTTAAAATATTTTATTATTCTAATCTATTTCTATATAGAATTTATTAACATTATTTGATGAATAGTACGTACTATTATTTGTATATTTTCTAAATTATATGTTAATGATTTTATTAAGAAATATATTGGTTTCGCTACTCAACGATAGAGGGCTCCACATAAAGAGCGCGTTCATAATCATAGACAACTAATCATAATCTTGTCAAACGTCACCTGTCAACTAACAGGTGACGTTTGACAAGAATCTATCACTCAGGAGCTGTTCTAGGCTAGTCTAGAACAGCTCCCAAACTATAAACGAAAACGGCTAAGATAAGATCTATAAGATTATAGTGCTCTGTGGATAAGATGATGATGTTCATACATTGTCTATGATGATGTTGACAGGAGATAAGACGACACCTTACTGTTGACATTTTTCCACAGTCACAATTTGGTTCCCAGGCCCAAGTACCCCATGACTATAAAAGTTATATGCACCAACATACAAACTGTCAGAAAAGTTGGCAATTCAGGTAACCTCATTGGAAATTTTATATAAATATGGAACAATTTCACACAAGTAGACAACTTAAGTACTTTAAAGTCCTCTCAAAGTAATTACAGAATTGCTAAAGTGCTCAAAAGCATCAACAACTGAACAAATCTCACCTCATATTTTTTTATTCACAATAAAAATAATAACAATAAAATTAAATGGTTGAATTAAGACGGCCATTCCTTCCTTTCTCTTTTTTTTAATAATATTTACAAGTAACTAAAATGTGGGTTGTAAGGGCGTGACCCTGGGTATGAAAGAAAATTACGCTAATAATTTAGTTTCCATGAGTGGATATTGTATGTGTGGCCTAGGTTTTAGACGCGCAGCCAGTACATCTGCGACCTGACGCGGTTGTAGTCGGTGAGGTTTTCAATGGGGCCGACGGCGGCGATGGCAGGGCATCGGTCATAGAGGTACTTGTAGCAGACGTCGCGGACGTTCTGCGCGGTGATCGATTGGATGCGGTGGGCCAGCTCATGGGGCGGCAGGCGGCGGCCGTAGCACAACATTTGGCGACCTAGGCACAAAACAGGACATTATATTAGGAATTAGTTACACTCCAAGCTATAGAAACTATATAAACTTAAAATGCTAAAATTAGTTATGACCTCATCAATTAAAGTTGTAATATAGAAATATGTAAATGTAGAAATTGAGACTTCTCTTCGATGATATTTTGACTTAAAAGTCTGTCTGTGAAAGTTAGCTATGATTTCTAAACTCATCAATTGCAGTTATAATATTGAAATATGTGAATGTAGTGGTCAAAACTTCTCTTCAATGAGATTTTGAATTAAAAGTCCATTGCTGAATGTTAGATATGACTTCTAGACTCATGAATTGGAGTTGTAATATGGAAATATATGAATATAGCAGTTGAGACTTCTCATCGATGAGATTTTGACTTAAAAATTCTGTCTGTGAAAGTTAGTCATGATTTCTAAACTCATCCATTGCTAGTCCATCACTGAATGTTAGTTATTACTTCTAGACTCATGAATTGAAGTTGTAATATGGAAAAATGTGTATATAGCAGTCAAAACTTCTCATCGATAAGATTTTGACTAAAAAAGTCTGTCTGTGAAAGTTATTTATGATTTCTAAACTCATCAATTGCAGTTTTAATATAGAAATATGTGAATGTAGTAGTCAAAACTTCTCTTCGATGAGATTTTGAATTAAAAGTCCATTGCTGAATGTTAGTTATGACTTCTAGACTTATGAATTGAATTTGTAATATGAAAAAAAAATGTGAATATAGCAGTCCAGACTTCTCATCGATGAGATTTTGACTGAAAAAGTCTATATGTGAAAGTTATTTATGATTTCTAAACTCATCAATTGCAGTTTTATTATAGAAATATGTGAATGTAGTAGTCAAAATTTCTCTTCAATGAGATTTTGACTTAAAAGTCCATCACTGAATGTTAATTATGACTTCTAGACACATGAATTGAAGTTGTAATATGGAAATATATGAATATAGCAGTTGAGACTTCTCATCAATGAGATTTTGACTTAAAAAGTCTGTCTGTGAAAGTTAATTATAATTTCTAAACTCAACAATTGCAGTTTTAATATAGAAATATGTGAATGTAGTAGTCAAAACTTCTCTTCAATTAGATTTTGACTTAAAAGTCTGTCTGTGAAAGTTAGTTATGGCTTCTAGACTCATGAATTGAAGTTGTAATATAGAAATATGTGAATATAGCAGTCGAGACTTCTCATTGATGAGATTTTGAATGAAAAAGTCTGTCTGTGAAAGTTAGTTATGATTTCTAAACTCATCAATTGCAGTTATTATATTGCAATATGTGAATGTAGTAGTCAAAACTTCTCCTCAATGAGATTTTGACTTAAAAGTCCATTGCTGAATGTTAGTTATGACTTCTAGACTCATGAATTGAAGCTGTAATATGGAAAAATGTGAATATAGCAGTCAAGACTTCTCATCGATGAGATTTTGACTGAAAAAGTCTGTTTGTGAAAGTTATTTATGATTCCTAAACTCAACAATTGCAGTTTTAACATAAAAATATTTGAATGTAATAATCAAAACTTCTCTTCAATGAGATTTTGAATTAAAGTTAGTTATGGCTTCTAGACTCATGAATTAAAGTTATAATTGGGAAATGTAGCAGTCAAGACTGCTTTTTGATGAGATTTTGGCTGAAAACTCTAGTGCTAAAAGTTAGCTATTACTTCTACACTCACGAATTGAAGCTGTAATATGAAAATATGTGAATATAGCAGTCAAGACTTCTCATCGATGAGATTTTGACTTAAAAACACTGTTTGTGAAAGTTGGTTATGATTTCTAAACTCAAAAATTGAAGTTGTAATATCTTCGATGAGATTTTGCCTTAAAAGTCTGTCTTTGAAAGTTAGTTATGATTTCTAAACTCATGAATTGAAGTTGTAATACAGAAATATGTGAATATAGCAGTCGAGACTTCTCATCGATGAGATTTTGACTGAAAAAGTCTGTCTGTGAAAGTTAGTTAAGATTTCTAAACTCATCAATTGCAGTTATTATATTGCAATATGTGAATGTAGTAGTCAAAACTTCTCTTCAATGAGATTTTGACTTAAAAGTCCATTGCTGAATGTTAGTTATGACTTCTAGACTTATGAATTGAAGTTGTAATATGAAAAAAATGTGAATATAGCAGTCAAGACTTCTCATTAATGAGATTTTGACTGAAACAATCTGTCACTGAAAGTTGTTTATGATTTCTAAACTCATCAATTGCAGTTATAATATTGAAATATGTGAATGTAGTGGTCAAAACTTCTCATCAATGAGATTTTGAATTAAAAGTCCATTGGTGAATGTTAGTTAAAACTTATAGACTTATGAATTCTACTGACTTCTAGACTAATGTTGTAATATGGAAAAATGTGAATATAGCAGTCGAGACTTCTCATCGATGAGATTTTGACTGAAAAGTCTGTCTGTGAAAGTTATTTATTAAACTGATCAATAGCAGTTATAATATTAAAATATGTGAATGTAGTAGTCAAAATTTCTCTTCAATGAGATTAAGTCCATTGCTGAATGTTAGTTATGAATTCTAGACTCATGAATTGAAGTTGTAATATGGAAATATATGAATATAGCAATGAATTGAAGTTGTAATATGGAAAAATGTAAATATAGCAGTCAAGACTTCTCATCGATGAGATTTTGACTGAAAAAGTGTATATGTGAAAGTTATTTATGATTTCTAAACTCAACAATTGCAGTTTGAATATAGAAATATGTGAATGTAATAGACAAAACTTCTCTTCAATGAGATTTTGAATTAAAAGTCTGTAACAGAAAGTTAGTTATGACTTCTATACTCATGAATTGAAGTTGTAATATAGAAATTTGTGAATATAGCAGTTGATACTTCTCATCGATGAAATTTTGACTTAAAAAGTCTGTCTGTGAAAGTTAGTTGTGATTTTCAAACTCATCCATTGCCAGTCCATTGCTAAATGTTAGTTTTAGACTTCTAGACTCATAAATTGAAGTTGTAATATGGAAATATATGAATATAGCAGTTGAGACTTCACATCGATGAGAGTTTGACTTAAAAAGTCTGTCTGTGAAAGTTAATTATATTTTCTAAACTCAACAATTGCAGTTTTAATATAGAAATATCTGAATGTAGTAGTCAAAACTTCTCTTCAATGAGATTATTACTTCTAGACTCATGAATTGAAGATATAATATGGAAAAATGTGAATATAACAGTCAAGACTTCTCATCAATGAAATTTTGACTGAAAAAGTCTGGCTGTAAAAGTTAATTATGATTTCTAAACTCATCAATTGCAGTTATAATATTAAAATATGTGAATGTAGTGGTCAAAACTTCTCTTCGTTGAGATTTTGACTTTAAAGTCTGTCGCTGAAAGTTAGTTATGATTTCCAAACTCATCAATTGCAGTTATAATATTTTAATATGTGAACGTAGTGGTCAAAACTTCTCTTCAATGAGATTTAGACTTAAAAGCCCGTTGTTGAATGTTAGTTATGACTTCTAGACTTATAAATTGAAGTTGTAATATGGAACAATGTGAATATAGCAGTCAAGACTTCTCATCGATGATATTTTGACTGATAAAGTATGTTGTTGAAAGTTATTTATGATTTCTAAACTCAACAACTGCAGTTTTAATATAGAAATATGTGAATGTAGTAGTCAAAACTTCTCTTCAATGAGATTATGACTTAAAAGTCCATTGCTGAATGTTAGTTATGACTTCTAGACTCATGAATTGGAGTTGTAATGTGGAAATATATGAAGTTGAGAATTCTCATCAATGAGATTTTGATTAAAAAGTCTGTCTGTGAAAGTTAGTTATGATTTCTAAACTTATCAATTGCAGTTATAATATTGCAATATGTGAAAGTAGTTGCTGAATGTTAGTTATGACTTCTAGACGTATGAATTAAAGTTGTAATATGGAATAATGTGAATATAGCAGTCAAGATTTCTCATCGATGAGATTTCGACTGAAAAAGTCTGTCTGTGAAAGTTATTTATGATTTCTATACTCAACAATTAGAGTTTTAATATAGAAATATGCGAATGTAGTAGTCAAAACTTCTCTTCAATGAGATTTTGACTTAAAAGTCTCAACAATTGCAGTTTTAATATAGAATATGTGAATGTAGTAGTCAAAACTTCACTTCAATGAAATTTTGACTTAAAGTCCATTGCTGAATGTTAGTTATGACTTCTAGACTTATGAATTGAAGTTGTAATATGAAAAAAAAATGTGAATATAGCAGTCAAGACTTCTCATCGATGAGATTTTGACTGAAAAAGTCTGTCTGTGAAAGTTATTTATGATTTCTAAACTCATCAATTATAGTTTTATTATAGAAATATGTGAATGTACTAGTCAAAATTTCTCTTCAATGAGATTTTGACTTAAAGTCCATCACTGAATGTTAATTATGACTTCTAGACACATGAATTGAAGTTGTAATATGGAAATATATGAATATAGCAGTTGAGACTTCTCATCAATGAGAGTTTGAATTAAAAAGTCTGTCTGTGAAAGTTAATTATAATTTCTAAACTCAACAATTGCAGTTTTAATATAGAAATATGTGAATGTAGTAGTCAAAACTTCTCTTCAATGAGATTTTAACTTAATAGTCCATTGCTGAATGTTAGTTATGACTTCTAGACTCATGAATTGAAGCTGTAATATGGAAAAATGTGAATATAGCAGTCAAGACTTCTCATCGAAGAGATTTTGACTGAAAAAGTCTGTCTGAGAAAGTTATTTATGATTACTAAACTCAACAATTGCAGTTTTAATATAGAAATATGTGAATGTAGTAGTCAAAACATCCCTTCAATGAGATTTTGACTTAAAAGTCCATCGCTGATTGTTAGTTATGACTTCTAGACTCATGAATTGAAGTTGTAATATGGAAATATATGAATATAGCAGTTGAGACTTCTCATCGATGAGATTTTGACTTAGAAAGTTTGTCTGTGAAAGTTAGTTATGATTTCTAAACTCATCAATTGCAGTTATAATATTGAAATATGTGAATGAAGTAGTCAAAACTTCTCTCTAGTTCTAAAAGTTAGCTATTACTTCTACACTCACGAATTGAAGCTGTAATATGAAAATATGTGAATATAGCAGTCAAAACTTCTCATCGATGAGAGAGATTTCACTGTCTGTGAAAGTTGGTTATGATTTCTAAACTCAAAAATTGAAGTTGTAATATGGAAATATATTAATGTAGCAGTCAAGACTTCTCTTCGATGAGATTTTGACTTAAAAGTCTGTCTGTGAAAGTTAGTTATGATTTCTAAACTCATCAATTGAAGTTGTAATACAGAAATATGTGAATGTAGTGGTCAATACTTCTCTTCAATGAGATTTTGTCTTAAAAGTCTGTTGCTGAAAGTTAGTTATGACTTCTAGACTCATGAAATATGTGAATATAGCAGTCAAAACTTCTCATCAATGAGATTTTGACTGAAAAAGTCTGTATGTGAAAGTTATTTATGATTTCTAAACTCATCAATTGCAGTTTTATTATAGAAATATGTGAATGTAGTAGTCAAAATTTCTCTTCAATGAGATTTTGGCTTAAAAGTCCATCACTAAATGTTAGTTATGACTTCTAGACTCATGAATTGAAGTTTTAATATGGAAATATATGAATATAGCAGTCAAGACTTCTCATCAATGAGATTTTGACTGAAAAAGTCTGTCTGTGAAAGTTATTCATGATTTCTAAACTCAACAATTGCAGTTTTAATATAGAAATATGTGAATGTAGTAGTCAAAACTTCTCTTCAATGAGATTTTGTCTATTGTCCATTGCTGAAAGTTAGTTATGACTTCTAGACACATGAATTGAAGTTGTAATATGGAAATATATGAATATAGCAGTTGAGACTTCTCATCGATGAGATTTTGACTTAAAAAGTTTGTCTGTGAAAGTTAGTTATGATTTCTAAACTCATCAATTGCAGTTACAATATTGAAATATGTGAATGAAGTAGTCAAAACTTCTTTTCAATGAGAATTTGACTTAAAAGTCTGTTGCTGAAAGTTAGTTATGACTTCTAGACTCATGAATTAAAGTTATAATTTGGAAATATGTGAATGTAGCAGTCAAGACAGCTTTTTGATGAGATTTTGGCTGAAAAGTCTAGTGCTAAAAGTTAGCTATTACTTCTACACTCACAAATTGAAGCTGTAATATGAAAATATGTGAATATAGCAGTCAAGACTTCTCATCGATGAGATTTTGACTTACAAAGTCTGTCTGTGTGTGAAAGTTAGTTATGATTTCTAAACTCAACAATTGAAGTTATAATATGAAAATTAAAAAGTCTGCCTGTGAAAGTTAGTTATTACTTCTAAACTCATCAATTGAAGTTTCAATAATGAAATATGTGAATATAGAATCTGAGACTTCTCATTGATGAAATTTTTACTTAAAAAGTCTGTCTGTGAAAATTAGTTATAATTTCTAAACTCATCAATAGAAGTTTCAATATGGAAACATGTGAATTTGTTTGTAAACTATTTAATACATACCGATATCCTCACAAACAGCAGTAGAGGTATCAAGCTGGAGCAACGTGTTAGCCGTCAAAAGCGCCTTCGCGCGGTTGACCTCAGCTTCAGTTACGCTCATGCATAAGCGCATGAACTCCATCTGCACATTGAACATCATCGAGTCGATTTTCAGAGGGTCGGAAACGAAGTAGACGCCCCACAGACCAGTGTCCTTGTAGCAGGTGTTAAAAGACTGGTACGAGTGGCAGAGGTCGCCCTCGCCGCTGGCCCTGGCCAGAGTAGTGGCGTTTTGCTTGGCAGAGGCCTGGGAGCGGTCCCATGCGCCCAACAGTGTGCTGGCAACCATCAGGGTGAGCGTATCAGGGTTGGTCCAGCCGGCACCCTCCACAGCAATTGCGACATGGGCTAAAGGAAGGCTGTCGTCGCGCACGCGGATTTCAGAGCCGGTGTAGCGGCAGGGGCTCAATGAGGGTACCTCGCCAGAGTAGGTGTTATCTGAAAAATATTGATTATAATTACTAATCTTATAGTTATCAGCCCGAGGGTTTTACCACTGGTAAAGGAACACAAAAATCAGACGGTCACCTTACTTTAATTTCACAGAAAACTACTAATAAAAACTGAGGCTATTCGCGTAATTTCGCCCACACCGGGGTTTAAACTCACGCTCAGCAATGCTCAGTACGAGACGGGGCGGCTCCACAGCTCAGTGGACTAGTAGTTGTCCACTGAGCTGGGTTATTTCTCCGATTATATTGCACTTTTTAAATTAATTCGTATTGCTCGTTTCTTTGATTCGCGCGAGTTTCTCTTATTTCCCTCATATCTATGATCTAAAAATATCTTTCATAATCTTAATTTATAGTAGTAGTTGCTGATAATTTATTTTTTATTAATAATTGTCAGGGATAAATTTGTTACTTACTGACTTTGTTGAGGGTGCCTTCGGCTAGTTGGGTGAGCTCTTCGTGGCTCACACCGCCAGCGCCAGCAACGACAATGCGGCTGGCCTTGTAGTGGTTGTCCAAGTACGACCTGAGATCGTTGCCGTTGATTGACTTGATGTTGGCAGTGGGGCCTAGGATGGTGTTGGCCAGTGGGGTGCCTTGGTAGGCGATGGAGTGCAAATGATCAAACACCACTTCCTGCAGGTTGCTCTCGACTTCTTGCATTTCACGCAGAATCACGCCTGAAATTAAAGCAGAATTTGGTTGGTCACTACACTAATCATGCACACGAAAACACCAAAAATACTATTAAATGATGCAAACCAGATATTTATGAATAGCTTGTTGGGTTATTATATTAATTAGAGCCCCCTGCTCCTAGGTTGTGTTGTACCTCAGCTAGTTACATCATAGGTAATTCAAATTATGTTAGTCATGAAACAGGCAACATGTAAGATACATATTAGCATTTAATGACCATATTAAATGCTAAAAATTACTAATACATAGGTTTAAACATCTTATAAATGAGCTGATGGATTGAAGTAGTACCTGCCTAAAATATCAGGCTATTTACATAATATTTCAAGTAATAGAAAAATACCTCGTTCTCTTTCGATTTCTTGTTCACCAAGCTTGGCATTCTGTACAATGTCAGCTAAAATCTCCATGGCCTTCGGCACATCCTTGCTCAGGCACTTGCTGTAATAGACAGTTTGCTCCCGGCTGGTGTAAGCATTCAACTGGGCACCCATGTCCTCAATTTCGATTTCCAACTGGCTCTGGGACCGCTTTCCAGTGCCCTACAGAACAAACCAATGAATTTTAATTATAATAATATTATAATTCACACAGTAAACATTCACACTGATTTCATATACTAGATTTATCGACACCTCTGTAGACAAATAAGGTTGATTGGTGACATTTATGAACAGTGGTGGACCTACAAAATATAAAACCCTAGCTTATGTTGGGCAGAAACATTACAAAGAGCCAAACTACTGGACTATACTGCCAATTATATTTGAATAAAATCCATATGGCTATGTAAATTTGACTAGAAACAAAAATGACATTCTATATTTTTTTGTGGTGGGTAAACTACCCTTTATATGAAAGTTATGAATAAATCATACTAAGATAACTATGAAGAAAATTATGAAGTACTGCTACTGTTTATAGCATATAACCAAATTAGGTTTCAAAATTAGATTCCTATGTCTCATTGAAAAATCACATAACATGAGTTACATCATTTTGATTAGGTACATTTTCTTCAAAAATTCATTACAACTACAGCAGTGTACAATATTTAATGTTTTTTACCTTGAAGGCCATATGTTCCATGAAATGGGCAACACCATTGTTTTTCGCATTTTCATAACGACTACCAGCATCAATCCAGATACCAACAGTGGCTGTCTGAGAACCCCAGTCCTCAGTGGCAACTCGAATACCTACAATCAAAATAAATACACAATCAGTATGACTTTTATAAACTGCTTGACATCTTTGGTGGCAAAAAAAGCAATCACTACCACAGAGGTTAAGTGCCAGCTGAACTGCCAGCAGAGTCTTGGTGAGCTAGATAGACCAAACAAGATGACAAGGCATACTGGCATATAACAGGGTAGACAAGAAGGTGCATCAAAACCCTTAATCCGCCAGGAGTCCCATTGCAGAGTTTCAAAAGCAATCACAAAGGACATTCATGGAAAAATGGATGGTAATCAAATCTCAGGACTGGTAGACAAACCAGACATATAAGGCTGAAGCCTGAATTCACAAAGGACTTACTAGCCCAAGACAGGAAAATCATCTGAATAATAGTAGGCCTGATAACAGGCTAATGCAGGTTTAACATGCACATGGCATAGATAGGTCTGCTTGATTAATCCCTTGGCAAGTTCTGTCAGAAAGTGCTCTTCCACTTTCTGGCAGAACCTGCAGAGTATATAGTATGCCACTGTGAGGCACTATGTGCAGTGTAGTCTAATGAATTCAGAAATGGCAAACCACAACCATCTCTATATATGAAGGAACTGACATTGAGGCCTTGCAGTCTGCTAGCCAGGACAGAGCTCAAGTCCTATAAAACATGCCAGCAACCACAAAAGCCCTACATAGAATGGGGTGGTGTAGGTCCTGGAAGGCCAGCCCTTCTTAATCTAAGTGATGTCAGTTAAACACTTGTACCACCAAATAAAGGTTATAAAAACTCACCACTGGGCAGTGTGGTCACTTTAGTGGGCGGCACATTCAGCAAGGTTTCGTTGGGCTTCGCGGCGGTGGCGAGGCATCTGGTGGCCTGCAAAAAGCATCCCTGGTTAGTTGTTGGCGCTTACGTAATGACAGTCGGCACCGACGTAAGAGTTCCGGGGTCCCAAAAATGCATGTCACATGTAGGGCTGTTTAGGGGCGCAAAGGGAACGTCAAACACGATGGGCACTCACCTTTACAGCGGCTGATTTTTGCGGTAATTTCGCGATGGTCTGGGACAACTTTAACAGGGACGCCATTTTTGTTCTCCTGACAGACCGAAGTTGGGTGAGGAAACAAATCCGAAACTACCAACTTGATGATGAAAAAAATTATAGGTGCGTTCAGGATTATATTTTCATTGGTTCTGGATGAACTGCCTAATTTTAATATAACACTGTTGAATAAGGCTTATTTATATTATATATCTTAATTATAATTACTCAATTTTCAAATTTAATTTTTTTGTGTAGTGCGCTACTAGCGCTAATGTACGTGAAGTACAAACTTCATCAATTTTCTGAGAGATGGCGCTCTATAACCTACAGTGTGCATCCGCCAGCCAATCACAGGACAAGTTTAGATCAGCTGAACTGGCTTCTGATTAAGCCCTGGTTTCCTAGGAAAGCGGCCGCTTAAAAACGGCCGCTTTTGACGTCATTTTTACGTCACAAAAATAATTCTACGTGTATATAAACGAATATAGTTTCCTATAAAGTGTAATACCTCAACGTACTGCAAAAACTCAATGAATTACGATGAAAAATTGTGAGTTCTTCTATTACATATACTTAAAACGACCTTTGTGATTTGTGAATGACGTCAAAAGCAACCGCTTTAAAGCGACCGTTCTCCTAGGAAACCAGGGCTTTAGCTGACGACCCCCCACGAACAGAACACACCTTGTCTGCCTTGTCGTGGTGTGGGGGCCCAACGCGGCGACATCCGTACACCGCCCAACTGTGAGGAAACACACAGCTGGGATCAGGATGGCGTCGCGTTGCTAAGATGTTCGGGGCTCATCACAACTCCTTGCGTGACTGAGCCTCTCTTCTAGAGTCACTTCCCCCTTTGACCTATCGGCCTCTCTTGGCCACCTCTTCAGCCACTCTCGGTTATTCGATGACGAGGTCAACCACCTTCTACAGCTTTAAAAAAAACAAAACAAAAACAAAAACAAAAACAAAAACAAACAAAAATACAAACAAAAAAAAACAAAAAACAAAAAAAACAACAAAAAACAAAAAACAAAAAAACAAAAAAACAAAATCATCCCGACCCATCGATTTTCAACATGACGACTCGCGAAAAAACGGATGGGGTTGGCGTTTGACCCACAAAACAAACCAACAAATTCTATATGATGGACGACAAGGAAACAAAAAAGTTTACCGCACAGGGGGGGGGGGGAGGGGATACCCCAGTGCCGGTCGGGACAGGCGTCGGAGTGGGCGCCTCCCGATCGTCAACCAGCGACCACCGCAAACACCACAGTTACCAACTGAGCGATTCGAGCGACGGGGAGAGAAGACTGGCGAGAATCTCGCGGAGCACTGAACACAGTTACGCAGAAGACCCAGACAGAATTTTTGGTGCGTCTGGGTTCACACCCCGCACCCCACCTAGGCAAATATACACGGACACCTCTGAAGAGGATACCCCCCACTAATGCAAGGACCAACATCAAAAGGAAGGCTTCCTCACCACTTGAGGTGCAGATTGCTGCTAGAGGCACGTCGGATAAACGAAAAGCCAAGGCGCGCCCCAACGCGCTGAGACATGTGACGGAAAGAGACGCACTAACAGAATTGGCAGAGGCTAGGGACATGGTACTACGCCTCACGGACACAACCGCTGCAACCAGAAATATCCCAAAAGAGGCTAAGGCCGACGCCGAAGCCCTCAGGGCCCTCTACACAAGACTCCTCGGCAGAGCAGGGACACCCCTTAACATTCCCCACAGCACAGAGGAGGCTAAACAAGTTGAGCGAGGAAAAGAAGGAAACGGAGAGGGAACTGGCGGAAATAAGGTCGAGCATGGAGACCATGAGAAGCCAGATAGAGAGACTCGAAACCGCCCCCACCAGAGTGACACCGGAATCCCAGGACGACAAGGTGGCTAGAATTAGGAGCCACTTCAAACCGGACGCGAGATACTCGGAATCGGAAGGGATACTCGGTGAGGAATGGCCAGAGGAGACCTTCTCTAAACCGAAAATTATCAAGGGAGGGGAGGTCAAACCGTGCTCAAACACGCACGTCCTGCGACTGGTGTGCAAGGACCTCAGAGCCCACACAAACGGGACCAAGATCGGGAGGATCCAGCACGACCTGGCCGGTCTAGAGCTCCAAGAAGGCGACATGGCCACAATCAGAAGGAAAATGGAGGTGGATTGCTACCAGGGAACAACATCATCTGCAACCTGGACTACCCACTTCCTGGTGTGTGAGGGAAACACGCCCGAGCAGATGGAAAAGTCCTTCTTCCATGCTGCAAGAAAGTTGAGGCGACTGCTGGGAGACTGCGAGGATCTCCAGCTAAGGGCGGAACTGGCAAACATCAAACCAACCGAGGGGAGGAAAATACTAGAACTCCTCTTCGCAGACGTAAGGGCCAGCATACTAGTTAGAGACAATGGCGAACCAACGGCCAAGCAGCCTGAGGGCACACCATTGACGACCAGACCAAGAGCACCAAAGGGCAACAAGGAGGAGACGATCCTCGTCAGGCCGCCAGAAGGTCAGACCTACGCTGAACTTGTAAGGAGCGTACGAGACGTAGACCAGGGTGGGGGCAAGATCACCCGCGTAGACAGGACTGACAACGGCCAACTCCGCATCCGAGTCAGGGGAGGAGGAAGCAAGGCCGACACCCTCTGCAGCGCCATCGAACTGAAGGCGCCCGGGTCAGAGGCCAGGGTGAGGAGGCCAGGGGTTACGGTGCACGTAAGAGGGCTGGACTGCCTCACCACCAAGGAGGAAGTGGAGGAAGCACTGGTAAAGAACTTCCCGGAACCAAGGGAAAGCTTCAGAGTGGGGGAGCCCAGACCAGCGAGGAACGGCTCCATGGTGGTCACGGTCATCACATCGGGTAAAGGAGCGGATCAGCTCACTTCGGGCAAAATCCGGATTGGGCTGGTATACTGTCGAGCCACCCGGAGGGAGGATATGCCTTACGCGTGCAGCAGGTGCTGGCTCGCTGGACACAGGCCAGAAAACTGCAAAGGGCCCGACAGGAGGAAATTATGCCTCCGATGCGGCGAGGAAGGCCACCAATCTCGGGCCTGTAAAAAGGAGACCCCATACTGCGCACTCTGCCAAGCCGAAGGGCATTCGGCAGGGGGAATGCGGTGCCCTATAAAGACCAGGGAGGCTGAGGAGGCTAGAACACGAGCGCCTGACGGAGGGAGGCAAAGCAACCCCCAATAACGGAAAACATCAGGGTGCTACAGGCCAACGTGGGCAGGGGCAGAGCGGCACATCAGCTGTGCCTGTCCACGGCAATGGCAAGAGGCGCGCAAGTAGCATTAATAAGTGAGCCAAACAACGCCAGGGTGGACTCCTCGTGGGTGTCAGACGGGCCCATGGGGGATGTAGCACTCAAGATCCTGGGAGGACTCCAAGGGCGCGTCATGTCCCACGGCACACCCGCGAGGGGAATTGCATGGATAAAGGCAGAGGGAATAACTTTGGTGGCTGCCTACTTATCACCAAACGCGAGCAGACAGCGAGCTCAGGAATGGCTCAGCGAACTTGAGAACATAATCAGGAACTCGGGCGACCACGTAATCCTGGCAGGGGATCTAAATGCTAAGTCTGCGCACTGGGGGTCCCCAACCACGGACACCAGGGGCGAGGAAATCACCGAAATGGCGGCCGCACTAGATCTGGTGGCCTGCAACACGGGCAGAGAACCAACCTTCGTCAGAAGAAACTCGTCTTCCCATATCGACGTGACTCTTGCAACAACTAGGCTCCTGGGAAGAGTAAGAGGGTGGCAGGTGCTGGACGAGGAAACCCTGAGCGACCACCGGTACATACAGTTCAACATCGAACCGTGTGCCGGGGCCGCACCCCCCCCCCCCCCCCCCGATTCCACTCAACACAAGATACCATGTCACCCAAGCGCTGGGCAACCGACAAGCTTGACCCAGACAGGCTGAACGAGACTTTAGTCGAGCTACTACGGACAATCGACACAGAGGAGACAACCGACCAGATGGCAGAAACAATAAACACCATCCGCCAGGAGGCCTGCGAAGCGGCGGTTCCAGTGAAACATGCCAGGGGCCAACGCAAGGCGGTCTACTGGTGGTGCACCGAAGTGGCGGCAGCTAGAACAATAGCAAACAAGACCAGACGCAAGGGCCAGCGGAGCACCCACGGATCACCTGGAGGAGCAATACAGGGAAGCTCGCAGGACCTACAGGCATGAGATCGAGCGCAGTCAGAGACGCTCCTGGAAGAAACTCTGTCAGTAGGTGGAGGATGACCCGTGGGGGCTCGCATACAAGATCGTAACCAAGAAGCTGACAGCCCGTCAAATGGGCCCGGAGGCTACGGTACCCGGCGGGGTCAGGGCAGTTGTACACCTGGATGCGACGGGACCCCGAGCGAATGACGACAATTAGGAACTGGTCTGGGAAGAGGATGAGGTGACCACGGCCCTCTAAAACCTTCCGACGAATAAAGCCCCAGGGCCAGATGGGGTGCCCAATGAGGTACTAAGACTGGCAGCAGCAATGCACAGGATAGCAAACAGATGCGCGACCACGGGCACCTTTCCCAGACGCTGGAAGACTGCCAGACTGGTCCTCCTTCCCAAACCAGGGAAGGACCCAACTGAACCAAATGCATACCGCCCGCTGTGCCTACTGGACGGGATTGCGAAAACCATGGAAAGACTAATCTCAAACAGGCTCCAAGACGCGCTAGACTGCGCAGGAGGACTACACGACCACCAGTACGGATTCCGCAAAGGAAGATCCACCAGCGATGCCATACTGGCGGTACGTGAAGTGGTTGGCCAGGCGAACGCAGGAACATGGAGAACTAGGGAGCACTGTCTGTTGGCCACCCTGGACGTGACCAACGCCTTCAACACGCTACCATGGGTGGTCATCACGACAGCGTTGCGTGCAAGGGGCATAGACGAGCAGCTGGTAAGGCTAGTGGACAACTACCTGAACAACCGGGAAGTGATCTTTGAGAGCCCTTTAGGTGTTGTATCGCACGAGGTAAAGGGGGGGGGGGGTGCCCCAAGGATCCGTGCTGGGCCCCCTCCTATGGAACGTCGCGTTTGATGACGCGCTGAGGCTACCACTCCCAGAAGGAGTTACCTCGATAGCCTTCGCTGACGACCTGGCGGTCGTAGCGAGGGCAAGAAACCTGCAGGACGCCAAAACCAAACTGGCAGACGCCACTGACACCTTTACAGCATGGGTGGGGAGCAGGGGCCTGAAGATTGCTGTCGGCAAGACTCAGGTAGCCCTACTATCAACGAAGAGGGCAGGCACCATCAGAGCAGCCCAGGACACAATTGACCTGTTAGGCTCCACACACAACATCGAGCGCAAACTCACATACCTAGGCACAATAGCGGAGGCCAATGTGAACTGTACGGCACAAGTGATTTCAGCATCCCAGAAGGCTGCGCGGACAGAGGCGGCCCTATCGAGGTTGCTCCCAAACGTAGACGGCCCGAGTGATAAGAAACGGAGGTTGCTTGCTATGGTTATGCGGGCCCAGCTCCTTTACGCAGCCCCGGCCTGGGTTGGCGCCATCAGAACCCAGAAAAACAAGGGCAGGCTACGAAGGGCTCTGCGCACCAGCACTCTTCGTATCATTCGGGCGTACCGCACTATTTCAATGGATGCGGCGGAGGTGCTCGCGGGAACACCCCCTGGTGACCTCATGGTGGTGGAAAGGGCCCAGACCTTTGCGGCTACAAGGAGCGGAGTGGATCTGAAGGCGGCCAAGCAGGAGAGCAGCGAAACCACTCTAACCACCTGGCAATGCAGATGGGAAGGGACTGCGAAGGGAAGCTGGACAAAGAAATTCATCCCCGAAATTAAGCCTTGGGTAACAAGAAGACATGGGGAGCTGGACCATTGGTCTACGCAGCTCTTGTCGGGACACGGCACCTTCCAGTCCTACCTCTTCCGGATAGGCAAGGCCGCAGTGGCTAGATGTCGGTACTGCGTGGACGTTGACGATCCACTCCACACACTTTACCACTGTCCGAGATGGCATGAGGAAAGAACCGTACTATGGACTGAACTTGGAGGTGAAGCCACCCCTAGAGAAATAGGCCAATGTATGATCGACGACAAAAGAATGTGGAAATCCGTCACCAGGTTTGCCGGCAATGTTATGAGACAGAAGTACAGTGACGACCTAAACAGATGACTGACGCGACCAGGACAACTGACAAGACATACACGAGACCAAGACAAACGAGCAGACCAAAACCATCACGCACCGAGCAGCAGAAAGGGTGCGAGAAAATCAGAAACAGCACGTCAGTGCGAGTGCCTACGCGGCAGTGCCATGAGAGACAACGATAAACAGAGCGAGAGACTGACCTACGGACTGACGAGTGACGGTACGGGGGGCTTAGCGTGCCTCTGAGGCGGACAAGCCCCTCGCTACAGAACCTGAGTTTTTGGTTTAGCCGGTAGGCGCCCCGGACAGAATGCGGGGTGAATCCGGCACTACCCGCGCCTCTAACACCAAGCGGTGGATAGGGGGGTGCGGGTGTCTTTTGAAGATTCCACCTCAGACGAAAAAAAAAAAAAAAATTAGCTGACGACACAATCATGGGCAGAAACTGTAAGTTTCACCAATGATCCTGGTTGATATCGCTGGCATTATTGTGACCTTGAACAAACCTGTACAGATTTCTTAGAAATCTCGCTTGTCAAGGACACGCCTTACTATCTATAAGTGGTTAATATTAATTAATTTGAGAAGTGCTGCATTAAGAGGTCACTGAAATATTCCAATAAGAGGTTTATGAGCCTAGTTTCATGATGTTTACTGAAGAAACCTGGTTTCTAATTGTCTGACGGATGCACGCGGCGCTATAACCAAAGAGGTCAAAAGCATTGATTAGTCATAATCACAAAACATGCTAGAAATGCACGGTCATAATTAATCAATGTCACAAGCCTGTATTTGTCTTAATTTAAAAGTGAATTGATGCATACGTGACCTCTTATTGGCTAACAGATGAACGACGACACTGTAACGGAAGGCAGAAATATATTCTACATTTCAATAACACCAGCGCCATCTAGCGGGATATTGATGAAGCTTACAGTTCGAGCATTTTGGCGCTCGAGTCGCACTGCTTGAATTTAAAATATTTTGGCGCTCTTGACACGTCGGTAGAAAAATGGTAATAACTAAATAATTATAATAAATAAAGCAAAACAGACTGAATCAAAGTTTTAAGAAATAAAATCCTCTATAACTTACTACTATAAATTACTTTGAGAAGTGCTGGATTAAGAGGTCGCTGAAATATTCCAATCAGAGGTTTTCGGAGCATTAAATTAGTTTCTTATGAGAACATATTTATTGGAGATGTTCGTGAGGAAGATATTCTATTTTTTTAGAAATGTATCATCCGCTGTGGCATTTCAGGTGTGGTTTATTGGTCGCTAGCCAGACGGGTGGTTCATCTAACGAGTGATTTTATTTGGGGTAAAAAAATTAGGTCTAGGGTCCTAAAATAAGTAAATACGGCGCTGTTTGGTATATATCCACTACAAGTATATTTCTCACTCACCCACTATGTACCCTCATTCCATTTACTTCTATGTATAATGAAGTATTCCGTAAATAAAGAAAATTAATATATAAAGATGTCTTCTCATTGCATCAAAAAACGTGTTTCCTCACGTCTTGCAAGAAAATATATCGATTACTGCTTGAGTTCAACATATACTTTTATTTATCTGATATAATTTTAAACAGTACAGGAAACAGCTTCAATATATTCATCTTAAAACGTAATACTCGTAACAATAGCCGAGAAACTTTAAACACTCGAATACTGAGTAGCAAGAAACATCAGTTTCATTTTGCGCATGCGCGTGTGGAGCGGGGGGGAGTGGGGGGTAACGGCTTTTGAAATACACGGATTGCAAATTTTTAAATTGCTTTCCGGATACAATCTCGCACTTTTTGAAAATTAGTAGTAGTTGCTGTAACCATTGTAAACAGCATCAATGAAAACTTCGCTCTCTGTCATTGATGCAGTTGGCAATGCTGTAACTGGCTATCGAGCTCCGGGTCCTGCTGCAGTTTGATTGAAAATTAATAAATTATAAAAAGACATCTGACAGTTAGCTATTGAACATCAGCGCATGCGCAAAATAAAAGCTGCGCGTTTTCAATGAATTACCCCGGTGGACGTTGTCCAGGGCAACCTTAACCGCAGGGCTAAATAGCCCTGGGGCTGGATTTTTGAGCGATCGCTATGAATATAGAGATCGAGACACGTTCGCTATTATTGAAAATGGTGTCGATTTTTAGCCCTAGAGAATGCTCATATTTGACAGAACTAAGAGCTTGACAGTAGTTAGATTTTGACATTAATTATTGAGTTAATTTTATTGATTCAGCGCTATGAAACGTGTACGCTTATAGAGCAAGATAATAGAGATCGGTCAAAAATCGCATCCCTGGGGCGCAGTTTTTATTGAAGTCACCCCGATCGAGCTAGCCATCTCGTGTATTTTCTTATGAAGGCGCACAATTTTTAGTAGCCCACGGGTGCCGAATATCCTAGGCCCCGCCCCGCCCCGGGCCGTAACTAGAGCACAGGAAGACACCGAAGAAGAAAACCTCCTCTTATGCGGACAACTAATAGGCGGGGGGGCGGCCGGCCCCGGTCTTAAAATCATTAACGAATACTGCTAGTAGAAAACCCTGTGGTGAGTTGATTTTGTACTTTTTTTAGAGGGTGCCTCGCCGATTCAGACGAAGCTGTACTGGTTGTCAACGGCTCTGCTCGACGTCTCGTTTATCTGCTCCCAGGTTGTCTCCTGCGTGCGGATGCTGCCGCCGTGAGTTTGCACCTAAAAACAATAACACAACAGTGCAAAAATAGCTTTGGTTTGTATGCGTGACTAAACCCCGCGCATGTGCATTACAATAATTAGTGATAGTTTCACTAACGGTATATAACGCATGCGCAATGCATTACCAGCTTTGGTATCGCTGCCCCCACCCCCCATTTCAAGCGCCTACTAGTATATTTACCATTGGTAACTATTACAAACCAAATACAGTAGAACTGAGGTTTATTAATCCTTTGTTAATTTTCTCATTTAACACATGTTTCTAGTGTTTTAATTTTGTAATTACATCACAACTAATGACGTCATTACATGTTGCTAATATTCAATACTAATAGAACTGCCATAATGTGTTTATAACGTACATTGATCACCAATGACGTCATAATTTGTGAAGCAAACTGAGGTTTATTAATCCTTTGTTAATTTTCTCATTTAACATATGTTTCTAGTGTTTTAATTTTGTAATTACATCACAACTAATGACGTCATTACATGCTACTAATGTTCAATACTAATAGAACTGCCATAATGTGTTTATGACGTACATTGATTACCAATGACGTCATAATTTATGAAGCAAACTGAGGTTTATTAATCCTTTGTTAATTTTCTCATTTAACATATGTTTCTAGTGTTTTAATTTTGTAATTACATCACAACTAATGACGTCATTACATGTTACTAATGTTCAATACTAATAGAACTGCCATAATGTGTTTATAACGTACATTGATCACCAATGACGTCATAATTTGTGAAGCAAACTGAGGTTTATTAATCCTTTGTTAATTTTCTCATTTAACATATGTTTCTAGTGTTTTAATTTTGTAATTACATCACAACTAATGACGTCATTACATGCTACTAATGTTCAATACTAATAGAACTGCCATAATGTGTTTATGACGTACATTGATTACCAATGACGTCATAATTTATGAAGCAAACTGAGGTTTATTAATCCTTTGTTAATTTTGTCATTTAACACATGTTTCTAGTGTTTTAATTTTGTAATTACATCACAACTAATGACGTCATTACATGTTACTAATGTTCAATACTAATAGAACTGCCATAATGTGTTTATGACGTACATTGATCACCAATGACGTCATAATTTATGAAGCAAACTGAGGTTTATTAATCCTTTGTTAATTTTCTCATTTAACATATGTTTCTAGTGTTTTAATTTTGTAATTACATCACAACTAATGACGTCATTACATGTTACTAATGTTCAATACTAATAGAACTGCCATAATGTGTTTATGACGTACATTGATCACCAATGACGTCATAATTTATGAAGCAAACTGAGGTTTATTAATCCTTTGTTAATTTTCTCATTTAACATATGTTTCTAGTGTTTTAATTTTGTAATTATATCACAACTAATGACGTCATTACATGTTACTAATGTTCAATAATATTACAACTGCCATAATGTGTTTATGACGTACATTGATCACCAATGACGTCATAATTTATGAAGTAAACTGAGGTTTATTAATTCTTTGTTAATTTTCTCATTTAACACATGTTTCTAGTGTTTTAATTTTGTAATTATATCACAACTAATGACGTCATTACATGTTACTAATGTTCAATACTAATAGAACTGCCATAATGTGTTTATGACGTACATTGATCACCAATGACGTCATAATTTATGAAGCAAACTGAGGTTTATTAATCCTTTGTTAATTTTCTCATTTAACATATGTTTCTAGTGTTTTAATTTTGTAATTACATCACAACTAATGACGTCATTACATGTTACTAATGTTCAATACTAATAGAACTGCCATAATGTGTTTATGACGTACATTGATCACCAATGACGTCATAATTTATGAAGCAAACTGAGGTTTATTAATCCTTTGTTAATTTTCTCATTTAACATATGTTTCTAGTGTTTTAATTTTGTAATTATATCACAACTAATGACGTCATTACATGTTACTAATGTTCAATAATATTACAACTGCCATAATGTGTTTATGACGTACATTGATCACCAATGACGTCATAATTTATGAAGTAAACTGAGGTTTATTAATTCTTTGTTAATTTTCTCATTTAACACATGTTTCTAGTGTTTTAATTTTGTAATTATATCACAACTAATGACGTCATTACATGTTACTAATGTTCAATACTAATAGAACTGCCATAATGTGTTTATGACGTACATTGATCACCAATCACGTCATAATTTATGAAGCAAACTGAGGTTTATTAATTCTTTGTTAATTTTCTCATTTAACACATGTTTCTAGTGTTTTAATTTTGTAATTATATCACAACTAATGACGTCATTACATGTTACTAATGTTCAATACTAATAGAACTGCCATAATGTGTTTATGACGTACATTGATCACCAATCACGTCATAATTTATGAAGCAAACTGAGGTTTATTAATCCTTTGTTAATTTTCTCATTTAACATATGTTTCTAGTGTTTTAATTTTGTAATTACATCACAACTAATAACGTCATTACATGTTGCTAATGTTCAATAGTAATAGAACTGCCATAATGTGTTTATGACGTACATTGATCACCAATGACGTCATAATTTATGAAGCAAACTGAGGTTTATTAATCCTTTGTTAATTTTCTCATTTAACATATGTTTCTAGTGTTTTAATTTTGTAATTACATCACAACTAATGACGTCATTACATGTTGCTAATGTTCAATACTAATAGAACTGCCATAATGTGTTTATGACATACATTGATCACCAATGACGTCATAATTTATGAAGCAAACTGAGGTTTATTAATCCTTTGTTAATTTTCTCATTTAACATATGTTTCTAGTGTTTTAATTTTGTAATTACATCACAACTAATGACGTCATTACATGTTACTAATGTTCAATACTAATAGAACTGCCATAATGTGTTTATAACGTACATTGATCACCAATGACGTCATAATTTATGAAGCAAACTGAGGTTTATTAATCCTTTGTTAATTTTCTCATTTAACATATGTTTCTAGTGTTTTAATTTTGTAATTACATCACAACTAATGACGTCATTACATGTTGCTAATGTTCAATACTAATAGAACTGCCATAATGTGTTTATGACATACATTGATCACCAATGACGTCATAATTTATGAAGCAAACTGAGGTTTATTAATCCTTTGTTAATTTTCTCATTTAACATATGTTTCTAGTGTTTTAATTTTGTAATTACATCACAACTAATAACGTCATTACATGTTGCTAATGTTCAATAGTAATAGAACTGCCATAATGTGTTTATGACGTACATTGATCACCAATGACGTCATAATTTATGAAGCAAACTGAGGTTTATTAATCCTTTGTTAATTTTCTCATTTAACATATGTTTCTAGTGTTTTAATTTTGTAATTACATCACAACTAATGACGTCATTACATGTTACTAATGTTCAATACGACTAGAACTACCATAATGTGTTTATGACGTACATTGATCACCAATGACGTCATAATTTATAAAGCAAACTGAGGTTTATTAATCCTTTGTTAATTTTCTCATTTAACACATGTTTCTAGTGTTTTAATTTTGTAATTACATCACAACTAATGACGTCATTACATGTTACTAATGTTCAATACTAATAGAACTGCCATAATGTGTTTATGACGTACATTGATCACCAATGACGTCATAATTTATTAAGCAAACTGAGGTTTATTAATCCTTTGTTAATTTTCTCATTTAACATATGTTTCTAGTGTTTTAATTTTGTAATCACATCACAACTAATGACGTCATTACATGTTACTAATGTTCAATACTAATAGAACTGCCATAATGTGTTTATGACGTACATTGATCACCAATCACGTCATAATTTATGAAGCAAACTGAGGTTTATTAATCCTTTGTTAATTTTCTCATTTAACATATGTTTCTAGTGTTTTAATTTTGTAATTACATCACAACTTATGACGTCATTACATGTTACTAATGTTCAATACTAATAGAACTGCCATAATGTGTTTATGACGTACATTGATCACCAATCACGTCATAATTTATGAAGCAAACTGAGGTTTATTAATCCCTTGTTAATTTTCTCATTTAACATATGTTTCTATCTTGTGTTCCATTGTCTGGGGGTTTAAAAACGTGTGCTTGAAAATCAGATAAACTAACAATGCTATTAACATACAACCCATCCATTATCACTACTGAATTGAACAAAACAAAACAAAAATAACCAAGGTCACGCGATATATAGGTGTGGACAGTGGAAGAGAACAAAAGAAACCTCTTGGTCCGGTTTATGAAGGTTGAAAAAATAAAACTCGGTGTCTTGTCCTGTATTTTTTTTTCGTACGTATTTTTATATATGTATATATTTTACAAAATAAAGGCTCATTCAATTGGCGTTCGGAAACAAAAGTAAAACGGAGTACAACGTGTGTGGACAGTGGCGTAGGGTAATAAGTTACGAGTATGTTCACAGACTGTGGTTGGGTGAGTATTGCGTTTGCTCTCTTCAAAAACAAAAAAAGAATCACAATTAACAATTATTTTATATAACTTACTGCGCATGCGTGCAACAAACCAACAACACAAGTAAAAGTAAATTAAACAAAAAAAGGAAACACAAGGTGGATGATCCGCAAATAGGGTATTAGATTAATTGGATACAATATTTAAAAGAGATAGGGAGATCATACATAAGGTTAAAGTGTGACGTCAGAGTGGGGTTATATTAAAACAAAACAAGCATGTTGCGCATGCGCGCACTATACTATATGCTTGTATATTAAGTATAAACTAAAACAGTGCTGAAATAAACTGTTGGTACAATCAAACTATTGTTAAGAGTGAATTACATTGTGGCTCGGTTGTATAAAGCAGATAACTCTCGAGTTAATTTCCAATCAGTGATTCTAACCTCACTTTTGACAACTTTGACACATATTGCGACGTTGCCATATATAAACAGAGGTATACGAGGCTATGAAATAGAAAGTTATGGAACAATATAATCACGCGTTATAGTTATCTCGCCTTTATATAACCGACCAGTTAGTTCAGGCAGTGCACTAAACTGTTGGTGGATGGTACAATCAAACCACTTATTTCTTGTACAGCACAGTTTCTGATTTACACGATTCAAATATCAACTGTTGTTCAAGTCACTTGACGAATCTAACACAATCTAATTAACGCTTAACAATAGTTAGATTGCACCAACCACCATGAAAGTTTAGTTCAGGAAATGGCCAACCTCCAGCAGCTGTTTTTGCCTATACTCATCAGCTGCTTTCGTTTATCGTTCGAGAGCATTTCTAGGGTGTTCTATTGTACATTAGCATTATTTGGATTGTGTCTGTTATTACTTCAGATGCTTTTACGTTTGTCATTATTATTATTATTATATTTCACAAGAGATTAGATGGTAGGGCCAGGGAGTGGGGGGTGTTCTAACTGTCAAACAAAAGTTCAAAATGTATCCAAACAATGACTCACATTCTGACGTCACACTCTTACAATATTACCCGTTTAACACAACTAGAGTGTATGTATAGGAGAGAGAGAGCACTTGAAATGGCTGTAAAAATGGGATCAAATAACAGCACACGGGATTTAGTAAGTGTAAATTAATCACTATTTTAAAGTCGTTGCCGACTGTTTTGACACTTAAAAACTAAAAATCTCACAACTTAAGTAGTTTTAAAATATATGATTCGTATTGCACCTCTATGTTTGTTTGTTTGCTGTTCACAAAATGTAACTTAAATTTAAATGACCTTGGGTGACCTTCAAGTTTGCATCGTAGACTTTGATGGGACAATCATAACATAACTGCAAAAAATGAGATCAAACTTGCACTAGTGAAACTGATAACAAAACGAATGCGCGAGCATATGGTAAATATTGATGCTTGCACATGCGCGTTGTTTTTGTATATATAACAGCATATTATACGAATACTTGCGCATGCGCAATAAATTTTGTTCAAAAGCGCACGGTAAATATTAATATTTGCGCATGTGTAATATTTTTATACACAAAATACTTGAGCTAGCCTGCACGGGTCTACCTTTAACCCCGAAAACTTCATTTTCTACATCAAAATTCTAAGCTAATGGGAATGAACCCAGATTCAACCCTATTAAGTTACATATTTGAGTATTTACCGCAGTCCTTTATATTCTAGATATAAAAACGGTCGGTGTATGTATAAAAGAAATTGCGCATGCTCAAATGAAAATATTTAAAATATAAAAAGCATTATTGAGCATGCGCAAATATTAATAATAATTAAAATTTGTTAAAAATAGATAATGCTAAAATTTCAAAAATCCTAGCGGTCAGCAACCAATGTCAAGCTTTATCTATTTTTGAATGCATTATAATTAGTATTACTATTATTGCGCATGCGCAATAAAGCATTTTATATAAGCATATTTTTTTTTGAGCATGTGCAATTTCTTTTATACACACAGGTAATTTACCGACCGTTTTTATATCTAAAATATAGCATGCGAGTTATATCTAGGTGGCACGTCAGATTTTTAAGATTTAGAGTAACACATCATACCTGAATTTAAATTTACTATATGCTTCTTAAAAAAACTTAATATTGCGCATGCGCTAGATATATAACATGTTCTTTACGATGATTCCAATAAACCTACTTTAATCCCTGCCATGACTGCTGCTAAATCTATATAGATCAGAGTAGCCAATAGTTAAGACTTAGAGTAACACATCATACCTGAATTTAAATTTACTATATGCTTATTAAAAAAAACTTAATATTGCGCATGCGCTAGATATATAACTTGTTCTTTACAATGATTCCAATAAATCTACATAGATCAGAGTAGCCAATAGTTAAGACTTAGAGTAACACATCATACGTGAATTTAAATTTACTATATGCTTATTAAAAAAACTTAATATTGCGCATGCGCTAGATTTATAACTTGTCTATTACTATGCACCATCATAGATCGCAACAAACCTACTCTAATCCCTGCCATGACTTCTGCTAAATCTACATAGATCAGACTAGCCAGTAGTTAAGATTTAGAGCAGCACTTCATACCTGAATTAAAATTTACCATATGCTCATAAAAAAACATAATATTGCGCATGCGCTAGATTTATAACGTGCCATCTACGATGCACCCTCAAAGATCGCAACAAACACAATAAAACACATAATAAATAAAATATCAATAAAAAATATTGGCAAGACTGGTTTTGTACTGGACTATAAATCGGAATGTGGCTTGGCTGTGAACTCTTTTTGAGGAGCATGTTGTTTCACTTTGTTTGTGTGTGTGTATATGGGTGTGGCTGTGTTGTTTCTTCTCGTTACTCAAAAAACTAACAAAAACAAAATTTGTCCCGCCCTCGTTACAGTAAAGTTTGGAACGGGCGGAAGTAAAGCTCGTCCCCTAGTAAGTAATAAATATATGTACAAATTAAAAAGTAAAGCGTCGAATTCATCATCACAAAAGAAAAACAATAATCATCATCAAGTTGAAGCAGAGAGGCGCACCCACGATGAGAATACAACGAACAAAGAAAGCGCTGCACAAGCCCAACATCAAGGTCAACTGAGCTGAATGATTTTGGTTTGTGGGGCGCTGTAATGTAAATGCGGGCATGCGATGTTAGGTTGTTTCAAACAAATTTACCACCACAATAAAACAGTTACTGCTTGCGCTGCGAATTTGGCAACGCCTACAAAAACAGACCCCGCCCATTTGGACGCATGCCCCGTAATCGCAGTGCTTGCAATTCACGAGTATTTTAATCAAAACGAATGTTTTTGAGATTAATAAATTTTGAAAATAGTTCACTTGTCGCTGGACCGAAAGGTTGCGCGGCTGCAACTAATAGAAGATTGGTAACGCCCATAAAAACAGACCCCGCCCATTTGGACTCAAACCCCGTAGCGGGTGTGTGCTAGTAAATCACGAGTATTTTTTAGAAAAGCGAAAGCTATAGCCGCAGTGCTTGTAATTCACGAGTATTTTAATCAAAACGAATGTTTTTGAGATGAATAAATGTTGCAAATAGTTCATTTGTCGCTGGACCGAAAAGTTGCGCGGCTGCAACTAATAGAAAATTGGCAACGCCCATAAAAACAGACCCCGCCCACTCGGACTCAAAACCCGTAGAGGGTGTGTGCTAGTAAATCACGAGTATTTTTTTAGAAAAGCGAAAGCTATAGCCGCAGTCGTTTTTGAGATTAATTAATTTTGTGAATAATTCAGTTGTCGCTGGGTTGCGATTGCAATTAATTGGAAGTTTGTAACGCCCACAAATAACAGACCCCGCCCATTTGGACTCACGCCCCGTAGAGGGTGCGCTAAAACAATCACGAGTTTTTCAGAAAAACGAAAGCTAGAACCACAGTCGTTCTTGAGGTTAATTAATTTTGTGAATAATTCAGTTGTAGGTGAATCACGGCTGTAACCCGTAGAAGGTGTGCTAAGTAAATCACGAGTATTTTGAGAAAACCAAAAGTTGGAGCCGCAGTCGTTTTGGAGGTTAATTAATTTTGTAAATAATTCAGTTTTAACTGAATCGCGGCTGCAACTAATTGAATGTTGGTAACGCCCACAAATAACAGACCCCGCCCATTTGGACTCACGCCCCGTAGAGGGTGTGCTAAGTTTTTCAGAATAGCAAAAGTTGGAGCCACGGACGTTTTTGAGGTTAATTAATTTTGTTAATAATTCAGTTGTGAATCACTGAATCGCGGTTGCAACTAATTGAAAGTTGGTAACGCCCACAAATAACAGAACCCGCCCATTTGGGGACTCACGCCCCGTGGAGGGTGCGCTAAAACAATCACGAGTTTTTCAGAAAAACGAAAGCTAGAACCACAGTCGTTCTAGAGGTTAATTAATTTTGTAAATAATTCAGTTTTCACTGAATCACGGCTGTAACTAATTGAATGTTGGTAACGCCCACAAATAACAGAACTCGACCATTTGGACTCATACCCCGTAGAGGTGTGCTAAGCAAATCAAGAGTTTTTCAGAAAAGCAAAAGTTGGAGCCACGGACGTTTTTGAGGATAATTAATTTTGTAAATAATTCAGTTGTCATTGAATCGCGGCTGCAACTAATTGAAAGTTGGTAACGCCCACAAATAACAGACCCCGCCCATTTGGACTCACGCCCCGTAGAGGGTGTGCTAAGTTTTTCAGAATAGCAAAAGTTGGAGCCACGGACGTTTTTGAGGTTAATTAATTTTGTAAATAATTCAGTTTTGAATCACTGAATCGCGGTTGCAACTAATTGAAAGTTGGTAACGCCCACAAATAACAGAACCCGCCCATTTGGACTCACGCCCCGTAGAGGGTGCGCTAAAACAATCACGAGTTTTTCCAGAAAAACGAAAGCTAGAACCATAGTCGTTCTTGAGGTTAATTAATTTTAAATAATTCAGTTGTAGCTCAATCGCGGCTGCAATTAATTGAAAGTTAGTAACGCCCACAAATAACAGACCCCGTCCATTTGAACTCATACCCCGTAGAGGGTGTGCTAAGTAAATCAAGAGTTTTTCAGAAAAGCAAAAGTTGGAGCCACGGACGTTTTTGAGGTTAATTAATTTTGTAAATAATTCAGTTGTCACTGAATCGCGGTTGCAACTAATTGAAAGTTGGTAACGCCCACAAATAACAGAACTCGCCCATTTGGACCCACGCCCCGTAGAGGGTGTGCTAAATCAATCACGAGTTTTTCAGAAAAACCAAAGCTAGAACCACAGTCGTTCTTGTTGTTAATTAATTTTGTAAATAATTCAGTTGTAGCTGCATCGCGGCTGCAAGTTAGTATCGCCCACAAATAACAGACCCCGCCCATTTGGACTCATTCCCCGCAAACGATCTGCTTCTAAATCACGAATCATTTTGAGAAAAGCAGAGACATGGGTTCGAGTCCCACCGGTGTATGATTATGTGAGCCTAATTAATTTATGAAGAATGAAATGGCGAACGAGTGCTTGCGCAGCTGCAACCAGTACGACGTTGATGACGCTGACCGAAAGATGTAAACCCTAAATGGTGTACTAGTAAATCACAAGTAATTTTGAGCAAAGCGAAATGCGGAGACGTGGGTTTGAGTCCCATAATGCATTTTTGAGGTTAATTAAAATTATGAATAATTCAATTGTCGCTAAACCGGGAGGTTGCGCAACTGTAGCCAATACCAAATTGGCAACGCCCACAAAATAGACACCGCCCATTTGGACTTATGCTCCGTAAAACGGTTAGCTTGTAAATTACGAGTATTTTAAGGAAAACGAAAGCTGATGCCCGAGTCGTTTTTGAGATTATTTTTGTAAATAATTCATTTGTCACTGAACCGGGACCTAGCGCGGCTGCAACTATTGAAAATTGACAACGCCCACAAAAAAGACCCCGCCCATTTGGACTCATGCCCCGTAGAGGGTGTGCTAAGTAAATCACGAGTATTTTTTTGAGAAAAGCGAATGCAGGAGCCGCAGTCGTCTTTGGAGTTATTTAATTTTATGAATAAATTAGTTGTCACTGGATCGCGGCTGCAACTAATTAAAAGTTGGTAACGCGCTCAAAAACAGACCCCGCCCATTTGGACTCATGTCCCGAAAACGATGTCCTTCTAAAGCACGAATAATTTTGAGAAAAACAGCGATATGGGTTCGAGTCCCATCGGTGTATCAATCTATGAGCTTAATTAATTTTATGAATAATGTAATAGCGAAATCTTTGTCACTGGAACGAGTACTTGCGCAATTGCAGCCAGTACGAAGTTGGCGACGCTGGTAGAAACATGTAAACCGTAAACATGTGAACTAGTAAATCACGAGTAACTTTGAGCAAAGTGAACGACGGAGACGTGGGTTTGAGTCCCATACTGCTTTTTACAGGATAATTAACCTTATGCATAATTCAATTGTCGCTAGACTGCAGCCAACACCAAATTGGTAACGCCTACAAAAATAGACACCGCCCATTTGGACTCATGCCCCCGTAAGGGTGTGCTTGTAAATCACGAGGATTTTAAAGAAAACGAAAGCTGGAACCGGAGTCGTTTTTAAGATTAATTAATTTTGTGAATAATTTAGTTGTCACTGGACCGGGTTCTTGCGCGGCTGCAACTAATTGAAAATTGGCAACGCCCACAAAAATGAACCCCGCCCATTTGGACTCATGTCCCCGTAACGGTGTGCTTGTAAATCACCGGTATTTTAAAGAAAATGAAAGCTGGAGTTTTTTTTTAAGATTAATTAATTCTGTGAATAATTTAGTTGTCACTGGACCGGGTTCTTGCTCGGCTGCAACTAATTGAAAATTGGCAACGCCCACAAAAATGGACCCCGCCCATTTGGATTCATGTCCCCGTAACGGTGTGCTTGTAAATCACGAGTATTTAAAAAAACGAAAGCTTGAGCCGGGGTCGTTTTTAAGGTTTATTAATTTTGTGAAGAATTCAGCTGTCACTGGACCGGGTTCTTGCGTGGCTACAACTAATTGAAAATTGGCAGCGCCCACAAAAATGGACCCCGCCCATTTGGACTCATGTTCCGTAGAGGATGAGCTAAGTATAAATAAAGGGTTTTTGAGAAACGAGGAAGCTGATTGTTTTGAAATTAATTTTTTTTCTGTAAATCATTCAGTTGTCATTAAATCACGGCTGCAACTAATTGAAAGTTGGTAACGCCCACAAATAACAGACCCCGCCTATTTGAACTCACGCCCTCTACGGGGCATGAGTCCAAATAAAAAAAGCAAATAACAAGTATTTTGAGAAAAGCGAAAGGTGGAGCCGCAGTCGTTTTTAAGGTTAATTAATTCTGTGAATAATTCAGTTGTCACTGGATCGCGGCTGCAACTAATTGAAAGTTTGTGACGCCCACAATTAACAGACCTCGCCCATTTGCACTAATTGCCTGTAAACGATGTGCTTTTAATCACCAATAATTTTAATAAAAGCGGATACATGGGCTCGAGTCCCACCGGTGTATGAATTTGGGAGGTTAATTAATTGTATGAATAATGTAATGGCGAAACCTTTGTGGCTGGAACGAGCGCTTGCGCAATTACAGCCTTTATGAAGTAGACATGTAAACCGGAAACGGTGTACTAATAAATCACGAGTAATTTTAAGAAAAATTAAAGCAGGACGTGGATTTGAGTCCCATAATGCATTTTGAAGTTAATTAACATTACGTATCATTCAATAGCCGCTAGGCCGGGGGCTTGTGCAACTGCAGCCAATAACAAATTCGCAACGCCCACAAAAACGGACCCCGCCCATTTGGACTCAAACAAGGCTGCCCTAGTAATTGTTTTAAACAGTGGCAAATCCGCATCTATATGAAAGCCAGCAACATAAACTAACACACACTCTCCCTCTCTCACTCTCACACACACACATCTACTAATATCTTGCACTCGAGTTTTTTTTTTTTTTACACGAATGTGTTCATCTCACATGTTGGATCTCGGGCAGGGGCGGCACTCTCCTCTCGCCGTTGACGGGCTGCGCGGCTGCCCCGCCGCCGCCGCCGCGGCCCATCGAGCTCTGCAGCAGCCCGCGCGCCGTCGGGTTCACCACGAAGTCCGTCAGCATCACGTCCGAGTTGCCGCCGCTCTCGAGCGGGATCGGCTGCTGCCGGAAGTGCTCGAGCATCTCGTAGATCGTCTGGAACCAGAAGTGCTGCACGCGGCACTGGCCCTGCTCGTTGATCGTCATGCGCAGGTGCTTCGCGCGACCCTAAAGCCACAAACAAGTTAGGGCGGTTTCAGGGTGGGGGATGATGATGATTTGAAATAACACTGGGTTGCTCAGGGCTCATCTGCAGATTGCACTTAGTCTACTTGTGTGGGACCTTCGTGCATCCCCCAGTTGATGGGTGGGGATAACGGGGTAATAAGTAACCCATTGAATATTGAAAATTGTATTATTTGGGTGTCTATAAAATATCCGTTTATGTAGGTGTTTGTCTGTCCGCGTAGACATGGAGAGCGCCGGCAAGAGAGAGGAGCGCGATCAGCTCAAGCCGCGGGCGGGAAAGTGCATGCGTGCATTTGCATTTGCCGCTAATTCCTCACCCAATCGTGTCGCGCTGCCAAATATATAAATCCGATCTGGCCCGATTGCAATGATTTGCCAACAAATGTCCCTGCCAGATCACAGTTCGATGACGTCAAATGATTTCCTTTCACCATGTGATGCTCTTGTATACAGTCCTTGGGAATGGTCAGGGAGAGAATGAGGGAAGTGGAGTGGCAGGGAGATAGAAGAGACTAACTGAGGGCTCGTATAATTCTAGTAATGTGGATTGGAAACTGCGGGAAAACCCGCTGAGCTACAGGGGCGGGTGGAGCACGAAAAACAAAAACGAGACCCGGCTGGGAAGATAGAGGAAGAAAAGTGTGTGTGTGTGTGTGTGTGTGTGTGGATGGGGCTAGGATATGTAGAGGCACTCAGGTAACGAATATGTGAAAGTGAATGAAGAATGGGGGAGTGCAGAAAGTTGTAAATGGTTAAGAGAGGATCGGATAGGCGTGGAAATCTACAAACGGCTGGCGTGGGAAAGGCAGTTGGCGAAGGCAGAGAGTAATATAGTAAGGGGCGTGGCATGGTGGCGTAATAGGGTAAGAGGCGTGCCATTGTGACGTAATATGGTAAGAGGCGTGCCATTGTGACGTAATATGTTAAGAGGCGTGTCATTGTGACGTAATATGGTAAGAGGCGTGCCATTGTGACGTAATATGGTAAGAGGCGTGCCATTGTGACGTAAATGGTCTTTTAAACAGCAGTTAATCACATCAAATTATTAAATTACCTGGAAATTGAAGGTGAGCACGAACTCGCCCGTTCGGGTCTCGCTCTGCCTGACCAGAAACAGCCCGTGCGCAGACACACCGTCGTGCAGCACCAGCTGCGCAGCCTCAGACCGCCCCAGCGTGCCGTGGAACCAGAACTCCTTTTTCAGAGTCTGCCCAATATCGCTTTCAGCTGGAATAAAAAAGTAATATATACAGGGTAATTTACGGAGCCGCCCATTAAACCAACTCACCGATGCCGTCCAAGCTATTCGGGCACAGCTCGAAGTTGCTGCTGGAGGAGAGCCGGTCGCCGCCGCGGGCATGCCGCGGCGGCAGCTCGGGGGCATCGCCGTGGTAGTCCGGCTTGCCATCAGCGTGCCCGCCCTCAGGGCCGGGGGTGGAACGTATGCAGTATTTTATAGTTGCCAGCCAGGATCTACAAACATATATGCCTAGTTTTACGCATAAATATCTCAAGGTCAAAGCAATTCGCGAATCAGACCTAAAAAGCCTTGGTTTTCTAGGAAGCGGTGCCGATGAAATAACTAATTGAATAACTAACCATTTTTTGCAGTAAGTTGAGGTATTACTCTTTATGGAGAACCGTATTCGTTTATTTACACGAAAGATTATTTTTGTGACCTCAAAAGCGAGCGTTTTACGGTTTATGGAAGCTATTTTTAAATAATTATTTGGTCGACCAAAATCATTATTTGTCGCGGTGGTAAACAATTAGAAAAACAAACCTCATGTCATCGGTATCATGCGCCTCAATAACAAACTCCGTGTTTTTGTCCGCTTTTAGGACGAACGTGTTTTCGTGGTCGGGCATTTCCAGCGCGGTCGTCTCCCTCGCCTCAGTGATGAGGGCACAAAAAACGCCGCTGCGTGGCTGAAATGAATACAACAAAAAACTTAGTATGATATTTACTTTTTGTATATTATTGTTGTTGTGGTCCTGTATTGGATTTATTCTGTAGGATTATAAAATTTATTATATTTATCAACGAAATCCCCTAGTCAAGGACGGACTGGGGTATGATTCACTGGTCCACATTAACTAACCACAGTCAATTAGAGCAAAACTGGCGCGCGTAGATGTAGCCAATGAAAAAAAAGTAACGCCCACTAATATAAGCCACGCCCCCTAAATGATGTTCTAGTAATTGTTTTTTAAACGTAAATTTGCGTTTATATGAAAGTCAGCAACATAAACGACTCATAAAAACTCTCCTTGCATCTTCCCTTTCATTACATCCTTCTCTCCCAGTATGGGATATTTTACTCCACCAGCAGATATAAGTGTTTTTCACAATGGCTCGCTGTAGTGATAACAAGGCGGCAAGAAATTGTAGTCGTTGTAGTCACTGCATTTGTTACAATTTATAAGTAACTATCGGCCTGACTAAGCTCCCAAATCGAAAGGCCTCTGGGCCTGACGGGATACCCAATGAGGTCTTGAGAGCAGCTGCATCCTCACTTGCTAAGGACGTAACAACTCTAGTAAACAGATTCGTGGATGCCGAGGTCGGAAAAAAAATGTTCTCCCTGCATCAGGGGTCTGGCCGGGACAGTAGCCCCCGCCAACTCGGGACTGCCGGCCAAACATCATACTGGCAGGCGAGGGTCTGCTGATCCCGGTGGCGCCATGACGCAGGGCGACAAAAAAATTATATGTTCCATGTAGCTGCGATGTCTGTGTTGTCCAGGACTGATCGCCCCTAACGACGAACCTAGCGAGAACCAGCAGGACCACAAAAATATTAACATGACTGAACACAAAATAGATAAAACGTTTACCGCCCAGGGGCTGGATACCCCAGGGCCGGTCGGTGCGGGCATCGGAGTGGGTGCCTCCCGACCGTCAACCGACTACCACCAACCGGAGAGGAAACCAGACGGGGCCACTTACCCAAGACAAGACACAGCGCCTCCCGAAACTGTGGAAGACAAAGACGGCCGACACCCCTCGGCATTCGGGAACCCGATAGTCTCCGAATCGCTACTGGAGGGGGCGAACAAGCCAGAAAGCAGCGAACTCGAGAATACCAAGGCCACATCACCACCCGAAACGTGGCACACACCCACAGCAGGGAAGGGCGCAAGACCAAAAAATATGAAGGAGGTGCGAAACTCAACCGGCGAAATGTTGAAGGAACTGGAGGAAACCAGATCCCTAGTGTGGCGACTTATGGACACCGCGGGGAAATCCCGAAACATCCCCCGGGAGTCCAAACTTGATGCCAAACTACTGAGGGAGGCATATGACAGAATCTGGGAAACCTATGCCCGAGCCATGCGAACAAGCCCGGAATCGAAGCCAGACGACCCAGAAACCGACCTGAGGAAGCAGGTCGAAGAT
Source organism: Lordithon lunulatus (assembly GCA_963942505.1). NCBI lineage: Eukaryota > Metazoa > Arthropoda > Insecta > Coleoptera > Staphylinidae > Lordithon > Lordithon lunulatus. The sequence continues at coordinate 11,453,416 of OZ012675.1, forward strand.
CTAAAAAGGGACAAGCAAAAGGCCGAAGCGGAACTAACAGCAATGAGGAGGGAGCTGTAGGAAATCCGCGAGGAACTAAAGTCGCGGAGCCAACAGAAAGACCAGCAACAGAGGGAATTCCACCACGATAGGACCAAACGAATCAAGGCGGCCATAACGGCCCACACAACGATCACGGAAGCAAGGGCAATAGCAGAGGAGGACTGGCCGGAGGAGGCGTACGACCTGACGACGTACGTCGCCCCTAAAGACGTCACTCCTTCCCCTGAAGTCCTCTTGATCAGGCTCATCGACAAGGACTGCCGTTCGGTAAACACCGGGAGCAAAGCGGGGAAAAGAATCTCCGAGCTAGCAGGCCGGGGCATTGTCGAGGGGGAAATGGCAACAATAGCCAAAACAATAGAGGTGTTAGACTGCGGAGGCCCGCAATATAGACAGCGCTGGGTAACGCACTACATAATGTATGATCCCGACACGGAGGAGACAGTGTTTAGCTCCCTATACCGAGGCATCCAAAAAGCAAAGGAGTCAATCCTAGCATCCGGCGCCAAGGAGACGAGAGTGGAATGGGGAAGCGCCACCACGACGCAGGCCAGGAAGCTACTCGAGATCCAGCTGGCCAACACCGGGATAGAAGTTAAGATAAGGCGACCGGACCCAAACACGGCACAGGGCCCCAGGACCGACATCACCTGAAACCCACAACCACCACCACCAAAAGCTAAGCAGGACGAGGTTATAATAGTAACACCTGTGGAGGGGCAAACGTACCTGGTCAGCAGGGTCCGAGAAGCGGACGTCGGCTCGGAGAACATCCTCCGAATGGACAGATCGGAGAACGGCCACCTACGTATAAAAGTCAGGGGCTCCGGGGGTAGAGTAGACGCACTCTGCTCCATCATCCAAAACACAACCCGGGGATCGTCCGCACGAGTTAGCAGACCGGGCGCAGTCCTGCACCTCAGGGTACTGGACTGCATAACCACCCAAGAGGAGGTGGAAAGAGCTATACAGGAGGCCCTCCCCCAAGACCACAGGAAGGCGTTCCGAGTGGGCCCCCTGAGACCGGCCTACGGCAGCGCACAGGCGGTCACAGTAACAACATCACCAGTCGTGGCCGACCTGCTAACATCCAAAAGGATCAAAGTGGGCCTAGTGCAGGTGAAGCCCACCCGTCGCGAGGAGGTCCCAAGCGGATGCACTAAGTGCTGGCTTGACGGACACGGAGCAAACAAATGTATCGGCCCAGACAGGCGGAAACTATGCATCCGCTGCGGCAAGGAGGGCCACGAGGCACGAACGTGCAAGACGGAGATGCCACACTGCGCGGTGTGTAACGTAGACGGCCACCCAGTAGCTAGCTTCCGCTGCCCAGCCAAAGCGGAGGCAATAGAAAGACGCAAGGGGCGCCGGAGGGAGTGCGACCAAACAACTACTAGGATAATCAAGGTCCTCCAAGCCAACGTTGGCAGGGGCAGGGCCGCCCACCAGCTCCTGCTAGCGGAGGAGAGAAAGATGGGGGCGGATATCATCATAGCCTCCGAGCCCAACCACGCCAGGCTGGACCCATCGTGGGTGACTGACGGGCCCAAGGGGGACGTAGCCATAAAATCGCTTGGCAGCCTCCATGGACGCATTAACGCCTTCGGAACACCCACGAAAGGAATCACATGGGTCCGCTTTGATGATATCACCATAACGGCGTGCTACCTGTCACCCAACTGCGGCAGGGAACAGGAGCGCCGGTGGCTGACAACACTGGAGGAGACGCTCAGAGAGACAAGAGGGGCATACATAGCCGCAGGCGACTTTAACGCATGGGCAACTGCGTGGGGCTCCCGTTGCACCAAGGCTAGAGGGAGGCAGTGTTGGAGCTAGCAGCAGCACTCAACCTGTCTGTCTGCAACGAGGGAAGGACGCCAACCTTCAGAAGAGGGGAATCGACGTCCCACATCGACCTTACAATTGCATTACCGCAGGCAGCCAGGCGGGTGAACGGGTGGCGCGTGTTGGACGAAGAGACACTGAGTGATCACCTCTATATAACCTACAACATCGGGGTAGGAGGCATCACTCAGATCGGAGCCCAACAGCCCCAGCTCCAGCACACCACGACCCTCAGCAGAAGGTGGATACTGGAGAACGTAGACGGGGAAGCAATTGCCCAGACTATCCTGGAGGCAGGAGACGCCCCCCAAGGTGACGCGGACGTGGACGCCCTGGCCATCCGACTCGTACAAAGAGTGACCGAAGCGTGCCACACCCACGTCAAGTCAAAGGCGGCCACCAGTAGCCGGAGGAGAGGGGTCTACTGGTGGTGCCAAGAAGTAGCGGACCTCCGCACCCTCACGAACAGAGCCAGGAGAAGGGCCCAGCGCGCTAGAGCAGCAGTTGCCCCCACCGAACATCTAATGGCGAAGTACCATGAAAAACGGAATCAATATCGGAAATCGATAGAGAGAAGCAAGGCCAAATGCTGGAAGCAGCTGTGCAGAGAAGTAGAGGACGACCCCTGGGGACTCCCCTACAAACTCGTAACAAAGAAGATAGCAGCAAGACCACCGGGCCCAGAGGCGTCTGTACCGGGAAGGATTGAGGAAGTGGTCACCACCCTGTTTCCGCCAAACCATCACCCCAACCCGGAGCCCCCACACGATGAAGATGCATGCGAAGAACCCGGTGAATGGCAAGAGGAGGAGGCCCTTCACGCACTAGGGAAACTTCCCAACAAGAACGCACCAGGGCCGGACGGCATACCCAACGAGTTGCTGAAAGCAGCAGCCCAGGGTATTGCCCCGGCCCTGGCACACATAGCGAATCAATGCATGAGGGTGGGCGTTTTTCCACGCAAGTGGAAAACCGCCAAGCTCACCCTGATACCCAGGCCCGGGAAGCCAGCAAAGAACCCTTCCTCCTACCGTCCTATCTGCCTGCTCGACGGACTTGCGAAGACGGTAGAGAGGATGATCGCCGACAGACTAACGGAGGCGATCGAAGCATCAGGCGGACTCCACACCCAGCAATACGGGTTCAGGAGGAACCTATCCACCGCGGACGCGATCCTGGCGGTGAGGGAGCAAGTTAAGAGCGCGAACACCGGCACATGGAGAAGGCCAGCCCACTGCATTATGGCAACCCTGGACGTAGCAAACGCATTCAACACGTTACCATGGGGAACCATTAATGCAGCGCTCGCCCGGAAGAACATTCCTAGAGCCCTACAAAACATTGTCAGGGCTTACCTCAGCGACCGACGGGTCACCTATGAGGGCACCGCAGGACTCGGAACCCATGAGGTCACGGGGGGGGTACCCCAGGGATCCGTCCTGGGCCCCCTCCTGTGGAACGTGGCCTTTGACGACGTCCTGCGGCTTGAGCTGCCGGAGGAAACATCGTTGGTGGCATTCGCTGACGATCTAGCGGTGGTCGCCAGGGCAAGGGACTTTGAGCTGGCCAAAACCAAACTGAAAGACACAGTGGACATGGTGGCTGAGTGGACGACGGGCAACGGTCTAACCATCGCGGCTGCCAAAACGGAGGTCGCCCTGCTCTCCACTAAGAGAGCAGGTGTCCACGAGGCCACCAGAACCATCGAGCTACTGGGAGTGACACATCCCATTCTAAGAAGGATCAAATACCTGGGTACGGTCCTGGAGTCCAACCCACACCACACTGCCCAAGTGTTGGAAGCAGCAGCAAAAGCAACCCGAACGGAGGCCGCATTGGCGAGACTACTCCCAAATCTTGGAGATATGCGTACAGGACTGTATCGACCGATGCGGTGGAGGTAATTGCCGGCACCATACCCGGCGACCTTCTGGTCATCGAACGCGCACGAATCGACGAGAGGAGGAGGGGCGGAGCAACTCGAAGAGAAGCCCAGGACCAAACAAGGCAGGACACCTACCGAGCGTGGCAGGCGAGGTGGGAAGGAAGCCAAAATGGTGCATGGACGAGGAGGGTGATCCCGCAGATCGAGCCGTGGGTCACGAGGGGCCATGGGGACCTGGATCATTGGACTACCCAGACCCTATCCGGACATGGAGTGTTCCAATCATACCTCTACCGGATAGGGAAGGCGGAATCTGCAAAATGCCGATACTGTGGTGGTACCGATGATCCGGTCCACACCATATTCCATTGACCCATTGGGAGACCAACAAGACACACCTTTGGCTGCAGACAGGAGAGACAGGACCGGAGAGTATAGGTACGAGTATACTCGAAGACAAAGACAAGTGGGACGCGTTTGCGGCTTTCTCCCGGACAGTTATGGGGAGAAAGTTCGACGACGACTTGCGGAACCCACAAGACTAACGGACCAAGACAAAAGACGGAAACTGACGGACTGACCTCGTTCCCCCATTTTTCATTTGTTTCATACCTTTCCCGCTTTTATTAACAAGAGACCTGAATAACGAACTGACGTAAGACGGTCCGGGGAGCTTAGGAATGCCTGTTAGGCGGTCAAGCCCCTCGTCGACAGAACCTGGGTTTTGGTTTAGTCGGTAGGCGCCCCGGCCAATACGCGGGGTGAATCCGACACTATCCATGCCTATCACCATAGTGGTGATAGTGGAGGCATGGGTGTCCACCCCAGATGAAAAAAAAAAAAAAGATTCGTGGATGAAGGAAAATTTCCGAAAAGGTGGAAGACAGCCTTTTCTTTTCTCGGGGGGCTTAACCGCCTTAGGCCCAATTCACACATAAGCGGCGTCGGACGCAGGAGTGGTGTAGGCGAGGCGCAGGCGCGACGTCGCACAGGCGATTGTGATGCCCATATGCAGTGAAGGGGTGGACATTGCACCTTATGTTTACATAAAGGCGGCGTGGAAGAGTTATACCTTGCGCCTTTTCGCCTACCGTGTCTTCGACGAAGACGCGGTGCCGGCGCTGCGAGTGGCACGACGCTTCAAGCCCCCTTTATATAAACATGTGGTGCAATGCCCACTTAGGTGACGAGGCGCGGGCATTTGCTTCGTGCGTCACTCCGCGCCGGCACCGCGTCTTCGTCTCTACGCCTAAGACACGGTAGGCGAAGAGACGAAACTCTTCCACACCGCCTCTATGTAAACATAAGGTGCAATGTCCACCCCTTCACTGCATATGGACAGCACAATCGCCTGTGCGACGTCGCGCCTGCGGTCTGAAAATGAACCGGATTTACCGTTTCCATGGACGCTGCAGTGGTCCTGGCTATAGTGGACCGAATGGTGACAGAGAGGGCAAGAATATACCACGCCATAAAGGAACAATCCCAAAGACGGCCAAAAAGGATTCAAGACGGGAAATTATGGAGAAGTAGTAGACATGACAAAGCAGCGTGGACAAGAAGGGTCATCCCCTGGAACCGTGGATGACCAGAAGACACGGTGAGTACTGGGCAAGGGTTTTCCAGAAATATTTGCACCATATAGGGAAAGTGCCGAAATGCGTTGGAACGGACGATCTAGTCCGTAGGATCTACCACTATTCACGCTGGTCAAGAGCGCTGTGGGCTGGGATGGGGGAAAGCCCACCAGAAGAGCTCGAGAAACTACTGGAGAACCAGGAGAACTGGGATGCGTTCACCGTCGTTTCGCAGACGGTAATGAGGAAAAAGTATCTGGACAACCTAAGGAACCAGCAGAACTGAACTATGAACCACCAGATACCATCAGACGAGACGTGGGAGGGAGGAGAACGACACCGACAACAGCGCAAAAACATGAGGATACTACCATATACCGGAGGAGTAGCGGCACCCACATCCTGGCCCCGCAAGCACACGCTGCTGAGGGCAAAAGAAAAATAACCGTATACTGGTGGTACCAAGAGATAGTCGAATTCCGTAAGCAGGCTAACAAGGAGAGAAGGCGAGTGCAGCGATCAAAAGTGGCTGGAGCGCTGACCCAGGAACTCCAGGACAGCCACTGGGAACGATGAAGAAACTGCAGGCAGGCGATTCAACGCAGCCAGGAAGTCTGCTGCAAACAATTCTGTACAGGACAGGTCAGGGTCACCTGGAGGGGTCGGAGCGGTACTCACACCGTGTGCTTGTGGGGCACACACTGCTGAGGGCCAGTGACTGGGCTGATGGCAAGGCAAGCGACAGGGCTTAGTGTGCCTTCAAGGTGATCAAGCTTTCCAGTAGGTGGAGGTGTTTAGTCGTATTCATACCGGGTGAATCCGACACTGTTCCGCCGCGAGGAATGCGTCGGTTCGTCTTTAGAATATTCACTCACCCGAGCGGAGACATATTTAACATATTTAGAAGAACGAAAGCCCCTTTAAGGTGGAGCTCTGGTGTTTGAAAATCTCCGCATTCGCGTCCTTTGCGTAGTGGGGTCAGGAGTAGAAAGAATGTAGGGGAACAAAGAGTGGGGTGATTGCTAGAATCATATGAACTAAATAGGCGTTTCGGTTTCGCGAGGTTGTACACATGCCCATCCCATCTTATACCAGGGATTTATACGTAAATGAACAAATCGCACAAGTAGTATCGAAATAGTAAAAGGAATTCGCAACATCCCTGCCGCAACTATGAATTCGAATCATGCGACACGAAGACAAACGAACGAGCCGAAGCATAAAAGGGGGTGGTGCGTAAGTAAACGTAGTGGGAATCAACGAGAACGGTGGGCAACTCGCGGCCTCGATAATTTTACGCGGGAATGATCGCAAACAAGGGTGTTTTATTATTGCAATTATATTCTTATTATTTATCTTACAATGCTCAAATTGTAAATATAGGTAAAATAAACCTAATAGAAAGTTTTTTAGGTTTTCGATTCTCAAAATATTGCACGTGGGCAAAGATATTTTGAATCGCGAAGATGCATTAATTTATAATTCTTATGAATTAATTTAAAAAAAAAATTAATACAAAAATTGAAAAAGTAATTCCTAATAACTTTTATAATTTACTTTATCTTTACACACACAAAAATTGGATCAAATTCCTACAATTGAATGATCTCTAAATCTAAACTAAAATTGCATATTTGTGCATCTATTTTCAGCCATTAGAACTCTGCCTTAAGGGTTAATTAGATGTATGTGTTCTGAACTAACATATAATATGAGCGCATACAACTCACCTTTGTACTTTTTGGTGGTGAGTAAAACTCCAGCATATAGCCGCCCACTGCTTTAACAAGCGCCAAACGACATCGTTCCCATTTTGGAGGTCCCCCAGGTTGATCAAGACTTTCAGGCGTTGAGTAGTTTACAATACCCTCCTTCCTGCACTCCACCACAATCTTCGCCAACTTGGTGCGACTGTGTGAGCTGCCTGCCAGCTCCACTTCATCGGAATGCTGCTTATGAAACAGCTCTTTGCCCTTGCGAAGCATTTTGAAGCTCAATCTGTTAATAAAACATAAATAATGCAAAAATGCTCCTCATGTAATTGAGGATTGCTGATGCATCTTTATTCAAATGTTTACTTTCAGTATACCATCAGAGATTGCCGACAGGATGGGAATGGGTGACGCAGGGAGCGAAGAAGAAAGCTAAGATGGGACTCTACCCAAAGGAGGAATCTTATTGGGAGTGACGAAGATATTGGGAAAATGGAACGTAGAGACGCTAAGAGAAGCTACAGGACTCGTAATAGGGAAGGTGGAAATGCATAGAAAGGCGTTGTGGTTGGTAGCAGTGTACTGTAACAAAAACCGGGTGGAATTAACGGAGCTACTAGACGAACTGGATACGGCAGCAGATATATGGATCATCGGGGGCGACTGGAATGTCAGGGTGGGGGAGCTGGAAGGAGGGATCGGAGAAGACGGTGACTGGGGAGAAAGGTGCTCCCAGGATAAAGTGACCAACCAGGAGGGTAGAGAATGGATGCAATGGGTGAGAAAGTCAGGATGGGATGTGCTCAACGGTTGCTGTGAAGGGGACTGGGAAGGGAAAAAAACGTTCTGCGGACAAGGAGGAGGCTCGGTTTTGGACTACGTGGTGGTCAAAGGGATCGAAAGGGAAGAGTTGGAGTGCTTCAAGGTGGAAAACGTAGGGGGGATCATGTACCGGTGGAGGTGGTCGTGAGGGTGAGGAACGTTGTGAAGGGAGAACAGAGGAAGGAGCAGCAGAGGTTTGGATGGAGCGATGTTGGATTTGGATGCATATGAGAAAAAGCAAAAACGCGTCAGGTGGGAGGATGTGCATTCGATGCTCCAGTTGGAGAGAGTGATGGTGGCTGCATTGGAGAAGAAGAAGAGTGGGGGGCAGAGGGAGAGTTGGTTTGACGAGGAATGTAGGGTGAAGAAGTCGAGCTGCCGAAAAGCAATGGCGAAATGGAGGAATGGGAGAGGTGAAGTGGAAAGGGCCAATCAGGCGAAGAGGGAGTTCGAGAGAACCTGCGAGAGGAAGAAGATAGAGATAGTTGCAGAAGGTAGAAACGAGGTTGAGGGAGTGTGTGACAAAGAAAGGGTTGTGGTAAATTCTGAAGGGAAGTGTAAAAAAGGGCAAAGTTACTATAGAGCTGGCAGAGTGGGAGAAGAGCTGTAGAGAGATGGCGGGGGCAGAGGTGCATTTAGGGAGTCCGAGACCGGTGGTAAGACGGGAGGCGTTTACTCGAGAAGAGGTCGACGTGGCCATAGGGCAGCTTAAACTGGGAAAGGCGGCGGGGGAAGATGGGCTGAAGGCAGAGGCTTTCAAAAGATTACCAGAGGTAGGAAGAGATAAGTTGCTGCAGGTTTTGAATAGGGTCAGGAGCGGTCAGGAGGAGCTGCCGGAAGAGTGGCATGTGGGAGTGGTGGTCCCGGTACATAAAGGAGGAGCGGCATCGGTCGTAAACAATTATAGGGGTATTACCGTTATGAATGCGGGGTACAAAGCTATGATGACAATTGTGAAAAATAGACTAGAGAGGGAAGTGGATAGAAAAGGGCTGCTGCCGGAATGCCAGGGGAGTTTCAGAAGAGGGACGAGGGAGCAGATTTTTACGCTTGCGAGAATGGTGGAGGAAGCGTTGGAGTGTAAAGGGAGAGTGTATGCGGTGTTTGTGGATTTGAAAGTGGCGTAAGATTCAGTTCCTAGAGGAAAGCTCGTGGAGTGTATGGATAGATTGGGCATGGAAGATGAAAGTGTGGAGTGGGTGAGAAGTATATATAAAGAGGCGAGGGCAAAAGCGAGAGTGAATGGAGAAGTGTCTGAGAAGTTTAGGGTGAATCTGGGTGTAAGGCAAGGGTGCCCGCTAAGCACCCTCATGTTCAATCTATATACAAGCGAGTTGGAGGTGGTGCTGAGGAGAGGACAGGCTGGAGGGGTCATGGTGGGGAGAACCAAGGTGTGGATGTTGGCATATGCGGATGACATAGTATTAGTAGCCAAGAGAGTGGAAGAGATGCAAGAGATGTTGGAAAGAATGGGAAGGTACCTGGATAGGAGAGGGCTAGTGGTGAATGTGGAGAAGACTAAATGGATGATGTTTAGGAATAGGGGTAGAAGGGGTAGAGTGGAGGAGCTGAAATAGAAGGGAAGGATGATTGAGAGAGTGAATGTCTTTAAATATTTGGGCTTTTGGTTTGACAGTGGAGGAGGATTTAGGGTGCATGTGGAATGTATGCAAGCGAAAGCGAGAATGGCTTGGGGGATAGCGAGAAGGAAATTGGAGAGGTTGTGGGGCGGTAACCTCGTAATGGCGTGCAAGATCTGGGATGCGTGTGTAAAACCTATTCTGTTTTATGGAGTGGAAGTGTGGGGATTGCGTGAGTGGGATGTGATAGAGAGAGAGAGCAAGGTTTGCTCCTGAAGAGTCTGCTAGGTCTCGAAAGGTCTACACCGAGAGCAGTGCTGTTGCAGGAGACGAATCGTATGAGTATGTGGTGGGAGTCGTGTGTAAGGGTTGTGAAGTTTAAAGAAAGATTGCAGGAATTGGGCGAGTAGGACGGAGAGTGCTTGGAGAAAGGATAGACGAAGAATGTATGAAAGAGTGGGTATGTCTGAGGTGTGGGTAGAGGAGAAGCTGAGAGAAATGGGAAGCCTAGGAACTGAGGTAAGAGAGATTGAGTGGCAAGAACGGCAGACTAGAATAAATGAGAGCTCTTACAACCCTGGCTACGTAGAGTGGCAAGTGCGTGGGAAACTCCCGAGTTACTTAGCCAGGGGTGAGTGGAGCAGGGAGAACAAAGTATACATGGCAAGAGCGAGGTGTGGGTCAGACGAGAGAGGGAGGAAAGTGTGAATGGGTCTGGAGTACACCGCGTGTGCGCTGTGTAGTAAGGGAAGCGACAAGTAGTGGCACCTTAGCGAAGAATGTGAGGGTGTAAAAGCAGAGTGGGTGGAAGACTGCAGAAAGCTGAATGAATGGTTAAGCGAGGATGGGGAAGGCGTGAAAATCTGCAGGAGGCTGACGTGGAAGAGGAAAGTGGCGAGGGCAGAGGGAGTAGTGATAGATGAGGGTAATTTGTAATTTTTTGCGAGTATTACTTTTATTTATATTTGTATTTTTATTTTTGTATATTTTTGTTGTGGTTTGTGATGTGAAAGGGCAGTGATGGAAATGCCAATAAAGTTCTTTTTTTACCATCAGATATAACTTTAGCAGGTGTAGGTTAGTAAGTTATCTCTGCCTTGAGGTGTTCGGCATGAAAGCTATAGAATATTTGAATGCACCATTGAGGGGTTAAATGCAAAGTAATTTCAAGTATATATCTATCTAATGATATTGATATTGAAGTGCATTTTACTACTAATAATATTACTGATAACAAAAGACATGGACACAAAACAAATACTTTGTACACATATTGACATAAATCCATTTTACTTTTACATAAAGGCACCTTACATGGTCATTAATACTGTCAGTCCTAGTACTGTCAGTATTTGCTTCAATCCTCCTTTTATATTTATCAAGTAATCAATTATCCAGATAAACATCAGTAGTCTTTTCATTCCACCATTACTATACCTTACATGTTAAAGGCACCTTACACAGTCAGTAATACTGACAATCCTAGTACTGTCAATAATACTGACAATCTTAGTACTATCAATATTTGCTTCAATCCTTCTTTTATATTTATCACATAATCAATTATCTGGATAAATAGCAGTATTCTCTTCATTACATCATTACAATACCTTACATGATGAGTAATACTGGCAACATTTTAGAATAATGAACATTTTAAACAGTAATACTGTCATTATTCTAAAATATTGACAGTAATATTGATGTGTAAGGTGCCTTATAAGGCACCTTACATGGTCAATAATACTGTCAATCCTAGTACTGTCAGTATTTGCTTTAATCCAACTTTTATATTTGTCAAGTAATCAATTATCCGATTAAACATCAGTATTCTCTTGATTCCATCATTACTATACCTTACACGATCAGCAATACTGGCAATATTTTAGAATAATGAATATTTTAATCATATTATCGTACAGTAATACTGTCATTATTCTAAAATATTGACAGTAATATTGATCATGTAAGGTGTCTTTATAAGTAATACTGTAAATATTTTAGAATAATGAACATATTAAACATGTTATCGTACAGTAATACTGTCATTATTCTAAAATATTTACAGTATTATTGATCATGTAAGGTGCCTTATTATGGTACTAGCAACAAAAAGCATAGAGATCTAACAAATACTTTGTAGGTAAGTATGAAAAATGGTATCAATTTGTGTGATGCTGCTGTGATGTTGAGAGAAATATTTAAACATTTGTCCCATACATATCCAGACTTACTTGTTTGTGAGTATAAAAACATCAGTTTTCTATTCTTGATGGAAAACAGAGAACATATTTGATTAAATGTTTTTAAACAAATGTTTGTCAAAACAGTTTTAATACAGATGTTTAAATGTTTGTAGGTCTGGACTAGGGCTTAATAAACATTGACATAGGAGTTCATTTGTCTTTTCCATTATGTTACTAGTAACAAAAAAAGCCACCTGGATAATCATTCTAATATGTAGACAATTAGAGTTTACCTTCGAAAGAATGGTTTGTGTTGCATCTTCGGTGATCCCTCCTCTGTATCAGAATTGTTCTCACTGCACTCATCTGGATGCTTCGTATTCCCATTAGTAATCTTCTGCGCCTGCAATCGGCGCTTACAGTAATCCAGCTCAAAATGCTCAGTAAAGCTATCCACAAACTTCCTCAGAAAGTCCTTGTGATTGAGATTAGCCCTTGCGTTCTCAGGCAGATTCATCGAGATGAACTGGACGCAGCTCTTGCTGAAGTCCTGGGCAGCGGCATGTGCGTGACGCTCGCAGAACTCCAGCCAGGCGGCGTCGGTGGAGGGCGACTCCAGGCTCGCGGCCATCGCACACCCCTCGGATGGAAAACGCTGGCTTAACACTCACTGGTGGCGCATTATTGTTATTATTTATTTTTACCCACAGCACTTGTTTTGACGTTTACGCGGAGCGACAGGCGCGCGTTGACAACCGACAGGGCGGGCGGGCGGCGTTGGCAAAGTTGTTAACTCGCAAAACGCTGATAAATCATAGAAGACGGCTGATAAATCAGCAACGGCTGAATCAGCACTACACCAAGCACGGTGTTCTTGGTTCAATTGCATGTCGATCATTTTACAGCAGTATATTTAAATAATTTTTTTTTATTAATACACTCAATACATGATTGCTCGTTTAAACAAATGTGGCTACTTTCAATAAATCAGTTGGATTTTGAAAGCAATTCAATTTTTAATAAACAAATCAAATGGTTCCGTTCTCGGCTAAACATAAACAAATGTCAATATCCGAGACGCAAACCTTTTCTACTTGATGCTACTTCCCGTTAGAGGGCGATGCTATGAAATGTTTGCTGTCAAAACAAAAAGTTGGTTTGATCTAGTGCGTCTTTTGCTGTTTGAAAACAATTACTTATTGTTATTGTTGTTGTTATAATAGTGTCATATAGTGCGCGAGCATATAATCGTCAGGTTTACTGTGTTGCAAGAATCATATCTATTAAATTCGAGTTTATATGTATATAGAGGTTGGTGAGTAAGGAGCATTGTTCAAACTGTTAATGGCGCCCGCGGGTGTTTTTCCTGAAATTTGCGAAGCCGTCAGTGATATGTAAGTACATTTTCAATTACAAGGCTCGTGCTCTCTTAAAATACTCTGAAGCGATATACTTTAGATATTGGGTATCGCATCGCTAATGTAAATCGTGATCGTAAAGTTATCATATCAATTTTATGATCACGATTTACATTGACGCTACGATACCAAAACAATCTCGATGTAGCATCGCTAGGTAACTTCTAAATACCGACGCTTGGAAATATCGTCCCATAAAACACATGATTAAATTATACAGTCTTTGAAAACAATTCCTGAAGACTTAAATTGTTATAACTCAAGTTCCAGTTATATTCTATCTAACTCTATTAAAGTAAGTCAAGCTTGTAATATGATTATATTATATTGTAAACATATGGTAAACACTTAGGTCAGGTTTGATGCATTAAAATTCGAGTACTATATGTTAAGACATCTGTCAAACTATAATAAAGAATGCAGCCAAACTAGATACTACATTCTACATACTACATACTACATACTACATACTACATACTACATACTACATACTACATGCTACATACTACATACTACATGCTACATACTACATACTACATACTACATACTACATACTACATACTACATACTACATACTACATACTACATACTACATACTACATACTACATACTACATACTACATACTATATACTACATACTACATACTACATACTACATACTATATACTACATACTATATACTATATACTACATACTACATACTACATACTACATACTACATACTATATACTACATACTACATACTACATACTACATACTACATACTACATACTACATACTACATACTACATACTACATACTACATACTACATACTACATACTACATACTACATACTACATACTACATACTACATACTACATACTACATACTACATACTACATACTACATACTACATACTACATACTACATACTACATACTACATACTACATACTACATACTACATACTACATACTACATACTACATACTACATACTACATACTACATACTACATACTACATACTACATACTACATACTACATACTACATACTACATACTACATACTACATACTACATACTACATACTACATACTACATACTACATACTACATACTACATACTACATACTACATACTACATACTACATACTACATACTACATACTACATACTACATACTACATACTACATACTACATACTACATACTACATACTACATACTACATACTACATACTACATACTACATACTACATACTACATACTACATACTACATACTACATACTACATACTACATACTACATACTACATACTACATACTACATACTACATACTACATACTACATACTACATACTACATACTACATACTACATACTACATACTACATACTACATACTACATACTACATACTACATACTACATACTACATACTACATACTACATACTACATACTACATACTACATACTACATACTACATACTACATACTACATACTACATACTACATACTACATACTACATACTAAAATACAACAAAATACTATCAAATTGTACCCTATAACCCTCAAATTTGACAAATACCTTTCCTCTTACTATTCCTTCTCTCTCATCCACTTTCTCTTCCTCGCCAGATTTTTGCAGATTTCCGCGCCTTTCCCATACTCTATAAGCCATTCACTCACCTTTCTACACGCCCATGTCCACTCTGCTTTCACAGCCTCAGATACTCCCCTTACTACACATTAAGCACGCGGCGTATCCTTGCCAGGCAGAAATGGATATAGATCCATTTCTGCCTGCTACATGACCAGGAGAGGTGGGCCTAGTTGTGTAGCTTGAGAGTTTTCCCTGCACTTGCCACTTCACATAAACAGGATTGTACGAAATCTCAGTCATTCTCACTTGTCGTTCTTGCCTCTCAACATCCCACATTCTCTCCCTAACTTCAGTTCCTACTGAATAAACATGTTCATATCATATTCCCTATATACTTTTTCAATATTCAATATACAGCAAATTTGTGCCATCCATTCACACTTAAAATGCCATGGGGAAATCCCCGTTATCCAGTCTGTCTATGGACCGGTGGTGTTAGGTTTTCTATGGTTACAGGAACGTAACAAAGAACATAATGGCAAACATAAATATGTTATAAGGTGCCATGAAGAGGAATATGCATTGTATATGCCTCAGGCATGCACATCATATACCCGGTCGCTTTGCACATCAACTGCACTAGTGAGGCATATGCAATGAATCTGCATTGTATATTGAAAATGTATATGGGGACATGACAAGCACATGTTTATTGAGTAAGAACTGGAGTTAAGGAGAGAATGTATTTATGTTTATTAAGTTCTTCCTCACCAACGCACCCTCTTCTTTTTCTTGTGCTCTATCTGTTTCGGACACCGGCTATCATCATAGCTATATTTACCTTGTTCGCTGCTCTTCTGAATAATTCAAGTGAGGATAGTTCGAACCACTCTCAGTTTCCTCAACCAAGAAATCCTTCGACGTCCTGGACCTGTTTTTCCAAAGGAAGTGGAATTGCTAACTACTATCAAGCAACGAAAGCTAGAGTACTTTGGTCATGTCATGAGGAACGAAGAGAAATATCGCATGCTGCAATTAGTGATGCAAACTAATTGCAGGATGCGATATTTCTCTTCGCTCCTCTTAACATGACCAAAGTACTCTAGCTTTCGTTTGCTTGATGGTAGTTAGCAATTCCACTTTCTTGGCCATCCGGCGCAGTACTTCTACGTTGGTGATATGGTCGACCTAGGATATTCGTAGTAGCCGACGGTACATCCGCATCTCGAAAGCTTCGAGTTTTTAGGTCAGTGCCCAGGCTTCGACTCCGTATATTAATACTGGGAACACGTAACATTTTACGATTCGGGTTTTCATCGCGATACTTAGATCTTTGCAGCATAGCAACTGTGGCATATTTGTGAAAGCTGATCTTGCCATTTCTATACGCATCCTTATTTCTGTGATTCCATTCCTGGATCAAGCTATTTCCCAAGTACACATGCCTATGGACTTTCACAATTTCCGTGTTTTCCGCCATTAATCTTCCCGGAGCTGGTGTGCACCCGTTGACGAGATATTTTGTCTTGTAGATCTAAGCAGATATATATATATATATATGTATATATATATATATATATATATATATATATATATACACAGATATATATATATATATATATATATATATATATACACAGATATATATATATATATATATATATATATATATATATATATATATATACACACTGCAGATTCTTACCCTATCTAACAGAAGCTGGAGATCCTAGACTCGTAGGCATCAGAATCAACGGCGAGTACCTTAATAACATTCGCTGTGCCGATATTACAGTACTCATCGGCATAGCGAATGTTGTTAGGGTACTCGCCGTTGATTCTGATGCCTACATCTAGATCTGAAAGGGCTTCAGAGAAGATTCCTTCTGAGTAGATGTTGAAAGGGTGGACGATAGGATGCAGCCCTGGCGTATTCCTCTTAGTATCTGGACCTGTTCAGTGAGTTGTTCTCCTACTCTGACTTGTGCTGTCTGATTCCAATACATATGGGTGATGATTCTGACGTCTTTATCGTCAACTCGTACTCTTTGGAGTGCTTTCACCTTTCTCGTGCTGGCATCTGTCGAAAGCTTTGGAGTAATCGATAACACATGCATAGATATCACGACATCCTTGTATTAGGATCTGCATAGTAAATAATGCTTCTCTCGTACCGAATTTCGGAACCCAAACTGGGTCACCCCGGTATTTTCCTCGCATTTTTCTGTAGATTCTGCCGTGGATAATTTTCAAGAATACCTTAAGAATGTGGTTTATGAGACTGATATAGACATCGCAGGATTTAGCGGCTGTTTTCTTCGGCAGAGTGAAACACGTGGAGAGCAGCCATTCATTAGGAATGGTGCCCGTGTCGTAAATGACATTGAAGAGTTGGGTCAGTTCTTTGACTCTTACTTCTGACAAAATTTGGAGGAGTTGAACTGGGATGTCATATTGGTCCGTTTGCTTTCCCGTTTTTAGATCTGTTCAGTGCTCTCAGAACCTCACTCTCAAGAGTGACTGGTCCTGACACACCGTCTACAGCAGGCTGATCTCTGTTATCATTGAACAGTTCCTCAATGGTGTCCTCCATACTTTGAGTTTTTCTTCTATTCAACCTTCCTTTTTTTGTAGTAACGCGCACGTCTTCCTTCTATATTTGCCTGTTGCTGCTCTTATCTTCTTGTGTACATTGTGATTTCTTTGAAGATCTTCTATTTCTGAGCATCTCTCACTCATCCATACTTATTTTGCGGCCCTAACGTCTCGTCTGATTCTCCAGTTCATTTCGTCATATTTGTTCTTATTCTTGTTCATAAGAGTTCCTCTAATTTCCATTAGGTGAAGAATATCATCAGTTATCCACTCTCACCTGCTGCTTTCATCTCCAGCTTTATATATAATTCTCTTAATTTTCCTCCACTCTTCTACCACTGTTATTTGTCCACAAGAATTTTCTTTTTTCAGTTCTTCCTTTATAGTTTCCTTCACCGCATTTCCCACTCTGTCATCTGTAAGGGCATTGACATCAAACCCAGATTTATTAGTTTTTGGGGATGATTTTGCGCAGTTTCAGTCTTAGTTGGCACACTAAAGGATTGTGGCCTCATGATATGTCTGCACTCGGATAGGAATCTTCTGTTTATGAGGACAACATCGATTTGATTTCTGACGATATTTGCTGGTTTGTCAGCCGGAGATTTCCAAGTATAGAGCCGTCTGGATGGAAGCTTGAACCAGGTATTGGGCGATAACCATTTCTTTTCCATTGCATAACTGTAAAATGCGGTTGCTTCTTTCATTTCTTTCTTCAAGTCCATGCCTACCTATGAAGTTTTCTTAGTCGCCCTGTCCAACTTTGGCGTTGAAGTCTCCTATAATCAGGTTGAGCTCACTCTTCTTGGTTTGTTTTGATTTTGTTGTAGAAATCTTAGATCTCATCGTCTGGTTTGTCCGCAGTTGGTGCGACACTTGAATGATGTTGATTTTGAACGGATTGCCTTTGAGTTTGACCATGATAGCGCCAGCTTGTACGTTTCTGGCTTTGACCTCTACGCTTGAGTCCCATATGTCTATGTTTATGATAGCGGGGTGGTTCCATTTGTCTATGTTTATGATAGCGCCTGAGTATTATAACTTTTCAACACGCTCTAGTTGGTCGTTCTCTACTGTGATACCTTATCCTGTTTACTGCTGATGTGAAGGTGGGGGAGTTGGAACGAGGAATCGGAGAGGGCCGAGAGTGGAGAAGAAGTCGCTTTCAGAACAAGTGTATCAATCAAGAAGTTAAGAGATTGGAAGCAATGGGTGAGAAAGGCTGGGTGCGTGGTTTTGAATGGATGTGTAGAGGGGCACTGCGAAAAGTAGAAGACGTCCTGCGTTCGGTGATAGACCACATATAAGTTAAAGCAATCGGAAGGGATGAACTATTACTAGTAGTAGCTAGAGTAGAATACCAGGGGGGTAAGACATGTGACGGTGGAAGTGGTAGTGAGAGCAAAGAAGAGAAAGAAACATGAGGATAGGAAAGGGCAGCAGGGGTTTGGATGGAATGAACCGCAAATGTTAGTATATGAGAAAAGGCCAAAGGACGTGATGTGAAGAAGGTGCAATCGATACATCAGTTGGAGAGGGTGATATTGGCTGCGTTAGTGGGGAAGAAGAGTGACAGCCAGAGAGATAGCTGGTTTGATGAGGAGTATAGGAAGAGGAAGGCTATATCTCGGTAGGAGACGTAAGTTGGAGAGGTCCAACGAGGCGAAAACTCCCTTGAGAGTGTGAACGGAAAAAAGTGAAGGAGATGCAGAAGGTCGAAGAGAGGCTAAAGGAGTGTGTTGTAGAAGAGGTTGTGGGAGACATTGTAGAAAGGCAAACACATTGTAAAAAAACATAGATTTGGCAGAGTGGGAGAAGAGTTGCTGAGAGATGGCGAGGACTGAAGTAGAATTGCGGACTTGGAATGAGCTGTGGGAGGGGTTGTGGTAAGAAGAACCATGGTATGAATGTGAGGATAAGCGGATGATGTAGTGGCCAAAAGAGTGGAAGAGGATGCAAGAGATGTTAGAAAGAATAGGAAGATAAGAAAGAATTGATAAGAGGGGGTTAGTAGTGAATGTGGAAAAACTACATGGATAATAGTTAGAAATAGATAGAGCCGAAGAGTTGAAATGGAAGGGAACAATGATTGAAAGAGTGAATTGTTTTAAGTTTTTTTTTTGTTCCAAACATACACAACATAATCTTAATATATCATAAAATGTAAAATTAAAATTAATTGTAAAAAGATGAATGATGGTTTCTTCCCTCGGTTCTCGCCGCGAGGTTTGTGGGTTTATGTATTATATATATATATATATATATATATATATATATATATATATATATATATATTGTATCCATGTTTAAGCTATTTGTTGCACTGTTTTTCTTCTACTATTACATTTTGATTTTATTGTTCAGCAGTAGGTTAGGCTTTTGTTTTTTCTGCAGAGGTAGGTTTGCGAAGGATTTGGTGTGGGTGCAAGTAAAGGCCGAGAATAGTTTGAACTATAGCAGCAAGAACATGGGGGAAGTGGTGGGATGATAACATACTAACAACGTGTAAGATCTGGGATGCGTGTGTGAAGCCAATATTGTTGCATGGAGTGGATATGTGGAAAAGTGCGAGAGTTGGATATAATCGAAAGGGAGCAAGGTTCTACTAGGAATTGATAGATCGATGCATATGTCGGTGCTCCTGCACGAAATGAATCGGATGAGCATGTGGTGGGAGTCGTGTGGGAGGATAGTGAAGTTCGAGGAAAGCTTGCTGATTGGAAGGAGAACTTATATTCGTTTCTCACTGGTTATCGACGTGTCGCGTTCCGAAACTTGAATCATATGCGTTCCGAAACCTGATTCAATCGCGTTCCAAAACTTGATTCAATCGCGTTCAAAAACTTGATTCAGTCGCTTCCCGAAACTTGATCCAAGCGCGTTCCAAAACTTGATTCAATCGCGTTCAAACACTTGATTCAGTCGCATCCCGAAACTTGATTCATGCGCATTCCAAAACTTGATTTAATCGTGTTTCAAAATTTGATTCAATCGCGTTCCGAAACTCGATTCAAGTGCGTCCCGAAATTTGATTCAAGCGCGTTCCGAAACTTGATTCAATCGCGTTCCGAAACTTGATTCAAGCGCGTTCCGAAACTTGATTCAAGCGCGTTCCGAAACTTGATTCAATCGCGTTTCGAAACTTGATTCAAGCGCGTTCCGAAACTTGATTCAATCGCGTTTCAAAAATTGATTTAATCGCGTTCCCAGAATTTGATTCAATCGCGTTCTCAAACTTCGAATCACTCGTATTCTCTAATTTGAATCAATCGGTTTGAAACTTAAAAAGAACCGTGTACGTGATTGGCATCCTGGAACGAATGCAGTTCCACTTTACATCCATTATCGACGTGTCATGTTCCGAAACTTGAATCATATGCGTTCCGAAACCTGATTCAATCGCGTTCCAAAATACGAATCAATCGCGTTCCTAAATTTGATTCAAGCGTGTTCCGAAACTTGATTCAATCGCGTTCCGAAACTTGATTCAAGCGCGTTCCGAAACTTGTTTCAGGCGCGTGCCGAAACTTGATTCAAACGTGTTTCGAAAATTGATTTAATCGCGTTCCCAGAATTTGATTCAATCGCGTTCTGAAACTTCGAATCACTCGTATTCTCGAATTTGAATCAATCGGTTTGAAACTTAAAAACAACCGTGTACGTGATTTGCACCCTGAAACGAATGCAGTTCCACTTTACAACCATGGGGGAAGATACATGCGGAATCGTTATAGGGGCAATGTAAGTATTTTCCACCAACCAAGCATATATATTTAGACTCGGTTGTACAAAGTAGATAACTCGAGTTCATTTCCAATACGTCACTTTTAACAACTTAGACACATAATGCGATGTTGCCATATACAGGGGTCAATGGGGTCGATTCTATTACCTCTATTATGGCCTCGATCCTTCTCCTTGATCTGCCTGTACGTCAGAGGAGGCACCTGCAGGCAGGTCAAAGAGAAGGAGGGCGTTCCTCAAAGTCGTGATGAGGTTCTAGAATTGGCTTGTTCCCTCTACTAATTTGTGCAACATGTAACAATAAAATATCGTTACAATGCCTCTATACAACCGAATCTTAGTATGTTACATTTCTCGAAACTCAAATAATTGACATAAAATTTCTATTGTTGCAGGTGTTATAGTGCGAGTTTTAGATTTTTATATGCAAACTATAACTAAAAGTGTCGTTATTATTACGCGTTCTTTAGCCACGTTAGGGAAAGTATCTCGCGAGTGTTAATCATTTCAAATTAGGAACGTAGTGGTGTTTTTTTTAAATCTAAACTAAAGTCAGTGCTTCACATGGGCTGGAGATGGAATGGTGGAGCACCGCGCAAGTTAATTGAAGACACCAACGGGAGTAACTCCTAACGTGAGTGATCCCCACAACAAGTAGTAAGTGCTTTGAATTATGGATTGTGCTTTTATATATATTTATTTGATTGGCATGAAATTGTTTTTTTATGGTAATTTTTCGTTTCAATAATAGCGACGACACCCTTAGATAATTCGCCTATGAAATCATGTTGAACTTTAATGCACACATTGAAATCTAAGGTGTTATTTACGTAACGATTTGTTTTTTTTTTGCGCAACTAAAAATCCCTCTGTAACAAAAGCTATATACATATAGCGCACCTAAAAAGGAATGGATTAAGCTCAAAGAGAAGTTCGATTAGTCACTTTGTTGTCTTGCAAGGTGGAATCTTCGAAAGACACTCGTGCCTCAGTAGCACGTTAGAGGCACGGGTAGTGCCGGATTTACCCAGCGTTCTGACCGGAGCGCCTAACGGCTAAACCAAAAACTTACGTTCTGGGGGCTTGACCGCCACTAGGCATACTAAGCGCCCTAGTACTGTCTCACGTAAGTTAATCATTCTTGTTTCTTACCTTGGATCGTTGGCCTAAGTTGATCACGTGTCGATCATGTCTGAGCGAACCGCGCCACGGTTCTGTTCTTTCGCTTTCTAATGTGGCTTATGGGGGTCCTCGGTGTATATTCCGTGTCCTGAACAGGGGTTTGTTTGCTCCTCCTCCGGTTCCACTTCTGGGTTAAAGACTTTTTTGTATCTCTTCATTTGGAACAACTGACTAGATTACTTACTACGTAAAATATATATATATATATATATATATATATATATATATATATATATATATATATATATACAGTGTACTTACAATATACGTACGTATATACCCACTTGATATAATTCTATATCTTTCTAATAAAATTGAAATACAAGGATAAGTATAAGGATAAGGTTCTCAAATTCCAATAAAACATGACAAATCGAAATTTTAACTTTAGATAAAACCATTTATTGTACACATTTATAGAAAACAACTGACCGCCCTAAAACATCAACTATGGACATTTATATTGAAAACATTTAATTTCAAAAGTTGCAACACGTGTCGTTTTTTATTGCGACCATTTCAAGAAACAGCAAAATTTGGTTGTGAATTGTGTAATGTATAACAATTAACTATGACATTGTAGTTGGTTGAAATATTTTGCATTTTTTTAATATAAAGCCAAATATATATTTACAATTAATTACATTCTAGTAATTTTGAAAATACATCCAATCTTCTAGTAGTTTCGTAGTCTTCTTCTTTCTAATTAGTTAGTGCATACATCAAGTCTAATTACGAAATTGTACTTTACTGGCGAATTGGTCTTGCTGATGACAAAGTATGCATGAGTTTTCATACTATAGATGCTTTCGTTTAACATTACTAGTCGCCCCGTGGTATGCTGTATGGCTCTAAGTTTTATGGTCGTCCGCCGGTTGTAAGGGACGAGGTAGAATCAGGAGCGACAAATAGAATAAGAAACAATAAGCTAGCCCGGAGCAGCACACAGTGATAAACGAAAACAGCTTATGGCTCGATTGTATAAAGACGAATTAACTATAGCCCGTAATTATATTATAATTATAAGAGTTTGTTGTTAACTTTCCATTTTATAGTCTCATATACCTCTGTTTATATATGACAACGTCGCTTTATGTGTTAAAGTTGTAAAGGTGTTTAAATCACGGATTGGAAATTAACTCGAGAGTTATCTGCTTTATACAACCGAGCCTATATCTATTAAAATTGCTTTATACAGCCCAATAAACGCTTGTCTTTTTATATGAAGGCACTAATTTCGTTTCCTTTTTATTGATATGTTTTCCATCAAAACCTGCTGCTGCCTCATGTTCTTCTTAATAAATTCGGTTTGGAAAAGAGCAGATGGGCGGACTTTAGAGGTTCGTCGTGTTGGTCTCGTATCATACTGCCGTCGGCCTGCGCCAGCTGTTCTTGCTGGTGGTGAGACTGCTTTGAGTACCCTAAAAACATTTTTTTTTACACATTTAGTACACTACAAGTCAACAAGAATATTCTAATATGTTTCTTAATCCTCTGTTACTTTTTAAACTACTTTCTTAGAAATGACACTAAGGACATTCAGAGGTCACGAATGAAAATCATCTAAAAATCCTTTCTAAAACCTTCTTCTCATTTAGAGGTACCCCATCCTCTTTCTCATTTAGAGGTACCCCATCCTCCTTCTCATTTAGAGGTACTCGATTCTCCTTTTTGTTTAGAGATCCCTCCTCCTCCTCTTTATTTAGAGGTCCCTCCTCCTCTTTATTTAGAGGGCACTCAAAGGTAATTTCTAAAACCTCTTTTAGCAAGCCGATTCTAGAACACCCTCGCGACCTTGAGATTCAGGAAGTGGTTCTAAAAATGCATTCTCCCTATTCAGAGTTAGTCCTGGCGTGGAGCAATCATGGGCACCGCTAAATTTGGGGGCGATAGATATACTACGAAATGTACGTGTTTGACGTTTAATCCATACGCATTTGATGCACACTAGTCGTGAATTTAATTTTTACCATGATATATGAGGATTTGCAAAGAAATTCAATTAACGTGTTTACATGTTGTGAATTTAATTTTTACTATGATATCTGAGGTTTTGCAAACATATAATGAGATATTTACGCGTTTGACGTTCAATCCATACGCATTTGATGCACACTGGACCTGAATTTAATTTTTACTATGATATATGAGGCTTGGCAAAGATATACTACGAAATTTACGTGTTTGACGTTCAATCCATACGCATTTGATGCACTCTAGTCGCGAATTTAATGTTTACTATGATATATGAGGGTTTGCAAAGAAATTCAAAGATATTAACGTGTTTACATGACGTGAATTTAATTTTTACTATGATATCTGAGGTTTTGCAAACATATACTGAAATATTTACGCGTTTGAGGTTCAATCCATACGCATTTGATGCACACTAGACCTTAAATTAATTTTTACTATGATATATGAGGCTTGGCAAAGATATACTACGCAATTTACGTGTTTGAGGTTCAATCAATACGCATTTGATGCACACTAGTCGTGAATTTCATTTTTACCATGATATATAAAGGCTTGCAAAGAAATTCAAAGATATTAACGTGTTTACATGACGTGAATTTAATTTTTACTATGATATCTGAGGTTTTGCAAACATATACTGAGATATTTACGCGTTTGAGGTTCAATCCATACGCATTTGATGCACACTAGACCTTAAATTAATTTTTACTATGATATATGAGGCTTGGCAAAGATATACTACGCAATTTACGTGTTTGAGGTTCAATCAATACGCATTTGATGCACACTAGTCGTGAATTTCATTTTTACCATGATATATAAAGGCTTGCAAAGAAATTCAAAGATATTAACGTGTTTACATGACGTGAATTTAATTTTTACTATGATATCTGAGGTTTTGCAAACATATACTGAGATATTTACGCGTTTGAGGTTCAATCCATACGCATTTGATGCACACTAGACCTTAAATTAATTTTTACTATGATATATGAGGCTTGGCAAAGATATACTACGCAATTTACGTGTTTGAGGTTCAATCAATACGCATTTGATGCACACTAGTCGTGAATTTCATTTTTACCATGATATATAAAGGCTTGCAAAGAAATTCAAAGATATTAACGTGTTTTCATGACGTGAATTTATTTTTTACTATGATATCTGAGGTTTTTCAAACGTATACTGAGATATTTACTCGTTTGAGGTTCAATCCATACGCATTTGATGCACACTAGACGTTAATTTAATTTTTACTATGATATATGAGGCTTGGCAAAGATATACTACGCAATTTACGTGTTTGAGGTTCAATCCATACGCATTTGATGCACACTAGTCGTGAATTTCATTTTTACCATGATATATAAAGGCTTGCAAAGAAATTCAAAGATATTAACGTGTTTACATGACGTGAATTTAATTTTTACTATGATATCTGAGGTTTTTCAAACATATACTGAGATATTTACGCGTTTGAGGTTCAATCCATATGTATTTGATGCACACTAGTCGTGAATTTAAGATTTACCATGATATATGAGGGTTTGCAAAGAAATTCAAAGATATTAACGTGTTTACATGACGTGAATTTAATTTTTACTATGATATCTGAGGTTTTTCAAACATATACTGAGATATTTACGCGTTTGAGGTTCAATCCATACGCATTTGATACACACTAGTAGTGAATTTAATTTTTACCATGATATATGAGGGTTTGCAAAGAAATTCAAAGATATTAACGTGTTTACATGATGTGAATTTAATTTTTACTATGATATCTGATGTTTTTCAAACATATACTGAGATATTTACGCGTTTGAGGTTCAATCCATACGTATTTGATGCACACTAGTCGTGAATTTAAGATTTACCATGATATATGAGGGTTTGCAAAGAAATTCAAAGATATTAACGTGTTTACATGATGTGAATTTAATTTTTACTATGATATCTGATGTTTTTCAAACATATACTGAGATATTTACGCGTTTGAGGTTCAATCCATACGTATTTGATGCACACTAGTCGTGAATTTAAGATTTACCATGATATATGAGGGTTTGCAAAGAAATTCAAAGATATTAACGTGTTTACATGACGTGAATTTAATTTTTACTATGATATCTGAGGTTTTTCAAACATATACTGAAATATTTACGCGTTTGAGGTTCAATCCATACGTATTTGATGCACACTAGTCGTGAATTTAAGATTTACCATGATATATGAGGGTTTGCAAAGAAATTCAAAGATATTAACGTGTTTACATGATGTGAATTTAATTTTTACTATGATATCTGATGTTTTTCAAACATATACTGAGATATTTACGCGTTTGAGGTTCAATCCATACGTATTTGATGCACACTAGTCGTGAATTTAAGATTTACCATGATATATGAGGGTTTGCAAAGAAATTCAAAGATATTAACGTGTTTACATGACGTGAATTTAATTTTTACTATGATATCTGAGGTTTTTCAAACATATACTGAGATATTTACGCGTTTGAGGTTCAATCCATATGTATTTGATGCACACTAGTCGTGAATTTAAGATTTACCATGATATATGAGGGTTTGCAAAGAAATTCAAAGATATTAACGTGTTTACATGACGTGAATTTAATTTTTACTATGATATCTGAGGTTTTTCAAACATATACTGAGATATTTACGCGTTTGAGGTTCAATCCATACGTATTTGATGCACACTAGTCGTTAATTTAAGATTTACCATGATATATGAGGGTTTGCAAAGAAATTCAAAGATATTAACGTGTTTACATGACGTGAATTTAATTTTTACTATGATATCTGAGGTTTTTCAAACATATACTGAGATATTTACGCGTTTGAGGTTCAATCCATATGTATTTGATGCACACTAGTCGTGAATTTAAGATTTACCATGATATATGAGGGTTTGCAAAGAAATTCAAAGATATTAACGTGTTTACATGACGTGAATTTAATTTTTACTATGATATCTGAGGTTTTTCAAACATATACTGAGATATTTACGCGTTTGAGGTTCAATCCATACGTATTTGATGCACACTAGTCGTGAATTTAAGATTTACCATGATATATGAGGGTTTGCAAAGAAATTCAAAGATATTAACGTGTTTACATGACGTGAATTTAATTTTTACTATGATATCTGAGGTTTTTCAAACATATACTGAGATATTTACGCGTTTGAGGTTCAATCCATACGTATTTGATGCACACTAGTCGTGAATTTAAGATTTACCATGATATATGATTGTTTGCAAAGAAATTCAAAGATATTAACGTGTTTACATGATGTGAATTTAATTTTTACTATGATATCTGAGGTTTTTCAAACAGATACTGAGATATTTACGCGTTTGAGGTTCAATCCATACGTATTTGATGCACACTAGTCGTGAATTTAAGATTTACCATGATATATGAGGGTTTGCAAAGAAATTCAAAGATATTAACGTGTTTACATGACGTGAATTTAATTTTTACTATGATATCTGAGGTTTTTCAAACATATACTGAGATATTTACGCGTTTGAGGTTCAATCCATACGTATTTGATGCACACTAGTCGTGAATTTAAGATTTACCATGATATATGATTGTTTGCAAAGAAATTCAAAGATATTAACGTGTTTACATGATGTGAATTTAATTTTTACTATGATATCTGAGGTTTTTCAAACAGATACTGAGATATTTACGCGTTTGAGGTTCAATCCATACGTATTTGATGCACACTAGTCGTGAATTTAAGATTTACCATGATATATGAGGGTTTGCAAAGAAATTCAAAGATATTAACGTGTTTACATGACGTGAATTTAATTTTTACTATGATATCTGAGGTTTTTCAAACATATACTGAGATATTTACGCGTTTGAGGTTCAATCCATACGTATTTGATGCACACTAGTCGTGAATTTAAGATTTACCATGATATATGATTGTTTGCAAAGAAATTCAAAGATATTAACGTGTTTACATGATGTGAATTTAATTTTTACTATGATATCTGAGGTTTTTCAAACAGATACTGAGATATTTACGCGTTTGAGGTTCAATCCATACGTATTTGATGCACAATAGTCGCGAATTTAAGATTTACCATGATATATGGGGGTTTGCAAAGAAATTCAAAGATATTAACGTGTTTACATGACGTGAATTTAATTTTTACTATGATATCTGAGGTTTTTCAAACATATACTGAGATATTTACGCGTTTGAGGTTCAATCCATACGTATTTGATGCACACTAGTCGTGAATTTAAGATTTACCATGATATATGAGGGTTTGCAAAGAAATTCAAAGATATTAACGTGTTTACATGACGTGAATTTAATTTTTACTATGATATCTGAGGTTTTTCAAAAATATACTGAGATATTTACGCGTTTGAGGTTCAATCCATACGTATTTGATGCACACTAGTCGTGAATTTAATTTTTTCAATGATATATGAGGGTTTTGCAAAGAAATTCAAAGATATTAACGTGTTTACATGACGTGAATTTAATTTTTACTATGATATCTGAGGTTTTGCAAACATATACTAAGATATTTACGCGTTTGACGTTCAATCCATACGCATTTGATGCACACTAGACCTGAATTTAATTTTTACTATAATTATTAAATCAAGACCATTTCTTCATCTCACCTGACAGAAAACTCCCAAATAACCCCGGAAACACCTAATTAACCCCAGGAAACCCCAGGAAATCCAAATTAACCTTAGATAAACCCTAATTAACCCAAGAAAAACAAAAATGATGTGCCTTGGTATCTTTTATGTTTCTTGATATTCTGTCTATGTTTCATGTTTTAATTGGAGGCGTTCTGGGTCTGGTTTCGCTGTAGCATCCCACTGCACTGCGGCAACGGTTGGCCTATTGTGGTCCCCCATAACTATTCCTCATTAATGAGCTCTGTATCTTCAATGAAGTCCAGAAGTCGCATGAATAGGCGAGCTTCGAGCTCTTTTAGGTTCATTCGCGTTGAACCAAGGAGCTTTTTCCTACCTGAGTTGAATGCCTCGCAGCTAGTTATTACATGTAGTAGAGTTTCTTCTTCTTCCCCACAGCCTCTGCACGTTGGTGATTTGTCTATCCCCATAGTGTGCAGGTGTTTATTTAATGTGCAGTGTCCTGTTAGGAGTCCTACGACATTTTTTAATTGGTTGCTATTTAGTTTTAGGATTTCTTCCGTCGCCTCCGTACTGGGAGCCTTAATGAACCTCTTCGAGTGTTTCATTCCAGTTTGGACTTCCTAGTACCGGCTGTGGCGGTTTCTTTGATGCTTTCTCAAGCTATTCTTTGCAGTCCTATTTGGTATCCCGCAGGTTGGTTCCGGGCCAATGAATTTTAATTCGCTAGCCTCTTTTGCCAGTTTGTCTGCTTTTTCCTTGCCTTTGATTCCCAGATGTCAAAGTGTTACTTTGTTTCGGGCTCCCAGTATCATTAGGTCTTGAATGCATTCTATGACAACTCTAGAGTTATTCACACTGGTGTCTAGAGCTCTCAGCACTGCCTGACTGTCTGTCACAATATTGATTTCCGTCTTACTATAGTTTCTTTCCAATAGAGTTTTAACGTAGCATTGAATTGCGATAATTTCTGCTTGGAACACGGTGGTATGTTCGCCAAGCTGGAGTCTTGTACACTCCGATTCCTGTTCCTTTGTTGAATTTAGATCCATCGGTAAACCAGATTGATCCTTTAAGTTTTTGCATATAGCCATTTTTTCCCTTTTTCTGCCCTATCTGGTATTACTACCTTGTAAGGTTTCATCATGTGCATCAAGTGCATTTATTCTCCTGTCGGGACTCATTCTTAGGTTTACCCTAACGCTAGTTAAGTTAGGTTCACTTTGATGTGAAGTGGATGTGTCTCCACTTTGATGTAAAGTGGTGGTGTCTCCACTTTGATGTGAAGTGGAGGTGTCTCCACTTTGATGTAAAGTGGAGGTGTCTCCACTTTGATGTGAAGTGTAGGTGTCTCCACTTTGATGTGAAGTGGAGGTGGCTCCACTTTGATGTAAAGTGGAGGTGTCTCCACTTTGATGTGAAGTGGAGGTGTCTCCACTTTGATGTGTAGTGGAGGGGTCTCCACTTTGATGTAAAGCGGAGGTGTTTCCACTTTAATGTGAAGTGGAGGTGTCTCCACTTTGATGTGATGTGTAAGCAGGTCCAATATAACCTCCATTGCTGCGGTGGGGGTTGTTGCCATTGCCCCCGATCGGAGTTAATTGGGGAATTTCTGCCAGGTGAGATAATTAAGATTACACCTTTACCGATAAGCATTTTCTCACGGTCACGATTTAGTTCCCATGCCAAGTTTATTTCAATACCTGTTGGTGTAGTCTACATATGATGTTTGCTGACACACAAACAAACTAAACTAACCTAATAAGAACGTAAATACACGAAGTGCCTAATTTAATCAGGTATTACCCTTGGCTAAATGGCTACTATTAAGTGAAGAATTGAATGTTGCTATTCCCTATAACGTATCTGCGTAGCGCAGTGGTTGAGGCATCTAAATACGTTCCATCAGCTGGTACGCGCTCCTGACTCTCCAACTCGCCTGGCCAGCTAACACCCTTCTCTGATCTGGAGTAGATGATATTCTCATCTAAAAGTACTCCAATACTTTGGAATCTACGTTAATTAAATTGCAGGTCCACCGATAGAACACTGAGTCTACCTGTAGTGTCAGTTGCCTTCACTATAGACAGATAAGAGATCAATACGCCTGCAAATGCGTGAAAGCGGCCTATATACATCCCCTATAATACTGACAACGTCTAGGCGGTGATTAATAAGCTTCTCTGTCTTCTCTGTCCTTTCTATGGGTTGGCGTCCCTTTAGTGAGGCTCGTTTGAGAGAGTGAATTCTTTTAAGTATTTAGGCGATTGGGTTGACTACAGAGGTGAGTTTAGGAAGCATTTGGAGTGGGTGCACACAAAGCCGAGAATGGTTTCCAGGATAGCGAATGGATAGAGAATGGATGGAAACCTAGTAATAGCGTGTAAAATCTGGACTTCGTGCGTGAAGCCAATATTGTTCTATGGACTGAAAGTGTGGGGATTGCGAAAGTGGGATGTAATCAAAAGGGAGTAAGGCTGGTTTCTGAAGAGTCTGTTAGTACTTGAAAGATTAACGCCTATGTTCCTGCAGGAAACGAATCAGATGAGCATGTGGTGGGAGTCGTATGAGAAGGTAGTGAAGTACGAGGAACTATTGCAGGAGTTAGGGGAAGAGAAACTCAGTAGATAAAGGAAGGATGTATGAAAGAGTGGGTATGTTTGAGGTGTGGTTGGAGGAAAAGCTGAGAGGAATGGGAATTTTAGGAACCGAGGTCAGGAAAAGAGTGAAGGATGTTGAGTGACAAGAAAGGCATACCATAATGACGGAGTGTTTGTACAACTCTGGTTATGTGGAGGGAAGAGAAACTGAGTAGATAAAGCAAGGATGTATGAAAGAGTGGGTATGTTTGAGGTGTGGGTGGAG
Organism: Lordithon lunulatus; assembly: GCA_963942505.1. Classification (NCBI taxonomy): domain Eukaryota; kingdom Metazoa; phylum Arthropoda; class Insecta; order Coleoptera; family Staphylinidae; genus Lordithon; species Lordithon lunulatus. Next base: position 11,485,086 of record OZ012675.1, read on the forward strand.
AAAAAGCTGAGAGGAATGGGAATTTTATGAACCGAGCTCAGGAAAAGGGTGAAGGATGTTGTGTGACAAGAAAGGCATGCGAGAATGACGGAGTGTTCGTACAACTCTGGTTATGTGGGAGGAAGAGAAACTGAGTAGATAAAGCAAGGATGTATGAAAGAGTGGGTATGTTTGAGGTGTGGGTGGAGAAAAAGCTGAGAGGAATGGGAATTTTAGGAACCGAGCTTAGGAAAAGAGTGAAGGATGTTGAGTGACAAGAAAGGTATGCGAGAATGACGGAGTGTTCGTACAACTCTGATATGTGGGGGGAAGAGATACCGAGTAGATAAAGCAAGGATGTATGATAGAGTGGGTATGTTTGAGGTGTGGGTGTAGGAAAAGCTGAGAGGAATTTTAGGAACCGAGGTCAGGAAAAGAGGGAAGGATGTTGAGTGACAAGAAAGGCACGCGAGAATGACGGAGTGTTCGTACAACTCTGGTTATGTGGAGTGGCAAGTGTACGAGCTACATAACCAGGGGTGAGTGTAACAGGCAGGACAAAGTACAGATGGCAAGAGGGAGATGCGGTCGGAAGAGAGAGGAAGGAAAGTGCGGATGGAGCAAGGTACACCACGTGTGTACTGTGCCGCAAGTGGAGTGAAACTTGATGGCGCCTAGGCAACGATTGTAAAAAAGTGAAAGTAGAGTGGTTGCGGAATTGCAGAAAGGTGAGTGAATGGTTAAGCGAGGATGGGAGAGGCTGGCGTAGGAAAGGAAGTGGGTTAGGGTAAAGATGAGGGGGTAGCTCGTTTTATGCTCCACCATTTTAATTAATGTGCTCTATATCTCCATTGTCCAGGAATCAATTAGGTGTGTTTATGGGTTACTGATCTATTTATGGAGCGTTGATGAATACGGGGTGTGAGTACTGAACGATTAATGTATGGTTTTAATTTACGTACCCTGTAGGTGAGCACACGTCGCATACTACCGCCTTTAGGGAACATTCCAAGGCTTAGACTGAAAGCGGAGTCGTAACCAGAGTTTTGAGCTTCTGGGCGACGTTTATAGAGGCAACGTCCGAATAATTTTTTCATCTGAAATAATAATTAATATTTTTTCAATACGAGCCTAAACCACCCACCGATTATTGAATTATTTGCGAAGTCGCTTTATTGTTCGAGATTTGTTTCGGGTTGTTCTAACTCGAGAAGAACAGCTCCCGAGCTATAAATGAAAGCGGATATAATCGCCAATTTTCTTGCTATCATAGTTTTTTTAAAAAATTTGTACTATTACAAAACTACAACAATATAATACCATTAATTTTATGCAATAAACAATGTCTGATACTAATAAATTAAACTTTGAAAGCTTTTATTGGGATTAGTTTATAGTGTAAAAGTTTCTTGCCTGTTTCTTGAAGAGTGTCGTTGTTAAAGTGTACAGAACAGGGTTGAGCGCCGAGTTGATTGGCAGCACGTAGATGGCCAGTGAGGCGTAGATGAATTTCCTATACGCGTCAGACAGCTGCATCCCTGTAATTACAAAAGTCTGTAGCTGGGTCCCTGTGGCTATCGAATAAGCCGCCTGAACAGACAAAGGACTTCCCTTTGATCGGACATAGCGATTTCCCCACACACGACACACATTTTAGGACTATAAAAAGTTACTAACTATACTTTTCTACATTTTGTTTGACTCGACTACTTTATTATAATTTTAATTTCATTTTGATCCGATTAATTGCGGTTTAAAATTAATTATAATTCGTCTTATAAAAAAAACTCCTTTATGTTATGGTTAATCCAATATACACAATAAATAAACAACAATATTATGAAATAGTCCAATATAATCCTCCAACTTCACAAATAGCATGTGAGGATCTCACCCTCGGCCACTTTCTCTTGCACGCTAGCCTTTTGCGAATTTTCTTGCCTTTCCCATCCTCTCTTAAGGATTCACTCATCTTTCTGCACTCCTCCACCCCTTTCACACCCTTACAATCACGTGCCACTCGCCTTACTACACAGTACATACGTGGTGTATCCTTGCCCTATACACACTTTTCTTTCTCTCTCATCTGAACCGCATCTGGCTCTTGCTATACACGGAGGGCAAAGTATGTATAGCAACATACTTTGCCCTACGTGCTTCACCCTAACCCTAGATATCTAGTTTGGTGGTTGTGAAATATGTATATTTACACAATATGTACTATAAACTGATACAAAACTCAGTCATTCTCACCTTCCACTCAACATACTTCATTCTCTCCTTGACTTCTCTCTTAGCTTTTCCTCCATTAACTCTTCAGGCATACCCTTTTTCATACATCTTTAAATTGGTGTCCTATTGATTTCGGTATATGAAATTGGATTCAGAGAATTGCATTGTTTCTCGTTTTGCATTGCATCTAAAGTTGTGTTGTGGGAGCAATCCGAAAACTACCTAATCAGGTTGCGACTTACCAGCTAAAGCTGCGATTTTGACAATAATAACAGGCACCCAGCAAAGGCAGTCGGTCAGCACAATAATGCCGAAACGCTGCGCCACCTTATCGCGATCTTGGCTTTGTTGGGTCGACCTACAGGCCACCCCGCTGACTCGAATCTCGTGGATCATCCTGCTGTAGGCGTAGCAGATGAAGAGCAGGGCGAGAGCGTTCACACAGATGAACATGATGACAGAGTATTGCCAACCCTAAAAGATACATAATTTTATTGCACCGTTGTCTACATAAAACATTCTACAATATGTATAGGCGTATGAAGAATTCTGATAAAAAAATATTTGTAGTTGAGACGGACTCGCTTTCCATGGCATTCTTACAGTTTTATATTGGGTATAGACTTTACTTACTATTAACGCTGATACGGTGTGAGGAGATGTAGATAAACACTTAATATATAAAATATATATATTAGCAATCTACATATATAGATTTCGATGTTGTTAGCTCTCATCCGTGTACCTCAGCTACTGAGGATGAAATCGCAATACCTGTAGTGGTTTATATACAAGGCAATGCAACTTTCTCTCTATAGAGGAAGTTAATGCCATCTGACACAACCAACAAACGAACACCCATATGGTAACATCCGTGAATGCCATCAGGATCACCGAGTGGTACTCTCTGTTGGAATAATGTTCTTACAGTGTTATATCAAGACAAAGCCAAGTTTGAAAAATATATCTGTGAATTCACCTGGTTTCCGCGTTACTAGCTGAGCTATGTCGATGAGATCGAAATCTAGATATGTATATTGCTAAAGACCTGGTTTCCTAGGAAGCGGTCGCTTCAAAGCGGCCGCTTTGGACGTCATTTACACATCACAAAAATCGTTTTAAGTATATGTAATTGAATAACTCACCATAAATCACCGTAATTCACTGTATTGTTGCATTACTCTTTATGGGAAACCATATTTATTTATATTCACGTAAACCTATCTTTGTGACGTCAAAAGCGGCCGCTTCTAAGCGACCGCTTTCTAGGAAACCAGGGCTTTAGCAATATACATATCTAGATTTCGATCTTATTACATCTCATCGACTTAGCTCCGCTAGTAACGATGAAATCACAAAATCTCTAGTGAAAAACAGTACAACTTACCCTCGTAGAGGGAAGTTAAACGCCATCTGGCGGCACCACATCAATTAGCAATGCACAGTGGTTTTAGTGGTTTATATACAATACAAAGTAACTTTTCACTAGCTGAGCTACACTGATGAGATGTAAGCTAGATATGTAGATTACTAAGAGGTGAATTCACACATATATTTTTCAAAATTGGATTTGTTCTGATACCTTGACTCTATTCCAATAGAGGGTAGTACTCGGTGATCCTGATGGTATTAGCAGTTTGACTTGGGTTGCCAATTATTCTTGTTTCGAAAGAAAGGCAGGTCAGGGAAGGGGGTTAGGTTACATTAGCTTAAGGATTGTTGCGCTGGGCCCAGAAGGAAAAGGAGCAAAACTTAGTTATAATTCCTGAGGCGTGGAGAAGGACGGCTGGCTCACCAGGTCTGGCCCGTGTACCCCGCCGGGTGGCAAACCACCACGCGCAGATCCCGTGAGTGGACTACTGACTCCGACCCGCACACAAAAACCCAAGAACTGAGACATGTGACCATGAGCCTAAACTTGTAAAAAGAGAAGTAGAGTGAAAGGAACCACTGAGTGAATTAACTACGATGACGACCATTGCATACGACATAAGAAAGGGCACTACATTACACTGGAATTAGAGGAACTAATGGAAAAGGATAAAAATAAGGAAAGCCACTTCGCGGAAAAAGAAAATGGGAATGCGAAACCAATGGAGACAACCAAGAATCTACCGAAACAACACAAAGAACACCCACGGACAGACACTGGGGAGGACGTCGAAGGAGAAGGCCTATATTCAGCTGACAGAGGATTTAGTACTAAGACTGAGAACTGAGACATGTGATCATGAGCCCAAACTTGTAAAAAGAGAAGTAGAGTGGAGGGAACTACTGAGTGAATTAACCACGATGACGACCATGCATACGACCAAGGAAGGGCACTACTATTACACTGGAATAAAAGGAGCTAATGGAAAAGGATATAAATAAAGAAAGCCACCTCGCGGAGAAAGAAAACGGGAATGCGAAACCAATGGAGACAACTAAGAATCTTCCTAAACACCACAAAAAATATCCACGGACAGACACTGGGGGCGACGTCGAAGGAGAATGCCTATATACAGCTGACAGAAGATATAGTACTAAGACTGAGAACTGAGACATGTGATCATGAGCCCAAACTTGTAAAAAGAGAAGTAGAGTGGAGGGAACTACTGAGTAAATTAACCACGATGACGACCATTGCATACGACATAAGGAAGGGCACTACATTACACTGGAATTAAATAAACTAATGGAAAAGGATACAAATAAGGAAAGCTACCTCGCGGAAAAAGAAAATGGGAATCTGAAACCAATGGAGACAACGAAGAATCTACCGAAACAACACAAAAAGCACCCACAGACAGACACTGGGGACGACGTCGAAGGAGAATACAGCTGACAGAGGATATAGTACTAAGTCTAACCAACACGGCTGTAGCGGCGACAAGAAACATACTAAAGGAATCTAAACTAGACGCAGCGGTCGTTCTTGAACAATGGGGCAACCCCACTAGAAATCCCCCAAAGATCCGAAACCAATGGACACCTGTGAGGCCCAATTCACACATAAGCGGCGTCGGGCGGAGGCGCGGTGTAGGCGAAGTGCAGGCGCGACGTTGCACAAGCGATTGTCATGTCTATATGCAGTGAAGGGGTGGATATTGCACCATATGTTTACATAGAGGCGCCGCGGAAGAGGCGAGGCGTTGTGATTCTCGCCGCACCGGCACCGCGCCTTCGCCTCTTCGCCTGATACACGGTGCCTGCGAGGCGAGAGGCATAACTGATTAACGCCACCTCTATGTAAACATAAGGTGCAATGTCCACCCCTTCACTGCAGATGGATATCACAATCGCCTGTGTGACATCGCGCCTGCACCTAGCCTACACCGCGCCTCCGCCCGACGCCGCTTATGTGTGAATCCTTAGGTCCAATTCACACATAAGCGGCGCCGGGCGGAGGCGCGGTGTAGGCGACGTGCAGGCTCGACGTCGCATAAGCGATTGTGATGTCCATATTCAGTGAAAGGGTGGACATTGCACCTTATGTTTACATAGAGGCGGCGTGGAAGAGTTATGCCACTTACCTCGCAAACACCGTGTCTCAGGCGAAGAGGCGAGAGGCACGACGCTTTTACGCTCCCTCTATATAAACATGTGGTGCAATGTCCACTTAGGTGACGAGGCACGGGCATTAGCCTCGTGCCTCTCGTGACGCTGGCACCGCATTTTCGCCTCTTCGCCTAAGACAGGGTAGGTGAAGAGGCGAAACTCTTCCACGCCGCCTCTATGTAAACATATGGTGCAATGTCCACCCCTTCACTGCAGATGGACATGACAATCGCCTGTGTGACATCGCGCCTGCACCTCGCCTACACCGCGCCACCGCCTGACGCCGCTTATGTGTGAATTGGGCCTTAGAGAAGACTTGCGGAGAAGGCGCAGTGGGGCAAGGAGACGGCAACAATGAGAATAAAGATGAGAGATATGCAGGCTCGGCTGAAACAACTGGCCAAACAAATCTGCTTCACGGCACCAACCCCTATATCAGAGGAAGTGGATTTGAACCACAGCTAGAATACGGGACTCTTTTGACAATAATGCCTTTTGACAATAATGCCAGCTACAAGTGACCGTACGGCATCTTCCAAAACGTAACTGCTTCACGGCACCAACCCCTACATCAGAGAAAGTGGGGACAACGGAAAAGGCTATAACTGGAATACGGGACTCTTTTGACAAGAATGCCATCTACATGACCGCAAGGCATCTTCCAGAACGTAACTGCTTCACGGCATCAATCCCTACATCAGAGGAAGTGGAGACAACGGAAGAGGCTATAGCTGGAATACAGGACTCTTTTGACAAGAATGCCAGCTATCTACAAGTGGCCGCAAAGCACCTTCCAGAACTTAAAGGTGATGAGGAGAGAAGCATCCAACTGCCCCCCTAACGTTGAAACAGTTAGGTTAATAGATGTTGAGTACAGAGCAGGAGAAAGAAACCGGATGTGTTGTCGCTGAACTCGCGACAATAAATCTGAAGGACAGTGAAGTGGGCACTATATTCCACACTACTGAGTCGCGAAGGCCCTTTAGGGAAAATTGAGCGGTACATACATTACATAGTGTATAATACGACCAGTGAGGACTAGATGATAGAAAACACTTACAATCGCATCTGACGCCTCATGGTATTCGCAGAGGCAAACGGGACAGAGGGAGTACTAGTTGTGGCGTCAAGACTGCCCACCATGGACATGATGAAAAACATAGAATCCTAGTTCGCAGGATCACCTATTCTAGCAATACCAGTTCGCAGGATCGCCTGTTCTGGCAATGATCAGCATCCTGGAGGAGAACCACACCACTGAAAATCCAGAGGTAACGGACACATGGTAAAATCGAAGACCAGGAAGGAATAATCCATATTAGTCAGACCGATCGAGGGTCAGTAATACTTGGACCTGGTTCGGATAATCCAGGTAATAGAATGTGGTGAGTAATGTCGGCCGGTTTGAGAACGGACAATGGCCACCTCCGCATAAGGACCAATTAACACAAACGGTGTAGGCGAGGTGCAAGCGCGACGTCGCACAGGCGATTGTGATGTCTATATGCAGTGAAGGCGTGGACATTGCACCATATGGTTACATAGAGGCGGCGTGGAATAGTTTCGCCTCTTCGCCTACCGTGTCTTAGGAGAAGAGGCGAAGACGCAGTGCCGGCGCGGCGAAAGACACGAGGCAAATGCCCGCGCCTCGTCACATAAGTGGGCATTGCACCACATGTTTATAAAGAGGGGGCGTGAAAGCGTCGTGTCTCTCGTCACGCCGGCACCCTGCCTTCACCTCTTCGCCTGAGACACGGTGCCTGCAAGGCGAGAGGCATAATTCTTCTTCACCGCCTCTATGTAAACACAAGGTGCATTATCAACTCCTTCGCTGTATATTGACATCACAATCGGATGTGCGACGTCGAGCCTGTGCCTCGCCTACACCGCGCCTGCGCCCGACGTCGCTTATGTGTGAATTGGGCCTAAGGCTAAGAGGCGAAGACGCGGTGCCGGGACGGCGAGAGGCACGAGGTAAATGCTCGCGCCTCGTCACCTAAGTGGGCATTGCACAATATGTTTATATAAAGGGGGTTGAAGCGTCGTGCCTCTCGCAGCCCCAGCACCGCGTCTTCCCCTCTTCGTCTGAGACACGGTAGGCGAAGAGGCGAAAGGCATAACTCTTCCACGCCGCCTCTATGTAAACATAAGGTGCAATGTCCACCCCTTCACTGTATATGGACATCACAATAGCCTATGCGACGCCGCGCCTGCACCTCGCCTACACCGCGCCTACGCCCGACGCCGCTTATGTGTGAATTGTGCCTTAGGGTGCGGGGCAGTGGCGCTAAAGTCGTCGCACTGTGAGAGGTCATCAGCGAAAAGGAACCGGGAACAGAGGCCGGGCGTAACCCTGCATAAAGGAACCTAGATCTCCTAACAACAAAGACAGATGTTGAGACAGCCATTAAGGCAGTAACCAAGAATAAGGAGCAGTACTGGGTAAACCGGCCCGGAGCGCTACCAAATACACTACAAAAGGTGTCGGCGATCTCATCGCACCAATGCTGAGAGCAGGCATGGTATAGAGCAACTCGGAGGAACGAACTGCTACGCGGCTGCATGGTCCCCGGGCTCACGAATGCAGTGGGGAGTTTCGAAGAAACCTGTGCCTGAGGTGTGGCATAAAGCAAGTTACTGCGCTCTATGCAAGGCAGAAGGAAATGGCGCGGGAGGCCGCCACAATGACCGAGACAGGGTCGGTCACCTGTACGGTCGGTCGTTGTCTGGGTTATTGTGGCGGCCTCCCTCAAGGCCGACCTGGGCAGAATGATACCTAAACTACTACCCACTATCCAAGACTCAACCGGATAGGCCATAGTCGAGACAGAAAGGAAGGTATATGAGACATACCAGCAATGAACCAGAAAAATAAGCAGGGCGATAAACAACCCTGACAACCCCCGGGATCTCAGGTCTAGGCCAAGGCAGCGTGGTGGAGATTAGTGTGCGGTTAGGGCTGTCACCTCGTGGGACATATAGGAGGATTAGACGGTAGCTGAGGTGCCAAGACTACCCACCATGGATATGATGAAAGACGTAGAATACCAGTTCGCAGGATCGCCTGTTCTACCAATGTTTAGGAACCTGGAGGTGAACCACACCACCGAAAATCCAGAGGTAACGGACACCACCACCATGGTAAAAAAAAAACAGGAAGGAATAATCCATATTGGTCAAACCGATTGAGGGTCTAGTCCGGATAATCCGGGAAATAGACACTGTTGAGTAATATCAGCCGGTTTGAGAGAACATAAAATGGCCACCTACACATTAGAATAAGATGGGAGTGGCACCAAAGTCGTCGCACTGTGAGAGGTCATCAACGAAAAGAAACCGGGAACAGAGGCCGGGCGTAACACTCCACAATCGATGGATATGCCATAGACGAGACGGAAATGAAGGTAATATGACACATACCAACAATGAACCAGAAACATAGGCAGGCGACAAACTACCCTGACAACCCCCGGGATCTCAGCTCTGGCCAAGGCAGCGTGGTGGAGCTTAGTGCGAGTGCGATTAGGTCGGGCACCTCGTGGGACGTACAGGGGGATTTGACGGTAGGCGCCTCGCCAGAATGCGGGGAGAATCTGACACTGCCCATGCTTAACTATAAAATAATGGGCGTATATAAGATTCTTCTTCACAAGAGAAAAGGGTTAGGGCTGGTTAAAAAAATCCCCCAAGGAAAAGGAAGATTTTTTTAACAAAAGGGGATGGTTGGATTTTATAGTCAAAAAGGAGGATTGTCCTCCCAAAAGGGGGACGGCTGGCAACCCTAATGTTGACGGATATTTGATATATATGATATATGATCGTGCATTGTTAATTTTGTTGATTCCGCCAGATGGCGTTTAACTTAAACAAGTCAGCCAATGGCATACATTTATTACAAAACCTATTGAATCTGTTCAACCTGTTCAACTAGTTCAATCTATTCCCAACCCTGTTCAACCTATTACGAAACCTATTCAACCTGTTCCAAAACGTGTTCAACCTGTTCCAAAACCTGTTGGACTTGTTCCAAAACCTATTCAACCTATTCTAGAACCTGTTTCAAAACCTGTTGGACTTGTTCCAAAACCTATTTGACCTATTCTAGAACCTGTTCCAAAACCAGTTCGAACAGGTTCTAGAATAGGTTGACAGGTTTTGGAACAAGTTCAACAGGTTCTGGAACAGGTTAACAGGTTTAAGAATAGGTTGAACAGGGTTGGGAATAGATTGAACCGGTTTTCGAACAGGTTCAACAGGTTTTGTAATACTATTATGCCATTGGCTGATTTGGACTTGTGAGCCCTGCACTGCTACTAATCGCAACCCTAATACTTATTCCCCTTTAGACGCTTCTCGCTCGTTCAAAAAGTGAGTCCATACCCGCCTAGCACTACTACTGCGATTCCTGACACCACTTGTTCCGATCGTATTCGTTTAACTGTCATGCCGGCACTATATACTCGGCAGGAGAGAGTGTGTACGGTGTGTTTGGTTTGCTCGGACTGTCTCGCCTCGGTTTTGGGCCGCTCGGGGCCGCTCGGGGCCGCTCGGGGCCGCTCAGGTCTTTTATAGCAAGAGTCAAAGGGTTACGAGACGTGTGACGAGGTTATATATTATATTATTGTGATGGAATGGCCACTCGTATAAGACTGCACACCTGCATCCCGGCCCTCTCCACTCGGGTTACGATCTCGGACGAGCTGCCCGGTCGAGTATAGCCGGCATCAAAGTCGCTTCTCCGAATACGAATAATACACGATGTGGGTTCGCCAAATTATGGAATTTCGATTTGCTACCCATAAAAGACACTAATAACCCGAAATTCCGTCATTGAACGAACCCAAGTCTTGAATTTACCATATTTTGCTGTGTGAGTTTGACAGTTAAACGAATACGTTGTGGACGAGTGGTATCAGGAATCGCATCCCATTGTGAGCTGATAGCTGCTCGATCCTCTGAGTCTTGGGGAGGGAGGATTTACCATGGATAAATGTATACACAAGTTTCGGGTTAAAAGCGATTTACAGCTCTCTCCCTGCCAGACACGCTGAATCTTCCCATTTGATCATTAAGGGTTTCTCAGGTTTACCCATTAAAGGTTTTACGTACGATTTAACTCTCTCTTCAAAATTCTTTTGATATTTTCCTCATGGTACTTGTTCACTTCGGCCTTGTGGGTGTATTGAGCATGTGCTGTACTTTCAAGCAGGTCGACTCTAACTAGAGATCATACAATGGTAACTACGGGCCTGGTACCCAAATGGCCCCATTTAAGAAAGAATTCAACGCATCGCGCGATCTTGGGCTGGCGGACCCACACAAACGCAATATAACATGAGCAGTTTTCGTTTATCACTGTGTGCTGCTCCGGGCTTATTGACTCTTGTTCTATTTGTCGTGCAAGCCGCTCTTGATGCGAACATTTCAACCTCGTCCCTTACAATGTGCGGCGCACGATCGCAAGAGCGATATAGCACGCCACGGAGCGACTAGTAATATTAAACGAAAGCACCTATGGGAAGGTGAATTGGTCCTCTGATGGGGAACCGGTTGTTATTTTGGGGTACGTGCACAATTTTAATAGGAAGCGAACAGTCTCTCTCCTCTTAGGCCCAATTCACACATAAGCGGCGTCGTGCGGAGGCGCGGTGTAGGCGAGGTGCAGGCGCGACGTCGCACAGGCGATTGTGATGTCCATATGTAGTGAAGGGGTTGACATTGCACCATGTTTACATAGAGGCGGCGCGGAAGAGTTTCGCCTACCGTGTCTTAGGCGACGATGCACAGACGCGGAGCCGGCGCGGCGAGAGGCACAGGCAAAGCCCGCGCCTCGTCACTTAAGTGGGCATTGCACCACATGTTTATATAGAGGTGCCTCTCACCTCTTCGCCTGAGACACAGTGTCTGCGAGGCAAGAGACATAACTCTTCCACGCCGCCTCTATGTAAACATAAGATGCAATGTCCACCCTTTCACTGAATATGGACATCACAATCGTTTATGCGACGTCGCGCCTGCACCTCGCCTACACCACGCCTCCGCCTGACGCCGCTTATGTGTGAATTGGGCCTTAGCATCCACTAAAGAGGCACTTGCATCCCGGTTTCCCTTACTAAATTATTGAACATAGAGTAGGGGTAAGCGTCTCCTTCGGCGAAAAGAAACAAAGACGCATCAAACCAACAGTTGACATTTAGGGATAAGAATACAGGCCTAAATAGGGCGAACAGCATAACGCATGAAGTTTAAAAGCATGATCATACTAACATTTGCAAAAGGGTTGTGAATGTACAGCGGCAAACAAACACCGTTGCTGCTGTAAAACTCCTTCCCAAAATAACGTTCAGTAAGAGTGGACAGCGGGGCGGCGGCTACAACAGCAGCGATCATCCATAACACCAGCAGCGTAAGCGCCGCAGTGCGTGATGAGAGCTGCTTTCTAGCCAGGGGTTGCGTTACGGACACAAACCGATCCCACGTCACCAGCGACAGAATCAGCACGGACGACTCGCAGGACAGCGTGTTCAAAAAACCTGCAACACAAAACACCGCTTTGTTGATCCTGACGGGTTTAACGAGGGCTCCAGCGGTCTTATCTATCCAGTCGCGCGCTAAGCCGACGGTCCTGGTGGATGCGCCGGGGTAATCCGCGCCGTCCTAATCCGCACCGCCGGGTGGCGTAATTAATTAAGCCGGCCATCCGGCGCACCTTGAACCGTTTTAATTAAGACGGCGAATTCAATTACACACGGGTAGGTGATTCGTACTCACCGCACAAGTTGCAGAGGGTGCTGCGCCGCCAGCGCCATTGGTGCTGCAGGTACTCGCCGCGGTAGTGGAAGTCGACGCCGGCGAGGGCGAACAAGTAGACGCCCATTAGAAGGTCCGATAGGGCTAGGTTTTTAATGTACAGGGAGTGCACCACGTTGTTCGCGGGGCCGCCGAAGTAACGACCTAGTAGGACGATTAAATTGCCGGCGCAACCGATGGCCGCCATCACCCACACACTAAATTAATAAAGATAATGAATACACAGTACTAGTTATTTGTTATCCATACTATCACTTCTTATGATAGTTTATGATATTAGACAAAACTTTGTACTATATATATATATATATATATATATATATATATATATGTATGATAACTTTAATTTAGTTGCTTTCTCGTATTGTAACTCAACTTTTTTCGTTTAATAATTTCCATTTGATATCGTAATATGCCACGTTACGATCCTTATATCGTAAGTAGCTATGAAATAGAATATTTATACAATATATTTGCATCCTTAGATTAAAATCCACTAGTAAACAATCCCCTTTTCATCATGATGTCGTCCTTTAAGTGCTGCAATGCATAAAATAATCCTCACCCCCAACTTAAAATGCAAATAGCCGGTGCATTTTCCGGGCCATTTGTTACAGCGCGACAAGTAGCGTAATCCGTCATCAATCATCCCCCACGAGCGGTATTTACATTTGACCCAACTTACCTGCCTCTAAGCACGACGTTATCAAGCAGATGCTCCTGGCTGGAGATGCCGTCCCCCTTGGGCTCGCAGACGCGGACGTGGGGCGCGTCCGCACACATTTCGAACTTGTCGAAGTATCTGCGGAAAAAGATAAAGAGAAATCGCACGCGATTCGCACACAAATGGGGAGGGGAGCGCGGTTATTGCCGCTTCAATTGATTCCTGCTGCAGGAATTTGTTTGAGAAGCGACAGGAAATGGGTAGACATTTTTAGCGACGAAAGCTGAATCCAATTACAGAGGCTAACACTGACGCGGGGTGGCGGTTGATTAGGTTTATTTTTTTGCCCAGTTGTAAGCTCGATAGGTTAACAAACTACCGTATTCACCAACGTTCCATAAATGTATCTATTGAACCCATAAGTATTCGTTGTTATAGCAACAATAAGTATATTATCTAGGGAATGTAGTTACTTTACTTTAGATTATCTCTATTGGAAACACTGAATAATTAAACAAAAGGTGTCATCAAAGCTTAAATGACAAGGTGACATAATTCAAGGTGTTTGACATTTGTTTTAGCAATTTCTGTCAATGACATTTTCAATTTGTCCATTTAATAGCTTATGGAACCTATAAAGTCTATGGGATATGATGCTGAATATAGATTAATTTTGAAATTGAAAAATTCAATAAAATAGAATTATTATATCTATATATCTATATATCTATATATCTATATATCTATATATCTATATATCTATATATCTATATATCTATATATCTATATATCTATATATCTATATATCTATATATCTATATATCTATATATCTATATATCTATATATCTATATATCTATATATCTATATATCTATATATCTATATATCTATATATCTATATATCTATATATCTATATATCTATATATCTATATATCTATATATCTATATATCTATATATCTATATATCTATATATAATATCCTTAGTATACTTGAATCAAGTATAAATGACTTCGGTATAATTGAACTAAATACATATGTCGTCCGTAAAATAGTCCTCGATACATATATCCTCAGGGCAATTGATCTCGATACATGTATACTAAGTGTAAATGTCCATAGTAAATATAACATAGTTTCAGTATAATTGATATTGCTATATATGTCATCAGTGCCATGGTTCTTGGATTAATTTTAGTTAGTATACTTGTCCTTGGTGCATGTCCTCATCGCAGTTATCCTTCAATGTAGTGTTATGTTCAGCACAACTGCCGAGTATAATTGAATAAAGTAAGCATATCCTAAGTATGATTGTCCTCAGTATATAAGTAAGTGTTCTCAATGGAGGATATATGTATTGTGGATAATTATACTGCGGATATTATTGCTTTATTAAATTATTAACCATATATAGGTTAATATAATATATGTCCTCTATATATCTATATATATATATATATATATATATATATATATATATATATATAAATATATATATATTTACAAATGCTCAGCACCATTGTCCTCAGTAGTAGAATTCAATAAGTATAATTGGCCTCGATATAATTGGCGTATATACATGTCCTCCGTACAGTTTTATTGAGCACATTCCATCCCGACTTTCTCACCCATTGGATCCATTCTCTATCTTCCTGGTTGATCACTTTAATCTGCGAGCGTGTTTCTCTCCTTTGACTGCCCCATCCGATTCCTCCTTCCAACTCCCCGACCCTCACATTCCAATCACCCCCGATGATCCATTCATAGCATATTAAGTGGTAGATCTATGAATCTGAACTTCTTTCAATTTATCATTCGATCCAGACTTTCTCACCCTTTGGATCCATTCTCTATCTTCCTAGTTGATCACTTTAATCTGCGAGCCTGTTTCTCTCCTTTCACTGCCCCATCCGATCCCTCCTTCCAACTCCCCGACCCTCACATTCCAATCATCCCCGATGATCCATTCATAGCATATTAAGTGGTAGATCTATGAATCTGAACTTTTTTCAATTTATCATTTAGCACATTCCATCCAGACTTTCTCACCCATTGGATCCATTCTCTATCTTCCTAGTTGATCACTTTAATCTGCGAGCGTGTTTCTCTCCTTTCACTGCCCCATCCGATCCCTCCTTCCAACTCCCCGACCCTCACATTCCAATCACCCCCGATGATCCATTCATAGCATATTAAGTGGTAGATCTATGAATCTGAACTTCTTTCAATTTATCATTTACCACATTCCATCCCGACTTTCTCACCCATTGGATCCATTCTCTATCTTCCTAGTTGATCACTTTAATCTGCGAGCCTGTTTCTCTCCTTTCACTGCCCCATCCGATCCCTCCTTCCAACTCCCCGACCCTCACATTCCAATCATCCCCGATGATCCATTCATAGCATATTAAGTGGTAGATCTATGAATCTGAACTTTTTTCAATTTATCATTTAGCACATTCCATCCAGACTTTCTCACCCATTGGATCCATTCTCTATCTTCCTAGTTGATCACTTTAATCTGCGAGCGTGTTTCTCTCCTTTCACTGCCCCATCCGATCCCTCCTTCCAACTCCCCGACCCTCACATTTCAATCACCCCCGATGATCCATTCATAGCATATTAAGTGGTAGATCTATGAATCTGAACTTCTTTCAATTTATCATTTACCACATTCCATCCCGACTTTCTCACCCATTGGATCCATTCTCTATCTTCCTAGTTGATCACTTTAATCTGCGAGCCTGTTTCTCTCCTTTCACTGCCCCATCCGATCCCTCCTTCCAACTCCCCGACCCTCACATTCCAATCACCCCCGATGATCCATTCATAGCAAATTAAGTGGTAGATCTATGAATCTGAACTTCTTTCAATTTATCATTTAGCACATTCCATCCCGACTTTCTCACCCATTGGATCCATTCTCTATCTTCCTAGTTGATCACTTTAATCTGCAAGCGTGTTTCTCTCCTTTCACTGCCTCATCCGATCCTTCCTTCCATCTCCCCGACCCTCACATTCCAATCACCCCCGATGATCTATTGATAGCAAATTAAGTGGTAGATCTATGAATCTGAACTTCTTTCAATTTATCATTTAGCACATTCCATCCCGACTTTCTCACCCATTGGATCCATTCTCTATCTTCCTAGTTGATCACTTTAATCTGCGAGCCTGTTTCTCTCCTTTCACTGCCCCATTCGATGCCTCCTTCCAACCCGACCCTCACATTCCAATCACCCCCGATGATCCATTCATAGCATATTAAGTGGCAGATCTATGAATCTGAACTTTTTTCAATTTATCATTTAGCACATTCCATCCCGACTTTCTCACCCATTGGATCCATTCTCTATCTTTCTGGTTGATCACTTTAATCTGCGAGCGTGTTTCTCTCCTATCACTGCCCCATCCGATCCCTCCTTCCAACTCCCCGACCCTCACAATCCAATCACCCCCGATGATCCATACATAGCATATTAAGTGGTAGATCTATGAATCTGAACTTATTTCAATTTATCATTTAGCACATTCCATCCCGACTTTCTCACCCATTGGATCCATTCTCTATCTTCCTGGTTGATCACTTTAATCTGCAAGCGCGTTTCTCTCCTTTCACTGCCCCATCCGATCCCTCCTTCCAACTCTCCGACCCTCACATTCCAATCACCCCCGATGATTCATTCATAGCATATTAAGTGGTAGATCTATGAATCTGAACTTCTTTCAATTTATCATTTAGCTCATTCCATCACGACTTTCTCACCCATTGGATCCATTCTCTATCTTTCTGGTTGATCACTTTAATCTGCGAGCGTGTTTCTCTCCTATCACTGCCCCATCCGATCCCTCCTTCCAACTCCCCGACCCTCACAATCCAATCACCCCCGATGATCCATACATAGCATATTAAGTGGTAGATCTATTAATCTGAACTTCTTCCAATTTATCATTTAGCACATTCCATCCCGACTTTCTCACCCATTGGATCCATTCTCTATCTTCCTAGTTGATCACTTTAATCTGCGAGTGTGTTTCTCTCCTTTCACTGCCCCATCCCATCCCTCCTTCCAACTCCCCGATCCTCACATTCCAATCACCCCCTGATGATCCATTCATAGCATATTAAGTGGTAGATCTATGAATCTCAACTTCTTTCAATTTATCATTTAGCACATTCCATCCCGACTTTTTCACCCATTAGATCCATTCTCTATGTTCCTAGTTGATCACTTTAATCTGCGAGCGTGTTTCTCTCCTTTCACTGCCCCATCCGATCCCTCCTTCCAACTCCCCGACCCTCACATTCCAATCACCCCCGATGATCCATTCATAGCATATTGAGTGGTAGATCTATGAATCTGAACATCTTTAAATTTAAATTAAGATACAACTGTATTTTTCTTTAGAAGATATAGATAGTTTATTATATATATATATATATATCCATCCGGATTTTATTGATGTACACTGCTCTCACCCACTCAGACCTTCTATCAATGTCTACCTGTCTCATTACTAATCCCATAACTTATCTCAACGACTCTCTGTACTATTGTCCCACTATCTTCCTCATTTCGAATATAATTTCTCATTTGGCCCTCCCAATCCTCGAACCTTTCTTCGCATCTTGCATCGCCCAGTCGCATCCTGCAGGCATACAACTTTCCATCTGCCTCTAATCCTCTTTTGTCATCCACGTCTCAAGTAACCCCACTATATCATTTGAGACCACGCACTCTTCTAGTTCTCTTCCCCATAAATGAATATAGCAAAATTGTTCTTAGTATAATTGATGTGAAGGGCCAATCAGGCGAAGAGGGAGTTCGAGAGAACCTGCGAGAGGAAGAAGATAGAGGAGTTGCAGAAGGTAGAAACGAGGTTGAGGGAGTGTGTGACAGAGAAAGGGTTGTAGGAAATTCTGAAGGGAAGTGTAAAAAAGGGCAAAGTTAACATTGAGCTGGCAGAGTGGGAGAAGAGCTGTAGAGAGGTGGATTTAGGGAGTCTGAGACCGGTGGTAGGAAGGGAGGCGTTTTCGCGGGAAGAGGTCGACGTGGCCATAGGGCAGCTGATACTGGGAAAGGCGGCGGGGGAAGATGGGCTGAAGGCAGAGGCTTTCAAAAGATTACCAGAGGAAGGAAGAGATAAGTTGCTGCAGGTTTTGAATAGGGTCTGGAGCGGTCAGGAGGAGCTGCCGGAAGAGTGGCGTGTGGGGGTGATGGTCCCGGTACATAAAGGGGGAGCGGCATTGGTCGTAAACAATTATAGGGGTATTACGGTTATGAGTGCGGGGTACAAAGCTATGATGACAATTGTGAAAAATAGACTAGATAGGGAAGTGGATAGAAAAGGGCTGCTGTCGGAATGCCAGGGTAAGAGGGACGAGGGAGCAGATTTTCACGCATAGTATTAGTAGCCAAGAGAGTGGAAGAGATGCAAGAGATGTTGAAAATAATGGGAAGGTACCTGGATAGGAGAGGGCTAGTGGTGAATGTGGAGAAGACGCGATAGCGGCGTATGATTCAGTTCCTAGAGGAAAGCTCGTGGAGTGTATGGATAGATTGGGCATGGAAGATGAAAGTGTGGAGTGGGTGAGAAGTATATATAAAGAGGCGTGGGCAAAAGCGAGAGTGAATGAAGAAGTGTCTGAGACGTTTAGGGTGAATGTGGGTGTAAGGCAAGGGTGCCCCCTCCTGTTCAATCTATATACAAACGAGTTGGAGACGGTGCTGAGGAGAGGACAGGCTGGAGGGTTCGTGGTGGGGAGAACCAAGGTGTGGATGTTGGCATATGCGGATGACATAGTATTAGTAGCCAAGAGAGTGGAAGAGATGCAAGAGATGTTGGAAAGAATGGGAAGGTACCTGGATAGGAGAGGGCTAGTGGTGAATGTGGAGAAGACTAAATGGATGATGTTTAGGAATAGGGGTAGAAGGGGTAGAGTGGAAGAGCTGAAATGGAAGGGAAGGATGATTGAGAGAGTGAATGCCTTTAAATATTTGGGCTTTTGGTTTGACAGTGGAGGAGGATTTAGGGTGCATGTGGAATGTATGCAAGCGAAAGCGAGAATGGCTTGGGGGATAGCGAGAAGGAAATGGGAGAGGTTGTGGGGCGGTAACCTCGTAATGGCGTGCAAGATCTGGGATGCGTGTGTAAAACCTATTCTGTTTTATGGAGTGGAAGTGTGGGCATTGCGTGAGTGGGATGTGATACGAGAGATAGCAAGGTTTGCTCCTTAAGAGTCTGCTAGGTCTCGATAGGTCGACACCGAGAGCAGTGCTGTTGCAGGAGACGAATCGTATGAGTATGTGGTGGGAGTCGTGTGTAAGGGTTGTGAAGTTTGAAGAAAAATTGCAGGAATTGGTCGAGGAAAGACTGGTCCGGGAGGTATGGATGAGGTGTAAGAGTAAGGCGGAGAGTGGTTGGAGCAAGGATAGACGAAGGATGTATGAAAGAGTGGGTATGTCTGAGGTGTGGGTAGAGGAGAAGCTGAGAAAAATGGGAAGCCTAGGAACTGAGGTAAGAGAGCGATTGAGAGATATAGAATGAATGAGAGCTCTTACAACCCTGGCTACGCAGAGTGGAAAATGCGTGGGAAACTCCCGAGTTATTTAACCAGGGGTGAGTGGAGCAGGGAGGACAAGGTATGCATGGTAAGAGCGAGGTGTGGGTCAGACGAGAGAGGGAGGAAAGTGTGGATGGGTCTGGGGTACACCGCGTGTGCGCTGTGTAGTAAGGGAAGCGACACGTGGTGGCACCTTAGCGAAGAATGTGAGGGTGTGAAAGCAGAGTGGGTGAAAAACTGCAGAAAGCTGAATGAATGGTTAAGCGAGGATGGGGAAGGCGTGAAAATCTGCAAGAGGCTTACGTGGGAGAGGAAAATGGCGAGAGCAGAGGGAGCGGTGATAGATAAGGATAATTTGTATTTTTTGCGGAGTATTACTTTTATTTATATTTGTATTTTTATTTTTATTTTTGTATATTTTTGTTGTGGTTTGTGATGTGGAAGGGCAGTGAGGGAAATGCCAATAAAGGTCTTTTTGAATCTGTGCAAATGCCTATGGTAAATACACCATGCCTTCAGTATAGTGTCCTTAGTGCTATTGTCCGATACAATTTTCGTCAGTGTAATTGACCTCGATACATTTGTCCCCATTGCATTTGTCTCAGTACAAATGTTCATGGTAAATATATCATTCCTTCAATATAATTGATATTGGTTCTGAATGATATTGTTTCATCATGTATAATTATCCTCGGTATATGTCCTCAGTGTTGTTATTCATCAGCACAATTGTCCAGTATAATTGAATATAGCAAAATTGTTCTCAGTAACCTGCTGAGTGGCCGAGTGGTTAGAGGCGTCGTCCGTCTCGTACTGAGCATTGGGGAGCCTGAGTTCGATCCCGAGTGGGGAGCGAATTTTCGCGAATCACCTTTCACAGTTTTTCAGAGGTTTTCTGTGAAGTTAAGGTAAATACCGGGTGATTAAACTCCTCTGAGCTTCTCCTTTGACCGGCGGAAAAGCCTCACGGCTGATAACCCTATAAAGATAGAAGTTTTTTTTTGATCTCAGTATAATTGACCTAAATACATTTGTCCTCAGTGCAATTATCCTCAATACATATATCCTCTGTGCCAAATGTCTATGGTAATACACCATACCTTCAGTATAATTGATATTTGTACATATGTCCTCAGTGCTATTGTCCTTGCTACAATTTTCGTTCGTATAATTGTCCTCAGTGCAGTTATTCTTCGATTACTGTTATGCTTAGCACAATTGTAATTTAATAGAGCAAAATTGTCCACAATATAATTGACCTCGATCCATGTGTTCTTGTACAATTCACCGTAATACATATATCCTTAGTACAAAATTCCAAGGTAAATACGGATGCCTTCAATATAATCGTTTATTGAAGTATTTACTTCAATCAATGATATAATTGAGTTTGGTACATATGTCCTCAGTACTATTGTTTCATCAGTATAATGGTCCTCGGAATATGTCCTCAGTGTTTTTATTCTTCAACGTACTATAATCCTCAGCACATTGAGTATAGCAAAATTGTACTTGGTATAATTGACTTGAATGTATTCAGTTCTCAGTGCAATTATCCTCAATACATAAATCCTCAGTGCAAATGTCTATGGTAAATACATCATGCCTTCAGTATAATTAATATTTGTACATATGTCCTCAGTACAATTGTCCTGGGTTCAATTTTCATCATCAATATGATTCACCTTGATACATATGTCCTCAGTACCCCATACCATATGGGTGTGCATTACTAATTGATGTGGTGCCGCCAGATGGCGTTTGACTTTCCTCCTAGAGGGTTAGTTGTATCATATTAGTAGAATATATTGGTTATCATATTTTAAAAAACGTCTATCTTTATAAGGCTATTAGTAATCACACCCAGTATTTACCTCTGAAAATTCGCCCCGGTGGGGTTTGAACTCTGGCTCTCTAAAGCTCAGTACGACGCAGCAGACGACGTCTCTAATCACCACTCGGCCACTTTTTTTTCACATTTTATTTTTTAATTTACTCTTAAGATATTGAATTTTTTTAATTTTTTTTTAAGATATCTTAATATTTTATTAATATAACTTAAGCAAAGCCCATAAATTTTCCAATAAAATATTTTTTAAATATTGCCATATCTCGGTCGCGCCTTTGAAATCTTTCAAATCAATTGTATGACCGCGGGATGGTAAAAATAATAATTTACGTAACAACATTTATTATACAACAACGCCTATAAAAATTATTAATCAAAATATATAACTATATATTATGGTCAGCAAGACATATAAAAGATTCCTCAAAATTTGGATTTTATTGGTCAGTACAACAATCCGCCGTGCGCGCAGTCCCGCGGCGTCGCGCGTTATAGAGGCTGGGATCTTAGAGGATATCTTCACACCGGTGATAATTAATGGATAAACTTTGGAATAAATATAAAATAACTTGATATATTTGTTTTAAACAACAGAAGTAGGGCCAAAACGTTCTTGAAGAGGGTTGTTCAAGTCCAAAGTCACAACAACTTTCATTCCTCTATACATTGCAGTCGCCACTCAAATTAGAACCGGAGCCCTCTTAGCTTAAACGAGCGCAAAGTTTTGATTCCTGCGCCTGATCGCCTTGTTAAAAACTTGAAATTTTCACGGGGTAAACGTCGCAGGGCCTCGGATACGTAATTATGCCTGATTGAATAATGCGGGCGCGATTTTTCTTCGCCGGAAGTTCGCCATCAATTTAACCGGGCGAGGATTTACGTTCGCGCGTGTTTCCCCATCGCGGCGCGTTGGCGGAAGTGAAAAGTTTCGATAGCGGCCTGGGGTGGGAGCGATGAATGAGGAAACGAAAGACGGCGCTTTGTGATTTGATTGCGAAGTCCTGATACAGTCGGTGGCACGGAGGACTAATGGATGCACACTTAATTAACTGCCAAGAAACTTTTCTGCATAAGTATATTTAGGAAATCGTTAGGAAACATTTGGGGTTTCTGTTTAATAAAGATATATCTGCAATTATTTAATGTAGTACAGATTGATGATTTTGCTTCGCTACTAAAGTTTCAATATGGATAAATTCTACATGCCTTAATTAATATTTTATGTTTAAAACAATCAACCAATCTGATGTTTAGTTGGATAGAGATATAAATAAATTAGCCACCTACATATCTTCACAATATAGTACATATTGATGATTTTGATTAACTAGCTAGAAGCCTTACGCCTCTGTAAATATTTTATGGCAGCCAATTGAATTCTTAGCTCGGTTAAGATCTAACTGCACAAATTACTTGCTTATCTTTAAAATACGATACAAACTGATGATTTTGTTTTGCTACTACGATATCAATCCAGACAAGTTCAAGATACCTAACTTCTTTGTAATTTTTCTTTATTCTTTTTGACCTTTAAATGATCCACTGCTGAATATTCTGTCATAGTTTTCCATCAGTCCCTGTCGTGTGCGGCTTGATACCATTGACTACTCACAATCTGTTTGATATCATCAAGCCGTCGTTTTGATGGTCGACTGCTGAACAACGTCTATGTAAATATTTTATGTCCAATTCAATTTTTAGTTCGGTTAAGATGTAACTGCACAAGTTACTTGCTTATCTTCAAAATACGATACAAACTGATGATTTTGTTTTTCTACTACGATATCAATCCGGGCAAGTTCAAGATACCTAACTTCTTTATAATTTTACTATTCTTTATTCTTTTTGACCTTTATTGCTCCACTGCTTAATATAGACCTCCCTCATAGTTTTCCAAGTCTTGTGCGGCTTGATACCATTGACTTCTCGCAATCTGTTTGATATCATCAAGCCGTCGTTATAATGGTCGTCCGACTCCCCCGTATCCATTTTCAGGGGTCTTGTTTTAAGATCAGAATGTTGCGTTGCTATATTTTTTCAACACTAATAAGGTACGGCGTCGAATCCTGGACTTCATCAAAAAATACATAGAAAAAACTGGAAGCCTTCGAATTATGGGCATATCGTCTATATCCTAAATATCTCATGAAAAGATCACATTAGTAACGAGGAGATTTTGCAGAGAATGGACAAGGAACGGGAAGTATTGTCCGCTGTGAAGGTTAGGAAATTGGGCCTCGGGCACGTAATGAGACATAGTGATAGGTACAGAATACTCCAACTGAGTCTGGAAGGAAAGGTCCTGGGAAGAAGAGGCCCAGGAAGACGACGAATTTCCTGGCTAAAAAATCTACGCCAGTGGTTTGGCATGTCATCACTGCAACTTTTACGCAGTGCAGTAGACAAGGTGCAGATCGTGATGATGATCGCTAATATCCGGAACGGATGAAGCACACTAAGAAGGAGAAGAAGTCTGGCCACATGCCCTACCCAGCTTCACTTGCGGTTCGTTATTCTCCCTATGAGGTCAACTACTTTAGTTCTTCTGCATATTTCGGTGTTTCTAATT
This sequence comes from Lordithon lunulatus, assembly GCA_963942505.1. Taxonomy (NCBI): domain Eukaryota; kingdom Metazoa; phylum Arthropoda; class Insecta; order Coleoptera; family Staphylinidae; genus Lordithon; species Lordithon lunulatus. Next base: position 11,509,293 of record OZ012675.1, read on the forward strand.
TTGTCCGTCAAGCTTGAAAATCGGAACCCACAAAGATGCGAAGCAATAGGTCTCCAACATCAGTTGGAGGACCTGTAGGCGGAAAAGGCGGAGTGGGGCAATGAGATGTAGACAATGAGAATACAGATGAGCGGCATGCATACCAGATAAACATGCCCCACGGCACCACCCCCTACATGGAGACAACGGAAGATATTATACGGGGCTCTTTTGACAAGTATGCGAGCCACAAGAATGCAGCCGAGACTATCGGCGAACACTGACTGCAAGGTACCTCCCAGAACGTGATGAGGAGGGTAGCCATCCAACTATCCCCGAGCGTTTTAAAAAAGTCAGGATTATAGCAGAGCAGTGACCATCGGGGCCCATTGGGACAAACGGATTGGTAAATATATTACATAGTGTGTGATGCCATCAGTGAGGACAAGATGATGGAAAACACCTACAATTACATCCGATGCCTCAAGGTAATCGCAGAGAAGAACGGAACAGAGGGAGTACTAACTGAGGCGCCAAGCTGCTCACCCTGAGCATAATTAGAAACATAGAATACCTATTCATAGATTCACCTGTTCAAGCAATGATCAGATGAACTGGTGGTGTCATTCACCTGATCAAAATCCCCTGGTAACGGCCATGGAGGTGGCAAAATCGAAGACCAGGACGTAAGGATCCATATTGGTCAAACCGACCAAGGGCCAGTAATAAGCGGTTTGGAAGTAGTAATTATGTATGCTATTGATGATGGAGTGATGCGGTTTGAAAAGCTGTGTTCTCCATTGAATTATCTTCAAAGAAAGTATAAGCTTGATAAAATGGGTGTTTGATTTCTTTGAAAATGCAATGGTTTTTAAGTTTGATCATCTTTTTCATGCCTAACTTAAAGTAAAATTCAAAATGTTGATTTTGAAGGGCCGTCAATTCAAAACTATTGATGATGGAGGGATACACTTTGAAATGTTGTGTTCTCCAGTTAATTACCTTCAAAAGTATCAAAGCTAAACTTGACAAAACTGGTTGGATTTCTTTGAAAATACAATGATTTTTAGTTTGATCATCTTTTCATAAATAAGTTATGGTTGTAAAATTCGAAATGTTGACTTTGAAGGGCTATAATTACCATACTATTGATGATGGAGTGATGCGGTTTGAAAAGCTGTGTTCTCCATTGAATTATCTTCACAGAAAGTATAAGCTTGATAAAATGGGTGTTTGATTTCTTTGAAAATGCAATGCTTTTTAAGTTTGATCATCTTTTTTCATGACTAACTTAAAGTAAAATTCAAAATGTTGATTTTGAAGGGCCGTCAATTCAAAACTATTGACGATGGAGGGATATACTTTGAAATTTTTTGTTCTCCAGTTAATCACCTTCAAAAGCTTCAAAGCTAATCTTAATAAAACTGGTCTGATTTCTTTGAAAATACAATGATTTTTAGTTTGATCATCTTTTCATAAATAAGTTAAGGATGTAAAATTCGAAATGTTGACTTTGAAGGGCCGTCATTGCAAAACTATTGATGATGGAGTGATGCGGTTTGAAAATCTGTCTTCTCCATTGAATTATCTTCAAAGAAAGTATAAGCTTGATAAAATGGGTGTTTGATTTCTTTGAAAATGCAATGGTTTTTAAGTTTGATCATCTTTTTTCATGCCTAACTTAAAGTAAAATTCAAAATGTTGATTTTGAAGGGCCGTACATTCAAAACTATTGATGATGGAGGGATACACTTTGAAATGTTGTGTTCTCCAGTTAATTACCTTCAAAAGCTTCAAAGCTAAACTTGACAAAACTGGTTTGATTTCTTTGAAAATACAATAATTTTTAGTTTGATCATCTTTTCATAAATAAGTTATGGTTGTAAAATTCGAAATGTTGAGTTTGAAGGGCCGTCATTGCAAAACTATTGATGATGGAGTGATGCGGTTTGAAAATCTGTCTTCTCCATTGAATTATCTTCAAAGAAAGTATAAGCTTGATAAAATGGGTGTTTGATTTCTTTGAAAATGCAATGGTTTTTAAGTTTGATCATCTTTTTTCATGCCTAACTTAAAGTAAAATTCAAAATGTTGATTTTGAAGGGCCGTACATTCAAAACTATTGATGATGGAGGGATACACTTTGAAATGTTGTGTTCTCCAGTTAATTACCTTCAAAAGCTTCAAAGCTAAACTTGACAAAACTGGTTTGATTTCTTTGAAAATACAATGATTTTTAGTTTGATCATCTTTTCATAAATAAGTTAAGGATGTAAAATTCGAAATGTTGACTTTGAAGGGCCGTCATTGCAAAACTATTGATGATGGAGTGATGCGGTTTGAAAATCTGTGTTCTCAATTGAATTATCTTCAAAAACAGTATAAACTTAATAAAATGGGTGTTTGATTTCTTTGAAAATGCAATGGTTTTTAAGTTTGATCATCTTTTTTCATGCCTACCTTAAAGTAAAATTCAAAATGTTGATTTTGAAGAGTCGTCAATTCAAAACTATTGATGATGGAGGGATACACTTTGAAATGTTGTGTTCTTCAGTTAATTACCTTTAAAAGCTTCAACGCTAAACTTGATAAAACTGGTTTGATTTTTTTGAAAACACAATGATTTTTAGTTTGATCATCTTTCATAAATAAGTTAAGGATGTAAAATTCGAAATGTTGACTTTGAAGGGCTGTCATTGCAAAACTATTGATGATGGAGTGATGCGGTTTGAAAAACTGTCTTCCCCATTGAATTATCTTCAAAGAAAGTATAAGCTTGATAAAATGGGTGTTTGATTTCTTTGAAAATGCAATGGTTTTTAAGTTTGATCATCTTTTTTCATGCCTACCTTAAAGTAAAATTCAAAATGTTGATTTTGAGGGGCCGTCAATTCAAAACTATTACTGATGGAGGGATACACTTTGAAATGATGTGTTCTTCAGTTAATTACCTTCAAAAGCTTCAAAGCTAAGCCTGACAAAACTGGTTTGATTTCTTTGAAAATACAATGGTTTTTAGTTTGATGATCTTTTCATAAATAAGTTATGGTTGTAAAATTCGAAATGTTGAGTTTGAAGGGCCGTCATTGCAAAACTATTGATGATCGAGTGATGCGGTTTGAAAATCTGTCTTCTCCATTGAATTATCTTCAAAGAAAGTATAAGCTTGATAAAATGGGTGTTAGATTTCTTTAAAAATGCAATGGTTTTTAAGTTTGATCATCTTTTTTCATGCCTAACTTAAAGTAAAATTCAAAATGTTGATTTTGAAGAGCCGTCAATTCAAAACTATTGATGATGGAGGATACACTTTGAAATGTTGTGTTTTCCAGTTAATTACCTTCAAAAGCATCAAAGCTAAACTTGATAAAACTGGTCTGATTTCTTTGAAAATACAATGATTTTTAGTTTGATCATCTTTTCATAAATAAGTTATGGTTGTAAAATTCGAAATGTTGACCTTGAAGGGCCATCATTGCCAAACTATTGATGATGGAGTGATGCGGTTTGAAAAGCTGTGTTCTCCATTGAATCATCTTCAAATAAAGTATAAGCTTGATAAAATTGGTTTGATTTCTTTGAAAATACAATGAATTCTAGTTAGATGACCTTTTCATGTCTAAGATAAGGTTGTTAAATTCAAGAAGTTGACTTTGAAGCACCGTCATTGCAAAACTATTGATGATGGAGTAATGCGGTTTGATAAGTTGTGTTCTCCGTTTAATTATCTTCAAGGAAGATATAAAATGAGATTGAAAATATAATATTTTTAAGTATATTAAACTCTCAATGTAGAAACTCTTCACTTGAGCGAATTTAATTCGCAAATAATCATGAATCGTTTCCAATTACTGTCAAAATTTACTGCGTAACTTGGGCTTGCAATCGATCCTCTTAGAAATCGGCTTAATTCCGGCAAATTTAAATGACCCAATTAACAGCGCTCAAATAAATTAAGGGCGCCCGATGTAATTGGAAACAATCCCAAGACTAATTTTAGCCCCCTAACCCTGATTATCCACTTGTTATTAACTTGTTTTTCATAATGGCACGTTGTTCGAAAAGAGCGCAATCTCCACGGGCCACCACTTCCGGAAATCCTCCCCGGGGGATTAAATGGCGGCCACAGGTCCCTTCCGGGCGATGAAACGCAACTGATTGCATCCCGGTTGAAGAGCAAGAGGCGGGCCGCCCAAAAAAAAAAAGTTTCCCTTTCGCGTTAATTATCCGAGGGTGTTTATTATCTGCAGAGAGGCGATTTTAAATCATCTAATGGACTGCAAACTGAAGCTGAAGTGGGGATTAATTAAAAATCTGATCGGATTGAAATTAGATACTTATTAAATGTTACTGCGCGTTGCAGTAAGCGGAAAATTTAACAAATGGTTGGAATTGTCAGTTGGAAAATAAGAACATGCGATTAATTAAAAAATTGTAGCTACATGCTATGAAATGGAAATGGAAGTTTTGTTGTTGTTGACTGTGTGTTATAAGAGAATTTCTCTAAAACAAAATGCATTTTAATTAATTATTAATTATTATTAATTTAATAATTAATAATTGAGAAGGTTTCCTCAAACCAAATAAATTTGTAATTGAATAATATCCAATTACAGTGTATAATATAGTTTCCGCAATCTATATTCGATTTATTACGCATTTCACCCCCTGTACGAATCCCCGTCAGCCACTCATGTAGATCCTGGCACAAGGACGCGCCGTATTTTTCTGTTTATTATCGGGCGCGGTGCGGATTTCATCAGATACCTCCTGGAATATTTATAGGGGGAGTGGCCGTGTTGAGCGGAAAGGTGTGAAATGGAAAGCTCGTTTTCGGAAAAAACGGGGTGAAAAAAACGCAGCACCGTTCGGTTGGAAAATGATCTCGCGACGCCACGCGCAGGGGGTTAATTAAAAAAGAATGAGGTGGAATGTTCTGCATATTGATGGGAATGAAAATTAGGGTTTGCGGATGTTGCTTTGTTCCACACTTCCAAGAGGTTTAGTAGAACTTGCAGCGTAATACAGTGGAGCTTCTCTCATCAAGGGATGAACAATAAGTAGGGTCCTCGGATATGATAACAATTGTGGGGGGATGAAGCGTTAAATTTAATATATAAGACTAATATTAACCCTGGTGGGACATCTGCGCATTCATATTTTGTAAACGAGCTGCATACATACATATTTCGTCAAGAAACTTGAACAATTGTCTAGTTGCAATTATTCATATGCTATGTACATTTTGTACTATGACCAATTACGTAGGCAAATATATGTTTTATTCAAGACGTGATTGGTCATAGTATAAGCTGAACACATCACATGAATTAAAACTAGAAACTTTTCTATAGTCTCTCTAAGAAAAATCTAGTACAATTTAATTCAAGCTTCAAACGTATTACTACTTATTTACGTATATTTTACATAGTAAAATAGCGAGAAATTAAAAAATATAACGTTATAAACCTCTTTCTACATTCCCTACCAGTGTCTCTCGTCTCATTTCACACTCTAATTCCAGCATTAATAGCATAGTACGATAAAACAAGTTCGTGTCGTACTACGTTCTAGATCTTTACTTATTTACAATAAGCGCATATTTTATTGAAACTACTTACATGTGTTTCAATGCGTTGAGTGGCTTCAGAACGCGTTTGTCCAGACTTTTGAATGGATTGCCCCTGAAGTCTCTGTAATATATAAATGTATTACTAAATATTGCATAATACGTGTTTCAGGGATGGCAATAACCAAGTCTGTAGATTTAATCAAAAATTACGATGTGATATCAGATACCATCTTTATAAATCGTCAAGCACATGCTAAAACACTTAACGAGTGGGTCAGAGCTCAAAAATCTTTGTCTTTACTTATAACTAAGTCTATACATCATTTCACCTAAAAGTAAGAAACCATCTTTATAAAACTCACAGGATTTTATACGAATACATTTCGATGGTTGGGTGAGTGGGGAAATCTCCGACCACATAATGTCTTTGTCTTCCCGCAATTATTACACTACGATAAAGTATCACTTGTACTTTAAATTCTTAAATAGCTACTATAAACTCTTCTTTGTAAGCCTTCGTACAATTGAGTTAACCTTCGTATTATGTATTATGAGTTAATATCACTTCGTAAGACTTAGTACAAATCTGTGAAACTTCGTATAACATCGTAAGAATTTTTATCAATTCGTAAGACTTTTTATAACTTTATATAACATACTTTTATTCTTCATAGGGCTTCGTATTACCAGGGCTAGTTCATCAGCCGTCGGCACGTTTGATCTGGCGAGGATCGGTAGTTTGACGCGCAGCTGCCTCGAGTGGCTTGCCCCCGCTCACATTACGCGCGCGAATTTATAATAGTGGGCGCCCGGATTTAAAATTGTTACCGCGCTATATTATATCTCAACAATGTGTTGGTATTCTTTTAATTTAATAATGCAATATATTTACAATTACATCAAATAAAATCATATAGAATCGTTATTATTTGTATGATATTTATACATTAACAGATAGGAGGCGTGGAAAAATAATCAAAAATAATAAACTGGAGAAGTAACTAAAAAACCCAAATCAAACCAAATCATCACCGCCTATACGAAAGAAAAACACAACGAGAGGACCCCAATCATAGTATAAATGTATGTTTTAAAGGATTCCATATGTCTGGAAGAACGTGTACACGTGTGTGCAATAAATGTGAAACTCCATTAATTGTACCATTAGAAGGATGTATTTTAAGATGCAATTTAACAAAATAAGATATGGTCTTGTTGTTCCGTTTTAATACACAATTCAAATTTAATTATGGACATTTTTAACATAAAACGGTTTATCCCAATTATAATACACGAATTCTTAAAAAATCCTGTCATAAAAATTGGTATAGTAGTACCGTTTAAAAGATTAAATACCCCAAAGTTTGTGAAAACGTTCTTAATTTTTTTTTTCTAATGCATTATTTATATTAATATTAGTGCAATAATATTAATTATCAAAATTATAGTATTTGAAAAGTATTTCGCGCGAACAAGCGCTGGAATTTTTGTGTATAGTCCCAAGGCGCGAACGCACGAACAACCAGGAACAACCGTAGGGATACGTGTGGCGTAGCGCGCGCGGCGAAGAGGGTTTACGTCTGGTTGTCTGTCCGTGCGCACATTTGCGACACGAATTCACGCAGTTGGACTCTCCCTCCCTGGTATTACTTAGCAAAGCTTTGTATAACTTCTATAATCTTCGTATATCTTCGTATACCTTCGTTTTTCTTTGTATATCTTCGTATATCTTCGTTTATCTTCGTATATCTGCGTATATCTTCGTATATCTTCGTATATCTTCGTATATCTTCGTATATCTTGATATATCTTGATATATCTTCTTTTTTCTTTGTATAATTCTGTTTATTTTCGTATATCTTCGTATATCTTCCTATATCTTCGTATATTTTCGTATATCTTCGTATATCTTTGTATATCTTCATATAACTTTATATAATTTTGTATATCTTCGTATATCTTCGTATATCTTCGTATATCTTCGTATATCTTCGTATATCTTCGTTAATATTCGTATATCTTCGTATATCTTCGAATATCTTCGTATATCTTCGTATATATTCGTATATCTTCGTATATCTTCGTATATCTTCGTATATCTTCGTATATCTTCGTATATCTTCATATATCTTCGTATATCTTCGTATATCTTCGTATATTTAAAAACTTTTTTGTGATTTACATAGTTCAACTGGGGCAGTCTTGAATCGAATATGTTCAAGTTTTTTGACACTATGTAATTCAAGCTTTAAACTTTCTTTCAATCCGTGAGACTTCGTATAACTTCGCAACACTTCGAATAGCTTCGAATAATTTCGCATAGCTTCGTAAACCTTCGTATAACATCGTATAACTTTGTATAATTTCGTATAACTTCGTATAACTTCGTATAACTTTGTATAACTTCATATAACTTCATATAACTTCGTATAACTTCGTATAACTTCGTATAACTTCGTATAACTACGTATAACGTCGGATATTTTCGTATATCTTCGTATATCTTCGTATATATTCGTATATCTTCGAATATCTTCGTACATCTTCTTATATCTTTGTATAATTTTGTATATCTTCGTATATTTTAAAACTTTTTTCTTCCATAGTTCAAGTTTCAACTGGAGCGGCCTTGAATGGTAGATGTTCAAGTTTTTTGACACAATGTAATTCAAACTTCAGACTTTCTTTCAATCCGTAAGACTTCGTATAAATTCGCAACACTTCGAATAATTTCGCATAGCTTCGTATAACTTCGTATAACTTCGTATAACTTCGTATAATTTCGTATAACTTCGTATAATTTCGTATAACTTCGTATAACTTCGTATAACTTCGTATAACTTTGTATATCTTCGTATATTTTCGTATATCTTCGTATATCTTCGTATATCTTCGTATATCTTCGTATGTCTTCGTATATCTTCGTATATCTTAAATCTTCGTATATCTTCGTATATCTTCGTATATCTTCGTATATCTTCGTATATTTAAAAACTTTTTTCTAATTTACATAGTTCAAGTTTCAACTGGAGCAGTCTTGAATCGAATGTGTTAAATTTTTTTGACACAATGTAATTCAAGCTTCAAACTTTCTTTCAATCCCTGAGACTTCGTATAACTTCGCAACACTTCGAATAGCTTCGTATATCTTCGTGTAACATCGTATAACTTCGTATAATTTTGTATAACTTCGTATAATTTTGTATAACTTCGTATAACTTTGTATAACTTCGTATAACTTCGTATAACTTCGTATAACTTCGTATAACTTCGTCTAACTTCGTATAACTTCGTATAACTTCGTAAAACTTCCTATAATATCGTATAACTTCCTATAACTTCTTATAACTACGTATAACGTCGTATATCTTCGTATATCTCCGTTTATCTTCGTTTATCTTCGTACATATTCGTATATATTCGTATATATTCGTATATCTTCGTATATCTTGGTAAATCTTCGTATATCTTCGTATATTTTCGTATATCTTCGTATATCTTCGTATATCTTCTTATATCTTCGTATATCTTCGTATATCTTCGTATATATTCGTATATATTCGTATATATTCGTATATATTCGTATATCTTCGTATATCTTCGTATATCTTCGTATGTCTTCGTATATTTTCGTATATCTTCGTATATCTTCGTATATCTTCGTATATCTTCGTATATCTTCGTATATCTTCGTATACATTCGTATATCTTCATATATCTTCGTATATCTTCGTATATCTTCGTATATCTTCGTATATCTTCGTTTATCTTGGTATATCTTCGTTTATCTTCGTATATCTTCGTATATCTTCGTATATCTTCGTATATCTTCGTATATCTTCGTATATAGTCGTATATTTTCGTATATCTTCGTATATCTTCGTATATCTTCGTATATCTTCGTATATCTTCGTATATCTTCGTATATCTTCGTTTATCTTTGTATATCTTCTTACATCTTTGTATAATATTGTATATGTTCGTATATCTTCGTATATTTTAAAACTTTGTTCTTACATAGTTCAAGTTTCAACTGGAGCAGTCTTGAATGGTAGATGTTCAAGTTTTTTGACACAATGTAATTCAAGCTTCAAACTTTCTTTCAATCCGTGAGACTTTGTATAACTTCGCAACACTTTGAAAAGCATCGAATAATTTCGCATAGCTTCGTATAACTTCGTATAACATCGTATAACTTCGTATAATTTCGTATAACTTCGTATAACTTCGTATAACTTCGTATAACTTCGTATAACTTCGTATAACTTCGTATAACTTCGTATAACTTCGTATAACTTCGTATAACTTCGTATAACTTCGTATATCTTCGTATATCTTCGTATAACTTCGTATAACTTCGTATAACTACGTATAACTTCGTATAACTTCGTATAACTTCGTATAACTTCGTATAACTTCGTATAAGTTCGTATAACTTTGTATAACTTCGTATAACTTAGTATAACTTTGTATAACTTTGTATAACTTTGTATAACTTTGTATAACTTTGTATAACTTTGTATAACTTTGTATAACTTTGTATAACTTTGTATAACTTTGTATAACTTTGTATAACTTTGTATAACTTTGTATAACTTTGTATAACTTTGTATAACTTTGTATAACTTTGTATAACTTTGTATAACTTTGTATAACTTTGTATAACTTTGTATAACTTTGTATAACTTTGTATAACTTTGTATAACTTTGTATAACTTTGTATAACTTTGTATAACTTTGTATAACTTTGTATAACTTCCTATAACTTCGTAAAACTTCCTATAATATCGTATAACTTCCTATAACTTCTTATAACTACGTATAACGTCGTATATCTTCAAATATCTTTGTTTATCTTCGGTTATCTTCGTATATTTTCGTATATCTTTGTATATCTTGGTAAATCTTCATATATCTTCGTATATCTTCGTATATCTTCTTATAGCTTCGTATATCTTCGTATATATTCGTATATATTCGTATATATTCGTATATATTCGTATATATTCGTATATATTCGTATATATTCGTATATATTCGTATATATTCATATATATTCGTATATATTCGTATGTCTTCGTATATCTTCGAATATCTTCGTATGTCTTCGTATGTCTTCGTATATTTTCGTATATCTTCGTATATCTTCGTATATCTTCGTACATCTTTGTATATCTTCGTATATTTTCGTTTATCTTCGTATATCTTCGTATATCTTCGTATATCTTCGTATATCTTTGTATATCTTCTTACATCTTTGTATAATTTTGTATATGTTCGTATATCTTTGTATATTTTAAAACTTTGTTCTTACATAGTTCAAGTTTCAACTGGAGCAGTCTTGAAAGGTAGATGTTCAAGTTTATTGACACAATGTAATTCAAGCTTCCAACTTTCTTTCAATCCGTGGGACATTGTATAACTTCGCAACACTTCGAAAAGCTTCGAATAATTTCGCATAGCTTTGTATAACTTTGTATAACTTCGTATAACTCCGTATAACTTCGCAAAACTTCCTATAATATCGTATAACTTTCTATAACTTCTTATAACTACGTATAACGTGGTATATCTTCGTATATCTTTGTTTATCTTCGTTTATCTTGTATATATTCGTATATCTTCGTATATCTTGGTAAATCTTCGTATATCTTTGTATATCTTCGTATATCTTCTTCTATCTTCTTATATCTTCGTATATCTTCGTATATCTTCGTATATCTTCGTTTATCTTTGTATATCTTCGTATATCTTTGTATATCTTCGTATATCTTCTTCTATCTTCTTATATCTTCGTATATCTTCGTATATCTTCGTATATCTTCGTATATCTTCGTATATCTTCGTATATCTTCGTTTATCTTTGTATATCTTCGTAAATTTTCGTATATCTTCGTATATCTTTGTATATCTTCCTATATTCGTATATCTTCGTATATCTTCGTTTATTTTAAAACTTTGTTCTTACATTGTTCAAGTTTCAACTGGAGCAGTCTTGAAAGGTAGATGTTCAAGTTTTTTGACACAATGTAATTCAAGCTTCAAACTTTCTTTCAATCCGTGAGACTTTGTATAACTTCGGAAAACTTCGAAAAGCTTCGAATAATTTCGCATAGCTTTGTATATCTTCGTATAACATCGTATAACTTCTTATAATTTCGTATAACTTCGTATAACTTCGTATAACTTCGTATAACTTCGTATAACTTCGTATAACTTCGTATAACTTCGTATAACTTCGTATAACTCGTATATATTCGTATATCTTCGAATATCTTCGTATGTCTTCGTATCTCTTCGTATATCTTCGTAAAACTTCGTATGTCTTCGTATATCTTCGTATATCTTCGTATATCTTCGTATATCTTCGTATATCTTCGTATATCTTCGTATATCTTCGTATATCTTCGTATATCTTCGTATATCTTCGTATATCTTCGTATATCTTCGTATATCTTTGTATATCTTCGTATATCTTCGTATATCTGCGTATATCTTCGTATATCTTCGTATATCTTCGTATATCTTTGTATATCTTCGTATATCTTCGTATATCTTCGTATATCTTCGTATATCTTCGTATATCTTCGTATATCTTCGTATATCTTCGTATATCTTCGTATATCTTCGTATATCTTCGTATATCTTCGTATATCATCGTATATCATCGTATATCTTCGTATATTTTCGTATATCTTCTTATATCTTCGTATATCTTCGTATATCTTCGTATATCTTCGTATATCTTCGTATATCTTCGTATATCTTCGTATATCTTCGTATATCTTCGTATATCTTCGTATATCTTCGTATATCTTCGTATATCTTCGTATATCTTCGTATATCTTCGTATATCTTCGTATATCTTCGTATATCTTCGTATATCTTCGTATATCTTTGTATATCTTTGTATATCTTCGTATATCTTCGTATATCTTCGTATATCTTCGTATATCTTCGTATATCTTCGTATATCTTCGTATATCTTCGTATATCTTCGTATATCATCGTATATCATCGTACATCTTCGTATATCTTCGTATATCTTCGTATATCTTCGTATATCTTCGTATATCTTAGTATATCCTTGTATATCTTCGTATATCTTCGTATATCTTCGAATATCTTCGGATATATTTGAATATCTTCGTATATCTTCGTATAACATTGTTAGACGTAAGTAAGACGTTATACGGTGTTTTACAAAATGATACCACATCGTATAACTTCTAGATTGCGTATAACATTTTATGACTTTGTATAACTTCTTAAGACCTCGTAAACTTTCGTAAGACTTCGTATTACATCGTAAGATGTTGTATAACTTAGTAAACCATCGTACATCATTGTAAGATTTCGAATATCAACGTAAGTCTTTGTATCATTTCGTAAGACTTCAATTTACATAGTAAGACTGTGTAAAACTTTGTATATCATCGTATATGTTTTTATCACTTCGTAAGACTTCGTAAGACTTCCTATAACTCCGCCACTTCGTATAACTTTATATGACTTTGTATATACGTTCTAAATTCTTCGTATATCATCGTGAGTCTACGTATAACATCATAAAACTTCGTGTAATTTCGTAAGACATCGTATAATATCATTAAACGGCGTGTAACATTTCGTGATTATTGATAACTTCTTAAGACTACCTAAACCCTTATAAGACTTCGTATTACATCGCAAGACATTGTATAGCTTTATAAAACTAACTTTAACATCGTAAGACTTCGCAAACCCTCGTAAGATTGCGTATTACATCGTAAGGCATTGTATAACTTCATAAAACTTCGTATATAATCGTATAAGACTTCAAATATCGCCGTAAAGCATGAATTACATTGTACTAGATTCGTCTAGAAACTTGAACAAGTTCCTAGTTTCAATTATTATAGAAGTTTCGTTCAAGTAATTCAAAATAGAAGTGAAGAGTGCATCATATTACTATGCGCTATGTAGCTGGAGCAGTCTTGAATGAAAATTGCTAAAGGTTCTTGACACAACGTAATTCAATCTGAAGTCTTTCTCTTAATTCGCAAGACTTTGTATATATTCGCATCACTTATACGAATAGCTTTGAATAATTCCGTATAACTTCCTATAACATTGTTTAACTTCGTATAACATCGTAGAACATCGTATAACATCATATAACATCGTAAAGCTTCGTATAACATCGTATAACATACTTTAACTTCGTATGACATTGTATAACTTCATATAAGATCGTATAACATCGTATCACATTGTATAACATTGTATAATATCGTATAACTTCGTACAATTTCGTATAACTTCGTATAACTTCGTATAATTTCGTATAACATCGTATAACACAATAGAACTTCGAATAACATCGTAAACAAAGTATAACTTCGGATAACATCGTATAACATTGTATAACATTGTGTTCGTATAACTTCGTACAATTTCGTATAACACAGTATAATTTCGTATAACTTCGTATAACTTCGTATAACTTCGTATAACTTCGTATAACTTCGTATAACTTCGTATAACTTCGTATAACTTCGTATAACTTCGTATAACTTCGTATAACTTTAGTAAGACTTCAAATATCGCCGTAAAGCATGCATTACATTGTACTAGATTCGTCTAGAAACTTGAACAAGTTCCTAGTTTCAATTATTATAGAAGTTTCGTTTCAGTAATTCAAAATAGAAGTGAAGAGTGCATCATATTACTATGCGCTATGTAGCTGGAGCAGTCTTGAATAAAAATTGCTAAAGGTTCTTGACACAACGTAATTCACTCTTAAGTCTTTCTTTCAATTCGTAAGACTTCGTATATTTTCGCAACACTTGGAATGGCTTTGAATAATTCCGTATAACATCGTATAACATACTATAACGTATGACATTGTATAACTTCGTATAATATCGTGTAACGTCGTATAACATTGTATAACATCGTATAACATCGCGTAACTTCGTATAACATAGTATAACATCGTATAACGTCGTATAACATCGTATAATATCTTATAACATCGTATAATATCGTAGAACATCGTATAACATCGTATATCATTGCATAACATCATATAACTTCATACAATTTCGTATAACTTCTTATAACTTCGTATAACTTCGTATAAGATCGTTTGACATCGTATAACATTGCATAACACTGTATAACATCGTATAACTTCGTACAATTTCGTATAACTTCGTATAACTTTGTATACCATTGTATTACATCGTATAACTTAGTATAACTTCATACAACTTCGTATAACTTCGTATAATATCGTATAACTTCGTATAACATTGTATAACATTGTATAATTTCGTATAATTTTTCGAAGTCTTTATACGATGCGTAAGGCTTTCCTAATACTATATAATAGCTTCGTGTGACTTCGTCTAGAACCGTAAGTCTTTGTATGTCTTCGTAGTGCCTTGTGAAACTTCAAAAGATATCGTAATACATCATAGGATATATCTTCGTAATACTTCGTATATATTCGTAAAACTTAATAAGATTTTTTATTACATCGTAGGACTTATATATATTCGTAATAATTAGTATATATTGACGACACTGTATAATTTTGTATGACTTTGTAAGACTTATTATAAATAATCTTGACACCCGAAAGGGTATAAAGAGGTTTTAAAAGATATATATATATATATATATATAGAATATATATATATATATATATATATATATATATATATAATCATACTTTGTATAAATTCGTAAGACTTTGTATAACATCATATCTCTTTGTATAACGTTGTAAGACTACGTAAATAACCGTAAGACTTTGTATATCTTTGTAAGGATTTATATACGTTAATAAGATTTAGTATTGAGTAGAATGGTCTCAGATGTTGTATAGTTTCGTGAAATTTTATAAAGTGATACAAAGTCTTAAGAAGTTATATAAATTTATACGAAATTATAAGAGGACTTACGAAGTTATACAAGATCGTATTACTCCGCAAAACTTAGTCTTAGTCTGAGTCTTAGGAATTACAAGGTAATACGAAATTATTCGAGGTGTAACGATGTCTTACGAAATAATACAAAGTCTTACAAAGTTATACAAGGTCTTATTGCTTCGTAAGACTTTGTTTTAGTTTGTGAGAAGTCATATGACTTTGTAAGACTTCGTATTATGTCGTAAGATTTCGAATAAACTTCATAATACTTCGTATTACATTCTATATAATTCTATCTATTCTATAAAACTTCTCAAGACAATGCATTACATTGTATAATAAAGTATGATATAGTTATATATAAGTCTTATGAAGTTATGCAAATCTTCTTAAGGCTTTTTATAACTTCGTAATTCTTTATATAACTGTATATGCCTTCATATAACTCTGTAAGACTTGTAATAATTGTTTTGTATAAATATCGCATGACTGTGTAAATAATCGTAAGCCTTTGTACATGTGTGTAATGATATATAACTTAGTAAGACTTCGTACACTCTGTTAGACTTTGTATAACTCCGTGAAACTTAATTTTACTTCGTAAGGCTTTACATAACTTGGTACACTTGGTATAACTCTGTCATATTTTGTTATACAATGTCTTGTGAAGTTCTATCAAATTTTACAAAATGATAGACAGTCTGAAGATGGTATACAAAGTCTTACGAAGTCATATATATATATATATATATATATATATATATATATATATATATATATATATATGAGGTCTTACGATATCTTTGGTTATACAAGGATACAAGGACTTATTATCATGTAAGACTTCGTATTACATCGTTAGACATTGTGTAAGAGATTTTACATATTTCTACATATTCATAAGACTTCGTATGACTCTGTACGAGCTGGTAGAGCCTCAGATAAATTTCTTTATATCACTTCGTAAGACTTATCCTTATATATATATATATATATATATATATATATATATATATATATATATATATATATATATGTGTGTCTATCGCTAGTCATTGTAAAACTACATGAAGCTTCATATATTTTTGTAAGACACTCTATAACTATATCATACTTTACAAAACTTCTTGAATTTCGTATATTTTTGTAAGCCACTCTATTACTTCATAAGATTTTACAGGACTTCGGATAACTCCGTAAGACTTCGTATTACATCATTAGATATTGTAAAACTTCATGAAACTTCGTATATTCTGTAAGATACTCTATAACTCTAGACTTAACAAGACTTATAACTCGGATTCGAATATTTTTTCGCATAACTCTGTAAGACGGCTTAGAGCTTCGTAAGATTTCGTATTACATAGTTTTACATTGGGAAACTTCATGAAGCTTCCTATATTTTTGTAAGACACTCTGTAACTTCATAAGACTTTACAAAACTTCTTATTATAACTCCGTAAGACTTCTTAAGACTTCGTTTACATCGTTATACATTGAAAAACTTCACGAACCTTCGTATATATTTGTAAGTTACTGTATAACTTAAGACTAGCATAAGACTTTACAAGCCTAGGATGAGTGGTGAAATACAGTATAGAGTATAGAGTATAGAGTATAGAGTATAGAGTATAGAGTATAGAGTATAGAGTATAGAGTATAGAGTATAGAGTATAGAATTTATATATACCTTCGAATGACTACATTCTTATGAAAGTTAGTTATTATTCTCAGATTATTGAGTAATATAGTATTGTAATATATTTGCCAAATACATGTAAGACCGCTAAAATACGGATTAATTCAAGGTAACTCCTTTTCATTCTTTTTTAGAATGAGTCATGTTATAAGAGAGTTTCTAAAAAGATTATATAAAGAGTTGTAGTTTATCTAATTGTTCAATTTGTACAGCTCAAAACTTCACTTGGTACATTTTTAACTCGCTTACATTAAAATGTATAGTATGCTAGAAAGTGGTGCTAATTAAACACTTACAGCGTTGTTAAATTGGTGGTGTGCAGAAAAACGCCGCGATCGATCTGCCTCAACAGGTTGTCGTTTAGTGTCCTGGAACGTGAAACGGAACGGGCGAAATATGCAAAAACGGGCGCAGCGCAACAATGCGAGGCGACGATGTTGGCAGTAAAAAGAAAGGTCGTTTTAGTTTATTTTGTTTAAAAAATACTTACAATGCCAGCAGCTCCGAAAGGCCCGCGAAGGTGCCGTTGGATAGGTAGCGTAGTTTATTATCGGACAAATATCTGAAACAGTAACATTATTACCAATTTAATTAGTAAATATTTCTTTTAGTCAGAATATCTACAAGTACTACAATGCAATAAGCTTTTATCATTAAGTACGTTTAAGAAATCAATTAAATTGCTCTTGTTTAGTAATGGAATATAAATTATTTTTGTTTTCGTTCATTCGTTCATAGAAATTGTCTAGTTATTATCCTAATTGTTATAGAAATCTATGTAATTCATTTTTAGTATTAGTTTTAAGTGTTATAAAATTCTATGTTTTGTCCCTTTTATTTTGTATAATAATTGTGGTGTGGATGGTAGATCAGTTAGAGAAAAAACTTTGAACTGAATGCCAGTTTATGTTACTTGTATATAATTGTATAATGTTATAAGTAACGTAAATACGATATATTATTATTATTATTATTATGATTTGTTACTATTCGCTTCATACATCTATTGCTTGACATAAATTAAACAAAACAAATCAGTTTGTTACTGCAACATTCCACAAATTGTGCCTTTGTTAGTTAAAATCACACAACGTTCATTAGATGCCTTTTGAATCCTAAAATACACAGACACACATAGCTGTTATATGATGGAATTTCGCTGCTCCCTATGTAAACAATGTTGGTGTGCTCGCGATTGTTGGAAAATTAAATTCGCTATTGGAAAATATCGTTTAATTGACGTTGGCAGGTTAATAAACGAGCGGGCGCGCGCTTTGTGCTCGCCGGCAAACACAAGGGGGGCGGCGACGGTGGCTAATTACCGACCTCGCGGGGGAGTAAAATCCAATCACGACATTGCCATACTAAATTAGTTACAAAAGCCTTTTAATAATGTACAGACGTGTTAATGTATGAACAGGCGTTCGGCATTGTTGGTTGAAAGAGTTTAGGGCGCAATCACCAAGCGCATTGCTTATTATCTCGAGGCTTATTCAAAAGCCGCTTTCGTTTATCGTTCGGGAGCTGTTATGGACTGGTCTTAGCTGACTTAGAACAGCCCGGAACAGCAACCGAATAATAAACGAAAGCAGCCTGAATAATATAGGATACCACTACTAGTTGAAGAGGGAGTACATTTATTATATATTCTACGTATATTGTACCATATTATACGTATTTTGTACACATTAAAACATTAAAATGTATAATATATATATATATATATATATATATATATATATATATATATATATATATATATATATATATATATATTATAACTATACTAGGTGAAATTCCCGTCGACCGACGGCGTATGATGAATCAAGTATCTCACCAACTCCTGTGAGTCCTTGTGTCTATTTGTATACTTTTCCTTTCAACTCATTATCAAGCTTACTATGTTGTGCGCCCTGCAAAGCTGTTAGTAATAAAAATGTTTGCTACGACATGGACTGACAGCAGAAAAGTCGGCTCAAGGCAGGTCGGTCGGCTTCAAAACAATGTTTTCGTTTTTATATTATAAAGATTATACGCATAATTATACGTATATTATACGTATATTATATGTATATTATACGTATATTATACGTATATTATACTTATATTATACGTATATTATACGTATATTATACGTATATTATACGTATACTATATGTATAATTATGCGTTTATAATATAAAAACGAAAACATTGTTTTGAAGCCGACCGACCTGCCTTGAGCCGACTTTTCTGCTGTCAGATTATACGTATATTATACTTACATTATAGCTATATTATACGTATATTATACTTATATTATAAGTATATTATACGTATATTATAGGTAAATTATACGTATATTATAGGTAAATTATACGTATATTATTCCTATATTGTTCGTATATTGTACATATTTTACGGACATGGCTAGCGGCGGCGAGTTCGAAGAGCGGGACCCGTTCAAACCAAGGGCGGGAGTGTGCGCTCGCACGCCGGACCAAAAGAAAAAGAAATGGGAGTTACTGACGCCAGAGCAGGTGAAGGAGGGCATTAGGGAGGCCCTAATACAAATGAATGAAGTGGTGGATGAGCTGGAGATGGAGGTTAAGAAAACAAGAGAGGAGAGGCAGCAATGGATGGAAACCCTAAAAGCGGAAAGGGAGGAGATAAAGAGAGAGAGGGAGGAGATGAAGAAAGAGAGGAAGGAGTGGATGCGGATGATGGATGGGTGGAGGGAAATGCAATGCGAGTGGCTGAAAGAGAGGAAGGAGTGGATGCGGATGATGGATGGGTGGAGGGAAATGCAATGCGAGTGGCTGAAAGAGAGGAAGGAGATGATGGAGAAACTTAACAAGCTGGTAAAACTAGGGAAAAAAAAGCGACGAGCAAGGGGAGAGAACGGCACCGGAGTGGGTCCGGGTGGTTGAGAAAAAGGTCGATACAATCGAGAAGAGCGAGGAAGCCAGGCAGAGGATGGAGAGGAAAAATAACGTGGTGGTGTCGGGTATAGGAGGAGAAGGGGTAGCTGCAATGCTGGAGAAGCTGAGTATCTCAGTGCCAATACGCAAGGTAGTAGAGCTAGGGAAAAGAGGTGACCGAGTACTGATAGAATTAACCAACTGGGACGACAAAATGGGCATAATGCGATCAAAATATAAACTAAAGGGCACGAACATATACATTGATGGCGATCTAACAGTAGAGGAGAGGGAAGTACAAAGGAAAATTAGAGAAAGAGCTAAGGAAGAAAGAGCCAAAGGATTGGAAGCTAGGGTGGGATATCGAAAACTGAAGATTGCGGACGTCTGGTGGGTCTGGCAGGGGGACTGCTTGTCAAAAAAGGAATGAAGGAGGAGAGATCGACGAGACGGGAGTATGAGTGGAGCAAGTGCAGGGTGGAGTTTTGAAACGTTGCGGGTCTAAGGAAAAAGCGATAGGGGGTGTGTGGGAAAAGGAACTGGAGAAGTGGTTCATCTCAAAGGACATAGTGGGGCTACTGGAGACGTGGATGATATAAGAGGAGTGGAGGCAGGTAGAAATCTGCATGCCGACAGGGTGGGACTGGGTAATGCAAGGTGCAACGAAAGAAGCGAGGATGGGGAGAGACAAAGGAGGAATCTTGTTAGGAGTGAGGAAGTCAGTGGGACAATGGACCAGAGAGTCTTCGAGGGAAGCGGCGGGATTGGTAATAGGGAAGGTGGACATGGATAGAAGGTCGATGTGGGTAGGGGCCGTGTACTGTAACAAAAACCGTTTAGAACTAACGGAGATACTGGATGGGCTCGAGACGGAGGCAGATGAATGTATCGTCGGGGGTGACTGGAATGTGAGGGTGGGGGAGCTGGAAGGAGGAATCCGAGAGGGAGGAGAATGGAGAGAAAGACGATCGAAGGATAAAGTGATCAACTAGGAGGGTAGAGAATGGATCCAATGGGTGAGAAAGGCGGGGTGGGATGTACTGAATGGCTGCTGCGAAGGGGACTGGGACGGGAAACTAGAAGAAGAAGAGGTAGACCAAGAAAAGAGTGGGACAACAGAATAGGGGAAATAATAATCAGGAAAGGAAAGACAGTTATACAAGCAAGAGAACTGGCGAAGAACAGAAAAGAGTGGAAAGAATTTACAAATGTATAAACAACAACAATAATTGCTAAGTAATGGAGTATACTAGGTGAAATTCCCGTCAACCGACGGCGTATGATGAATCAAGTATCTCACCAACTCCTGTGAGCCCTTGTGTCTGTTTGTATACTTTTCCTTTCAACTCATTATCAAGCGTACTATGTTGTGCGCCCTGCTTCTTCACCTTCGGAATCGGAGAGAGAGGGGAATGGAGAGAAAGACGATCGCAGGATAAAGTGACCAACCAGGAGGGTAGAGAATGGATCCAATGGGTGAGAAAGTCGGGGTGGGATGTACTGAATGGCTGCGAAGGGGACTGGGAAGGGAAGAAGACGTTCTGTGGACACGGAGGAGGTTCGGTTTTGGACTATGTGGTGGTCAAAGGTATCGGAAGGGAGGAGTTAGAGTGCTTCAAGGTGGAAAATGTGGGGGGGTCGGACCATGTGCCGGTGGAAGTAGTCTTGAGAAGGACAAAAGCTTTGAAGACGGACGAGAAAAAGGGACAGCAAGGGTTTGGATGGAGCGAAGTAGAAATTGCGGTGTATGAGAAAAACCTAACGGGCGTGAAGTGGGAGGAGGTGCAGTCGATGTTACAGTTGGAGAGAGTGATGGCGGCTGCGTTGGTGGTGAGGAAGAAGGGAATGTTGGTTCGACGAGGAGTGTAAGATAAAGAAGACGAGGTGGAGGAGGGAAATGACGAATTGGAGGTACGGCAGATGTGCAGTCGAAAGGGTTAATCAGGCGAAAAGGGAGTTCGAGAGTACGTGCGAGAGGAAAAAAATAGAGGAGTTGCAGAAAGTGGAAAAGAGGTTGAGGGAGTGTGTGGTGGAGAAACGGATGTGGGAGATCTTAAATGGAAGGGCGAATCAGGGTAAAGTGAGCATAGAGCTAGTAGAGTGGGAGAGGAGTTGTAATAGATGGCGGGGTCTGAGGTGGATCTGGGCAGTTCGAGTGCGAGACAGGTGGTACGAAGGGAGGCGTTTTCGCGGAAAGAGGTAAAAGTGGCCCTGGCACAGTTAAAACTAGGAAACGCAGCGGGGGAAGATGGGCTGAAGGCAGAGGCTTTCAAAAAGTTACCGGAGGAAGGAAGGGAGAAGGTGCGGCAGAGTATTAACAAAGGTGTGGAGTGGAGAGGAGGAAGTGCCGGAAAAGTGGCGTGTGGGGGTGGTGGTACCGGTGCACAAAGGAGGAGAGGCGTCGGACGTAAAAAACTATAGGGGGATCACCATTATGAGTGCCGGTTATAAATTGATGATGACTATGGTGAAAAATAGAATGGATAGAGAAGTGGAACAAAAAGGGCTGCTGCCGGAATGCCAGGGTGGGTTCAGAAGGGGAAGAGGGACGAGGGAGCAAATTTTCACGCTGGCGAGAATGGTGGAGGAAGCGCTGGAATGCAAAGGGAGAGTGTATGCGGTGTTTGTGGATTTAAAATCTGCGTATGACTCAGTTCCTAGGGGGAAACTGGTGGAATGTATGGATAGATTGGGTATGGAAGAGGAAGGAGTGGAGTGGGTGAGAAGGGTGTATAAAGAGTCATGGGCGAAAGCAAGAGTGAATGGAGAAATATCTGAGAAATTTAGGGTGAATGTAGGAGTACGGCAGGGGTGCCCGCTGAGCCCCCTACTGTTTAATCTGTACACAGACGTGCTGAGGAGAGGACAGGCAGAAGGGGTCGTGGTGGGTAGATCCAAAGTGTGTATGTTTGCGTATGCAGATGACGTGGTGCTGGTGGCCAAGAGAGTGGAAGAGATGCAAGAGATGTTGGATAGAATGGGTAGATACCTGGATAAGAGGGGGCTAGTGGTGAATGTGGAAAAGACCACATGGATGTTGTTTAGGAATAGGGGCAGGAGGGGTAAGGACGAAGGGTTGAAATGGAAGGAAAGGCTGATTGAGAGAGTGAATGGCTTTAAATATTTGGGCTTTTGGTTTGACTGTGGAGGAGGGCTTAGGATGCATGTGGAGTGTATGCAGGCGAAAGCAAGAATGGCTTGGGGGATTGCGTGCAGAACATGGGGGAGTTTCTAGGGTGGTAACCTAGTAATGGCGTGCAAGATATGGGATGCGTGTGTAAAACCTATATTGTTGTATTGAGTGGAAGTGTGGGGATTGCGTGAATGGGGGGTAATAGAAAGGGAGCAAGGTTGGTTTCTGAAGAATCTGCGAGGGCTCGAAAGGTCGACACCGAGGGTAGTGCTGTTACAGGAGACACATCGTATGAGTATGTGGTGGGAGTCGTGTGTGAAGTTTGAGGAAAGATTGCAGGATTTGGGCGAGGAAAGATTGGTACGGGAGGTATGGATGAGGTGTAAAAGTAGAACAGAGAGTAGATGGAGGAAGGATAGAGAAAGGATGTATGAAAGAGTGGGTATGTCTGAGTTGTGGGTAAAGGAGAAGCTGAGAGAAAGGGGTAGCCTAGGAACTGAGATAAGGAAGAGATTGAGGCATATTGAGTGGCAAGAAAGGCAAGTGAGAATGGCTGAGAGCTCATACAACCCTGGCTACGTAGAGTGGCAAGTGCAGGGGAAACTCCCGAGGTACTTAGCCAGGGGAGAGTGGAGCAGAGAAGACAAAGTATGCATGAGCGAGGTGTGGTTCAGAAGAGCGAGGAAGAAAAGTGTGGATGGGGCTGGGGTACACCGCGTGTGTGCTGTGTAGGAAGGGGAGTGACACGTGGTGGCACCTTAGCAAAGAATGTGAGGGAGTGAAAGAAGAGTGGGTTGGAGAGTGCAGAAAGCTGAACGAATGGTTAGGAGAGGATGGGAAAGGCGTGAAAATCTGCAGGAGGCTGACGTGGGAAAGGAAATTGGCGAGGGCAGAGGGGGTTTAGTTTAATGGATAGAGAAAAATGTATTTTATGTTAATTTGTATTCTTTTTTGTGTGTCTTTTTTGATTTCTTTCTGTTAAAGTACGGTTTGGGAATGGGTGTAAAAGGGAAGGGTCTTTTTTTTACATATTTTACACGTATGTTATACCAACATTACAAGTAGCACGATATATTTTCATCTCACCTGTGATCGACCGGTCATTTTTGACGTTGTGTGTTGTCATTGCATTTTTTATTACTGACAGTTTTGTCATATCGGGATACACTTACGCGATAGTAAGATAATTGCGTCTATTGTTATCTTAGAAGTTGCAAATGCATAGTGTGAAGAAGAAGTGCTGAAGCAGGGCCCACAATATTACGTTTGATAATATATGGAGAGGAAAATACAAATAGTCACACGGATACAGAAAAATTAGTGGGATTGTTCATCATACGCCAAGGCAATGCAAAGGGAGAGTGTATGCGGTGTTTGTGGATTTAAAAGCTGCGTATGACTCGCAGGGGATTGTTCATCATACGCCGTAGGATGACGAGAATTTTACTTACCTAGTTATATTTCTGAAAGTTCTTTGTTTGAGAATTTTGCAGTCTTAATAGATACACGAACATATCAGATCTAAAGCCATCCATTTGTAAATGTTAAAACTGGCTTCACTGTGCAAATAGCAAACAGTCATGTTAATAGTTCCCCTAATGAGCAGTTCGCCTTCCCTATTACTTCAAATTAATTGAAATTAACCAGCGCCCCTTATGTTTCCCTAGCAAGCGAAATAACAAGAGTCTATTAATTTAAATAAACAACCGCCGCTCCTTACGTAATATCATTTCTCAGCGTTAAAAGTCTCATCTAATTCCTCTGCCCGATAAAAGAAGACACGCATTTCCCAGTACTCGCCGCACGTCAGTCTTAATTACCCGGCCCCAAGCCGCCTCCGCGGTCGGTGTCTTATAAATTCGCGCATGATTAATTTGTTTGATTAGTCGCCTAGTTAAGGCGGGCCATCAATTAGCGCGATTAGCAATAACGCTCCATTAGCGCGCGGCTGTTTAGCGCGCCCCGCGGTTTTATTAATATCGCCTTACAAATTATTAACATGTGTGTGTGTCCTGTGTGTGTGTGTGTGTGTGTGTATGTGTGTGTGTTGAGTGCTGGGTGTATATATATGTATGTATGTATGTATTAATGTGTGCCTCTCGATTGTCGCAGCAGGTAGGCACTTTGCTGTGTTATCGTTAATTGCCTAACAAGTGGCGGCGGTGATGTTGTTTCGGGAACTTTGCAATTACTCAATGCATGGTGCTGTTTTTCACATACAAATATATACCCAAATATATATATATATATATATATATATATATATATATATATATACATATATATATATCTGGTGATTCTTCAACTTTTATCCTTTATAGGGCTATCAGCTGTGAGGCTTTTCCGAGTTTAATCACCCGTTATTTACATTAACTTCACAGAAAACCTCTGAAAACTGTGAAAGGTGATTCGCGAAAATTCGCTCCCCGCTGGGGATCGAACTCAGACTTCCCAATGCTCAGTACGAGACGGTCGACCTCTAACCACTCGGCCACTGAGCTGGGTATATATATATATATATATATATATATATATATATATATATATCATCAGTGGCCGTAATCTCTTCTTCCAGCATCTGGATTGCCTCTACTAGATCACCCTCCTGAATTATTTTCTCATTGACTGGTACCGGGCCTGGAGTAGCTAGATTGGAGCCCCGCTTTTTCTTCGCCTTTCAGTGACTTCCTGCACCGCCAGTATTTTCTTTTTGTTTCTCTTCCTACAATAGTCCTAGATGAAACCGCCCCACTGCCATTTGTTCAGGACTTGCCGGTTGTAAGCCTTCCATGTCCTCCAGTGTCTGTTTCAGGACTTGCTGTTCGGTCATAGATAGTATCCGAAAATGGTGTCCTAGCTTGACCCAAGCGATTCCCCTCGTGGGACGCGATGTGGTGGTGGTCGATCTTGAAGGCGACGTCCCTCATAGGCCTATCCGTCACCCGCGAGCAGTCCTCTTGTGGTTTAGCTCACTGACAATCACGTGGGTCCCTATCCTCGTCGCGGTGGCGAGCAACATTTGTTGGGCTGCTCTGCCTCTCCCGATATTGGCCTGCAGGAAACTGATCATATGTTCGTTTCGTTTTCTTGGGCATCGCAGATTCGCTGCGGCGTGCCCATCCATCTGGCAGAGTACGCTCGACACCCTAAGGCCCAATTCACACATAAGCGGCGTCGGGCGCAGGAGAAGCGCAGGCGCGACGTTGCACAGGCGATTGTGATGTCCATATGCAGTGAAGGGGTAGACATTGCACCTTATGTTTACGTAGAGGCGGCGTGGAAGAGTTATGCCTTTCGCCTATTTGCCTACCTTGTCTTAGGCGAAGAGGCAAGGACACGGTACCGGCGCTGCGAGAGGCACGACACTTCAAGCCCCCTCTATATAAACATGTGGTGCCCACTTAGATGACGAGGCGCGGACATTTGCCTCGTGTTTCTCGTCGCGCCAGCATCGCGTCTTCGACACGGTAGGCGAAGAGGCGAAAGGCATAACTCTTCCACGCCGCCTCTATGTAAACATAAGGGGCAACATCCACCCCTTCACTGCATATGGACATCACAATCGCTTGTGCGACGTCGCGCCTGCACTTCGCTAAACCCCGCCTGCGTCCGACGCCGCTTATGTGTGAATTAGGCCTAATATGTAGTGGAGTACCCTAATATGTAGCTTCCGCATATAAGGCCTTTTCCATTATGGCTCCATATCGGGGGTCGACTTTGGCCCCACTGCGCTGGACCCTGACCCACAGTTGCGATCCGTCCTCGCAATATTGTTGTTCGCATAATCCACGTCTCGGGCCCCGCAGTCCGAGTAGGTTTCCCCTATCTAGAGATTTGACTAGAATTGTCTCTTCCCTTCTCCCTTGCATCTTAGTGGTAGTGGTGCGCGTGGTTGCTTGCTGGTTGTTTGCCGGTGTCGCAATCTCCTCAATGTCCTTCACATTTACCAGGACGAGCGATCCCACGAACTGATATCTTTCGCCCATCAAGGGTGGTCAGCCTTATGTTATTTTAGCCATCTTCGTCTACAATTACCCCTTAGCCTCTTTATCCCCTGAAACAGGGAATGCCTCACATCTGGATACTTCTGGATAGTTGGCTGGAGGGTAGCATAGCTACAGACACTTAGGCCTCAAAATGGGCCCATTGTGAAACCTCCCTTTAAAGCCTGCTCACTCGTCACACCAGTCAATTTTCCGTGCAAGCCGCAAAACCCTGGCGGGTGAGGAGCTGCCAATGCTGACCATACTAGGCCAACACTTCCCTAGTATTTGATGCCTGGTGATTACTAGAATGCCTCACATGGTCTGCGCTCGTGTTATCGCACATGATATATTGGGTCTCCAACATGGTTTTCTTGGGCGGTCCTTTGTAGTTCTTTATTTCTATTGTTCTGGTCTACTTGTCCCTCTGCTAGGCCTTGGTCCACTAGCTCCTGAACGATTGGTCCTGCTTTCTTGACTTCCCGGTCTGTTATCGCCCTGTTTGGTAGGCGAAAAGAGGGCCTTATGCCAGGGTCTTTGATTAGTTTTACACTCAGGAAAGTAGCGGGTTGCCACTCCTCAGCTAATACCACCGCGGCTTCTTCGTAGTTAGCTTTCCGGTCGAAGGTTTCGCTGAGACATTTTGTAGTTTATTCAGCTGATTATGTTTTCTGGTTGTTAGATTGGGCCTTCATTTCCATCAAGGTTTTTCTCATATGTGCCATTTTCTTAACCCACTGTAGTTTGTGTTCTTCCCGTGCCTCCACCTTCCTTTGCCTCTTGGTCACAAGAGGCCTGGGGAAGTTTGAGTTGGGTTCCTAAGTTTCCGAGTAACTTCCCATAAATCTCTCTCAGTGTAGACTCGTCTGCTTTAGCCTGTTTTGTGATTTCACTAGCCGCTCCAACCGTGTCCGTTATGCGTAATGACACATCTCTGACTCCGGCTAGCTCTATCAGTGGGCCTTGTTCATGTTCTCTTGCTTTTTAAATTGTCTATTTCTTGCTCACCCCCGGAGCCTCGATCCATCTATCCTTTTGAACGTTGGAGGGCTATCTTCGTCTTCGCACGAGTTGGTCTCTACCCATATTATCATCATCCCTTTTTCTGTTCTACTACTAGGCGGGTTTTCCGGTAGCAGCCTCCTAATCGGTTCACCGTTGTCATCATAACCTTATATCCCACACTTATTACCTTAATTCCCCTAAAGTTTTCGACGTCTGAGGTCACTCCTCCTTCATGAACTAGGACAGCCGTCCCCACTCGTCATGCTTCCGGCACCTCTCCACATCCTATTTAGCACCTGTAGGAGCTTCCTTCCACTAGAAGTCTTTTGAATGTATCTTTCTTCAATCCATCTTCGCACGCATCCTTACCCAGTTTCACCTATTTCAGATCCACTTCCACCACATTCCGCGAGAATGTTTCTCTTCCTATTACCTGCCCGTTCCGCCATCTCTGTGCAGCTCATCTCCCGCCCTTCCAGGTCTATGCTAACTTTGCCGTTTTCGCGCCACAACCCTTCAAAATTCATAAAAATAGCTTGAAAGTACCATTTCAGTATATATTTTGCCCTTCTTCTCGGTACCCTTCAGGATCTCACTCAGCCCTTTCTCCGATACACACTCTCATAACCTCGTTTCTACCTGCAACTCCTCTACTTTTTTCCTCACCCACTATATCATTTGATATTACCCACTCATTCAAGTCTTATCCCTACACTCCCACAACATGTTTTTCCTTAGGTCTGCTACGTTCCCCTGTTCCTTCTCCCCTCTTCCATCCATCCTAGACCTCTGCCTCGCAATCCTCAACCCCTTCAGTCTGTTTTTATCAGACAGTCCCAAACCCACCACTCGTTAGCAACTTCCAGTACCCCACCGTAGCTTTCACCCCTTTGGCTCTTTCCTCCTTTCTCGTCTTTGCTAATCATGGTGTTTACTGTTATCAAAGATAACTTAAGCCTTAGAAATCACTGCGGCTGGTTGCCACTCTTCAGCTAATACCACCGCGGCTTCTTCGTAGTTAGCTTTCCGGTCGAAGGTTTCGCTGAGATATTTTGTAGTTTATTCAGCTGATTATGTTTTTTGGTTGTTAGATTGGGCCTTCATTTGCATCAAGATTTTTCTCATGTCTGTTATTTTCTTGACCCACTGTAGTTTGTGTTCTTTTAGCGCCTCCACCTTCCTTTGCAGCTCTTGGTTACAAAAGGCATGGGTAAGTTTGAGTGGGGTTCCTAATTTTCCGAGTAACTGCTTTCCCCTCTTTTGTGATTTTACTAGTCGCTCCAGCCGTGTCCGTTAGGCGTAATATCACATCTCTGGCTCCGGCTAGCTGTATCAGTGGGCCTTGTTCATGTTCTTCTCTTGCCTTTTCAATTGTCCATTTCTTGCTCACCCCCGGAGCCTTGATCCATACATCCCTTTGAATGTTGGAGGGCTATTTTCGTCTTCGCACGAATTGGTCTCTGCCCATCTTATCATCATCTCCGCGATTGATTCGTCTTCCTTCTTTTCTGTTCTACTACTAGAAGGGGTTCGAGCCTACCCTGTATTTCCGGTAGCAGCCTCCTAATCGGTTCACCGTTGTCATCATAACCTTATATCCCACACTTATTACCTTAATTCTCCTAAAGTTCTTCACGTGCGAATTCCAGTCCCGACCCGCCATGCTTCCGGCACCTCTCTAGTCCACATCCTATTTATCACCTGTAGCAGCTTCATTCCACTAGAAGTCTTTTGAACGTCTCTACCTTAAATCCATCTTCTCCCACCGCCTTTTCCAGTTTTACCTATATCAGACCCACTTTCACCACATTCCGCGAGAATTTCTCCCTTCCTATTACCTGCCCGACCCGCTATCTCTCTGCCGCTACACTGCCACCCTTCCAGGTCTAAGGCCCAATTCACACATAAGCGGCGTCGGGCGCAGACGCGGTGTGGGCGAGGCGCAGGCGCGACGATGCACAGGTGATTGTGATGTCCATATGCAGTGAAGGGGTGGACTTTGCACCTTATGTTTACATAGAGGCGGCGTGGAAGAGTTGTGCCTCTCGCCACCTTCGTTATAGTGAAAAACGTAAGATGTGCGAGTTCATAACAAACGTTTGTACTTTAAAATTGGTAATAAATCCAATTAATGGAGGATACAAATTGCCATTGGATGATTGAATTAGCTACTTAATCAGCTCAAAATAAGATACAATTGGTATATTAGTCTCAATTATTGAGTTCGTTATAGTGAAAAACGTAAGAAGCGCGAGTTCTTAACAAACGATTGTATTTTAAAAATGATAATAAATCCAATTAATGGATGATACAAATTGTTATTGGATGATTGAATTAGCTACTTAATCAGCTACAAAATGAGATACAATTGGTATATTTGTCTAAATTTTTGAGTTCGTTATAGTGAAAAACGTAAGAGGCGCGAATTCATAATAATCGTTTGTACTTAAAAAATGGTAATAAATCCATTTAATGGATGATACAAATTGTCTTTGGATCGTTGAATTAACTACTTAATCAGCTACAAAATGAGATACAATTAGTAGATTTGTTTCAATTATTGAGTTCGTGATAGTGAAAAACGTAAGATGCGCGAGTTCTCAACAAACGTTTGTACTTTAAACTTGGTAATAAATTCAATTAATGGATAATACAAATTGTTATTGGATCATTGAATTAGCTACTTAATCAGCTACAAAATGAGACACAATTAGTATACTTGTCTCATTTATTGAGTTCGTTATAGTGATAAACGTAAGAGGCGTGAGTTCATAACAAACGTTTGTACTTAAAAAATGGTAATAAATCTATTTAATGGATAATACAAATTGTTATTAGATGATTGAGTTAGCTACTTAATCAGCTACAAAATAAGACACAATTGGTATATTTGTCTCAATATTTGAGTTCGTTATAGTGAAAAACGTAAGAAGCGCAAGTTCATAAGAAACGTTTATACTTAAAAAATGTTAATAAATCCATTTAATGGATGATACAAATTGTCATTGGATGACTGAATTAGCTACTTAATCAGCTACAAAATAAGATACAATTGGTATATTTGTCTCAATTTTTGAGTTCGTTATAGTGAAAAACGTAAAAGACGCGAGTTCATAACAAACGTTTGTACTTAAAAAATGGTAATAAATCCATTTAATGGATGATACAAATTGTCATTGGATGATTGAATTAGTTACTTAATCAGCTACAAAATGAGATACAATTAGTATATTTGTCTCAATTGTTGAGTTCGTTATAGTGAAATACGTAAGAGGCGTGAGTTCATAACAAACGTTTGTACTTAAAAAATGGTAATAAATCCATTTAATGGATGATACAAATTGTCATTGGATGATTGAGTTAGCTACTTAATCAGCTACAAAATAAGACACAATTGGTATATTTGTCTCAATTTTTGAGTTCGTTATAGTGAAAAACGTAAGAAGCGCAAGTTCATAAGAAACGTTTGTACTTAAAAAATGTTAATAAATCCATTTAATGGATGATACAAATTGTCATTGGATGACTGAATTAGCTACTTAATCAGCTACAAAATAAGATACAATTGGTATATTTGTCTCAATTTTTGAGTTCGTTATAGTGAAAAACGTAAAAGACGCGAGTTCATAACAAACGTTTGTACTTAAAAAATGGTAATAAATCCATTTAATGGATGATACAAATTGTCATTAGATGATTGAATTAGTTACTTAATCAGCTACAAAATGAGATACAATTAGTATATTTGTCTCAATTGTTGAGTTCGTTATAGTGAAATACGTAAGAGGCGTGAGTTCATAACAAACGTTTGTACTTAAAAAATGGTAATAAATCTATTTAATGGATAATACAAATTGTCATTGGATGATTGAGTTAGCTACTTAATCAGCTACAAAATATGACACAATTGGTATATTTGTCTCAATTTTTGAGTTCGTTATAGTGAAAAACGTAAAAGACGCGAGTTCATAACAAACGTTTGTACTTAAAAAATGGTAATAAATCCATTTAATGGATGATGCAAATTGTCATTGGATGATTGAATTAGTTACTTAATCAGCTACAAAATGAGATACAATTAGTATATTTGTCTCAATTTTTGAGTTCGTTATAGTGAAAAACGTAAAAGACGCGAGTTCATAACAAACGTTTGTACTTAAAAAATGGTAATAAATCCATTTAATGGATGATACAAATTGTCATTGGATGATTGAATTAGTTACTTAATCAGCTACAAAATCAGATACAATTAGTATATTTGTCTCAATTGTTGAGTTCGTTATAGTGAAATACGTAAGAGGCGTGAGTTCATAACAAACGTTTGTACTTAAAAAATGGTAATAAATCTATTTAATGGATAATACAAATTGTCATTGGATGATTAAGTTAGCTACTTAATCAGCTACAAAATAAGACACAATTGGTATATTTGTCTCAATTTTTGAGTTCGTTATAGTGAAAAACGTAAGAAGCGCAAGTTCATAACAAACGTTTGTACTTAAAAAATGTTAATAAATCCATTTAATGGATGATACAAATTGTCATTGGATGACTGAATTAGCTACTTAATCAGCTACAAAATAAGATACAATTGGTATATTTGTCTCAATTTTTGAGTTCGTTATAGTGAAAACGTAAAAGACGCGAGTTCATAACAAACGTTTGTACTTAAAAAATGGTAATAAATCCATTTAATGGATGATACAAATTGTCATTGGATGATTGAATTAGCTACTTAATCAGCTACAAAATGAGATACAATTAGTATATTTGTCTCAATTGTTGAGTTCGTTATAGTGAAATACGTAAGAGGCGTGAGTTCATAACAAACGTTTGTATTTAAAAAATGGTAATAAATCTATTTAATGGATAATACAAATTGTTATTGGATGATTGAGTTAGCTACTTAATCAGCTACAAAATAAGACACAATTGGTATATTTGTCTCAATTTTTGAGTTCGTTATAGTGAAAAACGTAAGAAGCGCAAGTTCATAACAAACGTTTGTACTTAAAAAATGTTAATAAATCCATTTAATGGATGATACAAATTGTCATTGGATGACTGAATTAGCTACTTAATCAGCTACAAAATAAGATACAATTGGTGTATTTGTCTCAATTTTTGAGTTCGTTATAGTGAAAAACGTAAAAGACGCGAGTTCATAACAAACGTTTGTACTTAAAAAATGGTAATAAATCCATTTAATGGATGATACAAATTGTCATTGGATGATTGAATTAGTTACTTAATCAGCTACAAAATGAGATACAATTAGTATATTTGTCTCAATTGTTGAGTTCGTTATAGTGAAATACGTAAGAGGCGTGAGTTCATAACAAACGTTTGTACTTAAAAAATGGTAATAAATCTATTTAATGGATAATACAAATTGTTATTGGATGATTGAGTTAGCTACTTAATCAGCTACAAAATAAGACACAATTGGTATATTTGTCTCAATTTTTGAGTTCGTTATAGTGAAAAACGTAAGAAGCGCAAGTTCATAACAAACGTTTGTACTTAAAAAATGTTAATAAATCCATTTAATGGATGATACAAATTGTCATTGGATGACTGAATTAGATACTTAATCAGCTACAAAATAAGATACAATTGGTATATTTGTCTCAATTTTTGAGTTCGTTATAGTGAAAAACGTAAAAGACGCGAGTTCATAACAAACGTTTGTACTTAAAAAATGGTAATAAATCCATTTAATGGATGATACAAATTGTCATTGGATGATTGAATTAGTTACTTAATCAGCTACAAAATGAGATACAATTAGTATATATGTCTCAATTGTTGAGTTCGTTATAGTGAAATACGTAAGAGGCGTGAGTTCATAACAAACGTTTGTACTTAAAAAATGGTAATAAATCTATTTAATGGATAATACAAATTGTCATTGGATGATTGAGTTAGCTACTTAATCAGCTACAAAATAAGACACAATTGGTATATTTGTCTCAATTTTTGAGTTCGTTATAGTGAAAAACGTAAGAAGCGCAAGTTCATAAGAAACGTTTATACTTAAAAAATGTTAATAAATCCATTTAATGGATGATACAAATTGTCATTGGATGACTGAATTAGCTACTTAATCAGCTACAAAATGAGATACAATTAGTATATTTGTCTCAATTTTTGAGTTCGTTATAGTGAAAAACGTAAAAGACGCGAGTTCATAACAAACGTTTGTACTTAAAAAATGGTAATAAATCCATTTAATGGATGATACAAATTGTCATCGGATGATTGAATTAGCTACTTAATCAGCTACAAAATGAGATACAATTAGTATATTTGTCTCAATTGTTGAGTTCGTTATAGTGAAATACGTAAGAGGCGTGAGTTCATAACAAACGTTTGTACTTAAAAAATGGTAATAAATCCATTTAATGGATGATACAAATTGTCATTGGATGATTGAATTAGTTACTTAATCAGCTACAAAATGAGATACAATTAGTATATATGTCTCAATTGTTGAGTTCGTTATAGTGAAATACGTAAGAGGCGTGAGTTCATAACAAACGTTTGTACTTAAAAAATGGTAATAAATCTATTTAATGGATAATACAAATTGTCATTGGATGATTGAGTTAGCTACTTAATCAGCTACAAAATAAGACACAATTGGTATATTTGTCTCAATTTTTGAGTTCGTTATAGTGAAAAACGTAAGAAGCGCAAGTTCATAAGAAACGTTTATACTTAAAAAATGTTAATAAATCCATTTAATGGATGATACAAATTGTCATTGGATGACTGAATTAGCTACTTAATCAGCTACAAAATGAGATACAATTAGTATATTTGTCTCAATTTTTGAGTTCGTTATAGTGAAAAACGTAAAAGACGCGAGTTCATAACAAACGTTTGTACTTAAAAAATGGTAATAAATCCATTTAATGGATGATACAAATTGTCATCGGATGATTGAATTAGCTACTTAATCAGCTACAAAATGAGATACAATTAGTATATTTGTCTCAATTGTTGAGTTCGTTATAGTGAAATACGTAAGAGGCGTGAGTTCATAACAAACGTTTGTACTTAAAAAATGGTAATAAATCTATTTAATGGATAATACAAATTGTCATTGGATGGTTAAGTTAGCTACTTAATCAGCTACAAAATAAGACACAATTGGTATATTTGTCTCAATTTTTGAGTTCG
Organism: Lordithon lunulatus; assembly: GCA_963942505.1. NCBI lineage: Eukaryota > Metazoa > Arthropoda > Insecta > Coleoptera > Staphylinidae > Lordithon > Lordithon lunulatus. The sequence continues at coordinate 11,544,666 of OZ012675.1, forward strand.
TTATAGTGAAAAACGTAAGAAGCGCAAGTTCATAACAAACGTTTGTACTTAAAAAATGTTAATAAATCCATTTAATGGATGATACAAATTGTCATTGGATGACTGAATTAGCTACTTAATCAGCTACAAAATAAGATACAATTGGTTTATTTGCCTCAATTTTTGAGTTCGTTATAGTGAAAAACGTAAAAGACGCGAGTTCATAACAAACGTTTGTACTTTAAAAATGGTAATAAATCCAATTAATGGAGGTGCAATGCCCACGTAGGTGACGAGGCGCGGGCATTTGCCTAGTGCCTCTCGCCGCGCCGGCACCGCGTCTTCGGCTCTTGGCCTAAGACACGGTAGGGGAAGAGCCGAAACTCTTCCACGCCGCCTCTATGTAAACATAAGGTGCAATGTCCACCCCTTCACTGCATATGGACATCAAAATCGCACAATTTTCGGAAAGTGATATGAGTGTTTAGTTGTGCACAAGTCGTAAGATGCAAAAACAAGTCTCTATATGTTCTCCACGTAATGATTTGAACGAGAAAGTACTTGCGAATCACTCGCTCCCGTAATGAAATTTCCAGGATTATACAACAACCCTTATTTCCGTATAAAGTAATTAAGTGTGCGTAATTCGTTTTAGAATCGTTCTCTCCTCTCGCTTGATATTCTGTCGCCACCCGGAAAATCCAATCAAAATCTCGAGAAAATTGAAGAATTTCATTTCGCTACATAAATAAATATTAGTACTAAATTTCTCATAGCGATTGTGTAAGTGTTATATGACTCCTTGTAACAAAAAATATAATACAGACCCTTTTGACAACGTAAACGTTTTCAAATAATATTTGCCTAGGTTAATATATTTGTTTTATTAGAAACATACTGTAGCATACATAATATTCTTAATAGGCCTATTTATAATTTAACACTGCAGGCTATTAAGGTTGGCGTTTACAAATTTAGGCATCTTGTGATGCACATGTAATAGCATAGGTGAAATGCGTATAAGAAATAGGCACCGTTTTCTTTAACTAGAACATAAATTGAGTATGCAAAAGAATAATGTTGCACGTATTCCGTAGTCTAGGTGAGCATGTCCATAGTCCTTCGGTAATTGTGTACAAAAAATAATAAATTTAATTTCACGCCGACGCGGCGAGAGGCACGAGACAAATGCCCGCGCCTCGTCACCTAAGTGGGCATTGCACCATATGTTTATATAGAGGGGGCGTGAAAGCGTCGTGTATCTCGCCGCGCCGGCACCGCGCCTTCGCCTCTTCGCCCAAGACACGGTAGGCGAAGAGGCGAAACTCTTCCACGCCGCCTCTATGTAAACATAAAGTGCAATGTCCACCCCCTCACTACATACGGACATCACAATCGCCTGTGCGACGTCGCGCCTGCACCTCGCCTACACCACGCCTTCGCCCGACGCCGCTTATGTGGCACCTTACACGCTCAATAATACAGTCAATATTTTAGAATAACGACAATGATGGAATGAAGAGAATACTGTTGTTTATCCGGATAATTGATTACTTGATAAATATTGAAGGAGAATTCAAGCAAATACTGATACAGTACTAGGAACGACAGCATTATTGACCGTGTAAGGTGCCCATTAGTTTGTCAAATTGAATTTATATTTCGTATCGTGAAAGTTTTCGTTTATTTTACAAATTACTATTCTCCACTTTTGTTATTGTCCTTATAAAATGTCTGCACACCCCACTCATGTCACGCACAAAAGAGACCGCGCGACTACAAATAGAATAAATTAACCCCCGTAAATTAAGCTCTGCTTATTTTTTTATTTCGTGCAGTCGTAAAGTAACTCGATTATTAATAAACGTCTGTGCGCATTTTCCGCATACTCGTCTGCCCGACGTTTTTTTTTTCTCCTCTTTGTCCTGCTTCCATTTGGGATTTTGCTTTGGTTATTCCGCGAGCGCAGCGTGCCCGATTGCCCTTAATTCCCCTCGCATAACGTCTGTGGCTCGCCTGCACAATCGGGAATTCATTGCGGAAAAATTGAAACCGATCGAGAGGGAATTGGTCGGAAGGATTGACTCAATTGCGGTCGTAAAGAAGACGTTTGAATGGTTTACAACTGTTATTTGTTGTACATTTATATTACTGGGATTACAAATTTCAAGAGGAAACTAAATGTGTTACGAAATGCACCTATTTAATACACTAACAAATATAAACGTAAATTATACATATATTGTACGTATATTATACGTATATTATAAGTATATTATACGTATATTAGACGTATATTATACGTATATTATACGTATATTATACGTATATTATACGTATATTATGCATATATTTTACGTATACTATACGTATATTATACGTATATTATGCGTATATTATACGTATATTATACAATAACAAATAATAATACGTATATTGTACGTATATTATATGTATATTCTAAGTATATTATACGTATATTATACGTATATTATACGTATATTATATATATTATATTTACAGATGACTTAACTAACTTCTTCTCTTGTCTTGTACCCTAGACCCGTGAACTTGTCGTCTTAATAACTGACTTCACCCATAACCCCTTAACTATCATGTAAACTCTCCCCCCCCCCCCCCCCCTCATTCTCTTTCTCTCTCTTCGTCGGGTTAGTATAATTTTTGTATATAACCACTCGAGATATTGTGTGAATTCATCCTCACTAGCTGTGAGGATTCACAATTATATAATTGTGATTATTGTTTTGTTACTGTGATTGTGTGATTATCATTTTGATTTAGTGATTGTGATTATCTGAGTATGATAACTATGAGATTTTAATGATCATGATTCTGTGTCTGAGATTGTGTGATTATTGTGATTATTTAATGATTTGTATGTATGAGTATGACTGATTGTAACTATGATTACTATTAAAATATTCTCCCGCAATTTTGATTGAATGACTGGTTATTAAATTTTGTACTCTGTGATTGTTATTATATAATTATCAGGATGAGCTTGGTGATAATTTTGTGACCAAGCTTGTGATTCTCTTTTTTGGACTGATTATTATTAGTTTGGGATTATATGATTATGCATTGTGTGATTGTGATTATGTAATAATGACCATGATTATGAATTTGTGATTAATATTATGATTATGATTTTGTGATTATCATTATAATTGTTTGGTAACTATATTTGAATGTGAATGTGAGATAGTATGATTTCCATGAGATTATGTGATTTTGATTTAGTGATTGTAATTATCTGGGTATGATATCTGTCAGATTTTAATGTGATTACAATATTTTTATTTTTATTATGATTTCGTGACTCTTAAATCTCAGTCATCCTCACAAATCACTAAATCATAATCAGAATAAAAATATTATAATCACATTAAAATTTCACAGATATCATACCCAGATAATCACAATCACAATAAAATCATAATCACAATAAAACTATGTGTTTATGTAATTATCAGTATGATTATTTCTGATTACATAAACATAATCATAATCACATGATGGTATGATAGTATGACTATGATTATGTGATTATGAAAATGACCATGATTTAAACTGTGTCATGCTAATGAGATTATGATTATGTGATTATATGATTATGTAAAAGTGTATGAGTAAGACTATGATTTAAAGATTATATGATTGTCATTATGATTCAGTGATTGTAATTATATGAGTATATTCAAATTACTATTAGATTTGTATGTGATTACGATTTTTTAAATTGTAATTATAATTTTGTGACTGTGATTGTGTGATAATCATTTTGAGATTTAGTGATTGTGATTATCTGAGTATGATAACTATGAAATTTTAATGCGATTAAGGTTATCATGATTGTGATCTTGATTCTGTGACTGAGATTGTGTGATTATTGTGATTATTTAATGATTTGTATGCATGAGTATGACTGATTGTAACTATGATTACTATTAAAATATTCTCCTGCAATTCTGATTGAATGACTGATTATTAAATTTTGTACCCTGTGATTGTGATTATATAATGATCAGGATGACCATGATGATGTGTTTGTGACCAAGATTGTGATTCTCTTTTTTTGACTGATTATTATTAGTTTGGGGTTATATGATTATGAATTGTGTGATTGTGATTATGTAATAATGACCATGATTATGAATTTGTGATTAACATTATGATTATGATTTTGTGATTATCATTATAATTGTTTGGTAAGTATATTTGAATGTGAATGTGAGATAGTATGATTTCCATGAGATTTGCATGTGATTATGTGATTTTGATTTAGTCATTGTGATTATCTGGGTATGATATCTGTGAGATTTTAATGTGATTACAATATTTTTATTTTTATTATGATTTCGTGACTGTTAAATCTCAGTCATCCTCAGAAATCACTAAATCATAATCATAGTCACAAAATCATAATCAGAATAAAAATATTGTAATCACATTAAAATTTCACAGATATCATACCCAGATAATCACAATCACAATCACAATAAAATCATAATCACAATAAAACTATGTGTTTATGTAATTATCAGTATGATTATTTCTGATTACATAAACATAATCATAATCACATGATGGTATGATAGTATGACAATGATTATGAGATTATGAAAATGACCATGATTTAAACTGTGTCACGCTAATGAGATTATGAGTATGTGATTATATGATTATGTAAAAGTATGATTTAAAGATTATGTGATTGTCATTATGATTCAGTGATTGTAATTATATGAGTATATTCAAATTACTATTAGATTTGTATGTGATTACGATTTTTTAAATTGTAATTATAATTTTGTGACTGTGATTGTGTGATAATCATTTTGAGATTTAGTGATTGTGATTATCTGAGTATGATAACTATTAAATTTTAATGCGATTAAGGTTATCATGATTGTGATCTTGATTCTGTGACTGAGATTGTGTGATCATTGTGATTATTTAATGATTTGTATGCATGAGTATGATTGTTTGTAACTATGATTGCTATTAAAATATTCTCCTGCATTTCTGATTGAATGACTGATTATTAAATTTTGTACCCTGTGATTGTGATTATATAATGATCAGGATGACCATGATGATGATTTTGTGACCAAGATTGTGATTCTCATTTTTTGACTGATTATTATTATTTTGGTATTATATGATTATGCATTGTGTGATTGTGATTATGTAATAATGACCATTATTATGAATTTGTGATTGAAATTATGATTATGATTTTGTGATTATCATTATAATTGATTATGTGAGTATATTTGAATGTGAATGTGAGATAGTATGATTTCCATGTCATTTGCATGTGATTATGTGATTTTGATTTAGTGATTGTGATTATCTGGGTATGATATCTGTGAGATTTTAATGTAATTACAATATTTTTATTCTGATTATGATTTTGTGACTATGATTATGATTTAGTGATTTGTGAGGATGACTATTAAATCTCAGTCATCCTCACAAATCACTAAATCATAATCATAGTCACAAAATCATAATCAGAATAAAAATATTGTAATCACATTAAAATCTCACAGATATCATACCCAGATAATCACAATCACTAAATCAAAATCACATAATCACATGCAAATTTCATGGAAATCATACTATATTTTTATTCTGATTATGATTTTGTGACTATGATTATGATAGTAATTTGTGAGGATGACTGTTAAATCTCAGTCGTCCTCACAAATCACTAAATCATAATCATAGTCACAAAATCATAATCAGAATAAAAATATTGTAATCACATTAAATTCTCACAGATATCATACCCAGATAATCACAATCACAATAAAATCATAATCACAATAAAACTATGTGTTTATGTAAATATCAGTATGATTATTTCTGATTACATAAACATAATCACAGTCACATGATGGCATGATATTATGACCCTGGCATGACTATGATTATGTGATTATGAGATGACCATGATTTAAACAGTGTCATTCTAATGAGATTATGATTATGTGATTATATGATTATGTAAAAGAGTATGGTTAAGACTATGATTTAAAGATTATATGATTGTCATTATGATTCAGTGATTGTGATTACATGAGTATATTCAAATTACTATTATATTTGTATGTGATTACGATATTTTAAATTGTGATTATGATTGTGTGACTGTGGTGGTGTGATTATCGTTTTATGATTATCTGAGTATGATGACTATGAGATTTTAATGTGATTCAGATTGTCATGATTGTGATCATGATTCTGTGACTGAGATTGTGCGATTATTTTGATTATTTAATGATTTGATGAGTATGACTGATTGTAACTATGATTACAATTAAAATATTCTCGTGCAATTCTGATTGAATGACTGATTATCAAATTTTGTACCCTGGGATTGTGATTATATAATAATCAGGATGACCATGATGATGATTTTATAACCAAGATTGTGATTCTTATTTTTTGACTGATTATTATTATTTTGGGATTACATGATTATGCATTGTGCTATTGTGATTATGTAATAATGACCATGATTATGAATTTGTGATTGAAATTATGATTATGATATTGTGATTATCATTATAATTGTTTATGAGAGTATATTTGAATGTGAATGTGAGACAGTATGATTTCTATGAGATTTGCATGGAATTATGTGATAATCATTTTGATTTAGTGATTGTGATTATCTGAGTAAGATATTTGTGAGATTTTAATGTGATTAAAATATTTTTATTGTGATTATGATTTTGGGACTTGATTCTGATTTAGTGATTTGTGAGGATGACCATTAAATCTCAGTCATCCTCACAAATCACTAAATCATAATCATAGTCACAACATCATAATCACAATAAAAATATTGTAATCACATTAAAATCTCACAGATATACCGAGATAATCATAATCAGAATAAAACTATGTGTTTATGTAATTATGAGTATGATTGTTTCTGATTACATGATTATGTGATTTCAACCATAATTACGATTTCGAAGTTTTTTTTTATTATTGTTATGATTTAGTGAGGGATTTTCTAACTTATTATTATAATCTTGTGTATATCTACCATGTGATTGTGATTATGTAATGATAAACATGACAACGATTATGCTTTTGTGACTGAAATTATGACTATGATTTTGTGATTATCATTATAATTGTTTCTGTGAGTATATTTGAATGTGAGATAGTATAATTTTCGTGAGATTTCCATGTCATTACGATTTTTTTATTGTGACAGATTATGTAATTTTATTTTTTTATTATGATTGTGATTAAGTGATTATCATTTGGATTTAGTGATTGTGATTATTTGGGTATGATATCCATGAGATTTTAATGTGATTACAATATTGTTATTGTGATTATGATTTTGTGACTATGATTATGATTTAGTGATTTGTGAGGATGACTGTTAAATCTCAGTCATTCCCACTAATCAGTAAATCATAATCATAGTCACAAAATCATAATCACAATAAAACTATGTATTTATATAACTATGAGTATGATTATTTCTGATTACATGATTATGTGATTTTAACCATAATTACGATTTCGAAGTTTTTTGTGATTATTGTTATGATTTAGTCAGGGATTTTCTAACTTATTATTATAATCTTGTGTATATGTACCATGTGATTGTGATTATGTAATGATAAAGATGACCACGTTTATGATTTTGTGACTGAAATTATGACTATGATTTTGTGATTATCATTATAATTGTTTATGTGAGTATATTTGAATGTGAGATAGTTTCATTTTCGTGAGATTTCCATGTGATTACGATTTTTTTATTGTGACTGATTATGTAATTTTATTTTTTTATTATGATTGTGATTAAGTGATTATCATTTATATTTAGTGATTGTGATTATCTGGATATTATATCTATGAGATTTTAATCTAATTACAATATTGTTATTGTGATTATGATTTTGTGACTATGATTATGAATTAGTGATTTGTGAGGATGACGGTTAATCCTCACAAATCACTAAATGGCGTTTAACTTTCCTCCTAGGGGTTAGTTGTACTATTTTTAATTAAACTTAGTTTTGAATTTTTCTCGATATAGAGAGCAACCAACTTTTAATTAGGTGAAAATTCCTTCGTTTTATTTATTTAATTATTCATAGGAAGGTTAGCACAAGGAGCACGCATAAAATTAACATCGACTTTCCTGGCGCGAGCCAGCCGTACGAAATTGCAGTTTTCCTAATTACAAATCCTTATTAATTCATAGACTTTTCCAATTATGTAGCCTTCCACGATAAAATCATCATGCGCTTGTCGACCAGCTTTTCTTTTACTCTTTTCTCACTTGCACCAAAGCAGAACTACTGTATAACATAATTAACCTCGCGAGGGAAATTGATTGGGTTTAGAAAATTTGCATTTCATATAAATCTACTATCAATAATTAACTTTCAAGCCCTGTCTACACTCAAGGACTGTATACATGAGGACGTCGCATTTTGCGTCGACCAATCCGGTGACGGCAACACTAAATGTTTCGTCATCGAACTGTGATCTGGTACGGATATTTGGCGGTACATTTAAATATCATTACAATTGTGTCAGATAGGGCTTGTATATTGGGTACCGAATTTAAATTAAAACACAATTGGGTGAGAAATTAGCGGCAAATTTAAATTTGTTATAATACGCAGCCGGTAGGTGTGAATAATGTGGTTATCAATATCGGAAGAAACATGTGGATATGTGAGAGATCCGACAACGTCCGACGGCACAAATTGCGCGTCACGAGTCAATAATGTCCTTTGCAATTTCGATGTACTCTTGTATATAGTCCTTGGTCGTCATTAGCATCTAATCATCCCCGTCGAAATGCCTTTCACCTAGTATAATAATAAAATTCAAGAAAAACAGTTTCAAGCATCTTGTATGCATTATATAAAATTATGCATGTAGAATAATTTAAAAATTCAGCCCCGAGCATTTATTGCGTCTCAAACGGACGATTTTATGAAATTGCATTATTCCCATCTCGTGAATTTTTAATTTTCCGCGTCGCTTTCAATTCGATTTGCCTCCCCCCGGGGTTAGTTGACAAATTACAAAGTTTTATTTGTATGGAAATGGCGCTCAAAAAAAGTTATAGGATTAAAATCAAAATCATTACTCACAAGTCACGCAGCGGGGCGAGTCGTGCGAACGCCTCCTCCCCCAGGTATTCCAGCAGATTGCTCCCAAGGGACAGTGTTCGCAGGGGTAGCTGCGGGAAGACCTTGGCGTCCAGGGATCGCAGCAGGTTGCCCTGAAGATTCCTGCCGGCATGAACGTTAAGATGATGTAGGGGGGACCATAAAAATCAATGTTTAATTAAGAAAAAGAGAAAACACGGAGTTTGGCGGTGGTCTCCTACATTTTTTTTTGTTCATCATAAGTTATCATGAGGGTTGGAAGTGGTTAAGGGGAGAAATATTATATAGCAACAAAACAAATAAAGGGCGCAATTTTATGAGGCCATTTGGGTCGCTAGTTTATGTTGTTCTACGAAATTTATTATAAAGTAGATCAAACGTGTATGGTAAAGCTTGAATGTCTATATTATTTGTAGTCAAACTACTTTCTTTTTTTAAATATGTGTGTGAATCAACCTCTTAACAATCAACATATCTAAATTTCGTTTTGTTAGATCTCATCAGTGTGGGCCAGCTAGTGAGCATGAATTCACACAATATCTCCAGTGGTTATATACAAATATGATGCAACTTTCCCCCTAGAAGGCCCATGTTACGTCCAAGGTGGTGGTATTTGCTTTGACACCATCATGGCATCCGTCATCGACCTCCTCTTGCGGAAGCCATATTGCCTGTCGTATAGTCCTCCTCTCCTGTCACTTCGAGGGCCTCGGCTAGGCGGTCCGCAATCAGGCTCTCCATCACCTTAGCCAACCCGTCTAGGAGACACAGTGGGCGGTATGATAGGGGGTCGGTGGCTGGCTTCCTCAGTTTGGGGATAAGAACCAACCGCTCCGACGTCCATCGGGCGGGAAAGGTACCCTCTTTCATGCGTTTGTTGACAATTGTTGTGCTGGCTGCTGCTATTTCTGGTCCGGCCTCGACCTCGTTCGGTAAGCCGTCTTGCTGGGTTGCCTGGTGATGCACTTCCTCTTCGTCCCAGTAGGCTGATGTTGTTGCTGCTGTGTGCACCTCTTCTTTTACTTCTACGCTTGTATTGGTGCCCGGGGGAAGAGGGCAGTTACTATCGCCCTCGCCCCGCCAGGTACCGTGGAGACGGATCCAGGCGGGCAAGCTACTATCTTCTTCATAACTATCCTATAAGAGAGTCATTTCGGGTCTTGTCGACCTTCCTACATAATTGTTGTCAGCACTCAGCCAGGCTGCGCTCGATGAACCGAATGTACTACTTCTTCTTAGTGCGGTAATGGTCCTGGAAGAACTTCAGCCGCTCTGGGATTCTGCACCCTTCGCCTCACCTTGTTCGTTTCGCTGCTTCCTTCTGTCACCTCTTTTTTTCGTCTGAAGTGAAATCTTCGGAAGACACCCGTGCCTCCCTACCATCACTAGGTGTAAGGCCCAATTCACACATACGCGGCGTCGGGCGGAGGTGCGGTGTAGGCGAGGTGCGGTGTAGGCGAGGTGCGGTGTAGGCGAGGTGCAGGCGCGACGTCGCACAGGCGATTGTGATGTCCATATCCAGTGAAGGGATGGACATTGCACCATATGTTTACATAGAGGCGGCGTGGAAGAGTTTCGCCTCTTCGCCTACCGTGTCTTAGGCGAAGAGGCGAAGACGCGGCGTCGGCGCGGCGAGAGGCACGAGGCAAATGCCCGCGCTTTGTCACTTAAGTGGACATTGCAACTTATGTTTACATAGAGGCGGCGTGGAAGAGTAATGCCTATCGCCTCGCATGCACCGCACCTTCTCCTCTTCGCCTGAGACACAGTGCCTGCGAGGCGAGAGGCATAACTCTTCCACGCCGCATAGAGCCTTGCGGGGGACCCCCCCCCCTCTATCATCTCGTAGCTTGTTATGTTACAATCTTCATCAGTGCCTGCCGTGCTCTCCTTCGTAACAGCGCACTTATGATGGCCAGCCATGGTATCGTGTTGAAGGCGTTGGCGATGTCCAGGGTGACCATCATACAGTGCCACCTCTCCTTTCGTGCGCCTTGGATGGCTTCTTGTACTAGTTTCCGGACGGCTAGGATGGCGTCGGTCGTGGATCGCCCCATCCTAGAACCGTATTGCCGGTCGTGCAAGCAGGCCCCCGATGTCTCGAGGGTCTCGGTAATACGGTCGGATATCATCCTCTACAAAATCTTCGCCATCCCATTCAGACGGCAAAGCGGGCGGTATGTCTTTGGATCGCTTGCTGGTTTTCCTGGTTTTGGGATTACGACCAATTTGCTAGTTTTTCATCTTTTGGGGAACTTCTCTTCCTCAAGACTTTGGTTGGCCGGGATTGTGATTGCCTCTGCTAGTTCCGTGGCCGCCACTTTTATTACCTCATTGGGGATCCCATCTGGTCCTGGATCCTTGTTGTTGGGGTGGTTCATGGTTACCGGGAGTGTTGTTTGTTCCTCCTAAGTTGGAGTGCGAGGGCATGTGGCCTGTCTCCTCTGCTTCCTGGTGGGTGATTCTAGCGTGCCGTCACCACCGCCCTCATCCCTCCAGATACGGAGGATTCCTGTCCAGGCGGCGTACTTTCATCTTGTTCATGGCAATCTTAGGCCTAATTCACACATAAGCGGCGTCGGGCACAGGCGCGGCGTAGACGAGGCGCAGGCGCGACGTCGCACAGGCGATTGTGATGTCCATATGCAGTGAAGGGATGAACATTGTACCTTATGTTTACATAGAGGCGGCGTGGAAGAGTTATGCCTTTCGCCTCTTCGCCTACCGTGTCTTAGGCGAATAGTCGAAGACGCGGTGCCGGCGCTGCGAGAAGCACGACGGTTTAAGCCCCCTCTATATAAACATGTGGTGCAATAACCACATAGGTGACGAGGCGCGGGCATTTTCCTCGTGCCTCTAGCCGCGCCGGCACCGTGTGCGCCTCTTCGCCTAAGACACAACGCGAAATTCTTTCGCGCCGCTTCTATCTATGTAAACATAAGGTGAAATGTCCACCCCTTCACTGCATATGGACATCACAATCTTCTGTGCAACGTGGCGCCTGCGCCTCGTCTACGCCACGCCTGCGCCCGACGCTGCTTATGTGTGAATTGGACCTTAGCCCCAATTTACATATAGGAGGCGAAGAGGCGAAGGCGCGGTGTGGGCTCGGTGAGACGCACGGCGCTTTCACGCCCTCTCTATAAAAACATATGGTGCAATGCCCACTTAGGTGACGAGGCGCGGCCATTTGCCTCGTGCATCTCGCCGTGCCGGCACCGCGTCTTAGCCTCTTCGCCTGAGACACGGGGGCTGCGAGGCGAAAGGCACAACTCTTCTACGCCGCCTCTATGTAAACATATGATGCAATGTCCACCCCTTCACTGCATATGCATATCACAATCGCCTGTGCGACGTCGCGCCTGCACCTCGCCTACACCGCGCCTCCGCCCGACTCCGCTTATGTGTGAATTGGGCATTATAAGGGATTCTCCCTTCTAACGGGTCCTCGTCGACCTCCCTGCAAAGTTTCTGCCATTGCGACTTTTGACTATGCTCTATCACTCGTCTGTATTCCTTACTCCTTGCCCGGTACTGGGTTTGGAAGGCTTTGGTGGGGCATCTGACTGCCCTGGCTGCCCTTGCATCCGTCGTCTAGCCCGGTTGGTTTCAACCCGTACTAGCCCCCACCAGAACACCCTTGTGGGTTGGAGGCCGGTTTGGATTTAATGGCCATGCTGCATGCCTCTTGTAACCTGCGGTTGAGGTCTTCCGCCAGTCGACATTAGTTTAGTGGGAGGTTTCCGTGTTTCTTAGGATTTCCTTCAGGAGGTCCGTGTGGATGGTGTTCAGTATCTATCGCCTCGCACTGCTCCTGGGTTGATGCTGGGCTGTACTTGCGTTGGGCTACATATTATACCTGATGTGTTTGTGCTCTGTCAGGGTCTCCTCTTTCAGGAGTCGCCAGTTATACACCCCTCCTGCAAGTTGTCTCGATGCGAGGGTGATGTCGAGCTGGGATGTCTGACTCGCCTCTAACGAAAGCCGGCATTCCCTCCACATAACGGACTGTCAGATCAAGTGTGGCAGCGAGGTCAAGCATGTTCCCGTGGACGTTCAGGTCTGTCGCCACGACGACCTCTCCGCTAGTAGTCCTGACTGCCCTCACCTCTTGGTTCGAGCAATAAGTCGTTTTGCTCTTCCCGCTGTTTGCGGCCCTGGATGGTATTGCCAGCAGACGCACCGAGCCCCAGGAACAGTCCCCTTCCCCTCTTGCAAGAAAGTGGAAGCAGGACGTCATGGACCGGGCCTACTTAGGAAATCATTGGAAGAAACGGGAAGACTAAGAATGGCCGACCAGATGGTAGAAGAACTCAATGAATGACAAGATTGATTTCTTCTACCATCTGGTTGGCCATTCTTAGTCTTCCCATGTCTTCCAATGTTTTATTAAGGCGGCCCGCTTCATGGCGTCCTGCTTCCACTTCCTTGCAAGAGGGGAAGGGGACTGTTCCTGGAGCTCGGGCTGAGCAACCACTCTGAGTTGTATGCAGTAGATAATACAGTTGTATTCGCTCTCTTCCAGCACGTGCCAGACTTTGACTTTCCCCATCAGTTGCGTCTACGCGTGGGTTATGTCGATGTGGGATACAGATTCTCTTCTACTGAAGATCGGCATCTCTCCCACGTTACAGACTGACAGGTCGAGTACAGCAGCTAGTTCTTACCTCGCGCATCGGTAGTTGCTGAACCCCATGCTGCGGATTTCGCGTTCAGGTCGCCCGCCACGTTGACCTGTCCGGTTGATGCCCGGACCGCCTGCTCTAACTTGTCTATCCACATTTCTGCGTAGTACCTGCTACTGTTCGGTGATAAGTAGCATCCGAATATTGTTATACCCTATATCTTAACTCATTCCTTCAGTTTAGGACCTCTTGTTTCACCTCATCGTCAGTTGAATTATTTCCACCCATCTGCGTCTTCTGGGAGGTGCAAAGATGAACATCTGAAAGCCCTAACCTAGGGGTTAGGGCTTTCAGACATCTCACATCTCACACATCTCACACATCTCACACATCTCACACATCTCACACATCTCACACATCTCACACATCTCACACATCTCACACATCTCACACATCTCACACATCTCACACATCTCACACATCTCACACATCTCACACATCTCACACATCTCACACATCTCACACATCTCACACATCTCACACATCTCACACATCTCACAGATCTCACACATCTCACACATCTCACACATCTCACACATCTCACACATCTCACACATCTCACACATCTCACACATCTCACACATCTCACACATCCCACACATCTCACACATCTCACACATCTCACACATCTCACACATCTCACACATCCCACACATCTCACACATCTCACACATCTCACACATCTCACACATCTCACACATCTCACACATCTCACACATCTCACACATCTCACACATCTCACACATCTCACACATCTCACACATCTCACACATCTCACACATCTCACACATCTCACACATCTCACACATCTCACACATCTCACACATCTCACACATCTCACACATCTCATACATCTCACACATTTCACACATCTCACACATCTCACACATCTCACACATCTCACACATGTCACACATGTCACACATGTCACACATCTCACACATCTCACACATCTCACACATCTCACACATCTCACACATCTCACACATCTCACACATCTCACACATCTCACACATCTCACACATCTCACACATCTCACACATCTCACACATCTCACACATCTCACACATCTCACACATCTCACACATCTCACACATCTCACACATCTCACACATCTCACACATCTCACACATCTCACACATCTCACACATCTCACACATCTCACACATATCACACATCTCACACATCTCACACATCTCACACATCTCACACATCTCACACATCTCACACATCTCACACATCTCACACATCTCACACATCTCACACATCTCACACATCTCACACATCTCACACATCTCACACATCTCACACATCTCACACATCTCACACATCTCACACATCTCACACATCTCACACATCTCACACATCTCACACATCTCACACATCTCACACATCTCACACATCTCACACATCTCACACATCTCACACATCTCACACATCTCACACATCTCACACATCTCACACATCTCACACATCTCACACATCTCACACATCTCACACATCTCACACATCTCACACATCTCACACATCTCACACATCTCACACATCTCACACATCTCACACATCTCACACATCTCACACATCTCACACATCTCACACATCTCACACATCTCACACATCTCACACATCTCACACATCTCACACATCCCACACATCTCACACATCTCACACATCTCACACATCTCACACATCTCACACATCTCACACATCTCACACATCTCACACATCTCACACATCTCACACATCTCACACATCTCACACATCTCACACATCTCACACATCTCACACATCTCACACATCTCACACATCTCACACATCTCACACATCTCACACATCTCACACATCTCACACATCTCACACATCTCACACATCTCACACATCTCACACATCTCACACATCTCACACATGTCACACATGTCACACATCTCACACATCTCACACATCTCACACATCTCACACATCTCACATCTCACATCTCACATCTCAGATCTCACATCTCACATCTCACATCTCACATCTCACATCTCACATCTCACATCTCACATCTCACATCTCACATCTCACATCTCACATCTCACATCTCACATCTCACATCTCAGTGTCGTGATGCATATCGTATAATACGTATAACCTTTGAACCTTGAGATTGAGCTAGTTCAATATCTACTAGAAAAGATGTCATAAAACTATAGATAGTGGTTCGACTACCAATAGTACAGAAATTCAAGCCCTACAAAACACTTCAGATCTTTTACTTTATTTTTTAGATAGTTGCAGCTTTTCTAAACAACTATTATTGATACATGCTGTATCAAACTATAAGTTGTACATACGTTCAGACCCTAGAAACATATTTGCTATTGATTGAGTTATCTGATAAGTTTTTGAAGTAATGAGTTTTGAAAGTGTTTCATCATTTGTATAGAAAACAATAAAGCCTATTTAAAGTAGTCTAAATGTGCCCAAGAATAAGATAAATAAGATAAATGAAATCTAATGAAAATGGTACGCCGAAATGAAATTAACTTGAACATTATATTCGTCTGGGCCATCCGTTATTCGATTCGTCTGCGGTGGGACTGTAATGAAATTAATCGGGATGGATGGCCGAAGTTAATTGGAGGCGGCGGTCATTTTTATGGCCGGCGGCGTGCTGAGGGGTTGGGGTTATATTCATTTTTACGGCGTATACTACTCACAGCACGCTCAGGTTGCCGAGTGGCTCCAGCAGCTCCCGCGTGACGTCTGACAGCTTATTGTTGCTCAAATCGCTGAAATAGGGGTGTGGATAATATGAATTATATATTTCTAGAGGGTGAGACACATGCACAGCTGTATTTTGAAATAAAAAATCACTTACAGTTCGATTAGTGAGCTCAGCTGCTCGAATGCGAGGGGGTGCAGTATGGATATCTCGTTGTGGCGTAGAGTACTGAAAATTGATTAGGATATTTTAATTAAACAAATTATATTATCTATTCCACCGATACCCAACGATAGCTTAATATACGACTCGATGATGTTAATTTTTTTTTAAATATAAAAATTTTGTTATTAAATTCCTATAAAACTAGCAAGCTGGTAATTTTTTGATTATAAGTTTTTGTTAGCTTAATATATTACTAAATCCTGTTTAATTTTGAACTATCCAATATGAAATTTTTGAAATATTAAGTTTTTTATTGCTTAATATATCAGTAAATAATTTTTTTAAATGTTCAACATATAATTGTTGAAATATTCAAATTTTTGTATGATAAAAAAGTAATGCGTTGTAATTGCGGTGGAAATTCATGATAATCCCAACAAAAGTCGCCCCATCAATTCGATTTACTAAATAAGCACATTCCTTCCTTCCCCCGGAAAAACCGTTTGCATTATTCATATTTCTGTATGCGGTAATAGAGGGTTGTTTGCTAATTTGGACGATACGCTGCGACGGGCAGCTTTTAGTCCTGCCAGTTGCGGGCCAACCAATATGAAATATTCAAAAACATCGCGGGCACATAAATCCCACAGGCCCGCATAAAAATGTAAATCCTGCACCACCAAAAATTCGACAGATAAACGTCCGGACGGGCATGAAAGTTTCATGAGCGCCAATCGCTGCGGGTCTCGTAAAAATCATAAGAACGAGGGGTATGGGAAATGATTTAACTACAAGAGGGGTTGAAATTTATTTGACTTGACAAATTAGAACCCCAAGTTTTTGAGCGATGTGTGGCCACCGGAAAATGTATGGCGTTTGAAGTCCGCGGCGTTCGTAGTAAATTATTTGGTTCGACGCGCGGCCCGCAGGATAATTTATAGCCTCGCGTTTAAATATAAGGCACACAGATATACTATGAGTTTTGTCATTTTGTTCACTCGGATTTACAAAAAAAATAGATTAATCTCTATACTCTATCGATACTATTTCTATACTGTCACGATATTCACTCGATAATCATTCTAATATCTATTCGCATATCTAAATCTGTCTACTTCTCAAATTCTTTCGCTTTCTCTCCTTTCCTTGGGGAACTGGATGACTATAAAATTCCAAAGTATCATTTAAAATGCAACACCCTCCTGCGGTACAACTCGCGCAAATTATATTTAGCAAGTCGTCCGTCAAGCAAACCGAAATCAAAATTAGCAGCTAACTTTCCCAGCTGCAGAAGTTTATGAACTCGCAACGGGCAGCTCGACTCGATTTCCGCAAGAGCATTAAAACTTCCCGATCCGTGCGACTTACAAACTACAGCAGCATAAACACTCACAGTATTTCCAGCGAGTTGCCCTCCGGGAACACCCCCCCGGGAACGATCCGGAGCCGGTTATTGTCCATGTGCCTGCAATAATAGTCGCATTACGCTGGAATCACTTTTTTTTGTTTGCAAAACAAGTGCCACTCACAGCCGCTGCAGGGTGGTGAGGTTGCCGAAGGCGCCGCCCGCCACCTCCACGATCTCGCAGTGCTGCAGGACCCTGTGGAGAGAGGCTGGTGTTAAAATTTTCCGCTGTCGGCGCGAAATGATATTGCGCTAATTGTGGCGGGTCAAAAAATGCGACCTGGGCTGATTGAGACGCGAGCTGGCGCGTTTTGATAGTCGCGTTAGTGATATTAGTTGGGATGGGCGGGAAAGAGGAGAGCAGACAGTGGTCGCAATATTTAGCTGTGATATCAGGTAGTAAAGTCCTGAAAAACTTTTAAAATATCATGATTAACTCTTAAATTTGTAGCAACGGTTGTTTCTATTGCTGCTGGTGTTAATATAGCATGGCCATCACCATCAGTTCCAAAACTGCTTGCGGGTGAATATCCTTATGAAGTGTCTAAAGAGGAGGGGTCGTATATTGCTATTATAGCAGCTTTAGGGAATATTGTTGGTGGCCCCATTTCAGCCTCACTCGTTGATGTTATTGGCAGGAAGTTTACCATCCTTCTAATAGCTTTGCCTCAATTTAGTTCGTTTATTATGATATATGTAGCACGGTAAGTACTATAAAAGGTTGAATATGCATAATACAGCTTGCTTCTTGTACTAGCCTTCTTGTTATTTCTGCATAATCATATTCAGAATTTGATGAAGATTTAGATAACCTATTTTAATGACTAGCCTTGATTCGCGAATTGTATAGAAGTTGACCCAATAATTTCGAATGTTGTTACTTGTATATCTTGGTTACATTTACATCATGCTTGCCTTAAAAAATATATTTCCATATGTTCATCTTATTCCATGATGCTTCAAGTTCGAACGTTTTGTTTGCTAACTCTAGCAGTTCTCAACCCAACAACTCTAGCTGAGCTTCTAGCTCGACTTTCTGGACTTACTAAGCCCTTTTCGAAACTATTGCTAAACTTGCTAAGCTCTTTCTGGCCTTACTGAGCTCTTGCTGGAATATCCAACCACTTGCTAGGCCTACTAAACCTTTTCTGGGCTTACTCACCTATTTTTGCACTTTATACTGCTCTTGCTGAACTAAAATATTTGCTTGTCTTACTGAACTCTTGCTGGATAGCTTACAAATAACAAACGTTGCAAAAGTTTTGTCTCCTACTAAACTCTAGCAATTCTAAATTCAACAACTCTTGCTGAATCTCTAACTCGACTTCCTGAACTTACTGAGCTCTTGCTGGACTTACTAAGGTATTTCTAGGCTTACTGTGCTCTTGCTGGACTTACTAAGGTATTTCTAGGCTTACTGTGCTCTTGCTGGATTTACTAAACTTTTGATGGATATTCTAAGGTTTTTCTAAGCTTACTGAGCTCCTGCTGGACTTACTAGACTCTTACTAGACGTACTAAACTTTTTCTGGACGTACTGAGCTCTATCTGAACTTACGTGACTGGGCTTACTGAGCTCTTGCTGGGCTTACTGAGCTCTTCCTAGCCTTACTAAACTCTTGATAGATATACGAAGATCTTTCTGGGCTTACGGAGCTCCTGCTGGACTTACTAGACTCTTGCTAGATGCACGAAACTCTTCCCGAGCTTACTGAGCGTTTTCTGGATTTATATCTCTCTTGCTGGGCTTATTAAAATCTTGGCAGGACTAAACACTTGCTGGATAGCTTACAAGCAATAAATATTTCGAATGTGTTATAGGCTACTAAACTCTAGCAGTGTTCAATCAAACAACTATTGTTGAATCTCTAACTCGACTTCTTGAAAATACTTAGCTCTTGGACTTACTAAGGTCTTTCTGGGCTTACTAAGCTCTTGCTGGATTTACTAAACTCTTTATAGATTTCCTAAGGTCTTTCTAGGCTTACTGAGCTCCTGCTCGACTTACTAGACTCTTGAAAAACGTGGTAAACTCTTGCTGGGCTTACTGAACTTTTTCTAGACTATTCTTGATGGACTTATTGAACTCTTCGCTTGACTTACTGTACTCTTTCTGTGGATAGCTTATAAACAATAAATATTTCGAATGGTTTGTCTGCTACTAAAATCTAGCAGTTCTCATGCTGAATCTCTAACTCGACTTCCTGAACTTACTGAGCTCTTGCTGAACTTACCAAGGCCTTTCTGGGCTTACTGAGCTCTTGCTGGACTTACTAAACTCTTGATAGATTTACTAAGGCCTTTCTTGGCTTACTGACCTCCTACGACTTACTAGACTCTTTTTAAACGTATTAAACTCTTTCTGGGCTTACTGAGCTCTTTCTGGACTTACGTGACTCTTGCTGGACTTATTAGCCTCTTTGCTTGACTTACTTAACTCTTGCTAGATAGCTTACAAATAATAAATATTTCGAATGTATTGTCTACTACTAAACTCTAGTCGTTCTCAACCCAACAACTGTTACTGTATCTCTAAATCGATCTTCTGAATTTACTGAGTTCTTGCTGGACTACTCAGGTCTTTCTGGGCTTACTGAACCTTTTCTGGTCTTATATAACTCTTGCTGGACTTATATAACTCTTGCTGGACTTATTAAACTTTTTGGTTGACTTACTGAACACTTTCTGGATAGCTTATAAAAAATATAGATTTTTCTGCTACTAAAATTTAGCAGTTCTCAACTCAGCAACTCAGGTTGAATCTCTAACTCGAACTTACTGAGTTCTTGTTGGACATAATAAACTCGTGATAGACTTACTAGGGTCTTTCTGGGCTTACTAAGCTCTTATTGGATTTAATAAACGCTTGATAGACTTACTACTGTATTTCAAGACTTACTGAGCTCTTGCTGGACTTACTAGATACTTGCTAGACATACTAAACTCTTTCTGGGCTTACTGATCTTTTCTATACGTATATAACTCTTGCTGGACTTATTAAAGTCTTTGCTTGACTTACTGAACTATTTCTAGATAACTTGCCAACAATAAATTTTTCGAATGTTTTGTCTACTACTAAACTCTAGACGTTCTCAACCCAACAACTGCTACTGTGTCTCTAACTCAATCTTCTGAACTTACTTAGCTCTTGCTGGACTTTCTCAGGTCTTTCTGGGCTTACTGAGCCTTTTCTGGACTTATATAGCTCTTGCTGGACTTACTGCACTCTTTCTTGATAGCCTATAAAAAAATATAGATTTGTCTGCTACTAAATTTTAGCAGTTCTCAACCCAATAACTCATGCTGAATCTCTAACTCGATTTCCTGAACCTATTGAGCACTTGCTGGACTTATCATAGCCTTTCTGGGTGTACTGAGCTCTTGCTGGACTTACTGTATCTCTAACTCGATCTTCTGAACTTACTGAGCTCTTGCTGAACTTACTGAGCCTTTTCTGGGCTTACTGAGCCTTTTCTGGACTTATATAACTCTTGCTGGACTTACTAAACTATTTGTTTGACTTACTGAACTCTTTCTGGACAGCTTATAAACAATACATATTTGTCTGCTACTAATGTCTAGTGGTTCTTAACCCAACAACTCATGCTGAATCTCTAACTCGACTTCCTGAACTTACTGAGTTCTTGTTGGACATAATAAACTCTTTATAGACTTACTAAGGTCTTTCTGGGCTTACTAAGCTCTTATTCGATTTAATAACATCTTGATACACTTACTAATGTGTTTCAAGACTTACTGAGCTCCTGCAGGACTTACTATACACTTGCTAAACATACTAAACTTTTTCTAGGCTTACTGATCTTTTTCTGGATTTATATAACTCTTGCTGGATTTATTAAACTCTTTGCTTGACTTACTGAACTCTTTCTGGATAGCTTATAAAAAATATAGATTTGTCTGCTACTAAAATTTAGCAGTTCTCAACCCAGCAACTCAGGCTGTATCTCTAACTCGACTTAATGAACTTACTGAGTTCTTGTTGGATATAATAAACTCTTGATAGACTTACTAAGGTCTTTCTGGGCTTACTAAGCTTTTATTGGATTTAATAAACTCTTGATACACTTACTAATGTATTTCAAGACTTACTGAGATCTTGCTGGACTTACTAGATACTTGCTAGACATACTAAACTCTTTCTGGGCTTACTGATCTTTTCTAGACTTCTATAACTCTTGCTGGACTTATTAAACTCTACGCTTGACTTCCTGAACTCTTTCTGGGTAGCTTATAAAAAATTTAGATTTGTCTGCTATCAAAATTTGAGAACTGCTATCTCAACAAAGCAACTCAGGCTGAATATCTAACTCGACTTCCTGAAATTACTGAGATCTTGTTGAACATAATAAACTCTTGATAGACTTACTAAGGCCTATCTGGGCTTACTAAGGTCTTATTGGATTTAATAAACTCTTGATACACTTACTAATGTGTTTCAAGACTTCCTGAGCTCCTGCAGGACTTACTATACACTTGCTATACATACTAAACTCTTTCTGGGCTTACTGACCTTTTTCTGGACGTAAATAACTCTTGCTTGATTTATTAAACTCTTTGCTTGCCTTACTGAACTCTTTCTGGATAGCTTATAAACAATAAATATTTGTCTGCTACTAAAATCTAGTAGTTCTCAACCCAACAACTCATGCAGAACCTCTAACTCGACTTCCTGAACTTACTGAGTTCTTGTTGGACATAATAAACTCTTGATAGACTTACTAAGGTCTTTCTGGGCTTATTCAGCTCTTAATGTTTTGTCTACTATTAAACTCTAGTCGTTATCAACCGAATTACTGTTACTGTATCTCTAACTCGACCTTCTAAACTTAATGAGCTACTGCTGGACTTACTAAGATCTTTCTGGGATTACTGAGCCTTTTCTGGACTTATATAACTCTTGCTGGACTTATTAAACTCTTTGATTGACTTACTGAACTCTTTCTGGATAGCTTATAAAAAATATAGATTTCTCTGCTACTAAAATCTAGTAGTTCTCAACCCAACAACTCATGCTGAATCTCTAACTCGACTTCCTGAACTTACTGAGTTCTTGTTGGACATAATAAACTCTTGATAGACTTACTAAGGTATTTCTGGGCTTACTAAGCTCTTATTGGATTTAATAAACTATTGATACGCTTACTAATGTGTTTCAAGACTTACTGAGATCCTGCTGGACTTACTAGACACTTGCTAGATATACTAAACTCTTTATGGGCTTACTGACCTTTCGAGACTTATATAACTCTTGCTGGACTTATTAAACTCTTTGGTTGACTTACTGAACTGTTTCTGGACAATTTACAAACAATAAATGTATCGAATGTTTTGTCGACTACTAAACTGTAGTAGTTCTCAACCCAACACTCTTTTTAAATCATTAACTCGATTTTATGAACTGACTGAGCTTTTGCTAGACTTACTAAGGTCTCTCGAGGATTACTGAGATCTTGCTGGACTTACTAAATTGTTAATAGACTTACAAATGTATTTCTATGCTTACTGAGCTACTGCTGGACGTACTAGACTCTTGCTAGATATACGAAACTCTTTCTGGGCTTACTGAGCTTTTTCTGGACTCTTGCTGGGCTTATTAAACCCTTTGCTGCACTCTTTTTAATTTACTAACTCGTTTTCTGAACTTACTGAGCTTTTGCTAGACTTACTAAGGTCTCTCGACGATTACTGAGATCTTGTTGGACTTGTTGATAGACTTACGAAACTCTTATATAACTCTATACTTACTAAGCTTCTGTTGAGAATACTAGACTCTTGCTAGACATACTAAACTCTTTCAGGACTTACTGAGATTTTTCTGGACGTAAATAACTCTTGCTGGACTTATTAAACCCTTTGCTTGGCTTACTGAACTCTTTCTGGATAGCTTATAAATGATAAATATTTGTCTGCTACTAAAATTTAGTAGTTCTCAACCCAACAACTAATGCTGAATCTCTAACTCGACTTCCTGAACTTATATAATAAAAACTCTAACAGTTCTCAACCTAACAACTCATGCTGAATCTCTAACTCGACTTCCTGAACTTACTTCTTCTAGTTCTCGTTGGACTTATAAACTCTTGATAGACTTACTAAGGTATTTCTAGGCTTACTGAGCTCTTGCTGGATTTACTAAACTCTTGATGGATTTTCTAGGGTCTTTCTAGGCTTACTGAGCTCCTGCTGGAGTCACTGTACTCTTACTAGAACTTACTGTATCTCTAACTCGACTTTCTGAACTTGCTGAGCTCCTGCTGGACTTACTAGACTCTTTCTAGTCGTACTAAAGTCTTTCTGGGCTTACTAATGTTTTCTGAACTTATATAACTCTTGCTGAACTTATTAAACTCTTTGCTTGACTTACAGAACTAGCAGTTCTCAACTCAACAACTCATGCTGAATCTATAATTCGACTTCCTGAATTTATTGAGCTCTTGTTGGACTTAATAAACTCTTGGTATGCTTACTAATGTATTTCAACACTATCCGAGCTCCTGCTGGACTTACTAGACTCTTGCTAGACGTACTAAAGTCTGTCTGGCCGTACTGATTTTTTTGTGGACTTATATAACTCTTGTTGAACTTATTAAACTCTTTGATTGACTTTCTGAACTCTTGTTGCATAGCTTACAAACAATCAATATTTCGAATGTGTTATCTTCTACTAAACTCTAACAGTTCTCAACCCAACAACTCATGCTGAATCTCTAACTCGACTTCCTGAACTTACTTCTTCTAGTTCTTGTTGGACTTAATAAACTCTAGATAGACTTACTAAGGTACTTCTAGGCTTACTGAGCTCTTGCTGGATTTACCAAACTCTTGATGGATTTTCTAAGGTCTTTCTAGGCTTACTGAGCTCCTGCTGGAGTCACTGTACTCTTACTAGAACTTACTGTATCTCTAACTCGACTTTCTGAACTTGCTGAGCTCCTGCTGGACTTACTAGACTCTTTCTAGTCGTACTAAAGTCTTTCTGGGCTTACTGATGTTTTCTAAACTTATATAACTCTTGCTGAACTTATTAAACTCTTTGCTTGACTTACAGAACTAGCAGTTCTCAACTCAACAACTCATGCTGAATCTATAACTCGACTTCCTGAATTTATTGAGCTCTTGTTGGACTTAATAAACTCTTGGTATACTTACTAATGTATTTCAACACTTACTGAGCTCCTGCTGGACTTACTAGACTCTTGCTAGACGTACTAAACTCTTTCTGGGTGTACTGATATTTTTCTAGACTTATATAACACTTGTTGAACTTATTAAACTCTTTGATTGACTTTCTGAACTCTTGTTGCATAGCTTACAAACAATCAATATTTCGAATGTGTTATCTTCTACTAAACTCTAGCAGTTTTCAACCCATCAACTCTTGTTGAATCTCTAACTGGACTTCTTGAACCTACTGTGCTCTAGCTGGACTTACTAAGGTCTTTCTGGGCGTATTGAGCTCTTGATAGACTTCCTAGACTCTTGATAGGCCTACTAAGGTATTTCTGGTCTTACTGAGCTCCTACTGGTTTTACTAGACTCTTGCTAGACGTACTAAACTTTTTCTGGGCTTACTGAGCTTTTTCTGGACTTATATAACTCTTGCTTGACGTACTGAACTCTTGCTGGATAGCTTACAAACAATAAACCTTCTGCACGTATTGTCTACTACTTAACTCTAGCAGTTATTAACCCAACTACTCTTGCTTGAGTTGCCTGGACTTACTGAGCTATTTCTGGACTTATACTTAGTAGACTCTCTCTGGGTGTACTGAGCTCTTGCTGGACTAACTAAACTCTTGCTAGACATACTAAACTGTTTCTGGGCATACTGCGCGTGCATAATTCTTGCTGGACATACCAAACATTTGCTTCACTTACTAAACTCTTGTTCGATATCTTAAAATTTTGAAATTAAATCATCCCGATTCATCGTAGGTACTCGATATCCCTCCTGTTCATCGCACGGTTCCTTGGAGGTGTGGGCGAGGGAGCAACATTCACAGTAATGGCGATGTACATCGGTGAGATCTCCGAGCCGAAAGTGCGCGGTAGTTTAGGCTCGTACATCTCGCTAACTCTGCGTGTAGGTATGCTGCTGATTAACGTGCTGGGCTCATACTTCACAATTGAAACGGCCAGTTTGATATGCCTGCTGCTACCAACTCTATTCATCCTGACGTTCAGTTTCATGCCAGAAACTCCGTATTACTACCTCATGCATGGTGATACTAATAAGGCCAGGGAGAGTTTAAGGTTTTTGCGGCGGAAAATTGATGTGGAGGATGAGCTGCATTCGATTACACTTGATGTAAATCGGCAGTTGTCCGAGCCGGGTAGCTTTAGGGATTTGTATCGGATTGGGTCGAACCGTAGGGCTTGTGTGATTGTGCTTGGTTTGCGCACATTTCAGCAGTTCAGTGGGATATCTGCGTTCACGCTGTATACTCAGCAGATGTTCAAGGAGGCTGTTGGGAATATGTCGCCTAGTTTGGCTGCGAATATTTTTTCATGCATTCAGCTCGTCCTAACGTTTTTTAGTTCGGTTTTAGTGGATATTACAGGGAGGAAACCGTTGTTGATTTTCTCATGTGTCTCCTGCTTTTTTGTGCTTATTGTAGAAGCGATTTATTTTATATTACGGGATTTTACTGATGTGCAAGTTGGCGTGGTGTGGTGGCTACCACTCGGTTGCATGATTATTTATATAATAGTTTTCTCAATAGGTTTGGGGAGTATAGTTAACCTGATGTTAGGAGAATTGTTTAGTCAAAGTGTTAAAGCCAAGGCATTATGTTTGATGAATGTATATTTTGCTGTTACTATGAGTACCACTACAAAGTTTTTCCAGTTGATGACTGACTGGAGTGGTTTAGCTATACCATTTTTTGTGTTTGGAATGTTTTGTGGTTTGGGCGCGTTGTTCTGTTATTATATAGTCCCGGAGACTAAAGGAAAGACCCTGGAGGAAATCCAGCAATTACTTAAAAAGAAATCACCTGAGGTAGTACAAGAACGTATTGAGGTTTATTGATTATAATGATCGACTAGTTGACTTTAAATGTAATCGATTGGAAATCTATACTCAAATTGCAGAAGACTAATTAATTTAGTGTCCAGCTCTAATCCAACATATTAGACTTATAAATGTACTGATAATTCTGTTGTGTTTAAATAAAGCGTTGTGTAAACATATCATGGTTAATCCATTACTAATGACACACTAGTGAAGACTGAGTTATTAATCCAACCCTACGTTTCGCGTTTAAACCAGTATGGTAGCTACAATAATTTTGTTAATAATAGTTACCTCTGCCTAACAGAAGACTAACAGAGTTACTAATGAGACTCTCATGAAGACAAAAGTTAATAATCTAAACAAACTTTTTGACGATTAAAGAAGTATATCTTTAAAAGTTATCTTCATAAATATTGCCCTAGCGGGTAGCTACATTAATTTTGTTTATAATGGATGTTTGTGTCTAACAGTAGATTAATAGATTTACTAACGAGACACTTATGAAGACAAAAGAAAAAATCCAAACCTTTAACCGTTTAAACAAGTATATCTTCAAAACTATTGACGTTATCTACATTAATCTTGCTCTACCTAGTAGCTACATTAATTTTGTTCATAATAGATGCCTGTGTCTAACAGTAGACTAATAGATATACTAA
The DNA here is from genome assembly GCA_963942505.1 of Lordithon lunulatus. Classification (NCBI taxonomy): domain Eukaryota; kingdom Metazoa; phylum Arthropoda; class Insecta; order Coleoptera; family Staphylinidae; genus Lordithon; species Lordithon lunulatus. The sequence continues at coordinate 11,572,491 of OZ012675.1, forward strand.
TGAAACACTCATGAAGACAAACGTTAATAATCCAAACCTACTTTTCACGTATAAACAAGTATATCTTTAAAAATATTAACGTTATCTTCATAAATCTTGCTGTAACTAGTAGCTACATTAATTTTGTTCATAATAGATGCCTGTGTCTAACATTAGACTAATAGATATACTAATGAGACACTCATGAAGACAAAAGTTAATAATCCAAACCTACTTTTCACGTTTAAACAAGTATATCTTTAAAAATATTGACGTTATCTTCATAAATCTTACTCTAACTAGTACCTACATTAATTTTGTTCATACTAGATGCCTGTGTCTAATAATAGACTAATAGATTTACTAATGAGACACTCATGAAGTCAAAAGTTATTAAATCTAACCGTAGTTCTCACGTTTAAACAAGTATATCTATAAAAATATTGACGTTATCTTCATAAATCTTGCTCTAACTAGTAGCTACATTAATTTTGTGCATAATATATGCCTGTGTCTAACAGTAGACTAATAGATATACTACTGAGACACTCATGAAGACAAAAGTTAATAATCCAAACCTACTTTTCACGTTTAAACAAGTATATCATCAAAAATATTAACTTTATCTTCATAAATCTTGCTCTAACTAGTAGCTACATTAATTTTGTTCATACTAGATGCCTGCGTCTAACAGTAGACTAATAGATATACTAATGAGACACTCATGAAGACAAAAGTTGATAATCCAAACCTACTCTTCACGTTTAAACAAGTATATCTTTCAAAATATTGACGTTATCTTCATAAATCTTGCTCTAACTAGTAGCTACATTAATTTTGTTCATAATAGATGCCTGTGTCTAACAGTAGACTAATAGATATACTAATGAGACACTCATGAAGACAAAAGTTAATAATCCAAATCTACTTTTCACGTATAAACAAGTATATCTTTAAAAATATTGACGTTATCTTCATAAATCTTGCTCTAACTAGTAGCTAAATTAATTTTATTCATACTAGATGCCTGTGTCTAGCAGTAGACTAATAGATATACTAATGAGACACTCATGAAGACAAAAGTTAATAATCCAAACCTACTTTTTACGTTTAAACAAGTATATCTTTAAAAATATTGACGTTATCTTCATAAATCTTGCTCTAACTAGTAGCTACATTAATTTTATGCATAATAGATGCCTGTGTCTAACAGTAGACTAATAGATATACTAATGAGACACTCATGAAGACAAAAGTTAATAATCCAAACCTAGTTTTCACGTTTAAACAAGTATATCTTGAAAAATATTAACGTTATCTTCATAAATCTTGCTCTAACTAGTAGCTACATTAATTTTGTTCATAATAGATGCCTGTATCTAACAGTAGACTAATAGATATACTAATGAAACACTCATGAAGACAAAAGTTAATAATCCAAACCTACTTTTCACGTATTAACAAGTATATCTTTCAAAATATTAACGTTATCTTCATAAATCTTACTCTAACTAGTAGCTACATTAATTTTTTTCATAATAGATGCCTGTTCCTAACAGTAGACTAATAGATCTACTAATGAGACACTCATGAAGACAAAAGTTAATAATCCAAACCTACTTTTCACGTTTAAACAAGTATATCTTTAAAAATATTAACGTTATCTTCATAAATCTTGCTCTAACTAGTAGCTGCATTAATTTTGTTCATAATAGATGCCTGTGTCTAACAGTAGACTAATAGATATACTAATGAAACACTCATGAAGACAAACGTTAATAATCCAAACCTACTTTTCACGTATAAACAAGTATATCTTTAAAAATATTAACGTTATCTTCATAAATCTTGCTGTAACTAGTAGCTACATTAATTTTGTTCATAATAGATGCCTGTGTCTAACATTAGACTAATAGATATACTAATGAGACACTCATGAAGACAAAAGTTAATAATCCAAACCTACTTTTCACGTTTAAACAAGTATATCTTTAAAAATATTGACGTTATCTTCATAAATCTTACTCTAACTAGTACCTACATTAATTTTGTTCATACTAGATGCCTGTGTCTAATAATAGACTAATAGATTTACTAATGAGACACTCATGAAGTCAAAAGTTATTAATCCAAACCAACTTTTCACGTTTAAACAAGTATATCTTTAAAAATATTGACGTTATCTTCATAAATCTTGCTCTAACTAGTAGCTACATTAATTTTGTTCATAATAGATGCCTGTGTCTAACAATAGACTAATAGATTTACTAATGAGACACTCATGAAGTCAAAAGTTATTAATCCAAACTAACTTTTCACGTTTAAACAAGTATATCTTTAAAAATATTGAAGTTATCTTCATAAATATTGCCCTAACTGGTAGCTACATTAATGTTGTTTATAATGGATGCCTGTATCTACAGCAGACTGATAGATTTACTAATGACACACTCATGAAGACAAAAGTTAATAATCCAAACCTACTTTTCAAGTTTAAACAAGTATATCTTTAAAAATATTGATGTTATCTACATAAATCTTGCTCGAACTAGTAGCTACATTAATTTCGTTCATGATAAATGCCTGTTCCTAACAGTAGACTAATAGATCTACTAATGAGACGCTCATGAAGACAAAAGTTAATAATCCAAACCAACTTTTCACGTTTAAACAAGTATATCTTTAAAAATATTGAAGTTATCTTCATAAATATTGCCCTAACTGGTAGCTACATTAATGTTGTTTATAATGAATGCCTGCATCTAACAGTAGACTGATAGATTTACTAATGAAACAATCATGAAGACAAAAGTTAATAATCCAAACCTACTTTTCAAGTTTAAACAAGTATATCTTTAAAAATATTGATGTTATCTACATAAATCTTGCTCTAACTAGTAGCTACATTAATTTTGTTCATGATAGATGCCTGTTCTTAACAGTAGACTAATAGATCTACTAATGAGACACTCATGAAGACAAAAGTTAATAATCCAAACCTACTTTTCATGTTTAAACAAGTATATCTTTAAAAATATTGACGTTATCTTCAAAAATCTTGCTCTAACGAGTAGCTACATTAATTTTGTGCATAATAGATGCCTGTGTCTAACGGTAGACTAATAGATATACTAATGAGACACTCATGAAGACAAAAGTTAATAATCCAAACCTACTTTTCACGTATAAACAAGTATATCTTTAAAAATATATACGTTATCTTCATAAATCTTACTCTAACTAGTAGCTACATTTATTTTGTTCATAATATATGCCTGAATCTAACAGTAGACTAATAGATCTACTAATGAGATACTCATGAACATAAACGTTATTAAATCTAACCCTAGTTCTCACGTTTAAACAAGTATATCTTTAAAAATATTGACGTTATCTTCATAAATCTTGCTCTAACTAGTAGCTACATTAATTTTGTTCCTAATAGATGCCTGTTCCTAACAGTAGACTAATAGATTTACTAATGAGACACTCATGAAGACAAAAGTTAATAATCCAAACCTACTTCTCACGTATAAACAAGTATATCTTTAAAAATATTGACGTTATCTTCATAAATCGTGCTCTACCTAGTATCTACATTTATTTTGTTCATAATAGATGCCTGTATCTAACAGTAGACCAATAGATCTACTAATGAGATACTCATGAACACAAAAGTTATTAAATCTAACCCTAGTTTTCACGTTTAAACAAGTATATCTATAAAAATATTGACGTTATCTTCATATATCTTGCTCTAACTGGTAGCTACATTAATTTTGTTCCTAATAGATGCCTGTTCCTAACAGTAGACTAATAGATCTACTAATGAGATACTCATGAAGACAAAAGTTAATAATCCAAACCTACTTTTCACGTTTAAACAAGTATATCTTTAAAAATACTGACGTTATCTTCATAAATCTTGCTCTAACTAGTAGCTACATTTATTTTGTTCATAATAGATGCCTGTATCTAATAGTAGACTAATATATCTACTAATGAGATACTCATGAACACAAAAGTTATTAAATCTAACCCTAGTTCTCACGTTTAAACAAGTATATCTATAAAAATATTGACGTTATCTTCATAAATCTTGCTCTAACTAGTAGCTACATTAATTTTGTGCATAATAGATGCCTGTGTCTAACAGTAGACTAATAGATATACTACTGAGACACTCATGAAGACAAAAGTTAATAATCCAAACCTACTTTTCACGTTTAAACAATTATATCTTCAAAAATATTAACTTTATCTTCATAAATCTTGCTCTAACTAGTAGCTACATTAATTTTGTTCATACTAGATGCCTGTGTCTAACAGTAGACTAATAGATATACTAATGAGACACTCATGAAGACAAAAGTTGATAATCCAAACCTACTTTTCACGTTTAAACAAGTATATCTATAAAAATATTGACGTTATCTTCATATATCTGGCTCTAACTAGTAGCTACATTAATTTTGTTCCTAATAGATGCCTGTTCCTAACAGTGGACTAATAGATCTACTAATGAGACACTCATGAAGACGAAAAATAATAATCCAAACCTACTTTTCACGTTTAAACAATTATATCTTTAAAAATATTGACGTTATCTTCATAAATCTTGCTCTAACTAGTAGCTACATTAATTTTGTGCATAATAGATGCCTGTGTCTAACAGTAGACTAATAGATCTACTAATGAGACACTCATGAAGACAAAAGTTAATAAACCAAACCTACTTTTCACGTTTAAACAAGTATATCTTTAAAAATATTGACGTTATCTTCACAAATCTTACTCTAACTAGTAGCTACATTAATTTTTTTCTTAATAGATGCCAGTTCCTAACAGTAGACTAATAGATCTACTAATGAGACAATCATGAAGACAAAAGTTAATAAACCAAACCTACTTTTCACGTTTAAACAAGTATATCTTTAAAAATATTGACGTTATCTTCATAAATCTTACTCTAACTAGTAGCTACATTAATTTTTTTCATAATAGATGCCAGTTCCTAACAGTAGACTAATAGATCTACTAATGAGACAATCATGAAGACAAATGTTAATAAACCAAACCTACTTTTCATGTTTAAACAAGTATATCCTTAAAAATATTGACGTTATCTTCATAAATCTTACTCTAACTTTTAGCTACATTAACTTTGTTCATAATAGTTGCCTGTATATAACAGTAGACTAATAGATTTACTAATAAGACACTCATGAATACAAAAGTTAATAATCCAAACCTACTTTTCACTTTAAACAAGTATATCTTTAAAAATATTGACGTTATCTTCATAAATCTTATTCTAATTAATAGCTACATTATATTTTTTCATAATAGATGCCAGTTCCTAACAGTAGACTAATAGATATACTAATGAGACACTCATGAAGACAAAAGTTAATAATCCAAACCTACTTTTCACGTTTAAACTAGTATATCTTTCAAAATATTGACGTTATCTTCATAAATCTTGCTCTAACTAGTAGCTACATTAATTTTGTGCATAATAGATGCATGTGTCTAACAGTAGACTAATAGATCTAATAATGAGACACTCATGAAGACAAAAGTTAATAAACCAAACCTACTTTTCACTTTTAAACAAGTATATCTTTAAAAATATTGACGTTATCTTAATAAATCTTACTCTAACTAGTAGCTACATTATTTTTTTTCATAATAGATGCCAGTTCCTAATAGTAGACTAATATATCTACTAATGAGACACTCATGAAGACAAAAGTTAATAAACCAAACCTACTTTTCACGTTTAAACAAGTATATCTTTAAAAATATTGACGTTATCTTCATAAATCTTACTATAACTAGTAGCTACATTATTTTTTTTCATAATAGATGCCAGTTCCTAATAGTAGACTAATAGATCTACTAATGAGACACTCATGAAGACAAAAGTTAATAAACCAAACCTACTTTTCACGTTTAAACAAGTATATCTTTAAAAATAGTAACGTTATCTTCATAAATCTTATTCTAATTAGTAGCTACATTATATTTTTTCATAATAGATGCCAGTTCCTAACAGTAGACTAATAGATATACTAATGAGACACTCATGAAGACAAAAGTTAATAATCCAAACCTACTTTTCACGTTTAAACAAGTATATCTTTCAAAATATTAACGTTATCTTCATAAATCTTGCTCTAACTAGTAGCTACATTAATTTTGTTCATATTAGATGCCTGTGTCTAACAGTAGACTAATAGATATACTAATGAAACACTCATGAAGACAAACGTTAATAATCCAAACCTACTTTTCACGTATAAACAAGTATATCTTTAAAAATATTAACGTTATCTTCATAAATCTTGCTGTAACTAGTAGCTACATTAATTTTGTTCATAATAGATGCCTGTGTCTAACATTAGACTAATAGATATACTAATGAGACACTCATGAAGACAAAAGTTAATAATCCAAACCTACTTTTCACGTTTAAACAAGTATATCTTTCAAAATATTAACGTTATCTTCATAAATCTTGCTCTAACTAGTAGCTACATTAATTTTGTTCATAATAGATGCCTGTGTCTAACAGTAGACTAATAGATATACTAATGAGACACTCATGAAGACAAAATTTAATAATCCAAACCTACTTTTCACGTATAAACAAGTATATCTTTAAAAATATTGACGTTATCTTCATAAATCTTGCTCTAACTAGTAGCTACATTAATTTTGTTCATATTAGATGCCTGTGTCTAATATTAGACTAATAGATATACTAATGAGACACTCATGAAGACAAAAGTTAATAATCCAAACCTACTTTTCACGTTTAAACAAGTATATCTTTAAAAATATTGACGTTATCTTCATAAATGTTACTCTAACTAGTAGCTACATTAATTATGTTCATAATAGATGCCTGTGTCTAACAACAGACTAATAGATTTACTAATGAGACACTCATGAAGTCAAAAGTTATTAATCCAAACCAACTTTTCACGTTTAAACAAGTATATCTTTAAAAATATTGAAGTTATCTTCATAAATATTGCCCTAATGTTGTTTATACTGGATGCCTGTATCTACAGCAGACTGATAGATTTACTAATGACACACTCATGAAGACAAAAGTTAATAATCCAAACCTACTTTTCACGTTTAAACAAGTATATCTTTAAAAATATTGACGTTATCTTCATAAATCTTACTCTAACTTTTAGCTACATTAACTTTGTTCATAATAGTTGCCTGTATATAACAGTAGACTAATAGATTTACTAATAAGACACTCATGAATACAAAAGTTAATAATCCAAACCTACTTTTCACTTTAAACAAGTATATCTTTAAAAATATTGACGTTATCTTCATAAATCTTATTCTAATTAATAGCTACATTATATTTTTTCATAATAGATGCCAGTTCCTAACAGTAGACTAATAGATATACTAATGAGACACTCATGAAGACAAAAGTTAATAATCCAAACCTACTTTTCACGTTTAAACTAGTATATCTTTCAAAATATTGACGTTATCTTCATAAATCTTGCTCTAACTAGTAGCTACATTAATTTTGTTCATACTAGATGCCTGTGTCTAACAGTAGACTAATAGATATACTAATGAGACACTCATGAAGACAAAAGTTGATAATCCAAACCTACTTTTCACGTTTAAACAGGTATATCTATAAAAATATTGATGTTATCTTCATATATCTTGCTATAACTAGTAGCTACATTAATTTTGTTCCTAATAGATGCCTGTTCCTAACAGTAGACTAATAGATCTACTAATGAGACACTCATGAAGACAAAAGTTAATAATCCAAACCTACTTTTCACGTTTAAACAAGTATATCTTTAAAAATATTGACGTTATCTTCATAAATCTTGCTCTAACTAGTAGCTACATTAATTTTGTGCATAATAGATGCATGTGTCTAACAGTAGACTAATAGATCTAATAATGAGACACTCATGAAGACAAAAGTTAATAAACCAAACCTACTTTTCACTTATAAACAAGTATATCTTTAAAAATATTGACGTTATCTTCATAAATCTTACTCTAACTAGTAGCTACATTATTTTTTTTCATAATAGATGCCAGTTCCTAATAGTAGACTAATAGATCTACTAATGAGACACTCATGAAGACAAAAGTTAATAAACCAAACCTACTTTTCACGTTTAAACAAGTCTATCTTTAAAAATATTGACGTTATCTTCATAAATCTTACTCTAACTAGTAGCTACATTATTTTTTTTCATAATAGATGCCAGTTCCTAATAGTAGACTAATAGATCTACTAATGAGACACTCATGAAGACAAAAGTTAATAAACCAAACCTACTTTTCACGTTTAAACAAGTCTATCTTTAAAAATATTGACGTTATCTTCATAAATCTTACTCTAACTAGTAGCTACATTATTTTTTTTCATAATAGATGCCAGTTCCTAATAGTAGACTAATAGATCTACTAATGAGACACTCATGAAGACAAAAGTTAATAAACCAAACCTACTTTTCACGTTTAAACAAGTCTATCTTTAAAAATATTGACGTTATCTTCATAAATCTTACTCTAACTAGTAGCTACATTATTATTTTTCATAATAGATGCCAGTTCCTAATAGTAGACTAATAGATCTACTAATGAGACACTCATGAAGACAAAAGTTAATAAACCAAACCTACTTTTCACTTATAAACAAGTATATCTTTAAAAATATTGACGTTATCTTCATAAATCTTATTCTAATTAGTAGCTACATTATATTTTTTCATAATAGATGCCAGTTCCTAACAGTAGACTAATAGATATACTAATGAGACACTCATGAAGACAAAAGTTAATAATCCAAACCTACTTTTCACGTTTAAACAAGTATATCTTTCAAAATATTAACGTTATCTTCATAAATCTTGCTCTAACTAGTAGCTACATTAATTTTGTTCATAATAGATGCCTGTGTCTAACAGTAGACTAATAGATATACTAATGAGACACTCATGAAGACAAAATTTAATAATCCAAACCTACTTTTCACGTATAAACAAGTATATCTTTAAAAATATTGACGTTATCTTCATAAATCTTGCTCTAACTAGTAGCTACATTAATTTTGTTCATATTAGATGCCTGTGTCTAATATTAGACTAAAGGATATACTAATGAGACACTCATGAAGACAAAAGTTAATAATCCAAACCTACTTTTCACGTTTAAACAAGTATATCTTTAAAAATATTGACGTTATCTTCATAAATCTTACTCTAACTAGTAGCTACATTAATTATGTTCATAATAGATGCCTGTGTCTAACAACAGACTAATAGATTTACTAATGAGACACTCATGAAGTCAAAAGTTATTAATCCAAACCAACTTTTCACGTTTAAACAAGTATATCTTTAAAAATATTGAAGTTATCTTCATAAATATTGACCTAACTGGTAGCTACATTAATGTTGTTTATACTGGATGCCTGTATCTACAGCAGACTGATAGATTTACTAATGACACACTCATGAAGACAAAAGTTAATAATCCAAACCTACTTTTCACGTTTAAACAAGTATATCTTTAAAAATATTGACGTTATCTTCATAAATCTTGCTCTAACTAGTAGCTACATTAATTTTGTTCATAATAGATGCCTGCTCCTAACAGTAGACTAATAGATCTACTAATGAGACACTCATGAAGACAAAAGTTAATAATCCAAACCTACTTTTCACGTTTAAACAAGTATATCTTTAAAACTATTGACGTTATCTTCATAAATCTTGCTCAAACTAGTAGCTGCATTAATTTTGTTCATAATATATGCCTGTGTATAACAATAGACTAATAGATTTGCTAATGAGACTCTCATGAAGACAAAAGTGAATAATCCAAACCTACTTTTCACGATTAAACAAGTATATCTTCAAAAATATTGACGTTATCTTCATTAATCTTGCTCTGCCTAATAGCTACATTAATTTTGTTAATAATAGATGCCTGTGTCTAACGGTAGACTAATAGATTTACTAATGAGACACTTATGAAGACAAAAGTTAATAATGCAAATCAACTATTCACGTTTGAACAAGTTATCTTTTAAAATATTGAAGTTGTCTTCATAAATCTTACTTTTTGTGGTAACTACATTAATTATGTTCATTATAAATATCTCTTCTCTATACTAGACCAATAGATTTACTAATGAAACACTAGTGAAGACTAATGCTCTTCGAATTTATACAACCATATCTTTAAAAATATTGAAGATTATTTCATAAATCTTTCTCTATTTAGTAGTTACATAATAGATATCTCGTTATATTCTAGACCAATAGATTTATTAATAAAGACTAATGTTATCGATCCAAACCTACTTTCGCATTTAGACAATCTTAAAATGATATGATTGTTTAAATGCGAAAAGTGGGTTTGGATTCATAACATTAGTTTTAATTAATAAATCTATTAGTCTAGAATAAGAGCGAGATATCTATTATGTAGCTACTAGACAGAGAAAGATTTATGAAATTTAAATGTATTGAAGATATCTTCATAAATCTTCCTTTATATCGTAGCTATATATAATTATTTATAATAGATACAAGTTTTGCTTTTGGGGTTGAGGGAATTGATGATATAATTGTTTTCTTTAAACAACCCCTAAATTAGGCAATGGCATTACTTTTTGTCAAACAATGATTATATAGAAGGTTATTAAGGGCCGGTTCTACAATTGACATTTAACCGGAGAATGAGGCTATTCGTGGAATAAGTTTCAAATATTAATGGCAATATGTTAAACTTATTCCACGAATAACCTTATTCTCTAGTTAAATGTCAATGGTAGAACCGGCCCTTAAATAGCTATATTATAAAACAGTGATGTCATATTATGAAGTTTATATCATCGCATTGGAAAATTTAAATTCGTTCTGATGCCAATATTTATTTTTTAATGATATCTGCTTTATTTGCCTAAATAAAACATTCACATTAATAATTTGAAAATGAGGTCATTATGTACATATGTACCCGATTGATTACTCGGTCCGCACGCACACATCAATCTATTTGGATTCACATAAATATCAATTGGGGCGCGATGTCGTAAAATTTGATGCTGCGTGCTGCTGGTGCAAAAATAATTTAATGTATCATTTTTATTGTATTGTAATGTATTGTATTGCATTGTAGCAATTATTTTGTATTCACGAATATGAATTTATTGAGGAAAGAGCAGATATATTTCCTGGTAACAAAAATGCATACAACATATATAAGTGTGAACCCACCTCTTAGCAATCTACATATCTAGATTTCGATCTTATTAGATCTCTTCAGTGTAGCTCAGCTCGTGAGGATGAATTCACACAAAATCTCGAGTGGTTACGCATACGTTTACTCATGTATTTATTCAAAAAAGGTTCTATAAACATTTACCAATAGAACACTCACTAGAAATGCAGCTTATAGGAAAACAGAATATTGTAACGCCTAGAAGGCTGCTGAGAGATAGGGGAAGATGGGTAGACACGGGGAGAGCTGAAAATAGATTTCGGGAGGTGGTGAGAGGTGAAGACAGATTTGGAAAGTTGGGGAGTGGTGGGGAGAGGTGGGGAGAGGTGGGGGAGAGGTGGGGAGAGGTGGGGAGAGGTGGGTAGAGATTAAGTTTTGCTTCTGTAGAGGCAGGTTAACCATAGCCCATCATTATATTGTTAGTTGTTGCATAAGTTATTGATAACTTTACATTTTATAGCCTCATGGACCTCTGTTCTTATATGGTAACATGGCATTATCTGCCGAAGTTGTCAAAAATTAGGTTATAATTACGGGTTGGAAATACGCTCCAGAGTTATCTGCTTTATACAACCGTGCCTTAGAGAGGTGGGTATTGATGAGGAGGTATGGGTAGAGGTGGGGGACATTTCTACCTAATTTACCTTACAATATACGGTAGATAGGCATTCGATTAATTAAATACATAAACTGTGAGATGTGCGGAAAGAGATGAGTAGATATTGGACAGATATGAGGAAGAGATGAGTAGATATGGGGCAGGGATGAGGAAGAGATGAGTAGATATAGTGCAGAGGTGAGGAAATATTTTGAAAGCTGAAGATACATTTGCAATGGTGGAAAGGGTGGGTGGGGTTGGTAGAGATGGCGAGAGGTAATAATAGATGGGGAGAGATGAGAATAGATAGGAATAGATGGGGAGAGATGGGTCTGGATAGTCAGAATAGGTGTGCCCCCCAACCAACTATCCAGACTATCCAGACCCATCTCTTTCATCTCTCTCTCATAGTTACTAATACTTCGGCCACAAAGTGAAACCTCCCTTTAAAGTTACTCACACGTCCTACCAATCTATTCTGCGAATAAGAACCCTGACAAATGAGTAGTTGCCAATACTGGCCATGCCAGGCCAAGCCTCCCTTAGTACTAGCTGCCTAATGTTTACTACGGCGTATTACATACTCTGCTGCTTCTGGGTCTTCATTGTACCCTCTACATAACGAACTGTCTACCAGACCCATCATGTTTAGTAGTAGGTGTTTGTTTAACCAACAACATGTCCAATCTGAATGTTTGTCAATAGTTTCAGATTGGCTCTGGATCAATTAAGTAGGGATGGGTATCGATGCGGAAAAAATAACTTAGATGCAACATTTTCATTAAAACAGAAAATAATAAATAATAACACATACTTTAAAAACTCCAACATTTAGATTTAAATACATAATGTGACTTTCAAGCATAAACTTTGTCAACCTTCTCAATATATATATATATATATATATATATATATATATATATATATATATATATATATATATAATTAATAATAGTTATAAAACTTCGAATACCTCCCTAGATAATATTTCAATAGCAACTCGTCAGGTATATTATGTTACCGGTACGAACTTCTTTAATCGTTTTAAAACTTGGCAGTCTCAACTAACAATATGAGAGGAAAAAAAGTTTATAACTTACAGAGTCTCCAGGTTGTCGGGGACGGCGCGCAGCTTCTCGAAGGACAATAGCGCGAGACGGTTTCCCGTTAGGTCCCTGCGAACAACCCCTCCGGTTTAGATAAGAACACGCACTTTGGTTGGATTAACTTACAATATATCGATCCTCTCTACGGGCAGATCGTCGGGCGCCCCTTCCAGCCCGCGGTGCAGGCAGAGGATGTCCCGGTGGCGGCAACTGCAGGAGCCGGTGTAGCCAGACAGGGCTGGAATGTGAAAACCACGACCCCGCGTGTCATTTATTTACGGCTGGAATATATTGCGCGCTTAATTGCGCGCCCGCGAATGATTAATGGGCTTTTTGGGCCCATTAGCTATAATCACCGCGCCCCCTCAGGCACCCTCTAAGCTCAATCGTTCGCCACATTGTGTGCTCTTCTTCGGGGCTTTAGTGTGACAATTATTCATTTGAAAATATTTAAGTGAAGATGATTTATTTACACATTTTGATGGTTTGCTTTTATAAGTCACATAGTTGAAACTTTTTCTTATAATTTTGGTTCGTGGTGTTAAATTTATAGTACAATATATAAAGAGATCTAAAGGGAAGAGTTGGTGTGCTTCAAGGTGGAAAACGTAAGGGGGTCGGATCATGTACCGGTGGAGGTGGTCGTGAGGGTGAGGAATGTTGTGAAGGGAGAACAGAGGAAGGGGCAGCAGAGGTTTGGATGGAGCGAGTCGGATTTGGATGCATATGAGAAAAAGCTAAAACGCGTCAAGTGGGAGAATGTGCATTCGATGATCCAGTTGGAGAGAGTGATGGTGGCTGCATGGGAGAAGAAGAGTGGGGGGCAGAGGGAGAGTTGGTTTGACGAGGAATGTAGGGTGAAGAAGACGAGCTGGCGAAAAGCAATGGCGAAGTGGAGGAATGGGAGAGGTGAAGTGGACAGGGCCAATCAGGCGAAGAGGAAGTTCGAGAGAACCTGCGAAAGGAAGAAGATAGAGGAGTTGCAGAAGGTAGAAACGAGGTTGAGGGAGTGTGTGACAGTGAAAGGGTTGTGGGAAATTCAGAAGGGAAGTGTAAAAAACGGCAAAGTTAATATTGAGCTGGCAGAGTGGGAGAAGAGCTGTAGAGAGATGGCGAGGGCAGAGGTGGATTTAGGGAGTCCGAGACCGGTAGTAGGAAGGGAGGCGTTTTCGCGGGAAGAGGTCGACGTGGCCATAGGGCAGCCGAAACTGGGAAAGGCGGCGGGGTAAGATGGGCTGAAGGCAGAGGCTTTCAAAAGATTACCAGAGGAAGGAAGAGATAAGTTGCTGCAGGTTTTGAATAGGGCCTGGAGCGGTCAGGAGGAGCTGCCGGAAGAGTGGCGTGTGGGGGTGGTGGTCCCGGTACATAAAGGGGGAGCGGCATCGGTCGTAAACAATTATAGGGGTATTACCGTTATGAGTGCGGGGTACAAAGCTATGATGACAATTCTGAAAAATAGACTATAGAGGGAAGTGGATAGAAAAGGGCTGCTGCCGGAATGCCAGGGGGGTTTCAGAAAGGGAAGAGGGGCGAGGGAGCAGATTTTCACGCTTGCGAGAATGATGGAGGAAGCGAGTGCAAAGGGAGAGTGTATGTGGTGTTTGTAGATTTGATAGCGGCGTATGATTCAGTTCCTAGAGGAAAGGTCGTGGAGTGTATGGATAGATAGGGCATGGAAGGTGAAAGTGTGGAGTGGGTGAGAAATATATATAAAGAGACGTGGGCAAAAGCGAGAGTGAATGGAGAAGTGTCTAAGAAGTTTAGGTTGAATGTGGGTGTAAGGCAAGGGTGCTCACTAAGTCCCCTTCTGTTCAATCTATATACAAACGAGTTGGAGGCGGTGCTCAGGAGAGGACAGGCTGGAGGGGTCGCGGTGGGTAGAACCAAGGTGTGCATGTTGGCATATGCGGATGACATAGTATTAGTAGATAAGAGAGTGGAAGAGATGCAAGAGATGTTAAAAAGAATGGGAAGGTACCTGGATAGGAGAGGGCTAGTGGTGAATGTGGAGAAGACTAAATGGATGATGTTTAGGAATAGGGGTAGAAGGGGTAGAGTGGAGGAGCTGAAATGGAAGGAAAGGATGATTGAGGGAGTGAATGTCTTTATATATTTGGGCTTTTGGTTTGACAGTGGAGGAGGATTTAGGGTGCATGTGGAATGTATGGAAGCGAAAGCGAGAATGGCTTGGAGGATAGAGAGAAGGAAATGGGAGAGGTTGTGGGGCGGTAACTTAGTAATGGCGTGCAAGATCTGGGATGCGTGTGTAAAACCTATTCTGTTTTATGGAGTGGACGTGTGGGGATTGCGAGAGTGGGATGTGATAGAGAGAGAGCAAGGTTTGCTCCTGAAGAGTCTGCTAGGTCTCGAAAGGTCGACACCGAGAGCAGTGCTGTTGCAGGAGACGAATCGTATGAGTATGTGGTGGGAGTCGTGTGTAAGGGTTGTGAAGTTTGAAGAAAGATTGCAGGAATTGGGCGAGGAAAGACTGGTCCGGGAGGTATGGATGAGGTGTAAGAGTAGGATGGAGAGTGCTTGGAGAAAGGATAGACGAAGGATATATGAAAGAGTGGGTATGTCTGAGGTGTGGATAGAGGAGAAGCTGAGAGAAATGGGAAGCCTAGGAACTGAGGTAAGAGAGAGATTGAGAGATATAGAGTGGCAAGAACGGCAGACTAGAATGAATGAGAGCTCTTACAACCCTGGCTACGTAGAGTGGCAAGTGCGTGGGAAACTCCCGAGTTACTTAGCCAGGGGTGAGTGTCTCTCCGAACTTTTCCCATTCCCTGGTTTTGTTATTGTAACCTCGTTTTTACTATTTTTCTCTTGTCTCTGTATTTTTTATAGTTTTCGCTATTTTTGTTGTTAAGGTATCCTTGCCATGCTTTTTTATTTTCTTTGGTTTTCTCTCGTATGTCCTCCGACCACCAGGCTGTCTGTTGTTACTTGTTTGTGCTTTTCTTCGTACCACATGTCTCTTTTGCTATCTCAAGCATGTTTTTTTTTAGGTTATTCCACATTTCCTTTACTTTTTCTCTATCGTTTATCACTTCTATCTTCATCTCCATTATTTCCATATATTGTATTGCTGTTTCTTTTTGTTTGTATGATCTTATCTAGTTGTAGTTTATTGCTATGTTTGGTCGCTGGATCCTTTTGACAATGTCTTGGTAGTTTTCCTTAATTGTCGTCACAACTAGATAGTGGTCACTTTCAATTTCGTAGCTTTTCTTTACCCTTATATCTATTACGAGGCATATCCAGAAAGTTAGAGTACTGAGGCTCTCACGGTCGGAGGGATTTTATTTTCATCATGTTGGCCACACGGCAGTGTAGCCTGACTCCTCCCCTTTGCACCGAGACCGGTTCGAGGTCAGTACGTTGAGAAGTGTTGACACGACAAGTTTCGTGAATAATGTCAATCCAATCTCCCGCCAAGTGCGAAATACGCGGCGTCATCCGTTATCTCGTTTGGAAGGGAAAACCTCCATTTGAGATTTATAATGAGGTGAAAACTGCATATGGTGATGAAGCTATGAATCGTACGAATGTGTACAAGTGGTGTCGCGAGTTTAAAAACGGTCGTACATCTGTGCATGATGATCAGAGGAGCGGAAGACCTTCAATTGTGACTGACGAAATTGTGGAAAAAATTGAAAATGCGCTCCGTGACGATCGCAGATTGACTGTGGATGAACTTTCTGCGATGTTTCCGCAAATCTCCAGATCTCTACTACACGAAACAATCACAGAAACCCTCGGATATCGGAAACTGTCCGCGAGGTGGGTCCCAAAACAACTGACAGACCAGCACAAGTTGAATCGAGTGGAGGCCGGGCAAGAGTTTTTGAGGCGCTGGAAACTCCATGGAGATGAATTTCTCCGCTCCATCGTAACTGGAGATGAAACTTGGCTAGCATACCACACGCCCGAAACCAAAAGACAGTCTCAACAGTGGCGTCACACCTCTTCACCCTCCGCCAAAAAGTTCTAAATCACAATTTCAGCCAAGAAAGTCATGGCATGCGTGTTTTGGGACTGTCAAGGCATAATTTTAATCGAATATCTGCCTCAAGGGGAGACCATCAACTCTGCAAGATACTGTGAGACCTTAAAAAAATTGCGGAGGGCGATTCAGAACAAGAGGAGAGACATGCTGACAAAAGTCTGCCTGCTGCACAACAATGCCAGACCACACACGGCCAACGCCACGAAGGAACTGCTCGCCTCGTTTAAATGGGATGTCCTCAACCATCCCGCGCATTCCCCTGATCTAGCACCTTCAGATTACTATCTCTATACCTCCCTGAAGCTGCACATGGGTGGAAAAAGGTTTTTAACCGACGAGGAGGTAAAGGAGGAGTTGGAGAAGTGGACGAAGGAGTTGGCGGGAAACTACTTCGAGAAAGGCATCAAAAAATTGATACCTCGCTACACCACCTACATAGAGAGGAATGGCGACTATGTCGAAAAATAGCTTTTATTATGTACTAAAGTTTCACGTAATTTTTTTGTTTAAATAAAAAATTTTAACACCTACAAAAATTCAGCACTCTTACTTTCTGGATATGCCTCGTATTTTGCTCATTTTTCCTTTTTCTATTAAAACGTATTCTATTATAGATTTTTTGTTCCTGCTTACCACTTCCCTTGTGTATTTATGTATGTCCTTGTTTTTGAATAGTGTGTTCGTTATTACTAGGTTGTTCATTCTACAGCAATCTAGCATTTTCTTCCCATTTTGGTTTAGTACGTCTTCGCCATATCTTCCTGACGAGAGGAAGATATGGCGAAGACGTACTAAACCACGACGAAAAGGTTAGTATCCTTGGTGATATTTCTTACTATGTTTCTATTTGGTGTTCCATGTGTATAATGCATCCGACACCTTCGGTTGCCTTTTTATCCTTGTCTACTCCGCTATATATTATTTTATGTTTGTTATTAGTTGTGCATATTCCTTTTCCTTTTCTATTTGTCTCAGTTATTGACAATATGTCTACTTCCATTCTTTCGAAATTTTTTTCCAGTTCTTTTTCGTATATACTCCTTATGTTCCAGGTTGCAATTCTCCATATTTTGTTTTTTTCTTTTTCGAATTTTTATATCATATTGTGTCTCATTCGTTTTTTCTAGTTTCTGTCTGTGTTTGGTTTGTTTTGTTTACATTTATTGCTTTACATTTTATAACATTTATTTTATTTACATGGCTTAGTTCTGTCTTACTTCCCTCTTTTCTTAGTTTTTTGTACTCGGTACAAATTTGTCTTGTTCTTCGTTCCAATTGTACCATTTTTCATTTATGCACAACTTTTTGTATTCTATTTTCACTCTTTTTCCGTCCTGCCATTCCTTCCTTGCTATTTTTCTTATCTCGTATTGTATTTCTCTCTCTTTGTGGGTCAGGTCATCTTCTATGTATATTTGTTGTTCTCACAGCTTGTATTTGGTTGTCATTATTTTCATTTTATGTTCAAAAAATTCCATTTCCACTATGTTTATACTATTTTCATTATTTTGTTTTATCGTTCTTACCATTTTTATTGCTATTTTCACTCTTTTTCCTATCTAACGTAGGTAGGAAAGATATAGGGGAAGACATAGAGCTAATGACCTAAAGGATATATATATATATATATATATATATATATATATATATATAGTTGTTTGCTGTTGCTGACAGCATAATTATAAAATTAAATTACATTGCAATCCAATTATAATCTCTCATCCGGCATAATGTTCTAATCTCCACAGATTTTTTAGACACACACACAGATCATATCACAAATGAAACGAGATTCAGCCTTCGTAATGTTGAACGTTCGCGTGTGAATTCAATAAACTTACATTAACCGGATTTTTGTCCACCATCCCCCTTTTGTCCGTGCGCGTGTGTCGCAGTAATTAACTAAAGAATTTAAAATTTGCATCGGATGCTGCAGCGCGACTGCATGGGAGGACCTTGCAAACGGTCCCGGATAGCAATTCTAATATCGTCCGTGCAGATCTTTATTAGCGTTTCGAGTCAAGGGTTGTTGAACGTCGTCGCTCTGAGGGGCGGCGAAAATTACGCGCAGCATGAGTGCGACAGTGTCGGATTATTTGCGTAAATTGTAATTAACAGCGTTTGTAAGTGTGAATCCAGACAGCAGGGGTGGCTGGATGTGGAAAATCTTTTGTTGCTTTTGTCACACGATTTTGACGCTAGTCGCATTTCAATAGTCCCGCGAGAAATATTTGCTTGTGTGACTTAGGCCCGGTGAGATTATTTGGCCTCTAAAGTAAATCGTGATAAAGGCACCTTACACGATCAATATTACTGTCAATATTTTAGAATAATGACAGTATTACTGTACGATAACATGTTTAAAATGTTCATTATTCTAAAAAAATGCCAGTATTACTCATCGAGTAAGGTATATTAATGATCTAATGAAAAGAATACTGATCTTTATCCGGATAATCGTTTACTTGATAAATATAAAAGGAGGATTGAAGCAAATATTGACAGTACTAGTATTGACAGTATTATTGACCGTGTAAGGTGCCTTATAGTGAGAAAATTCTTATCAGTACAGGGAGTCTATTGTGTAAGTTCAGACTGATCATCTGATGATGATGATGATGATGATGGATACATCTTCTGGTTCAAATAAATAAAATATAAGCAATAAAGTAAAAAATGGATCGTGTCGGATTAAAATTATTTTATTTTATAATCCGTTTCTCTCTCCTGTCAACCTCAAATAAAATGTTAGATGTGTGGTGTTGCTTAGGCGACGAAATAGGTTATTATCCTGTCACTCTTGACACATTTGTGCCATTTGGCATAAGACAGTAATGGACTAGCGTTTGTTAGAAATAGAACAGGGTTGTTGTAGATAAAAAAAAAACTTTGATTGTACGTACCGCATGAGTTATCGTAGTCGTCGTGTTCAGCCGCGGGCCTCTTTCTGAACATATTATCATAGTAATTGGACTTCAGAAGATCGTCTGCAAAAAAAACACCGATGCTATTAATTATCCTTCTTATCAATATAACATAATTTATAGTTGGAGAACTTTGGGTTGTATGTTATAAATAATTACGACGAAATGCTAGTCTACGATATTACGACACGGTAAATTGTTTCGAAACATTAATTAGTGAGAACTTAGTTCATCGAGCTGCTAGTATTAATTTTTAATTATCTTTATTAATTTCGTTTACCCCCACGTGCGTTCGCAATGGAAATTTATAATAAGCTGCTGTTTAAGAATCCTACAGTAAATAATTTTTTAGAACAAAAAAATTAATGTTTGTTAAATATCTACATCATTAAATTTACTCTCTTGGATAATTTAATAATTTTATTTACTTGTATTCAATTAGAATCGCATTACTATTCACCTGGTATGTAAATAACTTAAAACTGGAATCCCCGCTATAAGTCACTTGTCTAGGGGCTCCATGATAATATCCGTAACATATTTATTTATAGTGACTATGGATTTAGTATCAAGATCTCACTAAATCCATAGACACTATAAATAAATATGTTACGGATTTTGCGTTCATACTAAATATGGTATAAACAGTTAATTTGACGAGTACATAGAAATATCGGTTACATATAACTGTTACTAAATACTGATTTTGTATTAAAATCAAAACACGCAGGTTGTGTATGCCTTCCCTAGTCCTAAGCGTGAAATATATTGTACTACATTAATCAAGAAACTCAAAAAAGTTTCTAGTTTCATTTTTCATGCGCTCGTACAATCACGTATTTTATTCAAGACATGTTCGGTACATAACTAGTTAAGGTTTAGGGTTTAGTAGGTATTCCTTGCACCGAAATACAAGGCGAATGTAATGGATGCTTGAAAACTCAAAAATCTGGTGATGGGTGGGTAATGCCTCAGACTACGAAGCATTCTACGAGGCATATCCAGAAAGTAAGAGTACTGAATTTTTGTAGGTGTTAAAATTTTTTATTTAAACAAAAAAATTACGTGAAACTTTAGTACATAATAAAACCTATTTTTCGACATAGTCGCCATTCCTCTCTATGCAGGTGGTGTAGCGAGGTATCAATTTTTTGATGCCTTCCTCGAAGTAGTTTCCCGCCAACTCCTTCGTCCACTTCTCCAACTCCTCCTTTACCTCCTCGTCGGTTAAAAACCTTTTTCCACCCATGTGCAGCTTCAGGGAGGTAAAGAGATAGTAATCTGAAGGTGCTAGATCAGGGGAATGCGCGGGATGGTTCAGAACATCCTATTTAAACGAGGCGAGCAGTTCCTTCGTGGCGTTGGCCGTGTGTGGTCTGGCATTGTCATGCAGCAGGCAGACTCCTTTTGTCAGCATGCCTCTCCTCTTGTTCACTTTATCACCATATGCAGTTTTCACCTCATTATAAATCTCGAATGGAGGTTTTCCCTTCCAAACGAGATAACGGATGACGCCGTGTATTTCGCACTTGGCGGGAGATTGGATTGACATTATTCACGAAACTTGTTGTCGTGTCAACAGATCTCAACGTACTGACCTCGAACCGGTCTCGGTGCAAAGGGGAGGAGTCAGGCTACACTGCCGTGTGGCCAACATGATGAAAATAAAATCCCTCCGACCGTGAGAGCCTCAGTACTCTTACTTTCTGGATATGCCTCGTATATTACCCAATCTAAGAATCCTAGTAACCCGTTAGGCAGGACTATCAAACCAGCCTACCTTCGCTGGCCTTGTTGTATATCCCGCTCCTCCCACTCCCGTTCGTCCATGACAGTGGCCACATAGGAATGCACTTGATTCCACGCTTCCTGTCTTCCGATCATTATCCCAGCCATGTTTTCTGATGTGAGGTCGGTTCCTATATGTACTTTCAACCCCGCACGTATAGTAGCCCAGCCTAGGCAGTCGAAAATAGCATGGTCGAATCAACTGGGACCTTGCACAGGAGGCACCCATCATACAGCTTCAGGCCCATACGTTTAAGGTATGCCCTGAAGCAGCCGTGCCCCGCGAGTGCCTGCGTTAATGCATACCCCTCCTCTTCATGGGGCCTCTCTTACCACGGTGTGATTCCCGGGATAAGCCTTCGGGTCCATATGGCTTTATTCTCAAATTCGTCCCATTTGGACTGCCATCTGGTTACGGTTCGAATTCGTGCGGTCCTAACACTTAGGGCGTCCTGGTACCTGTCCATGCGGTCATAAGCTAGCAGCCAAGGGATACCAGCTATAGCCATGATGGCATCCCTGGATGCCGTCCGGAATCACCTCGCTACTCTTCCTCTGAACTCTCGCAAATATATCCCGGTTACTCTTAATATCCAAGCGCTATCCCTAGACGAGTGCTCCATAGAGCATTATGCTTTCGGCAACATGTGGCAACATCACTTGCTTGAGCTGGTCTGGGCCTTTGGTGTTGGGCCTGATTGCTGCCAGTGCCATAGCGCACCTGGCTGCCCTAGTGCTTGCCGCCTCAACATGTTTTCTGAAAGTCCACTGCAGACGCCAGGTACTTACTTGACCTCCTTTCTTGTGATCACTTCCGTCCCACCAAGGATGAAAGGGATCGCGGCACACCTCTTCCTATCTATCAGGAGTACCGCATTAGTCTTCTTCTCGGCAATATCCTGAAAATTGTCGGTAAGCCACAGCCGCAGGTTCTTCTGGCTGATGTTTACTCTGACCCTTAGTTCGTCTTTGCAGCATCCCGTCACCACTAGGGCCACATCGTCGGCATACCTTTGTGCCCTTCGGAAGGGGACCTCGTAGGTACATATTCAAGTAGTCAATTACTATCCTCTGAACTGAACACGATTCTAGTTTCAATCACATTGATATGAACAGGTGCAAAGCCGAATTAAAATAGAATCGAAAATTACTATACTTAAAAAAAGTATATCAGATTTGAATTTTAACAATTCAATTGATATTGTATATTATCTAATCGAATAAAATTTTATTGAAATTATTAAATTAATAATTTTAATAAAACATTTATCATGCAGCTCGCAGAGAACAGAGTTTTTATTATAGATTATAATCTACATGGTCGGCCCCAGCGCCGACCCCTGTGGAACCCCGCAGCCCATATGCTTCTCCCCGTCCGCGCTTGCCACGATTTGCTTGCGATTCTCTGAGTAATCATTAGACGTACCATAATTGATAATAGATACAGACTAAGTACGTGAATAAATAAGTAAAACGTTGGTCTAACTCTAGCTAATCACGTGTGAGTCGTTGAAGCTATGACTAGGGGAGACCCCGGTTAAAAATATCACAGTAAATGCATATGACTAGATTAACACACCCTAGGCCCAATTCACACATAAGCGGCGTCGGGCGCAGGCGCGGTGTAGGCGAGGCGCAGGCACGACGTCGCACAGGCGATTGTGATGTCCATATGCAGTGAAGGGGGACATTGCACTTTATGTTTACATAGCGGCGGTGTGGAAGAGTTTCGCCTCTTCGCCTACCGTGTCTTAGACGAAGAGGCGAAGACGCGGTGCCGGCACAAGGCAAATGCCCGCGCCTCGCCACCTAAGTGAACATTGCACCACATGTTTATATAAAGGGAGCTTGAAGCGTCGTGCCTCTCGCAGCGCCGGCACCACGTCTTTGCCTCTTCGTCTAAGACACTGTCGACGAAGAGGAGAAAGGCATAACTCTTCCACGCCGCCTCTATGTGAACATAAGGTGCAATGTCCACCCCTTCACTGCATATGGACATCACAATCGCCTGTGCGACGTCGCGCCTGCGCCTCGCCTATACCACGCCTGCGCCCGACGTCGCTTATATGTGAATTGGGCCCTAGGTTTACGCCCCAGCGCCGACCCCTGTGGAACCCCGCAGCCCATATGCTTCTTCCCGTCCGCGTTTTCCACGATTAGCTTGCGATTCTCTGAGTAGCTCCTGATCATTCTTCGGGCATCCGCGAGAAAACCCATAGCCTCACATTTATTCATAGTCCTTCCCCTGTCGGCTGTGTTAAAAACGTTACGCCCAGCGTACGCCTTCTCCACGATCCACATTTGGCCTGTTTCACCACCTCCAGAACCACCCCCATGGCCTGGATAGTGGACCTTCCCGGTCTAAAACCGTATTACGGGGCCGATAGCCCCCAGATGCCTCGGTGGTCGGGATGCTCCTCCCCAAAATCAGGTACTTCAGCTGATTGCCCATGGTATCGAGCGCATACAGCGGTCGATATGCCACTGAGCAATGCTGGGGCTTCCGTGGCTAGGGATCAAGACCAATCCTTCACATGCTGGAGAAGACTTCACACTGCATCAACCCGTTCATCACGAGCAAGGCGTCCGGGAACCTCTCCGCCGCTAGCGGCGGGATGCCATCCACTCCCGGAACCTTTCTACAGGCGATTCTCTTGGTCGCCACTACCAGCTCATCCTCCGTAAACGGAGTCGTGTCCTCGAGGGTTTGGTCGGTGTAGACATCCACCGCCAGCCCCTCCTCATCCTCTATCGCTACCAAAAGAGGAGGCTAAGAGGAGCTAAACAATATCGTTCTAGAGCTATTCCTCTAGAACGATGTTGTTTAGTTCCTGTGGGCACCCGTCATACCTCCTCCGGTATGTATTCAAGTAGGTCATCCATGGTTGTTCCAGCATCAGTACTTAACGCTCTTGATGGCTGCACTGAGGGTGCTATTTACTTCTCGGTGGAGTTCTCCCGCCTCCTCTCAAGGGGCTTCACCTCGCTGCAGTTGTAAGCCCGGCGTGCTGCGAGGCATTCACGCTGCTGTGCAGCAATACTATTGCACCATCTTTTGCTCCCCCTAGTTCACGACGGTAGATGCGGCCATGTGGGTGAGGCCAGGGGATCAGCGATACGCGACAGGGCTTGCCAGGTAAGGGCATTGTATGGGTGGATGTAGGTAGGTCTTCGTCTCGGGCTACGCCTCCCCAAGGTCGTGAGATCTGAGTCCGAGGAATGGATGGTGGCTGCATCAGGAATGAACCCGGATCGTTCGTCCTGGGAAGGGACCTCAAGGTTAAGGGATGTCATCATGGTTATAGCTGGTATCCTTCCGGTAGAGCTGCTCGCCCTTGAGCGCATGGAGACAAGTACAAGGACGGCCTAGATGGCAGTTCAAATGGGACGAGTTGTAGGATTTTATTATCCTGAGAATCACGCCGTGGTTAGAGAGACCCCATGAAAGGACTTTGCATTAACTGCTACTCTCGGGGTACGGCTGCCTTAAACGTATGGGCCTAAAGCTGTCTGAGGAGTGCCTCACTGATTCAGCCGAACATGCTATTTTGGCCCCAGGAACAGGGACTGGAAAAGAAGGGAGTTTGTGGACCAGACTGGACATGCTATCATGTTTTTTTTTGTTTCTTGGGGCTCGCAAATCCCATGGTTGCGGCTGTATGGCAGGTTGCAGGTGACACCCTGTAACATATGGTTTTCTTGTTTTCTCCTGTATTTTTTGGACCCGTCCTTGTGGCAATGGGCAGAATAGTTTTTTTCTGGTTATCTACTTTCGCTTTTCTATTTCTATTTACTTTTCTTTATGTTACTTCTTAATGCATGTGTTTACTTAATAAATACTGTCGGCTTCCTCGTCATTTTAGTCACTGACACATAATCTCGGCAACAAGCCAACATATTTCCGCTCCATCGTTTCTAGTAAAACTGAACTCTTCTCCGATAGTAACCATCTCTCTATGGGAGTATGGTTTGGTTTTTTGGTGAACAGGCCGTGACGAGAGTGTACCGCAAGGTGATCGAGTCATGGCTTGGTATCAGAGGGGCACCGGTATCCGGCGCTTGCGCTGGCTACACGCGGAAAGAAGGGCCGCTCCCTGGTCCTCCGAGACTATCCACCCTGGTCCCTCTGCGTGCCTTACGTTTGGCTCACCGGCACACACGATGTGTTTACCCTCCGTTGTCGTGGCCCACGGGAGGTCGTGGGCGGCTCTGCACGTATTTACTTAGTTTTGCAGGGCTAGGATTTCCATGAAATGTCTTCTTTTAGACGTGTCGGCCGCCGCCAGCTCACCTATCCGGCTTAGTAGAGTGGTTATGGGGCAGAAAGGTGCCTCGGCAGGATACCTCATCGCATTGTAGCTCAGTCGACCGCACCGTCGGCACATCTAAGGCCCAATTCACACATAAGCGGCGTCGGGCGCAGGCGCGGTGTAGGCGAGGCGCAGGCGCGACGTCGCACAGGCGATTGTGATGCCCATATGCAGTGAAGGGGTGGACATTGCACCTTGTTTATATAGAGGCGGCTTGGAAGAGTTATGCCTCTCGCCTCTTCAGTAGGCACCGTGTCTTAGGCGAAGAGGCGAAGACGGGTTCCAGCAGCACGACGCTTCAAGACCCCTCTATATAAATATATGGTGCAATGCCCACTTAGGCGACGAGGCGCAGGCATTTGCCTCGTGTCTCTCGCCGCGCCGGCACCGCGTCTTCACCTCTTCGCCTAAGACACGGTAGGCGAAACTCTTCCACGCCGCCTCTATGTAAACATAAGGTGCAATGTCCACCCCTTCACTGGTTATGGATATCACAATTGCCTGTGCGACGTCGCGCCTGCGCCTCGCCTACACCGCGCCCGACGCCGCTTATGTGTGAATTGGGCCTAACAGGCCCTGTAGCGGGAGATCTCATGCCCCAGTCCCCAACATTTGAAGCATTCTCGCTGTTCCTCAGACCTGATGGTGGCCCGACAGTAGACGAGCCCCAATCTCACTGTGCCTCTCCCGAATTTTGACCGCGCAATTTCCTTCGGCGTATTGATGCTGACCACTTGAGTGCCCCCATATGCCGGCCTTAGGTCCAATTCATACATAAGCGGCGCCGTAGGCGCGATGTTGCATAGGCGATTGTGATGTCCATATGCAGTGAAGGGGTGGACATTGCACCTTGTTTATATAGAGGCGGCTTGGAAGAGTTATGCCTCTCGCCTCTTCGCCTACCGTGTCTCAGGCGAAGAGCGAAGGCGCGGTGCCAGCGCCGCGATAGGCACGACACTTTCACGCCCCCTCTATATAAACATGTGGTGCAATATCCACTTAGGTGAGGAGGCACGGGCGTTTGCCTCGAGCCTCTCGCCGTGCCGGCACCGCGTCTTCGCCTCTTCGCCTAAGGCACGGTAGACGAAGAGGAGAAACTCTTCCACGCCGCCTCTATGTAAACATATCGTGCAATGTCCATCCCTTCACTGCATATGGACATCACAATTGCCTGTGAGATGTCGCGCCTGCGCCTCGCCTACACCGTGCCTGCGCCCGACGCCGCTTATGTGTGAATTGGACCTTAGAGGTTCTATATTAATGTCTTTAGCAGCGCTCCTACCTTTTTTGGTCAGGGCCGCTATCACATGGTCTTTAGTTGTGAGGAGATACATTCCTTTTAGGTGGACCACTGCACCCATATTTCTGATGACCGACATTGCCCGCGATGGTCTCCCTGGGGTGATTGACCTGGGCCCCTTTTCCGAGCACCTCAGCTCTCATGTGTCCATTTACAATCTTAGTGATTTTGGTGACCCTATGTTCACATCCTCCTCTGGGACCTGTTTAAGCAGGTCGGCATATGCGGTCTCTTCCGATGCTTTAATCAGAATGGCCTCCATTCTAGCTTTTACCAGCTTCTCCTTCCTGTGGTTTACTAACCACATTGAATACTGTGCTCTTTACATTGGCCGCCCCCTGCTGGACGTCTGGTAGTGGGTAATACCGACGTCAGTATGGCCGAAGAGATACTCGGTTAATTTTCTAGCCACTACCGGATCTACCCCTGGGGATTCCACCGCAAGCCTATTTCGGCCAATACCGGCGCTGTTTCCCCTCAGACTGCGCATGCCCTCGAAAAAGATTCTTATCAACGTTTTCTCGTGTGCATGGTCGCACGTTAGATAGAAAAAGTACTTAACGGTCCTAGTGATCGTCCCGTCGCGGCTAGGAGCCTCAGTGGTGTGGATGACATATCCACACCCCCCAGGTGCGACTTCTTGCTCTGCGATATCTCTTGCTCTGAGATGTCTCTTGCTTCTTTGTTCCCTTGCCTGTTTTTTCCTCCGAAAGTCCTGTGGCCAGCGTCCACCAGTTTGACAGTATCCCAGTCTATGGGGGCTCTGATTACTGAGCCCAACGCGGTCGTGGTGCATTTGAACGTCAGTTCAGGCCAGTCCTGCTCTCCCAGGGCTCTCGCCTGCTCATACGGCCTATAAAAAAAAACCTCTGAAAAAGCCTGAGCAGCTCTCATCCCACCGTCTTCTGCGACAGGTCTGTTAACCGTTTCTCTCATGGTCGCCTCATGGTCGCCTCATGCGCTGCGTTTCTGAGCTCTTCCACCTGTTGCTCGATACGCGCGGTGCGGTATGTTAATTCTCCATTAACTTTGAGCAGGTCGTGTCTCCATGGTGCTCATCTTATTCTTTTTAATTCAGCGGCCCTCGTAAAGTACCTTGGCTCGGAAAGACCCTGCTTAATCGGCGCGTGTACATTCCAATGCTCTTCGGTGTACTTCGCCATGTCACCGAGGAGCTGGCCCATTTGTTCCAGCATTCTTGATGACTTTAGTATAATGTAATCTATCTAATCTTGTATAATGTAATTCACGTATGAAGTAGGAAGCCCTAATACTGACATACATATAGATTAACACACAGCAGATGTACCCCTAAAGGTCTATAGCCAGTTACAAATTGTAACAAATACAGTAACTACTACTGTAATTCACGCTTTAATGTCATGATAATTCTAAGTTGTAGGTAGTTATCAATCTTTTACTATCAGAATTCGTTATTTTATAAGCGCTGTCAATGTAAAGCCCCTTCAGATGATGTGGCGAACGTAAGCGAACGTAGGCGAATTCGTTGATTTGACAGGTTTCTCACATAACAAATGTACACACATGTTCGCGTTGTTGGAATTTTGTTTGATAAGCGGTAAATAGTGACACAATAAATTGAAAAACGAAAACGCAAACCCGCAAATTCCTCCTCAAAACAACTTAAATGTGACTTGGACCAGTTTCATTCTCACAGGCTCATATGTATTCGTCAGAAAGGCAAACGGTTAACGGTTCCAAGCAAATACTTGATAAAAATAAAATATAAAAATAACTGTTACGTATATATCTCTAGTACTTACCGCAGTTTTTTTCGTCGCTCTCATCAGGACAATCCATATAGCCATCGCAAATGTTGATCTGCGGCACGCAGGTTTCGCTGTGGTTGGTACATCGGAAGTGGCTGATCTCGCAGACAACCTCGCCGGCGGCAACTGGAATTAATTGGGGGATAGGGGTTGTTTAAAATCGCAATGAAACTTCTCTCATATATCAAACTTAAATGAAACTCTCGCAAAGTGATTGTTTTGCAACCGCGCCAAATATTTGCAAAGGTTTAGAACGTTTATAATCCGCGCTGGCGGCGGCTAGAGCTAATTGACACACTGTTGCTTCGTGCGGTAAATCGCAGTCGTAAAGGGTGGTGTAATTATTCAAATATGAATAAGGCCATTTGTGTGCGGGATGTATGTACGTGTGGATTGTATTGACAATGCATTTGCATATGCTGCATATTCTAATTATTAACTTTATTAGTGTTGTTAGTCCAACTGCATAGCCCTGGGTTCATCTTAAATCGCATTTCATGATTTAGAAACAGCATTATGTTTGTGCCTGTTTTTTATTATGAACAAACATGACATACTATCGAAGGCCTTATGCTCGTTAATCTATATGTTACTTGTTAGTTGGTATGGGTGTCGTCTTATCTTTTAGCTGTACGAAATAGTAGTCCGTTGGCAACCAATCTTATAAAAGCTGGAGCTGGAGAGTGAGTTTTCAAATTAGTTCCAGCATCTAAATGAATTGTGTTCTAAATGTCGTGGTTTATTGGATGTTAATCCTAAAATATATATTATCTAGTTGCCTTTTACCTTTAGGTGTAGGCCATTACATTTACATTGCTTAACATTACACTTTACAATTATTGTTGTTGTTTATACATTTGTAAATTCTTTCCACTCTTTTCTGTTCTTCGCCAGTTCTCTTGCCTGTATAACTGTCTTTCCTCTCTTGATTATTATTTCCTGTATTCTGTTGTTCCACTCTTTTCTTGGTCTACCTCTTCTTCTTTTATTTCCAGGTGTTGCTTCTCATACCTGTTTTGTTTGATTCTTATTGTCCATCCTAATTAAATGTTCCCACTAGTTTAGTCGTTTCTCTTCTATATACTTTTCTATAGCTTCAAATCCCAATTATTCTCTGATGTCATCATTTCTTATTCTGTCTCTTCTCGTAACTTTTTTTACTCCTCTGAGATATTTCAATTCCATTGACTGTATTCTACTTTTGTCCCTCTTCGTTAGTTTCCACGTATCGCTCCCATATGTCAGTATAGGTCTATATATGTTGTCCTGTGTGGATCTTTTCTTTCCTAAAACCGCATTGTGATTCTTCTAGTGTCTGGTCTATTTTTACTATTATTCTCTTGTTTATTGTCTTTTCTAATATTTTCATCCCTATACTTATTAGTGTTATGCCTCTATAATTTGAGCATTTCGTCTTATCCCCTTTCTTGTTTATCGGTACGATTATTGCTGTTTGCTAGTCTTTTGGTATGGTATTTGTGCTCCATATGCTGTTCAGTAGTTTCCGTAGTTTTTCTTTACCTACCGGGCCCAGGTGCTTGATCATTTCCGTTGTAATCTGGTCTTGTCCTGGTGCTTTTCCTATTTTTAATTCCCTTATTATTTCTAGTAGTTCTTGTTCCTTGATACTCTCTGTATCTGCTTCTGTGTTGTTCTTGTCTCTAATTCTTGTCTTTTGTTCTTTGTCGTTATTTGAGGTAGGTAATTCTTCCAAATATTCTTTCCATCTTTCTAATATTTCTTCGTTTTCCTTCAGCATTCTTCCTTGTTTGTCTTGTATCTTATTTCTTGTCCTTTTTCTTTCCTGCAATCTTTTAGAGTTTTATATAGTAGCTTTTGGTTATCCCTTGTGTTTTTTCCCCATTGTCTCTCCGAACTTTTCCCATTCCCTGGTGTTTGCTATTCAAACCTCGTTTTTTACTACTTTTCTCTTGTCTCTGTATTTTTTTGTAGTTTTCGCTATTTTTGTCGTTTAGGTATCTTGGCCATACTTTTTTCTTTTGTCTTGTTTTCTCTCGTATGTCATCCGACCGCCAGGCTGTCTGTTGTTTCTTGTTTGTGCTTTTCTTCGTGTCTCATGTCTCTTTTGCTGGCACAAGCATATGTTTCTTTAGGTTATTCCACATTTCCTCTACTTCTTCTCTATCGTTAGTCACTTCTATCTTCATCTCCATTTTTTTATCATTTTGTATTGCTGTTTCTTTTTCTCTAAGTTTGTATGATCTTATCTTGTTGTAGTTTATTGCTATATTTGTTCGCTGGATCCTTCTGTCACTGTGTTTGTAGTCTTCCTTAATTGTCGTCACAACTAGATAGTGGTCACTTCTAATTTCGTAGCTTCTCTTTACACTTGTATCTATTATTTTGCTCCTTTTTCCTTGTTCTATTAAAACTATTAAAATCTATTATAGATTTTTCGTTCCTGCTTACCAAGGTTTTTTAAGGTTTTTTAAGTGTATTGAAGATTTTTAAAGGTTTTTCAAAGATTTTTTAAGGTTTTTAATAGATTTTTTTAAAGGTTTTTAATAGATTTTTTTAAAGGTTTTTAAGGTTATTTAAAGGTTTAAGGTTTAAAGTTTTTTAAGGTTTCTAAAGGTTTTTAAAGATTTTTAGGTTTTTTAAGGGGTTTTAAAAACACCCCCAAAATCGTTAAAAACCCTAAAAACACCCTAAAAACATTTTAAATAAACCTTCAGCACTTCTGGATTTTTAAGGTATTTTAAACAGTTTATGTTTTTTAAAGGTAAATGAATAAACCGTAAAAAAGGTTAGAACACCTTACAAATCTTGAAGGTGTTTTAAGTTTTTTTTTTGAAAAATTTGAAGATGTTCTAAAAGTATTTTAAGGTTTTTAAAAGTTTTTTTAAGGTTTTTTAAAGTTTGTTTATACTTTTTTAAAGGTTTTTAAAGGCTTTTTAAAGGCTTTTAAAGGTTTTTTATAGATTTTTTAAGGTTTTTAAAAGATTTTTTTAAACGTTTTTAAGGTTATTTAAAGGTTTAAGGTTTGTTATGGTTTCTAAAGGTTTTTAAAGATTTTTAAAGGTTTTTTAAGGGGTTTTAAAAACACCCATAAAATCGTTAAAAATCCTTAAAACACCCTAAAAACCTTTTAAATACACCTTAAGCACTTCTGGATTTTTAAGGTATTCTAAACAGTTTATGTTTTTAAAAGTGAATAAACAAACCGTAAAAAAGTTAGAACACCTTACAAATCTTGAAGGTGTTTTTAAGTTTTTTTGAAAGTTTTGAAGATGTTATAAAAGTTTTTTAAAGTTTTTTTAAGGATTTTTAAAGGTTTTTAAGGGTACCTAAGGTTTTTTAAGGTTTTTTGTAAGGTTTTTAAGGTTTTTTAAGTTTTTTTAAAGGTTTTTAAAGACTTCTAAAGGTTTTTTAAGGGGTTTTAAGGATTTTTAAAGTTTTTTAAAAAGTTTTTTAAAGGTTTTTTTTAAGGGTTTTTAAAGGTTTTTTAGAGGTTTTTTAAGGGTACCTAAGGTTTTTTAAGGTTTTTTAAGGTTTTTTAAGGTTTCTTAAGGTTTATTAAGGTTTTTAAGGTTTTTTAAGGTTTTTAAAGATTTTTAAAGGTTTTTAAGGGGTTTTAAGGATTTTAAAAGTTATTTAAAAGTTTTTTTAAGGTTTTTTAAAGGCTTTTAAAGGTTTTTAAGGTTATTTAAAGGTTTAAGGTTTAAGGTTTCTAAAGGTTTTTAAAGATTTTTAAAGGTTTTTGAAGGGGTTTTAAAGATTTTTAAAGTTTGTTTTAAAGGATTTAAAGGTATTTTAAGATTTTTTATGGTTTCAAAAGTGTTTTAAGGTTTATTAAGGTGTTTTAAGGTTTTTTTTAAGTATTTTAAGTTTTTTTTTTAAAATGTCTTTTAGGTTTCTTATATGTATTTAAGATTAACATCCATTAAACCACGATATTTAACCAAAATTAGTGATGGGGAGAATCGAGAACTTTTGAGAATCTTGAACTTCGTCCTCGAGAACATTCAGAAATCGAGTACTAAAAAACAAGAACCGAGAACAGTTCACTAAGATATCGAGAAGCGAGAACCGTTTTTAAAGAGTTTTAAAGATTTTTTTAAGGGGTTTTAAAAACACCCCTAAAATCGTTAAAAACGCGTAAAACACCGTAAAAACCTTTTAAATAAACCATAAGCACTTCTGGATTTTTAAGGTATTTTAAACAGTTTATGTTTTTTAAAGGTATAGTAGGAATAAACCATAAAAAAGGTTAGAATACACTACAAATCTTGAAGGTGTTCTAAGTTTTTTTTTGAAACTTTTGAAGATGTTATAAAAGTATTTTAAGTTTTTTAAAGATTTTTTAAGGTTTTTAAAAGATTTTTAAAGGTTTTTAAGGTTATTTAAATGTTTAAGGTTTGTTAAGGTTTCTAAAGGTTTTTAAAGATTTTTAAAGGTTTTTTTAAGGGGTTTTAAGGATTTTAAAAGTTTTTTTAAAGGATTTAAAGGTTTTTAAAGATTTTTATGGTTTCAAAAGTGTTTATTAAGGTGTTTGAAGGTTTTTTAAAGTATTTTAATTTTTTTTTTAAATGTCTTTTAGGTTTCTTAAATGTATTTAAGATTAACATCCATTAAACCAGGATATTTAACCAAAATTAGTAATGGGGAGAATCGAGAACTTTTGAGAATCTTGACCTTCGTCCTCGAGAACATTCAGGAATCGAAAATTTGGAATCGAGTACTAAAAAACGAGAACCGAGAACAGTTTTCGAAGATATCGAGAAGCAAGAACCGTTTTTAAAGATTTTTAAAGGTTTTTTAAGGGGTTTTAAAAACACCCATAAAATCGGTAAAAACGCTTAAAACACCCTAAAAACCTTTTAAATAAACCTTAAAGCACATCTGGATTTTTAAGGTATTTTAAACAGTTTATGTTTTTTAAAGGTAAATGAATAAACCGTAAAAAAGGTTAGAATAGCTTACAAATCTTGGTGTTTTAAGTTTTTTTTGAAAGTTTTGAAGATGTTATAAAAGTATTTTAAGGTTTTTTAAAAAGGTTTTTAAAAGTTTTTTAATGGCTTTATATGGTTTTTTACGGGTATTCAAGTTTTTTTTTAGAGGTTTTTTAATGTTTTTAAAAGTTTTTAAAGGTTTTTTAAGGTTTTTTTAAAAGGTTTTTAAAGGTTTTTCAAAGTTTTTTAAGGTTTTTAATTTTATGTAAAGACCCCTTAAGGTTTATAAAAGATTTTTTAAGGTTTTTAAGGTTGTTTTAACGTTTAAGGTTTAAGGTTTGTTAAGGTATCTAAAGGTTTTAAAGATTTTTAAAGGTTTTTTAAGGGGTTTCAAGGATTTTAAAAGTTATTTTAAAGGATTTAATAGTTTTTGTATGTTTTTGTATGGTTTTCAAAGTGTTTTAAGGTTTATTAAAGCGTTTTAAGGTTTTTTTAAAGTATTTTAAGTTTTTTTTTAAATGTTTTAAAAGGTTTTTTAAAGGCTTTATAATGTTTTTTACCGGTATTCAAGTTTTTTTTAAGGCTTTTTATGGTTTTTTATGGTTTTTTAAGGTTTTTAAGGTTTTTTAAAGTTTTTGAGGTTTTTTAAGATTTTTTAAGGTTTTTTAAGGGTTTTTGAGGTTTTTTAAGGTTTTTAAAAATTCACAAATTGGCTTCTAAACATTGTCTTCGTTTTTATATTATAAGGCTTTCTGCCTGTTAAAGCGTGGTATTGAGAATTCTCAATCTATCCTGATTTTAATAGCCTAATGCACTTAAAAAAACTGATTCTCATGCTATCCCACCCTGAATAGAAGCTAGACTACACAAATCTGTAAACCGAATGAACATTAATCCATTAATTCAGATTAAAGAAGAAACTATGTTGGTTAATTGAAAACGGTGGCGATATTTATGGGAGGCGGCCGGTCATTTTTGCAATCCGAAACGGCGGCGCGCTCATAGAACCGTGCGTGTTTCGAATTTCAGCTGCCCGACGGGGGCTATTTATCAAAAAATAAATTGCACAGTTGCGATAATCCCTCCTCCCGCAATTTCATTACATTGAATTAATAGTAGCTATATTTATTCATGAACTAACCATGAATTTTTTAAATTAAAAATTGCATAATACATATAATCGAGTTTAATTCTAGTTAAGATGGTGTAGAATTCATTTGTTATTTCGTGTTATTTCGTGTTGATCTAAAAATTGTATAATACATATAATCGAGTGTAGTTCTAGTTAAGATGAAGTAGAATTCATCGTGTAATTCTGAAAATAATTACGTTTAGAAGGTGCAGCATTCAGAAATTTCGTGGCTTATTTTATGCTTGTAGCCTCAAATGTCTGGTTTACAAAAAGGATACTGCTGTACAAGAAAAAAACAACTTTAGTCTGTTAATTGGCGTCTATCGGCGTGGGCTGGATAACAACGTGGCTGGCGGTTTTAGCATTTTAATCGAAGGGCCATAAAAGCGGCAGCCACCCCCCGATTCGCGATTGAAGCGGCGCGGGGCTATAAAAAAGCCAGCTCGTTTGATTATCCCGCACGCAAATATTGATATTTGTCATCCAAATACAGACAGCAAATAGTTGAAAAACAGCGAAAATACAGCTGGGAAAAATATTAGTGTTTATTGTATTTTTACGTTTAACTAATGTGCGACTGAAATTACGTTTACCATCGTATTGCAAACAATTTATGGTGGATGCGCAGTTAGGCGCGGGGAAGGAGCTGGGGCTTGGATGAAGTGAACCGGAAATGTTAGTATACGAGAGAAAGCTAAAGGAAGTGGGAGGAGGTGCACTCGACGCAACAGTAGGAGACGGCGATGGTGGCTGCGTTAGTGAGGAAGAAGAACGACAACCAGAGAAATAGCTGGTTCGATGTGTGTGATAAAGAACGCGATATGGCGGAAGGCGACAGCGAAATGGAAATATAGAAAACGTGAGTTGGAGAGGGCCTACCAGGCGAAGAGGGATTTTTCGAATACGTAGGAAAAAAGCAACTGAAAAGATTATGAATTTCATGTAGTTTCTATTTCAAATGCTATATGTCAAAATATAGAGTATTTCAGGGCCTACAAATTGTGGCTTAGGTAGTTTTCTCTACCTCCTACCGTTTTCACGCTATAACCATCAGCAAATGAGAATATGACGAAATTTCATCAAAAGGAGATTCAGAAGGTGAAAAAGAGGCTAAAGAAGAATGTATCGGACAATAAATTGTTTGAGATTTTTAAATGGGAGCGAAAGGTAAAGTAAAAATAGAATAGAGTGTGGGAGGGCTTGCAGAGATATGTCGAGGACTGAATAGGAACTCGGAGAGATAGGTGGCAATCTAGAACGAGCTGGAAGTGATTCTGGATTAATTCAAATTGGAAACAGAGAAGCTGCTTCAGTGCATCAATATATGGTGTGGAATGGAGCGGTGCGTGGTGCGTGGGTATGATTTTCCAGTGCATAATCCTTTCAGGGTCATCTTCGTTTGTTTCTGGGTCAGTGTTGTTTCCACCTGGGAAGAAGGCGGCAAGTACCGCCCTTATTCCTCCAGGCACCGATAAGTCTGGTCCAGGAGAGCGGGTTTGTATCTTCTTCATGATAATCTTATACGGGAGGTCCCATGGGCCCTCCTTACATAATCCCGTTCATTGGATATGTTCGATCGCCCTCGCGAAAACTTCCCTCGCTAACGGGTACTGGGCCAGAAGTAGCTCGGTTGGAGCTGCAGCCGCAACAACTACAACAGGCAACCAGTATAAAAAAAGACCTTTATTTGGCATATCAGCCCAACCCTTCCCTTTACAAATTCCAGCCGCAAAAAAAAACAATACTTTCACAGAAAGAACTAAAAAATAAATAGAAAAGAATACAAATTAACATTTTCTACCCACTAAAATAAACTTAACCCCCTCTGCCCTCGCCAATTTCCTTTCCCACGTCAGCCTCCTGCAGATTTTCACGCCTTTCCCATCCTCTCCTAACCATTCGTTCAGCTTTCTGCACTCTCCCACCCACTCTGCTTTCACTCCCTCACATTCTTTGCTAAGGTGCCACCACGTGTCACTCCCCTTCCTACACAGCGCACACGCGGTGTACCCCAGCCCCATCCACACTTTTCTTCCTCGCTCTTCTGACCCACACCTCGCTCTTGCCATGCATACTTTGTCCTCTCTGCTCCACTTTCCCCTGGCTAAGTAGCTCGCGAGTTTCCCCTGCACTAGCCACTCTACGTAACCAGAGTTGTATGAGCTCTCAGCCATTCTCACTTGCCTTTCTTGCCATTCAATATCCCTCAGTCTCTCCCTTATCTCAGTTCCTAGGCTACCCCTTTCTCTCAGCTTCTCCTCTACCCACACCTCAGACATACCCACTCTTTCATACATCCTTTCTCTATCCTTCCTCCACCTACTCTCTGTTCTACTCTTACACCTCATGCATACCTCCCGTACCAGTCTTTCCTCGACCAAATCCTGCAATCTTTCCTCAAACTTCACAACCCTCACACACGACTTCCACCATATACTCATACGACTGCAACAGCACTGCTCTCGGTGTCGACCTTTCGAGCCCTCGCAGATTCTTCAGAAACCAACCTTGCTGCCTTTCTATTACCTCCTATTAACGCAATCCCCACACTTCCACTCCATACAACAATATAGGTTTTACACACGCATTCCAGATTTTGCACGCCATTACGAGGTTACAACCCCACAAGCTCCCCCATTTTCTGCACGCAATCCCCCAAGCCATTCTTGCTTTCGCCTGTATACACTCCACATGCATCATAAGCCCTCCTCCACAGTCAAACCAAAAGCCCAAATATTTAAAGCCATTCACTCTCTCAATCAGTCTTTCCTTCCATTTCAACCCTTCGCCCTTACCCCTCCTGCCCCTATTCCTAAACAAAATCCATTTGGTATTTTCCACATTCACCACTAGCCCCCTCTTATCCAGGTATCTACCCATTCTATCCAACATCTCTTGCATCTCTTCCACTCTCATGGCCACCAGCACCAGGTCATCTGCATACGCCAACATCCACACTTGGATCTACCCACCACGACCCCTCCTGCCTGTGCTCTTCTCAGCACCTCTTCCAACTCGCTCGTGTACAGATTAAACAGGGGGCTCAGCGGGCACTCCTGCCGTACTCCCACATTCACCCTAAATTTATCAGATATTTCTCCATTCACTCTTGCTTTCGCCCATGATTCTTTATACACCCTTCTCACCCACTCCACTCCTTCCTCTTCCATACCCAATCTATCCATACATTCCACCAGTTTCCCCCTAGGAACTCAGTCATACGCAGCTTTTAAATCGACAAACACCGCATACACTCTCTCTTTCCATTCCAGCGCTTCCTCTACCATTCTCGACAGCGAGAAAATCTGCTCCCTCGTCCCTCTTCCCCTTCTGAACCCACCCTGGCATTCCGTCAGCAGCCCTTTTTGTTCCACTTCTCTATCCATTCTATTTTTCACCATAGTCATCATCAATTTATAACCGGCACTCATAATGGTGATCCCCCTATAGTTTTTTACGTCCGAGGCCTCTCCCCCTTTATGAACCGGGACGACCATCCCCACACGCCACTTTTCCGGCACTTCCTCCTCTCCACTCCACACCTTGTTAATACTTCTCCCTTCCTGCCTCCGGTAGCTTTTTGAAAGCCTCTGCCTTCAGCCCATCTTGCCGCGCTGCCTTTCCTAGTTTTAACTGTGCCAGGGCCACCTCCACCTCTTTCCGGGAAAACGCCTCCCTTCGCACCACCTGTCTCGCACTCGAACTGCCCAGCTCCACCTCAGACCCCGCCATCTGTATACAACTCCTCTCCCACTCTGCTAGCTCTATGTTCACTTTGCCCTGATTCACCCTTCCCTTTAAGATCTCCCACATCCGTTTCTCCACTACACACTCCCTCAACATCTTTTCCACTTTCTGCAACTCCTCTATTTTTTTTCTCTCGCACGTACTCTCGAACTCCCTTTTCGCTTGATTAACCCTTTCGACTGCACATCTGCCGTACCTCCAATTCACCATTTCCCTCCTCCACCTAGTCTTCTTTATCTTACACTCCTCGTCGGAACAACATTCCCTCTGGCCTCCGCTCTTCTTCCTCATCACCAACGCATCCGCCATCAATCTCTCCAACTAGAGCATCGACTGTACCTCCTCCCACTTCACGCCCATTAGGTTTCTCTCATACACCGCAATTTCTTCTTCGCTCCATCCAAACCCTTGCTGCCCCTTTTTCTCCAACCTCTTCCAACCTTTTGTCCTTCTCAAGACTACATGGTCCAACCCCTCCACATTTTCCACCTTGAAACACTCCAACTCCTCCCTTCCGATACCTTTGACCACCACATAGTCTAAAACCGAACCCCCTCCGTGTCCACAGAAAGTCTTCTTCCCTTCCCAGTCCCCTTCGCAGCAGTTAAGTACATCCCACCCCGACTTTCTCACCCATTGGATGCATTCTCTACCCTCCTGGTTGGTCACTTTATCCTGCGATCGTCTTTCTCTCCATTCCCCGCCCTCTCCGATCCCTCCTTCCAGCTCCGCCACCCTCACATTCCAGTCACCCCCGACGATCCATTCATCTGCTTCCGTCTCGAGCGCATCCAGTAGCTCCGTTAGTTCTAAACGGTTTTTGTTACAGTACACGGCCCCTACCCACACCGA
This sequence comes from Lordithon lunulatus, assembly GCA_963942505.1. Classification (NCBI taxonomy): domain Eukaryota; kingdom Metazoa; phylum Arthropoda; class Insecta; order Coleoptera; family Staphylinidae; genus Lordithon; species Lordithon lunulatus. The sequence continues at coordinate 11,612,243 of OZ012675.1, forward strand.
CCTTCTATCCATTTCCACCTCCCCTATTACCAGTCCCGCCGCTTTCCTCGAAGACGCTCTGATCCATTGTCCCACTGACTTCCTCACTCCTAACAAGATTCCTCCTTTGGCTCTCCCCATCCTCGGTTCTTTCATTGCACCTTGCATCACCCAGTCCCACACTGTCGGCATGCAGATTTCTACCTGCCTCCACTCCTCTTCTGTCATCCACGTCTCCAGTAGCCCCACTATGTCCTTTAAGATGAACCACTTCTCCAGTTCCTTTCCCCACACTCCCTCTAGCACTTTTTTTCCTTTTCCCCGCAACGTTCCAAAAACCCACCCTGCACTTGCTCCACTCATACTCCCGCCTCGTCGACCTCTCCCCCTTCATTCCTTTTTTGACAAGCAGTCCCCCTGCCAGACCCACCAGACGTCCGCAATCTTCAGTTTTCGACCAGTAAGATGCTTTTATTCAGGACTACCACAGGAAGAGAAAGAAAAAGAACATACTGGTGGTGCGGAAAGCCGTAGGGCCAGGCGACGGGCAAAGAGGGCTCCATCGCCTGGCCCTGTTTATTTCACTTCGCCTTTCCAGTACTTCCTGGCACCACCAGTATGTTCTTTTTCTTTCTCTTCCTCTGGTAGTTCTGAATAGAAGCATCTCTGGTCGCCTGTTGCAGCCTGTTGTTTTATTCCCCTGCCATTTGTTCAGTCGGCGGTAGGCCTCTCATGTCCTTCAGTGTCCACTTCAGTTCAGTTTAATCTTCGCCGCCATGGAGATTGACAGCAATTTAGAATTTTCGGAGAAATATAGAGTCATCTTCTGTTCAATCTGCACACAAATGAGTTGGAGGGGGTAGTAGGGAAATGGGTTGTGGTAGGAAGAACCAAAGTATGGTATTCCTGTTTCATCGTTTCTAGCTTGCATCTTCTCCTTGACCGGGGGAGCGACTGGTTGGCCATTCCACTGTGGTATGTGAAAAGCTATGTAAGGCTTCCGCGTCTAATAATCTCCAGTCTTATACTCTTCCCGTCAGTTGGATACGAGAGAGTGATGTCTATGTGGGATGCCGACGCTCTTATGATAAAGCTCGGTTCACCCAATGTTTCTGAGTAGTGCCGCTAGCTCTGTGTTTGCCTCGCCCCGTACGTCTGTGTTTTCGAGGCCCAGGCTGCGGACTTCGCGTTGAGGTCGGCAGCCACAACGGCCTGTCGCCCGTACTACTTTTTCGAGTTGGTCTATCCAGGATCTTGCATTTTTCCGGGTGCTGTTCGGTGATCCGAAAATGGTGGCGTCCAATAGCTTGTCCCATGGGATTGCCCTCGTCGGTGATCCATGAACTCGTCCTCTGGCAAATTCACCAGTCCTCTGGGATCCTTAGTTTACGATAACCCATGTCCACCTCCAGGCGTTTCTTTCTATCACAACGTTCGCTTTCTTCCACTGTACATTCAACTCTTCTATCGTCAGATCATCTTCTATGTACACATTCGAGCCACTTAGTTTAATCTTCGCCGCCATGGAGATTGACAGCAATTTAGAGGTTTCGGGGAAATATAGAATAAATATGGGAGAAAAGTATGAATGCCTTCTAAGTCATCTCCTGTTCAACGTTCGAGTAACTTGGTTTAATCTTCGCCGCCATGGAGATTTTCGGAGAAATATAGAGTCATCTTCTGTTCAATCTGCACACAAATGAGTTGGAGGCGGTAGTAAGGAATTGGGTTGTGGTAGGAAGAACCAAAGTATGGATGTTAGCAAACACAGGTGATGTAGTGCTTATGGCCGAGAGATTGGAAGGGATGTTAGATATAATGGAAAGGTACTTTGATAAGAGAGGGTTAGTAATGTGGAAAAACACATATGGATGATATTTTGAAATAACGGTATGATAGGTGGAGCGGAAGAGTTGAAATTGAAGGGAATAATGATTGAGAGGGTCAATCGTTTAAAGTATTTAGTCTTTTGGTTTGACTGCAGAAGTGAGTTTAGGAAACATTTGGGGTGAGTACAAGCAAATACAAGAATGGTGTGTTGTGTGTACTTAAGAGACGCCCGATTGTCTGGGCAGATAAGCCACTCGGTCGTTAAGTAACAGCGAAACCCTAATGACCTACTAATCCATTAGAAAGCGTAATTAGGACGACATAGAAGAGGACAGAGTGGCAAGAGTACCTTTCAGCGAAATAGTCGCGGAGCGACCAAGAAGCCACACACAACATAGTCTTCACAGAAACATGATCCACAACTTTTCAACACCACAGCAATAGTTTTAGTCCTCAGTCATTGAGGTGGTGGCAGCGACGATTCAAGAGCGACAACGTTCCAAGAGTGAACCAGTTGGTCTCCAGCGGTGGTTCCTCTCAGCATTGTCGGCATCGACTCGGCAACTGGACCTCAGTATTGGCGTCATCGGCAGGAGCTTTACATCGCTACACATCATTTTGGTGACATCGGTGGTTCTTTCCCATAATTCACATCATTTTTGGTGGCAGCGGTGGGATATTCACATCAGGTGTGGGTGATAGCCAAGAGCAAATGAGAGTTGAATACCTTAGTAATGGGCAATATTGTTGTATGGAGTGGAAGTGTGGGGATTGCGAGAGTGGGATATAATCGAAAGAGAGCAAGGTTTCTAAAGAGTCTACTTGGAATCGAAAGAACTATGACAATGCTCCTGCAGAAAAAGTATTGGATGAGCATCTGTCGTGTAAGAGGGTAGTGGTAGTGTGACATGAAACAGAATACTGGAGTGGGGGAAGGCATTCTAGTGCGAGATATGTGAATGAGATGTAGAAGTAGGACAAAGAGCGTATAGAGATAAAGTAAGTGGATATGTTTGATGTGTGTATGCAGGAAAGGCTGAAAATAATGGGATGTTTAGGAACTGAGGTGAGGGAGAGAATGAGGGATGTTGAGTAGCAAGAAAGGCGACTAAGAATGACTGAGGGTTCATACGACCCTAGTTATGTGGAGTGGAGCCTCATAAACGTTTTTTTAGTTCTTATAAAAAGATTACATATTTTATAATTATTTTACATCCTTTTTTGATTTATTAAAAGCTACTATATAATTTTAAAACGAATCTCATATAACATGCAGAAGCTTTTTACAATGTAATGAGCTTATGATATTCCAAAAATCATACGATGTAACTACTGAATTATGGAAAGTTTGTACGTCGTTTCGAGTACTTTACACACATTTCCACTTAATGGAATCTGGTGATGGTTAATCCCGTCCACCCTTGTAGCTTCAGGCAGAGATAATAAACTACGCGCAGCATATGTTATGAGCAGCCGCAAAACTTTTGCACACTCGATATCAGTTCCAAAATCAATGAAATATTTTATGTTTATATCGCACGTGCCGTATGGGGACGCGGCCGCATGAATTATGCTACTTACGATTATCATCCCCTAAAGCGCTTTCACTGTTGTGAGGACAAAACAAACGCGATGATTGATATGTTTGCCGTCGTTTTTTTTATTATCGGGAAGCCGGTACAAAAGAAGAGCAGGGTTAATTCCGACGGATTTCAGCGTGGAACGTATTTCAGGAAAATAATTAGCCTGTCCGTCAAAATGTGGCGACAATAGCTTCCGAAAAGTTCATTTAATCCGCATCGAGGTTTAGGGTTTATGCTGTTTGAATACACATAGTTGCAATCTATAACACTTCAACTGTCAAACAGTTAATTATTCTGATTGCCACGGCATTAGTAATTACGATTGTTTTGATGTAATAGAATTGAGTTACAACATATATTATACAAAACGACTATAAAAATTATTATATATATATATATATATATATATATATATATATATTATGGCGGCAAGACACCCTAATTAGTCAGTATAGACCCGCAAATCCGCCGCGCGGTATAGAGGGTGAGATCTTAGAGGCTATCTTCACACCGGTCCTTCTGCTGCTATTATAACCGATGCATAATAACAATAATTATTAGTATTACATGGTAATAGCAATAAATATCATCCATCAAGGTGTGTATACAAAGTTAAACAAGGATAATCGTCAGACTAGACTTTTTGTAACTTGAATAATTAAACTTTCTCCCGCCGCCAAAGTCTGGAAATAATTTTAATGTGGCCGTAACTAAAACTTGTAACGGCCGCCGCCGTACGATTGTCGCACGATAGTTGGTCTAAAATAATCTTATCTGGGGGCGGCGTGCGTCAGAGACGCGTGTCCCTCGCAATTAGCGCGATCGCGCCGATAATTACGGGGGTTTCTTCCCGAGCGTTAATGGATATTTACGAATTATGGCTGCAACTCCTCGGTAACTTTGTAATCACGTTTGACTAATGCGCGGCTGAAATTTCAGACTGCACCCTGTTGCTGCCAGGGCAAAAAACGTTAACTAATGAGAATGTATGGCGGAGGCGCCGGGTAAATCAAGTAGGGTTGATGATGATGAATATATAGAGGCGGGATTTATAAATACGGATTTTAACCTGTTTAGTCCTTTTTTATTTAGTCCTTTTCAGTATAAAATCCTTGCTTTTACAAGAGTTTCGACATGAGTGGTTTAAAGAATCGTACCCACTGCATGCTAACGCATGGTCTGTCAAAAACCTATGCTGTCTGTTAACTAGTCCTGCACACACCTCTTGTCGGGAAATGAGGTCTCAAGTAAGAATCTGCCCTGATTGGCTGCAACACTAATCAGATGCTGCGTAATGATGTAACGCAGCACATCCTTGTGCCGTCATTATGGTTAAATTCCTAATCAACCCTAGTAGCACACCCTTGTGCCGTCATTATGGTTAAATTCCTAATAAACCCTTCTCTAAGCAACAAAATTGATCAGGCGCCGACATATATCACAATATTCCATCTCTATAATAACCAAAATATTTGTTTGTCATAACTCTAATAATAAAATACTAGAGACGGAAAGACCCGTGAAAGGTCAATAGTCTAATAAAGATGGTTATATATATATATATATATATATATATATATATATATATAAAATACTAGAAGTTGATATATAATCCTCTATTCCCTTACCCACGTCCTCTTTTATGCCAGATTTTTTTGGATTTTCCCATTCTCTCAACCATTTACTTACATTTCTCCACCCCTCTACCCATTCTGCTTTCCTCCATCACATGTGTATGTCTGGGTGAGAAGGGCAGTAGAACTGAGGGCGAGAGGCAATAGAGATCAGCTGGAAATCTGGGAAGACAGGAGGATGTATATTAGTACCCCTTAAGTTTGGTTTTGCTTGTATTAACATCCTTTTGTCTTCTCAGCTTTTCAATTCTAGCAAGTGACTATGGCTCCAGCTCTATTGACCTTCTCACCTGGATATTTACTTTATGCCTCTACATCATCTCCTTCAGGCATTGAAGATGACGGAGAGATGACGACTACATTCTTCCTTCTCGCTGCCCTCCACTATCTTTCCTATTAGCTCTACCTTTTTTCTACTACGCGCACCCACTCTAGTTCGACTTTCTCCTCTAAGTTCAGTAACTGGTCCAATTATTGTTATACCTATACGCACGCCCGGGAAGTGTAGCACTCAACCGGAGAAATGACGAGTACATTCTTCCTTCTCTCTGTCCTCCACTATCTTTTCTATTAGCTCTACCTTTTCTTCTACCACTCACATCCACTCTGGTTCGATGTTCTCCCCTAAGTTTAGTAACTGGTCCAATTATTGTTACAGCTATACGCACGCCCGAGAGGTGTAGCACGTATCCTGAATTTTGGTGCAGGTCCTTAGAGGCATTTCTTTGCGGCTGGTCCGTTGCCCGACGCCCGATGATATTTATCTATGTGTCCTGGCTTGCGGGTTGGTTGTCAGCCCCTTCTGGTGTTTCACGCCGATGACCGCTCTAGCGAAGCAAGTCACCGCGTCTCATTTTTCGGACGTCTCTAGCATGTTTAACATCAGGCAGGCTTTTGTTATCCTCTCCCCAAATGCTTCTGGTTGCTGCCTAGTTCCACCCCTCGTAGGTCTCCAGCGTCGACGTCAGAACCGCTCTCACAGTGCTGACACACCCCACTGGTTGCCTTCTCGATCCGAACCTAATAAGGCTGGAATCACCCGTGCCTTGTAGTAGTAGTGGTCTGTTTCGCCATGTCTCCGGTCGGTCCATTCCCGCACATTCGAGATGAGCCGCATCGTCCACTGCCCCAGGTTGTCTCCTGCCACTCTTCCGCGGTTTTTCTCTGGCCTGCTTCTGTACGTCCGGAGTTCCTTCTCGCTTTAAGTTGTTTATCATCATCCTTTCGGTTGTATGTAGATCCGCTGGTATGACCCAAGCAATGACATTGACCGCGTCCGTGGAGACCATCCTGTATGAGCAACTATTTCTTAGGACACCAGTGCGGAGGGCCGTACACACTCTCTCCATGTTGCCTTGTGAGCTTTCAGCTTCTTTGGACCAACAGGGCGCCACGTAGTAGCGGGGTACTTTATATTGTTACCAGCAGCATCCATGGGACCGCCTAAGTTTGGTAGTATCCTTGCTATCGCGGCTTTCGTCCTATATATATATATATATATATATATATATATATATATAGCAAGTAGATTGACGGACTGTTCAGCATATAATGTGGATGACGGGTAGAAGTCCAAAAGGGGGAATACTGGAAACCAAGGGCCAGGAGAAATAATTAAAGCCAAGATCTTGTGTGGTTCCGGTGTATTATTTTACGTGCCAACGTTTCGCCAGCCACTGCCAGCATCATCAGGGCCTAGAATAGATATATTGTACGGTTCTAAACTTTTCAGAATGTATTTCCTATATAATAAATATGTGATTAACAATCAAAAGAAAATTGAAAAGCAGGAACTACCACAAAATTCTCCTCAAATTCTTATATGCTCCGCCATACGGAATACATTTGCCCACGTGCTTCCTCCCTGGGTGCGTAACTCATTGAATCACTTCTGCAATCGGATTCAAAATCAAGTTCTTGAAGTGGTTTGAAATTGCTTACAGCCCTCGAAGGTGCTTGAAAGCAATTGCTTTCGTAAATTAATGCAAATTTCAAAAATTAGAAATCCTATAGACAATTAGGGTGATAGTTGATGATGAGCATTTGAAATAACACAAGGTTGCTGGGGGCTCATCTGCAGACTGCACTTAGTCCACTTGTGTGGACCTTTGTACATCCCCCAGTTGAAATTCCACACTTGTGAAAAACTGACGATTGGGTTTTGGGAGGATGACGCTTAGCGTGCGCTCGTCTAGGCTGGGGGTGCCAACCATAGCTAGTTCGGATGTGAGTGCGGGTCATTCACAGAGAATATGGACCGGCGTCTCCTGTTAGGTCTATCCTCTACATAGTGCCCGTTTTGGGTAAGAAATTTCTTTAGCGTGCAATGACCTGTTACAATTCCTGTAAGCTTCCTTGAGTCATCTCGAGAGTTAATGCATGTATCTCTCTCTCTCTCTCTCTATATATATATATATATATATATATATATATATATATATATATATATAAATATATATATATATATATATATATATATATATATATATATATATATATATATAAATATATATATATATATATATATATATATATATATATATATATATATACCTTTACTTGGCATATCAGCCCAACCGTTCCCTTTTACACAAATTCCAGCCGAAAAAAAACAACACTTTCATAGAAGAAATAAAAAAGAAGCCAAGAAAATACAAATTAACATAAAATACATCATTTTTCAAACCACTAAAATAAAACCCCTCTGCCCTCGTCAATTTCCTTTCCCACGTCAGCCTCCTGCAGATTTTCACGCCTTACCCATCCTCTCCTAACCATTCGTTCAGCTTTCTGCACTCTCCAATCCACTCTGCTTTCACTACATCACATTCTCTGCTAAGGTGCCACTACGTGTCACTCCCCTGCATACACAGCGCACACGCGGTGTACCCCAGCCCCATCCACACATTTCTTCCTCGATCTTCTGACCCACACCTCGCTCTTGCCATGTATACTTTGTCCGCTCTGCTTCACTCTCCCCTGGCTAAGTAGCTCCCCTGTACTTGCCACTCTACGTAGCCCGGGTTATATGAGCTCTCAGCCATTCTCACTTGCCTTTCTTGCCACTCAATATCCCTCTATCTCTCGCTTATCTCAGTTCCTAGGCTACCCCTTTCTCTCAGCTTCTCCTCTACCCATACCTCAGACATACCCACTCTTTCATACATCCTTTCTCTATCCTTCCTCCATCTACTCTTTGTTCGACTCTTACACCTCATCCACACCTCCCGGACCAGTCTTTCCTCACCCAAATCCTGCAATCTTTCCTCAAACTTCACAACCCTCACACACGACTCCCACCACATACTAATACGACTTGTCTCCTGCAACAGTACTGCCCTCGGTGTCGACCTTTCGAGCCCTAGCAGATTATTCAGGAACCAACTTTGCTTCCTTTCTATTACCTCCCATTCGCGCAATCCCCACACTTCCACTCCATACAACAATATAGGTTTTCACACGCATCCCAGATCTTGCACGCCATTACTAGGTTACCACCCCACAAACTCCCCCATTTTCTGCACGCAATCCCCCAAGCCATTCTTGCTTTCGCCTGCATACACTCCACATGCATCCTAAGCCCACCTCCACAGTCAAACCAAAAGCCATCGACTCTCTCAATCAGCCTTTCCTTCCATTTCAGCCCTTCCCCCTTACCCCTCCTGCCCCTATTCCTAAACAACATCCATTTGGACCTTTCCACATTGACCAATAGCCCCCTCTTATCCAGGTACCTACCCATTCTTTCCAACATCTCTTGCATCTCTCCCACTCTCTTAGCCACCAGCACCACGTCATCTGCATACGCCAACATCCACACCTTGAATCTACCCACCACGACCCCTCCTGCCTGTCCTCCTCAGCACCTCCTGCAACTCGCTCGTGTACATATTAAACAGAAGGGGGCACAGCGGGCACCCCTGCCTTACTCCCACATTCACCCTAAATTTCTCAGATATTTCTCCATTCACTCTTGCTTTTGCCCAAGATTCTTTATACATCCTTCTCGCCCACTCCACTCCTTCCTCTTCCATACCCAATCTAACCATACATTCCACCAGTTTCCCCTAGGAACTGAGTCATACGCCGCTTTTAAATCCACAAACACCGTATACACTCTCCCTTTGCATTCCAGCGCTTTCTCCATCATTATCGCCAGCATTAAAATCTGCTCCCTCGTCCCTCTTCCCCTTCTGAACCCTCCCTGGCATTCCGGCAGCAGCCCTTTTTGTTCTACTTCCCTATCCATTCTATTTTTCACCATAGTCATCATCAATTTATAACCGGCACTCATAATGATGAACCCCCTATAGTTTTTTACGTCCGAGGCCGCTCCCCCTTTATGTACCGGGACCACTACCCCCACACGCCGCGAAAACGCCTCCCTTCGTACCACCTGTCTCGCACTCGACCTGCCCAGCTCTACCTCAGACCCCTCAATCTGTTTACAACTCCTCTCCCAGTCTGCTAGCTCTATGTTCACTTTTCCCTGATTCACCCTTCCCTTCAAGATCTCCAACATTCGTTTCTCCACCACACACTTCCTCAACCTGTTTTCCACTTTTTGCAACTCCTCTATTTTTTTCCTCTCGCACGTACTCTCGAACTCACTCTTCGCCTGATAAACCCTTTCGACTGTACATCTGCTGTACCTCCAATTCGTCATTTCCCTCCGCCAACTCGTCTTCTTCATCTTACACTCCTCGTCGAACCAACACTCCCTCTGGCCTCCACTCTTCTTCCTCACCACCAACGCAGCCGCCAGCACTCTCTCCAACTGGAGCATCGACTGTACCTCCTCCCTCTTCACGCCCTTTAGGTTTTTCTCATACACCGCCATTTCTAGTTCGCTCCATCCAAACCCTTGCTGCCCCATTTTCTCCTCCCTCTTCATACCTTTTGTCATTCTCAAGACCACCTCCACAGGCACATGGTCCGATCCACCCACATTTTTCACCTTGAAACACTCCAACTCTTCTCTTCCGATACCTTTGATCACCACATAGTCCAAAACCGAACCTCTTCCGTGTACACAGAAAGTCTTCTTCCCTTCCCAGACCCCTTCGTAGCAGCCATTCAGTACATCCCACCCCGACTTCCTCACCCATTGGATCCATTCTCTACCCTCCTGGTTGGTCACCTAATCCTGCGATCGTTTTTCTCTCCATTCACCGCCCTCTCCGATCCCTCCTTCCAGCTCTCCCACCCTCATATTCCAGTCACCCCCGACGATCCATTCATCTGCCTCTGTCTCGAGCCCGTACAGTATCTCCGTTAGTTCTAAACGGTTTCTGTTACAGTACACGGCACCTACCCACACCGACCTCCTATCCATTTCCACCTTCCCTATTACCAATCCCGCCGCTTCCCTCGCAGACTCTCTGATCCATTGTCTCACCGATTTCCTCACTCCTAACAAGATTCCTCCTTTGGCTTCCCCATCCTCGCTTTTTTCGTTGCACCTTGCATCACCCAGTCTCACCCTGTCGGCATACAGATTTCTACCTGCTTCCACTCCTCTTCTGTCATCCATGTCTCCAGTAGCTCCACTATGTCCTTTGAGATAAACCACTTCTCCAGTTCCTTTTCCCACACTCCCCAGCACTTTTTTCCTTAAACCCGCAACGTTCCAAAAACCCACCCTGCACTTGCCCCACTCATACTCCCGCCTCGTCGACCTCTCCCCTTTCATTCCTTTTTTGACAAGCAGTCCCCCTGCCAGACCCACCAGACGTCCGCAATCTTCAGTTTTCGATATCCCACCCTAGCTTCCACTCCTTTGGCTCTTTCTTCGTTCGCACTTTCCCTATTTTTTCTTTGTACGTCCCTCTCCTCTACAGTTAGATCGTCATCAATATATATGTTCGTGTCCTTTAGTTTATATTTTGCTCGCATAATGCCCATTTTGTCGTCCCAGCTGGTTAACTCTATCAGGACTCGGTTACTTCTTTTCCCCAGCTCTACTACCTTTCGTATTGGCACTGAGATATTCAGCTTCTTCATGTATCAGACAGAGTGAATTCCACCTTATGTGCCCTCAATGGTTTCAACCACCACCTCAAATTCACAGATAAGAGAGAGGATGAAAACCACTCGGTCCACTTCTTAGATACTCGAGTAGTTCCTACTCAGAATAACATTCTTATGTTGGATTGGTATCAAAAACCAACTTCCTCAGGGAGGAACATAAATTTTTATTCCGACCACCCCTACAAGACAAAATGCAATGTCCTTACAGCCATGGGTAAAAGAGTTAGACAAATTTGCCATCGTCACTTTCTTCAGAAGAACCTTCAGTTCTTGGTCTCTACCTTTATTAACAATGGCTACCCATCACAGTAGGCCTACGATTCACTTAGTCATTCTAAGGACTGGGACACTAACACCCAGACAACCACTCAATATCGGACCATTCTGACGATCTCGCACCACACTGGTCAATTAATTTTAATCCTCCAGGTGGATGGAATCTGCATTATTCCTCGCAACACGAAGAGGGTGGGACGTTTGTTCACTAACTTAAAAACCAAAACCCCTACTTTGACTAGTAGTTGTGTTGTGTATTCCATACCGTGGTTTGACTGCGATAAGTGCTATGTGGGCCAGACCAGCCAATGGCTTAAGTCCCGATTGACCCACCATAAGAGTGACATCAGGAATAGAAAGTCCACCTGCGCTTTGGCTTCTCACTCTATCACCAAAAAACATGCCATCGACTTTGATAATGTATCTGTTCTTGAAACTGAGCCATAGCTTAAACAACGACTCTTTTTGGAGATGTGACATATCAAGAACACTAGTTCATCCATGAATATCAAGACTGATATGAGTGGTCTGAGTAACATTTACGCATACTTCTTTGATAAGAACGCTGTCAAGGACTATCCTGATGTCACCCTAAAGCTACCCTTTAACACTTGTTTCCTGATGTCGTTTGTTTTTGTCATTGAACATTGAGCTGGACATTGTCCATGCTACCTCAAAAATCAACATTAAAATAAAAAAAATAAAATTTACATTTAAAAATTACTAAATTAATTTTACAATTCATCTTTTAACAAATTCATCACACAAACTCTTACTTTTACTATCAACATTTTCTTTTAGTTTTTACACCAACTGGATGTGTCTAACACACTTCAGATGGCGTTGTCTTCACACGTGTCTCCGATGTTTGTTGTCGTTAGGTTGGTGGTTTTGGGATCCTGTTGATATGGCAATCGTGGCGCATTTTTTAAATAACAAATCGTTCAACGCCTTTAAATTTAACACGTTTTTACTTCCCACAAGAACACTAGTTCATCCATGAATTTCAAGACTGATATGAGTGGTCTGAGTAACATTTACTGATACTTCTTTGATAAGAACGCTGTCAAGGATTATCTTTCCTTGTTCCCCGAGTTTTTGGATCATAGCCTACCCAAGTGGTGATGTGAAAATTTTAACGATATATATTTTATTTTTTATTTTACTGACATTTTCTATTTTAAATCTTACTGTATTCATTGTTAAATGTCTGATGTTTTAACTATGCTCTCTAAACTCTATTGTATGTATTACTTTAATAAATGTGTAATTTTATAAATTTTGGTTCATTTGTAGTATAATCCTGATGAAACTTAATATAAATATCGATTCATAAAAGAAGGAGTTTCTTATTTTTTGCCGCATACCCAATAGTTAATCTACATAACTAATTTTCGGGGAAAAAATACCCTCAACTCAATATAAATATTTATTTATTAATTTTTCCTATTCCATTTGCATTTATATTTATTTGTTGAAGCAATAAACCATTCATACAATTTCCTGTTGACACTATTTTCATCTTTATAATAAAATCATAGCCAGCGATAATTAAACCCGTTGTAATTGCAGTAAACAAGGTTTATATCTAATAAAGTTATGGAACTAAATTTGATATAAAACCAGCTGTTTTAAAATAATAGTCCTTCCAGCATGCCACCAATATCATCACGCCATTTTGAAGAATTTTAAGGTCTGCTTTTATTTGCGAGTCCTAATTATATGGTGAGCTGTTTCGGTTTTGCCATAAAGGGCAAATATGCCTAACGAACGGCCCATCGAATTGTCCCCTATGGGGAGAGGCGGCGGCGAGGATTAATGCGGCCCATCAAATTGCGATAAAGCCGCGGCTTAAGCCATTTTTATGGGCGCATAAAGTTTACAGTCGTCATCGCGAGGGATGGAATCATATATAATCCGATGCCCGGGGGCGGCAGTTGTATCTCCAAAATCGCATTGTGAATACAGCAATAATACTAACAATACAAATAGCTTGTGTCACAACCTGTAGTATCACATATTTTTAGAAAATAATTTAGCTTATATATTACATATAACTTTAACTCCCAATATTCCCTCACCCACTTTCTTTCCCGTCCTCTCTTCACCATTTCATATATAAAATTACTTTTTAGAATTCTTTTAATATTTTATTTGAACTCAATAAAGTCTAACCTTCAGAATATTTGAGGGGGCGCAATTTCATTACCTTGAAACCTCTCAATTAAGAAACGTTCCCTAGGTTTTCTGCATACACGTTTGGCTTCAGCGTCTTTAGTCACCGTCCAAATTATATAGCCTCATTAATTGCCGCTTGTGTCCCAACCACGTGTTTGCGTACAAATGGGGCGGTGGGTACACGTGAGCCAGCGAATGGACGGTAAAATTATTCCCCATTCTCAGTTTTAATTGCTCAAGCTGGATTTGGAACACGGGAGTTGCCGTGCATTTACAAAATACAATCCTTACATGTTCGATGCAGAGTTTAAAGTTTAATGTTGGGATAGTTCGTCGGTGAGATCTCTTTGCAATGCGATATAGAACGCGAGTTGGGTGGAAATTGTTCTACAAGGAAATTAATTTCGTGTATAGTTTTGACACGTGATATTTAAAAAATACTCATCATAACTACGTACTACAACTTTTTTCTATTGGAAATAATTTACGACAACCGTTGAATTTAGATCAAAGTTTGCTGAAACCTGTAAATGAATATAGAAACACACATGGATATTTGGAAACATTTTAGAGGACCTAGAATTTGCCGACGGTACCTCTATGATATAAAAAGGAAGACACTGTTTTGAAGCTGTCCGAGCATTCATTTATGACTATATGTGCTTAGGGCCGTAACTAGGCAGGGGCAACAAAGGCACGTGCTCAGCGCCCAGTGCGGGGGACAAAAAGGCTACAGAAAGATACAAATAATTCGCATTATATTAAAAACAACTTATTGGTGGAGCACCCGCTACCCCGTCTCAAAAAAAAATAAAGGCAAAATATAGAATCATTGCAAAGATACTTAGATAAGAAAATTTTAGCTCCCGTCAAATTTGTTTTTCTGGTTGCACTACTGGATAAAACTATTATGTTGGGGAAATAAGTAGATTTATTTAATTCATAATATTTAGTGTACAGAATCCCAAAAAAGCTAGTTGCGGTCCTGTATGTGTCGTCAGTGCATGTCGTGACAAATAGTTTTATTATTGACAGTTTTGTTCGTCGAATGGGGGCAAAAACAGCTCGTTTATTGTTATCTTAGAAGTTGCATAGTTGGAAGAAGAAGGCCACAATATTTGAACGTTTTTGAGACGAACCTGCCTGCCTGCCTGTATGGCACCCTGAGTAAACTTTGGGAAACCAACATTATGCCCATCGAGCTATCGTGCGTTTCCGCGCAGCGAATTTGTCTCGCCTCATTTTACGTTAAGGGAAGAGACATATATTAAGCTGTGAAGGCCTTCCAGTTATCTTGGCTCATCAGCAGTAGGTCAGGAAGCTTCTCGGATGAAACTTCCCTCATCTCAAAGAACAGCTCAACGACTCGTAGAAGGTGTGGGCTGGATCATCTGTCCCACAGCAGTAGCGGCATTTCGACATTTCGGCCTTTCATATCCGGTGCAGGTATGACTGGAATACTCCATGTTGGGATAGGATATGTGGTCCAGTGATCCAGCTCACCGTGCTACCGGGACAACAATGGTCCGAGATGACGGATGATGTCTAAGCTTCGTTGCAGGTTGTCTCCCACCTTTTTTGCCACTTTTTTATGGAGCGTTTTCTCGCTTCGTCCTTGGCGGCCATGGGAGCTGTCCCTCTTTTGATAGCCAGGTATGACGCGGTCCTCTTTTGTCCATCAGGTCTCCCGGTATTAACGGTGCCAGGTAGGTGTCTACCGTGTCCGTGAAAACGGTTCTGTATGCCCAGGTGATTCGAAGAGCGCTGATGTACAGCGCCTTCCACAGCCTTTTACGTTGCGCGGGGTCTTCGATGCCGATACCGAGGCTTGGGCTGCGTGATATCGTCGACAGTAATATTATTACCCGATCCTCCAATATTGGAAAGCTGCTTCCGTCCTACTGGCTTTGTGAATAGCAAGTGGTAAATGGTGTGGGCTGGATCATCCCTTCCACAACAGTAGCGACATTTCGGCATTCGGCCTTCCCTATCCGGTGAAATTGTACCTGGACGACATGTTGGGATAGCCCCTGTGTTGCCTAGTGATCTAGCTTAGCGTGCCCTCAGCTTATGCATAGTCCTAGATGGGGCATGATCCTCTTTTCCTATTCTTCTTTGGTTGTCTCCAACCTTCTTTGCCACTTCTCTACGGTGCATTTCCTCGTTTCGTCTTTGGCGGCCTTGGTAGTTGCCCTTCTCTTGATCGTCAGGTATGTAGCGGTTCTCTATTCGTACAGCCGGTCTCTTGGTATGACCAATGCCACTACCTCTACAGCGTGCGTGGAAATGGTGCGGTAGGTCCGGGTGATGGAAGAGTGCTGTTGTGCAGCGCCCTCCTCAGTCTCTCTATGTTGCGCTGGGTCTTCGATACCTGGATCCATGCTGGGGCTATGTAAATGAGTTGGGCGCTTGACACCGTCGTCAGTAATCTCCTCTTCATCTCATCCAGGCCTCCGTTGCGAAGTAACCTCCCCATGGGTGTCATTTCTGTAAGTTAAGACCTATCTGATAAAAGATGAGACCGGTCTGTTAACTATGGCAACCAATTAAACAATTGCTTCAGCGTTGTTAGTGGCCCACGTTTCGCGAACGCTAGTGTAATATACGTCAACTGTTTGAAGAGAGTGGCCGCTATTAGAAAGTGAAATAGGTTATAATCGTATATATTTCACTAACCTCTGAGATTTGACGTACGGCAGTATTGCAGTAGCTTTAGCGGATCGTGGGGTACTACCTCCGCTGAAACAGTTGTCTATTTGGTTGTCAAGCGTAACATACCGGCCTGATATTAGACCAGTCTGAACTTACAGAATAGACCCCTAGAGCGGCTTTCGCCCATCTGACTTTGTGATTAGCTTCCAGCATAATGTGCGGTGTAGTTACTGTTTGCCTCCTACGTTATCCCCAGATCATCCTAGAAACGGTGAATTATTGTCCAAATGGTCAGATTTGACTGATGTCCTGGATGCCTGCCCTTTGGTGGAGAGCAGGACGACTTGGGTTTGAGGCACCGCGACGGCTAAGCGCCCGCCATCCAGTCCGTCATGTCCTCACGGCTAGTCTAGTTTTATTATGGGTATCCTCTAGGTACCGCCCTCGCGCGACTATCGCTGTGTCATTGATGACGGCCCTCAAGCTATAGGGCGTCGTTTTACGCGACGTTCTAGTGGAGGGGCTTATTTCTCATCCTTGCGGAACCTCGAATTTCGATAGCCCTCCGGTAACCTCGTACTCGACTTCCCGGTCGCTTAGTTACCCTGCGAGTGTACTATTTAGGGCTTCAGGCACCTTTCTTTTTCGTAGTGGCACTAGGGTGTCGTAATACGCGGTTCCAGAAGAGATGACCATGTCCAGATGCTTACGAAAACTCAAATCTCAACAGGCCTCCGGAGTCCTCGTGTGCGACCCTCCAGTCGCTTATGTACCTTGCGTGTATCCTAGTTTGGGCTTCAGGCACCTGTCTCCTTCGTAGTGCCACCAGGAGGGTCACCCATGGTAGCGTGTGAAACGCGTTGGTTACGTCCATCACACAATGCCTTCGTGTCCTCTACGTCCTGGCATTCGCCTCCTAGATGAACTTGCAGACAACCAGGGTGGCATCAGTTGCTGAACTCGAAGACGTACTGCCGTCATGTAGCCCTCCAGATGTTACGATGGCTACGACTCAGTCGCTCTATAATATTGGCTATCTCATTGAGGAAGCACAGGAGGTGGTAGGAGTTTGGATCACTGGCCGGCTTCGCTGGTTTTAAGATTATGACCAACCATGCTGCCATGCGGATGACGCAGCCCACATCATAATTCTAGTGCGATAGGTGGTATCGAGCGGGCCGCGATGATGCTTCAACTTGGGAGGAGGTCGCGACGCCGAGGGGCTTAGGACGTTAATGACAGAAACAGCCACCAGTTGGGAGGCCGTAACGCTCTGACAGTTAAGAGACAGAAATTTAAAGAAGACATCCAACCAAACGACGAACTACGTAACTGAGACACAGAAGAGAACCGACGGACCATCCGAGGCATGATGAGCAAGAAGCAGCCACACAACAAGGAAGCTAAAACCACATATTCCTGAACAGTAGTGATATCAAAAGTACAAGAAGATCTCCACATAAATGACGAACGATGTAACCGAACCAGACAAGAGGCACGACGGAAGGTCTGACGCAAGACGGCACGAGGGGCTTATGCCCTGGTTTCCTAGGAAGCGGTGTCGATAGAAGCGGCCGCTTTTGACGTCACAAATGAAGCATTACGTGTATTAATTCAAATATGATAAACCGGAAAGCGGGATATGAATTATACATTACAGTGGATTATGCTGCTTGAACAAAATAAATGAATATTTACATATACTATACTACACGTTTCTTATAATCTGTAAATGATGTCAAAAATGGCCGCTTTCATCGACATCGCTTCCTAGGAAACCAAGGCTTTAGAGTGCCTCAAATGCGAGCAAGCTCCGAGCGAACGTGTGGCCAGGTTTTAGTCGGTAGGCGAATCCGACACTACCCATGCCCTACCACTTATTGGTGGTGATAAAGCATGGCTAGTGTCGGTGCGGCTGTCTTCAAGATCTCATGAGGAAGCCCATCAGGTCCTGGGGGTTTTCTGCTATGTAAGTTGTTTAGTGCCTGTAGATATCCTCTACCACCAAGCTGGGTATAGTTGTCAATTCTTCGGTGTGAATTTTTTAGGCCACCCACCTTATCGCACGCGGCGAGGGTGTCTATATTTAGGACCTACACTGACCGACCATTCTGCTAGGTTTAATGCAGTAAGGGAAGTAGTTTTGGTTGCTCAGCGTCTCCTCTTCCTTAGCCTAAAGTCTCACCAATACAAATGTGGAAGCCTTAGGACGTGCCAACATGCAAGACTATTCATATCAGACCCAAATACTGTACTGGCACGTTTTTGTGTAAGTCTCTGGAGAGATGACTAAAAAGAGCTTACAGGAATTGTAACATTGTTGTACGCTAAAAAAGCATCTCAATAACATGGGATACGATGTCGAACCACTATCTAGAAGATGCAATCGATAGGAAGAGACACTGGTCCATGTTCTCTGTGAATGTCCCATAGTCAAAAGGCTAGCTATAGTAGCCACCGTCAGGCTAGACTAGACCCCCCCAAAAGCCATTCTTCGGGTTTTCATAACTGTAGGATGGACGGAATAATGTAAATTGGGCATGTATAAAGGTCCTACACATGTGCAGTTTGCAGATGAATCCCCAGCAAACTTTTTGTTAATTCAAATCAACATCATCATCCCACTCGTGATGAGACGATTGCACGCGTAGCGCTTCTGGAGTACTTCTAGCTCGCTGGATTGCCCGGTTGCGTCTCGAAAGGCTCACTCCGCCGCCGTTCCACGGTTACCACCAGCACCACTGTACTCACTCCTTGTGGCTGCATCTGGCTATAAAAGATCTGCACAGAACTAGTATAGACAGAAGAACAGTGTTTCCACTTTTCTTTTTCTCTGACCGAACAATATCGGTTGTACCTAGTGTTCGCTCAGGTTTCCCTCTGCCCAAGCCCAGTAGACGTCGTCGTGTTTACCGTTGGTGTCTGCTGGCATTCCTGCTCCTGCCGTACCTCCAACCGAACCCGCAGCCGCACTGCCGTACTACAGTATTGCCGTAGGAGATTTATCGATAGTGCAGCGCAAGAAGGGCCAATCTGCTTTTTTAACAGAACGTCTAAAATGGTTTAAAGGACTTAATTCTAATATCTAACTTTTAACTATTGCGAAATGAAAAATTGAGGGATTGGCCCTTTTAGTTTTGTTTATTAAGTCCTTTAAATCAGTTTGCACTCTTTGTTAGCAAATTGTCCCTTGCGCTACACCGTCAATATGTTTGCTAACTTGAATTTATTTTATTTTTGGATTATTCTTGGTTTACTTAAAATGTTGCTTATTTATGAATATATTTTAATTTCTGTTACATTTTGTTTATTTCATTTGTGGCACCCCTAGCCCACCACGTCACATCCTTTGGCCCCTCCGTCTCAAACGAGCAGTGGCGCTTGTTGTTATCGGGCTCGGTCAGAATGATCCAAGTCCTTGAGGGCTACTTGGATACGCGAGCCTGCAAACTGGTGTTCTAGGATTTTCCTTTTGGCTAGGGTGGACAGCCTCTGCGCCTCCACTAGTACTGCCTTTGTCCCGTTCGCCTCTATTATAGTCCTGAGATAGACCTAGACTACCAGCACCATCGTAGGTGGTTTTCCTAATCTTATCTTTGCTGGTAGTATCACACACTATATAGTTCGTGAGTCGCTCGGCATTATCGACTGAGTCCACGCAGGGTGGTGCGACATCATATGGTCACTCCAGCCTCTTCCAGACTTAGTCTCGAGTTAAGTGACTACGTATCCGGTTTTTCTTTTGCGGCCGTTAGACATTGCTCTGCACTCCGCAACAATTAATATGATCACGTCAGTGTCCGGGGTTGTTTTACCTCCCTCCCACTTTACCACGACTACTGTCTGGAAGGTTTCTTTCATTATCACGACTGCTTCCTCCTAGCTGGCTTCCCCATCGAATTAGCCCCGTATCCTCTCTACTGCCTCTTCCCTTGCCTCCACCCTTACCGCTATGGGTGTTTGTATTATTGGACTGTTGGCTGGCCGGTTGATCCAGGTGATCCATCTTGCATGTGACTCATCAACTGAGGAATTTTGCTATCTAGGAAGTATTATAGATAAGGATGGAGCATCCGGAAATGACATCAATGGAAAGATAAGTATCGCGCAGTGTGCCTTCAACCAACTTAAAAGAAAACTCTTCACAAATATCACAGAAAATAAAAATAAGGCTATTCAATAGTAACGTTCTCAGTATCGTACTATATATATATATATATATATATATATATATATATATATATATATATATATATATATTAGATTAATATGCATCTGATGATTCCCAAAAAGTGGCAATTTTAGCCTTGTATATACATACATATATAACAATATTTGTGTTGTGATAACAACGAGCGACGAGGTGTGAACTACAGCAGATTGCCAAGTGAAAGATGCGTGATTATTGATTCGATTTATTAGCGGTTATATTGTAATTACAATTTTTTGATTGATGAAGGATTTAGATCGCTATACGCTCGGGGAGATATTCATTATTAGTTTTAGTAGTAACGCAAGTTGATATTAAGTCATAATTAGAATATTTTTGAGTTTTTTTAACTGATGTTGTTAATTCTATATTAGGGATTATAATCTAAATCTCATTGTTTGACAGTGTACTGTATTACAGCTTCTCTAGTTATGGACGGTAAATTTTTTTGAAGAATACACTGTTTTACTTTAAAACACTTTATTATACAGCGAGAGACATATTACTCGTTTCCCTTACAGGGTAAAACTCTTCGTCTCAGACGATATTATCTTCCCACGTATCATACCCTCTTAAGGGTTGCAAATATATATATATATATATATATATATATATATATATATATATATATATATACATATATAAATTGTAGTTTAGAGGTAGTTGACTTTGCAGCACTTGTTAAAGATAGGGCTACGCGGTAAAGGAAACTAAAACTAAACAAACTACTGCCGGTTAAAGAGAAAATTATTATGAATGATTTGCAGCATTTATACTAGATACTAGTATCTATTTCCAAGGTAGTACTATTACTACCGTACTATTATCTATTTAAAAGGCTACAAAAGCAACTAAACTAATAATCGGGAAAATGCATGTTGCGAAATGACGTGTGGACAGTATTGAAACTCCTTTTTTCCTCGCGAATGCAACTTTCTATCTACAGATAAAAGTTTATCGCCATCTGGCGTTAGCCAAGTTCATTAATAATGCACACCCATATGGTAATAAACTTTAATATACTCAGCCAGACTGAATGTGATCATAGGTGAAACCATACCAGGTGAAACTTTCTTCTCACGAGATAAAGTTGCATTACTTTCTACATAAACCAATTGGGATTTTGTGAATGCATCCTCAATAGCTGAACTGCACTGATGAGACCTAATAAGATCGAAATCTATATTTGTAGATTGCTAAGACATTTGTAATTTTTAAAATATTTAAGGGTGAGTGAAATGTTTACGGTTTTCCCGAATATAATTGAATGGGCAACTCAAATTGTCAAACTGGATTGCACAATATGTCCTAGTTTAATAGTTACAACCCATTCAAGTTGTTAACTCTTTTTAAATAGTAAATTACGATAGAAATATCCTTGTATTTTTTAAAGGGTGAGTGGAATGTTTAAGGATTTTCCCGAATGTAATTGAATGGGGAACTCAAATTTTCAACCCGGATTGCACAATATGCACTAGTTTAATTATGACAACCCTTTAAACTTATGAAAGACACGCTTATAATATTTCTTCCTAATTTTTCTTTTTATAATTGAACGACATTCAATACTGCCCACATGCAATTTCCCAACAATGTTCCTCTTTAACTTTGCATGCAATGTATATGCATTCAATTAACAAATATTATTCATATATGACGCTAATGGTTACATTTCATCCGTAAACAACAACAAAAGTCTTTCCCTAACATGTTTACACAGTTAATCTTCCCCACCCAACTGCAAACCGCACATAATTTGTTATTTCAACTTCCGCCCATCACAAACGTGTTTTCATTAAAAACACTGCCTCGTTTTAAAAAGAAACCACCACCATAATTTAGTTTCTAACTCACCTGTCAGCCGCCCCCGTAGTAGCCCCCAGGCCGCGACGACAATTACAGCGTCCAGCAAAAACATCCTCGGCAATTAGAAGTCCTGCGGATAACAAGCCCAATCAGTTGCGATTTGATGGACACGGTGCAAATGCGGAGGAGGATGTTTTATATTGCGACTACACAAATAATTCGCGCTCGTTAACGGCCATGTTTTGCTTGCGGCGGATAAATAAGCCGAATTTACGCAGACGAGAAATTTTTTTCGCGGTTTTTTTTTAATGGGCCCGCAATTAACGCCGCGTGAATAAACCATGTCTGGTTTAGTTGCAAGTGCTGAAATAATATATATGCGGGGTAATTGATGAATGAAATGTAAACGGGCTGTTGCTCAGTGGAAATAATATTGGTTTTATTTTGTCGCTTTTAAGTAAATTATCTTCGCAAAAATTTTTTATACGTGTTGCTGTATACATAATAATTACTTTATATACTTATACACAGGACCGGTTCTTATTAACAGCGACCTATATATGAATTGATATTGGATTATATTTTCTTTGATTTCTATATCCTGAAAAATTATAAATATATATTATTTATAATTTTTCAGGATATAGAAATCAAAGAAAATATAATCCAATAGCAATTCATATATAGGTCGCTGTTAATAAAAAAAAAAACTTAATACTACTATATTTACTACTGTTTAATATCAGCTGTTATGCTTGTTGCTCTTACAAGTTTTCCGAATGTAAAACGAAAATAACCCACCCCAAGTCGCCCCCCAATTTTGGCCGCCACTGCTTATAAACTAAAATGATATTAGAGGCAGAATTTGATTGGATGAGGTGTCTACTATGTGGTAATTCATTATCAATAAATTAGTTGTAAACGCATGAATTTTTATACATGTGTAAAATTTCGTTTACCGCAACGTTACCACGCTTATTGTGAATGTCCCTTAAGTGTTTTATGTGCTCTCTAACCAAAATTAGCATTTAAAACGCCGATTAACGTTTAACAGAACATAATGAGAACATGCGTTAATTACTAATTAAATTGGTAATATATAATACAAAAAATTCTGTATTACTAATTGTATTCAAGTTTTTTTTTCTAATAGTAATTTTCTGGCAATAAAGACAAACACATTTTCATAGCAGCTCGACGTTTACTTGTGAATTCAAGACAAGTTTCACTATGTTTACCCTGGCTGCGCTAAATTTCACACGTTCTTCACAAATTTTTACGACCGCCCGACCTCTCAGCAGCCGCCCCCCGCTTCACGCCCGCCCCGGACAATGTTCGGCGTTTTTTAGAGCCCACTTAACGGCCTAGTGTAAATGTGGATTTACGACTGTTTACACGATTACGTAAAGAAATGATGTGTAATAATTGAGGACGGCGAATTAGCTCTACACGTTTCAACAGAGATATATAGAAAATTTAAAACTTTTGTAGAAAATATTAATTACAACAATATTTTCGTACTACTAATAATTTTTATTTCGATAATTGCACGCCTTTCTGCAGAAAGGACCCAATCCGCAAAATATTTTTGTTTCTCTTATTTTTATACACAAGGTAAACAATTTAACTTAACGAAATAAATAAAATACAACTCTAAAACTTTAGAAGACCAAAATTAATCTGAGATGAATAGATAATTTTTAAAACATATATAAGTATGAACCCACCTCTTAGCAATCTACATATCTAGATTTCGGTCTTATTAGATCTCGAGTGGTTATATACAAAAATTATACAACTAACCCTATAGGAGAAAAGTTAAACGCCATCTAACGGCACTATATCAATTAGCAATGCACACCCATATGGTAATAACCACATATAAAATTGGCTTTGTGCTGATATCTCAAGTACTCTGTTGGAATATTATTCCATTACTACCCGGTGATCCTGATGGCATGAGCATGTTGACGGTTATTACCATAAGGGTGTGCATTGCTAATTAGTGTGGTGCCGCCAGATGGCGTTTAATTTTCCTCCTAGGCGGTTAGTTGCATAATTTTAGATAATTTTTAGTTTCTGTAAATCTTTGAACCCTTTTTTTTCTCAAATTTAATATTAGGTGAGTTGGTTGCTTTCTGCAGAAAGGCCTTCCAATTTAACAATTAATAAAATGTATGCATTGATTTTCTTATACAGAATTAGTTCTAAAATAGGAATATACATTAATTTTGGTTATACTTTTGTGTGTTTAGAAATTATATCACTTCAAATTCAACTAATTGTTTTATCATTATATCAGCAGCCATATTTTTGAAGAAAAAAAAACAGATATATTTTTTGAATTCATGACAACACATGATTCAATTGATTTTCTCCTAGCTAAAGGGCGTGAATTGTGAGAAGTTACAGTGAAGCGGCCAGTTGGAAAGAGTGATGGTGGCGGCGTTGGTGAGGAAGAAGAGTAGAAGTCAGAGGGGTAGTTAGTTTGACGAGAAGTGTAAGATGAAGAAGACGAGGTGGCGCAAGGAAATGGCGAATTTGAAGTACGGCAGATGTGCCGTGGATACGACCAATTAGGCAAAGAAGGAGTTCGAGAGAACGTGCGAAAGGAAACAAATAAACAAGGTGCAGATAATGGAAAAGAGATTGAGGGAGTGTGTACGGGAGAAAGTGCTGTGGAGAAGAAAGGAGAAGCAAGGCAAAGTGTACATGTAGAGCTAGCAGAGTGGGAGAGGAGCTGCAAGTAGAGGGGTCTGAGGTAGAGCTAGGCAGTCCGAGACAGGTGAATAGACGGGAGACCTTCTCGTGGGAAGAACTGGAAGAGGCCCTGCGACAGCTGAAACTGGAAAAGGCGGCAGGAGAAGATGGGCTGAAGGCAGAGGCGTTCAAAAAGCTACCGGAGGAAGGAAGCAAGAAGTTGCGGCAGATTATTAATAGGGTGTGGAGTGGAGAGGATGAGGTGCCGGAAGAGTGACGTGTGGAGATGGTGGTCCTGGTGCATAAAGGGGCCTCTGACGTAAAGAAGTATAGGGGGATCACTATTATGAGTGCGGCATATACATTTATGATCATAATGGTGAAAAACAGAATGGATAGGGAAGTTGGACGAAAAGGGCTGCTGCCAGAATGCCAGGATGGGTTGAGAAAGAGGAGAGACACGAGGGAGCAGATTCTCACGCTAGCGGGAGTGGTAGAGGAAGCGCTGGAATGCAAAGGGAGAGAGTGCGGTGTTTGTGGATCTAAATGCGGCGTATGACTCAGTTCCTAGAGGAAAACTGGTGGAGTGTATGGATAGATTGGTAATGGAATAGGAAGGAGTAGAGTGGGTGAGGAGGATAATCTTTCTTCCTAATTGTATAAAGTGATAAAGTGTGTAAAGATGTATAAAGAGTCGTGGGCAAAAGCAAGAGTTAATTAAGAAATATCGAAGAAATTCAGGCTCAATGTGGGGATAAGGCAGGGGTGCCCATTGAGCCCCCTCCTGGTTACACTGTTGGAGGAAACGCTGAGGAAAGGAGAGGCAGGAGGGGTCGTGGTGGGTAGAAACAAGGTGTGGATGTTGGCGAATGCAGAAGACGTAGTGTTGGTGGCGAAGAGAGTGGAAGAGATGCAAGAGATGTTGGAAAGAATAGGAAGGTACCTGGATAGGAGGGGGCTAGTGGTGAATGTGGAAAAGACCAAATTGATGTTATTTATGAATAGAAAGAGGAGGGGTAGAGTAGAAGAGCTGAAATGGAAGGGATGTATGATTGAGAGAGCAATGCAATGCAGGCGAAAGCGAGAATGGCTGGGGGGGATTGCGAGCAGAAAATGGGGGAGTTTGCAATGGCGTGCAAGATTTGGGATGCGTGTGCAAAACCTATACTGTTTTATGGAGTGGAAGTGTGTTGATTGTGTGAATGGGATGTAATAGAAAGGGAGCATGATTGGTTCCTGAAGAGTCTAGGTCTCGAAAGGTCGACACCGAGGGCAGTGCTGTTGCAGGACACACCCAACCCGCATGAGTATGTGGTGGGAGTCGTGTATGAGGGTTGTGAAATATGAGGAAAGATTGTAGGATTTGGGCGAGGAAAGACTGGTGCGGGAAATGTGGATGAGATGTAAGAGTAGAACGAAGAGTGGATGGAGAAAGAATACAGCAAGGATGCATGAAAGAGTGGGGATGTCCGAGGTGTTGGCAGAGGAGAAGCTACGAAAAAGGGAAAGCTTATGAACTGAGGTAAGTAAGAGATTAAGGGATATTGAGTGGCAAGATAGGCAAGTGGCTGAGAGCTCATACAACCCTGGTTACGTAGAGTGGCAAGCGTAGGGGAAACTCCCAATTTACTTAGCCAGAGAATTATTTGTATATTTAATTTTATTGTTTTTGGTGGAGTTCTGTACAGCAGAGATGTTTAAATTGTGTGCGTTGGCTATGCCTAATAAAGGTCTTTTTTTAAATTTTCTTATACAGAAATAGCTTGATGTATAGAACACCGCGATTTCATTACATTCACCACCGACTCTCCGAAGACAACACAACCAACCAATATCACCGAGCTATAGCAGCTAGAGCAAATACGTACAAGTTAAAATATATTTATTGTAGAATGATTAACAACTATTTGAAGTGAGAGCTAGCTCCTATAGCTGGGCAATGTTGGATGGTTGTGTTGTCTTTAGAGAGTCGGTGTAGGTTGAGTGTTGTTGACAGAATGATGAATAATGATCGTTTGGAAATCTGGTACTGGTTTTATAATCTCGGTACTATTAGTTGAAGGTCGAAGTCCAAGGTCCAAGGGAATCTTTAAAAGACTGAAATAGTACAACTTACCCGCGAAGAGGGAAGTTAAACGCCATCTGGCGGCACCACATCAATTAGCAATGCACACCCATATGGTAATAACCGTCAACATGCTCATGTCTTCAGTATCACCGGGTAGTGCCCTTTAGAGAATAATATTCCAACAGAGTGCTTGAGATATCAGCACAAGGCCAATCGTATAAAACATATATAAGTGTGAACCCACCTCTTAGCAATCTACATACCTAGATTTTGATCTTATTAGATCTCGTCAGTGTAGCTCAGCTAATGAGGATGAATTCACATTTCAGATATTGTGTGAATTCATCCTCACTAGCTGAGCTACACTGACGAGATCTAATAAGATCGAAATCTAGGTATATAGATTGCTAAGAGGTGGGTTCACACTTATATATGTTTTAAAAGACAAGGGCCGGCAACATGGACAGCTCAGACTCGGAGGAATGAAACAAAGCTCAAGCCACCAAGAGGAAAACTTCCTCGCCTCCGGAAGGAGGGGACGGGAAGGCTGAACAAGCAGGGGCAAGGACTACATCAACTGACTAGCAGCGCGGACGAGGACGAGTACCAAGAGGCCGACACACAGTTAGCGGTCGTGCTAAGGTTGACTGGCACATTAGTATCCACGTGAAATATACCCAAGGACGCGGAAATACTTATACGAGAGATATATGAGTGGGCCTTCGGAAATTCTGGAACCCCGATACAATTCCCCAAGAACGCTAAGGCAGAACTAAGGCGCCAGCTTGAAGAACTGAGGACCGAAAAAGCAAAATGAAACAGGGAAATGGAGAAAATGAGAGCAGAAATGAAGGAGATGGAGGCAGCAACCCAAGCAGACCCCATTTTAGAGAAGATAGAACCACCGGAAGAGGCAACAGCCAGAATAAGGAGCGCCATCAAAAGGTATCGCACTTACAAAAAGGCGGTTGCGACATAAGGCCCAATTCACACATAGGAGGCGGAAGAGGCGACGGCGCGTTGCCGGTGGGGCGAGAGGCACAACGCTTTCACGCCCACTCTATATAAACATATGGTACAATGCCCATTTAGGTGACGAGGGGCGGACATTTGCCTCGTGTCTCTCGTCGTACCGGCACCGCATCTTAGGCCCAATTCACATATAAGCGGCGTCGGGCGCAGGCGCGGTGTAGGCGAGGCGCAGGCGCGACGTCGCACAGGCGATTCTGATCTCCATATGCAATGAAGGGGTGGACATTACACCTTATGTTTACATAGAGGCGGCGTGGAAGAGTTTTACCTCTTCGTCTACCGTGTCTTAGGCGAAGAGGCGAAGACGCGGTGGCGGTGCGGCTAGAGACATAAAGCAAATGCCCGCACCTCGACACCTAAGTGGACATTGCACCACATGTTTATATAGAGGGGGCTTGAAGCGTCGTGCCTCTCGCAGCGCCAGCACCGCGTCTTCGCCTAAGACACGGTAGGCGAAGAGGCATAACTCTTCTAAGCCGCCTCTATGTAAACATAACGTGCAATGTCCACCACTTCACTGCATATGGACATCACAATCGCCTGTGCAACGTTGCGCCTGCGCTTCGCCTACACCGTGCCTGCGTCCGACGCCGCTTATGTGTGAATTGGGCCTTAGCCTGAGACACGGTGGCTGCGAGGCGAGAGGCACAACTCTTCCACACGGCCTCTATGTAAACATATGGTGCAATGTCCACCCCTTCACTGTATATGGACATCACAATCGCCTGTGCGACGTCGCGCCTGCACCTCGCCTACACCGAGCCCGACGCCGCTTATGTGTGAATTGGGCCTTACATGAGAACTAGCCCGAGGGCACCTTCCTAAACGTGAAAATGACGGGGAGAGAGACTACAAAATGGCCACCATGCGTAGAGGTGGTCAAATACATCGTGCTACCACCGTGCAGAGCTGTGACAAGTGGCCGATAAAAGAAAACCGGCAGACTAATAGAGGAACTCGCGAGTCTAAATTCGAATGTGGGGTACGTGGCTACAACACCACAGAAGTGCACCTCGCGGAAGGCCCAGAGGCCGAGTTCACCCACTACATTGTATGTGATACCACACCAACGAGCTTAGCCTAAAGGAGAGCACCTGCCGAGGCATTCAGAAAATAAGATCAATCGCGGAGGCGAATGAAACAAAGGAGCTGCTGGCAATCCAGACCCCCAGGCTACAAGCACACGTTTTAAGGAAGATGGCCGAGTTTATCTTAGTAGGCTCAAGAGTACAAGCGACAGTATGGGACTTTGAAGGACACCGCACACCGAGCAGCCCCCAGGGAACAGCCACCGAGGCAAAACCTAAAGTAAGGAAGGAAGAGACAATCCTGATAAAGTTTGCCCGAAGTACAGAGAAACGCAGACCTAGTCCGGCGGATCCGGGACATCGACAGCGGGGACAACAACGTCTCTTGACTAGAAAGAACAAACAAAGGCAACGTCAAGATCAGGGTGAGTGGCAGTGGCGCGCCAAAGTGAAGGAACTGTGTGACGCCATCAAGACAAGGGAACCGGACACCGAGGCCAGAGTCAGGAGGTCCGGCGTAACCTTGCACATAAGGGGTCTATTGAGAACGAGAACCGAGGTCGAGACGGCTATCCAGAAGGCAACAAATTGCGGAGAAAAGTACTGGATAGGCGAGCCGAGACCGGCTCGAAATGGGACAAGCAACATAATGGTTACAACAACCGAGAGAGGTATCGATGAACTTGTATGAACGAAGATAAAAGTTATGGTCCAATCAGAGCCATTAGGCGAGAAGAGCTACCGCAGGGCTGCAGCCGTTACTGGCTGGACGCCCACCGGGCCCGCAAGTGCAGCGAGGAAGACCTATGAAACCTGTGCCTGAGATGTGACGAAGAAGGCCACTAGGTTAGTCAATGCAAGTAGCCAACCACCTACTGCGCGATCTTCAAGGCAGAAGGCCATGCAGCAGGGTATCCCCGATGCCCGATCAAAGAAGAGTAACGGATGAGGCTAGGCCAAGACCAGAGGCGGTGGCAGAGGGGGGCAACCCCCCCGCAACTTAGGAGCCAAAAGAAAAAATACAGCCCCGAACACCTCGGGGTCCTAGGCCTAGGCCCAGGCAGCACGTGGAGCGTTTAGCTGTGCCTCGGCAGGCGCCCCGTCAGAATGACGGTCGAAAGATGATACTGCCCATGCTCTCTGATTAGAGCACGGGCGTCTCTAGAAGATTCCTCCTCACGGGAGGCATCGGCGACCTCCTTGCCCGACCAAAAGAAGTGCAAGGGATGAGGCTAGACCAAGACCAGAGGTGATGGCAGAGGGGGGCATTCCCTGCAACTTAGGGGCCAATAAAAAGAATACATAAGAGAACTAGGGTGGGTAAAAACAACCCCGAACACCTGAGGATCCTAGCCCTAGGCCCAGGCTGCGCGTGGAGCGCTTATCAGTGACTCGGTAGAATGACGGGGGGAAGCCGATACTGCCCATGCTCTCTGATTAGAGCACGGGCGTCTCTAGAAGATTTCTCCTCACGGGAGGCATCGGAGACCCCCTTGCCTGACCAAAAGAAGTGCAAGGGATGAGGCTATGCCAAGACCAGAGGCGATGGTAGAGAGGGGCATTCCCTGCAACTTGGGGGCCAAAAATGGAATACATAAGAGAACTAGGGTGGGTAAAAAAACAACCCCCACCCCGGAATCCTAGCCCTAGGTCCAGGCAGCGCGTGGAGCCTCGGTAGGCGCCCCGTCAGAATGACAGGGGGAAGCCGATACTTCCCATGCTCTCTGATTAGAGTATGGGCGCCTTTAGAAGATTCCTCCTCATGGGAAAAAAAGAAACCAGCCTTGCTTTCGATTGTATCTCATGCTCGCAATTCCCACATATCCACTCCATACCATATTGGTTTCATACACGCATCCTATATTTTACACGCTATTACTAGGTTACCATCCCACCACTGAGAGGTAGTGATTTTCTCTTCGCCATTCCCCAAGCCATTCTTGCCTCTGCTTGCACCTACTCCAAATGCTTTCTAAACCTATCTCTGTTGCCAATCTAAAAGCCAAACTGCTTATGGCAATTCACTCGCTCAATCACTATTTTCTTCCATGTCAACTCTTCTACTCTACCTATCCTACCCTTATTGCTAAACATCATCCATTTAGTTTCCTTCTACATTCATTACAAACGCCTTTTTTTCAAGGTATCTTCTCATTATTTCTAACAACTTTTGTATCTCTTCCACTCTCTTGGCTACAAGCACTATATCATCCGTCTATGCTATCATCCATACTTTGGTTCTTCCTTCTACTATCCCTCTCCAATTGCAGCCACGGCCCGCCTTAACTTATCTAGAACTAATCTGAAATTATTGACAAACATCCTAACTGACCACACCTACACACGATGGGTCTGGTGAACAGCCCGTTATGTAGAGGGTGCAATGAAGAACTAGAAACAGCAGAGCATGTAATATGCCTCTGCTTAGCTCTAGTAAACACTAGGCATCTAATACTAGGGGATTATTGGATATATGGTCAGCATTGGCAGCTCCTCACCCGCCAGAGTTTTGCAGCTTGCACGCAAAATTGACTGGTGGGACGAGTGAGCAGCCTTAAAGGGAGGTTTCACAATGGGCCCATTTTGAGGCCTAAGTGTCTGTAGCTATGCTACCCTCCAGCCAACTATCCAGAACTATCCAGAACTCCTCTCCTTAACACGTCCTCCAATTCACTTATGGCAGATTGAACAGGAGAGGGCTTAGATGGCGTCCTTATTCTCACATTTATTCTAAATTTCCCCTATTCTTCTCTATTCACTTTCGCTTTTACCCATGACTATTTATATATCCTTTTCAGCCATTCCACCCCTAAGCTTTCCATACACTCCACTATCTAACCTCTAGAAACTGAGTCATTTCCTCCGCCATCCTCACTATTGTGAAAATGTACTCCCTCGTGCCTCTTCCCTTTCTAAACCCACGCTGACTTTCCTGCAGCAACACTCTTCTGTCCACTTCACCTTCCAGTCTGGTTTTCGCCACTCATCATATCCTGCACTCATTACAGTGATTCGTCTATATTTTCAGCTCCGAGTCTACGCGCCATTCATCCGGCAGCTTCACCGTTCCACTACACACCCTATTGATGTATGTTCGCATTTCTCCCTTCCCTCCACTGGCAACCTCTTGTATTTTCAACTGACCCATCGCCAACTCATTCCGAGAGAAATTCTCACATCCTACCACCTGTCTCGGACTAGGGTTGCAAACTATTCTTGATTCAAAAGAAGGAGAGCAGGGTTAGGTTAGGTTAGGTTAGAGGTAGTTGCGCGGGTATGGGCAGGAGAAGGCAGTATACACCAACATCCTGAGGCTTGCAAAAGGACGACTGGCTCACCAGGCAAGGGCCACGATTGGGTTGAATCATTCGTTTCGAATGTATTCGTTTAACTATCAAAATGCGGAGAATTTCCGGTTTGAATTCTCTCAATGATGGAATTTTGTTTTATTAGTGCTAGTAACCCGAAATTCCATATTTTTACGAGTTCACATCGATAATTGTCCGTATTTTGCCTAGCGCCTTCAGGCGATCCTGTGAGTGGACTACTGACTACCGACCCATCCACGAAACCCCGAGAACTGAGACAAAGGGCTAAGAGTCCAAACTTTTAAAACGAAAAGGAGACTCAAGGCACCACTGCATACCATCAATAAAGGGTACAATTTTTACTCTGGTATAAAAGTATGATTATTATAGAAACATGGGTACTTACTAAATACATGTATTTTATAATTTATGAAGTATCATAATATTTCGATTGCTTTTCTTATACAAAATTAGTTCTAAACTCGTAATACAAACTAATCTTAGGTTTAGATGCAAAAGGTTTAGGTCTGCAGGGATTTTAAATCATACAATGGAAAAATAACGTTTCATAATTGATTTTCAAGACGTAGTAGTAATGTATAGCAAAAATTCATGTATTTTGGCAACACATTTCTACGTTTTGAACATCAATTATGAAACGTTATTTTCCCATTGTATGATTTAAAATCCCTGCAGACCTAAACCGTTTGCATCTAAATCAAGGATTAGTTTGTATTACGTGCCGGTGTTTGTAATAATATTTTTAATCCAATCGTACTGTTTGCTTATCCGATTTGAAAATAAATACGTTCTAGTTTCGCGCAACCGAGGCGCAGTTTATTCGCGGCAAATGTGAGCAGCGCGTTTCATCAAAAGAAAATCCCCATTGCACACAAAATCCTAGTTGGTCGGCTCGTTATTAATTAGGTCGGGGTAATCGCGAAACGTCGATTTGGGGAAAACAAATTAATTTTCTGCTGACCCTCGCTGAGCTTTCTTATGTTTTTCTCTGCAGTAAGCTGTTTTATAGTTATAAGAAAATATTTGGCTGACACGGAAATTATACGATTATATTCACTCAATTAAGCTTTTGTAGCATTGAGGTCTTTTAAATCCTGTTAAAACCCCCAAAAATGTTGAATACAATTCAACTTTTTAAGGTTTTAAAAAATACAGTTAACTATTCTTATCATTTATTTTGTTTTAACCCTTTCAGTCCTGGATTTTTAAATTTGAAAGTATATTGTTTGTTTATTAATTATTATTACGCTTGTAAAAAACAAAAAAAATACTGAGATCACCAGCATCACAAAGAAGATTAGAAGAAACAGAAAAAAATTACAACGGTGAAACGAACATTGACAAAGATACAATGGAAGAACTAAAACAAATGATTATAGAACTAATGAGGAAGATGGAAGAAAACATGTCACAAATAAAACAGGAAATAAAAGAGATGAAGACCGAAATGAACAATAAGGAAGAAACATGGAAAGAAGAAAAGAGAACATTGGAAGTCAGAATAGAAAAACTAGAAAATAAAGCAGAAATTGAAGAGAAGAGAAGAAGAAAAATTAACATAGCAATAAGAGGTCTAGACAAGATAGATAACATAGAAGAGGTAAGATCACTCATCAAAGAGAAACTGGAAGTGGAGACAGGGGTTAACAAAATTCAAAAAATAAACACAGGCCCTGAACGAAATATAATAATAGTGGAAATCCCAAGCTGGGAAGAAAAACAAAAAATAATGAAAGCAAAATATAAACTGAGAAATACAACGATATATATAGACGACGATCTAACGGAAGAGGAGAGAAAAATACAAAGAGAGATAATAAACATAGCAAAATTGGAAAAAGAAAAAGGAAAACACGTAAAAATAGGACATAGAAAGATAATAGTAGACAATGAAATATACATATGGGATAAAAAGGAGAAAGGAGTCGTAGCCAAAGATAATGGGGTGAAAGTAACCAATCCAAAAAACTACTAGCAAAAGAGAAAACGGACGGAAGCAAAAATACAAAGAATACAGCGAGGAAAGGGACAACGAACATAAGAAAGAAGAACAAACACATAATAAATGGAAACGAAGAAAAGAGTACAGTAAAAAAAAGAGAAATATGGAAAATTGGGACTTGGAATATCAGGAGTATAAATGGAAAGGAAAAAGAGCTGGAAGAAGAATATGAGAAAGCTGAACTAGACTTCTTAGTGGTAACATAAACAAAAAAGAAGGGGAAGGGAGAGTACAAAATGGACAAGGAACATATATTCATATATAGCGGTGTAGATACTAATCGGAGAGCCGCAGCAGGGGTAGGATGTATAGTGCATAAAAAACTGAAATCGAATATATATAAATGGGATGCAATTACGGAGAGGATTTTGTCTATCGAAGTTAGAGATCAAAGAAACGGCTACCATAAAACTATCATAGCAGTGTATGGACCAAACAAAGATGATACTGCGTGCAACAAAGAAACATTCTGGGAGCAGCTCAACGAAACAACAGAAAAAGCCAAAGGAGAAGTGTACGTGGCGGGAGACTTCAACAGCAGAATTGGCAACGAAGTAAAAGATAATGACGCGATGAGAGGAAGATATGGAGAAGGCGTACTCAACGAAAATGGTAAGAAAATGCTAGATTATTGTAGAATGAATAATCTAGTAATAACGAATACACTATTCAAACACAAGGACATACACAAATACACCAGGGAAGTGATAAGCAGGAACGAACAATCTATAATAGACTATGTACTAGCAGAACAAGGGAAAAGGAGCAAAATAATAAACACAAGAGTAAAGAGAAGTTACGAAATTGGAAGTGATCATTATCTAGTAGAGACGAAAATAAAGGAAGACTACCAAGATAGCGATAAAAAAAAGCAGAGACCAAATATAGCAATAAACTACAACAAGATAAGAACATACAAACTAAGGGAAAAAGAAATAGCAAAAATCTATAAAGAGAAAATAGAGGATAAATTAGTAAAGGGCAACTATAGACAAGAAGTAGAGGAAATGTGGAATAAATTAAAGAAAAATATACTGGAGACAGCACAAGAGACATGTGGGACAAAGCAAAACATAAACAAGAAGCAGCAGACAGCATGGTGGTCGCAGGACATAAGAGAGAAAATAAAGGAAAAGAAAAAAGGATGGCAAAGATACCTAAATGACAAAAATAGGAAAAACTACGAAGAATACAGTTTAAAGAGGAAAATAGTAAAAGATAAGGTCAGAATAGCAAAGAGCAGGGAATGAGGAAAGTTCGGAGAGACAATGGAGAAAAATGCAAAGGAAAACCAAAAATTATTCTATA
Source organism: Lordithon lunulatus (assembly GCA_963942505.1). Lineage (NCBI taxonomy): Eukaryota > Metazoa > Arthropoda > Insecta > Coleoptera > Staphylinidae > Lordithon > Lordithon lunulatus. Next base: position 11,647,888 of record OZ012675.1, read on the forward strand.
AAACACTAAAACTAAACAGAACAGAAAAAGGACAAGAAGTAACTTATATACAAGACAATCAAGGAATATTGCTGAAGGACAACGAAAAAATACTGGAAAGATGGAAAGAATATTTTGAAGACTTACTATCACAAAATGGTGGAAATGAACAGAAGACAAGAGACCAGAACGACTCGGAAACAGATATAGAGATGATCAATGGAAAAGAAATACTAGAGATAATAAGGGAAATGAAAATAGGGAAATTACCAGGACAAGACCAGATCACAACGGAAATGATTAAACATATGGGACCTGCAGGTAACGAAATACTACTAAAATTAATAAACGAAATATGGAGGACGAATAAAATACCCAAAGATTGTCAAGTATCGTTAATCGTACCGATACACAAGAAAGGCGATAAGACAAAATGTTCAAACTATAGGGGTATAACACTCATAAGCATAGGTATGAAGATCTTAGAAAAAAACAATTAACAAAAGAATACAAGCAAAAATAGAGCAGACGCTAGAAGAATCGCAATGTGGATTTAGGAAAGGAAGATCCACACAGGACAACATTTTCACAATAAAACAAATCACAGAAAAAGAATTGCAAATGATAAAAACACATACCTAGGATTCATCGACCTGGAAAAAGCATTCGACATGATACCAAGAAATAAATTATGGAAAATCCTGGAAGAGAGAGGTGTAGAAAGAAAGACAGTCAAATTAATACAAAACATATACAATAACAACACCAATGCAATAATACACAAGGGACAAACATCAAGAACATTTCAGACAACCACTGGACTAAGACAAGGAGGCGGGCTCAGTCCTACATTATTTAACATATACATGGATGAAATAAAGAAGAGCATGAAACCAGAAACCAAAAAAGCAAACATAGGGTACAAAAACATGCAAGTTGTAAAAATATCGGAAGGAGCATTCGCTGATGATGTCGTAGTGATAGCAGAAAATGAAGGTAATCTGCAGCACAACCTTAGTGTATGGAACAGACACCTAGAAAAGTATAACATGAAAATGAACTATAACAAAACAAAAGTGATGGTAATAGGAAACCGGAAAGAACAAATAAATATAAAGATAGAACAACACACAATAGAACAAGTAGAAGAATTCAAATACCTGGGAGTAGCACTGACAGAAGACGGAAAAATGGAAGACGAACTTAGTAACAGAATAAGCAACACAGCTAAAACATACCACGCATTGAGCAATATACTGATTAACAAGAAAGAGATCAGCAAAAGGACAAAAATAAATATATATATAAAAGCATATATAGACCTATACTGACATATGGAAGCGAGACGTGGAAGCTAACGAAGAGGGACAAAAGTAGAATACAGGCAATGGAAATGAAATATCTCAGAGGAGTAAAACAAGTTGCGAGAGGAGACAGAATAAGAAATGATGACATCAGAGAAGAACTGGGAATTGAAGCTGTAGATAAGTATATAGAAAAGAAACAACTAAACTGGTGGGGTCATTTAATTAGGATGGACAAAAAGAATCAAACAAAACAGGTATGGGAAGCAAGAACTGAAAATAAAAGAAGAAGAGGTAGACCAGGAAAAGTGTGGGACAACATAATAGAGGACATAATAATCAAGAAAGGAAAAACAGTCAAGCAAGCAAGAGAACTGGCGAAGAACAGAAAGGTGTGGAAAGAATTTACAAATGTATAAACAACAGTAATTGTAAACTATAATAATGTTAATGTAATAGCCTACACCGAAAGGTAAAAGGCAATTGATAATATATATATATATATATATATATATATATATATATATATATATATATATATATATATATATAATATTACGCTTGTAATATTATTATATTTTTAATCATGCATTTACAGGCTTCTACATCCTTAAGCAAATATATCATTAACCCTTAAATGTTAATGATATATTTGCTTAAGAATGTAGATATCATTAATATTATTAGAATTAATATTGTGAACAATCTGTCAAGTCATAGGCACGACATGACATCGAAAATGTGAGTGAAGAACAAGTGTTTGAGTGCGCGGCAGCTGAGTGCATCGTATATAAACATAAATTACTAATACTTACGATATACCGGTCACCATTGGCCAATAATAATGACTTTTTAACAAAGTTACACGAGCTATTAGTTAAGTTAAATCAAGAAAACATTACGATCCACATCGGAGGCGATTTTAACATAGACTTACGTCAAAATAGTAAAGCTAGCCAACAATTCGTTTCACTGTTACAGTCATTTAATATAGAAATAACTATCAACGGAGTTACACGAACTAATGTTAACGGAACAGGTAGCTGCATTGATAATATTTTAACCAATATGAATTTCAAATACAGCTCAGAAACAATAATATCTCATATATCAGACCATCACGGTCAAAAAATCACATTCCAAGTAGATAACGAAGAAAACATAATGTTTAAATTAACAAGAAATTTTAGTGAAGAACAAATATCATTGTTCACTCAAAAACTATTTATAAAAGATACGTGGAACAATATTTATAAATATGAACATCAAGAAGTAAATAAGCAGTGGAACGAATTCATTGGACAGTTTATAAGGTGTTTTCAGGAAAACTTCCCACAAAAATAAATTAAATTTAAGCGAAATAGTAGAAATAAGAATATAATTTATACACCAGAAATTGTAGAAAATAAGCGACGGCTTGGAATTCTATTTACAATGTCCACAGTAGATACAAACTACAGAGAACTATACAATACTGAAAAGAAAAAAATTGATGAACTTCTAAAAACAACTAAAAAGCAATATTTTAATACTCAATTAATACACTCGGATAATATAAATAAAACATCATGGAATATGGTAAAACAACTGACTAACATTAAAACAACGAAGACAAACAACGGAGCGGAATCTCAGAAGGACCCCTTCACTACCGCCTCTGAATTTAACATGTATTTCTCGACTGCGGCTGAAAAATTAATGTCGGATATTCCAAAAGTTAAACACAAAAATAACATTACATTTAATCAAAAATGTATGTAACATACAATGAAATATATAATATAACGGCAAATTTAAAAAATAACCACAGCAGGGGAGACGATGAAATCCCCGCATTTATTATTAAAAGGACAATAGATCCTATTCTAAAGCATTTAACATATATCATTAATAATTCGATCACTCATGGAATTTTTCTAGATCAACTTAAGGTTGCTTGTATAACACCCATATTTAAAAAGGGAGATAGGGAACGTAAGGAAAACTACAGGCCTATTAGTTAAATATCGACTTTCTCAAAAATTTTCGAAACGGTACTATGTAAAAAAGTAATAAGTTTCATGAATAGATGTAACCTTTTAACGATACTCAACATGGATTTATAGATGGTAAATCCACCGACACTGCTCTAGTCGAATATATTAATACAATTTTAGAAGGTATACAAAATAAAATTGTTCCATGCGGCATACTGCTAGACTTCTCAAAAGCTTACGATTGTGTCAATATTGATATTTTGCTGGAAAAACTATTTAAATATGGCATAAGAGGCACAACACTCAAGTGGTTTGAGACCTATCTCAAAGACAGAATGTACAAAACTAAAATTGAAACTGAGAAAGGGTTTACGAAATCTGGAATATGTCTAAACAAATATGAGATACCTCAAGGAAGTATTGCAGGCCCATTACTTTTTGTCATATATATATATATATATATATATTAATGATCTACCACAAATTGTGTTAAATACACCAAACAAAATTATTAACTATGCCGACGACACAAACGTATTGCTGTCTTTAAAGACAATTAAGGAGTTGGAAATAAAAACTAACACAGCAATGGGAAAAGTTCAGCAATGGACTAATGAAAACAACTTGATCCTCAACCTAACAACAACGAATATCATGGTTTACAAAACAAGTCATTCCAGATTAGATTTCCCAGAAACGATCAACATATATGATACTACACATACACTTCGAAAACAAGCAAGGTTACTGGGACTAATTATAGACGATCGGTTAACTTAGAAAGAGCATATTACTTACTTAGTACAAAAGCTAAATAAAAGTGTCTATCCTATACGCATTCTGAGTAAACAGCTAAACAATAATGTCTTAGAGAAAGTGTATTATGCAAATTTTTCTAGCCACCTTCGTTATGGCATAATTCTCTGGGGAAGCTCATCTGAAATAAATAGAGTCTTTATCGTACAAAAACAAATAGTTCGCATATTGTATGGACTAGATTATAGACAATCATGCCGTAACATTTTTAAAACAAAGAATAAGCTGACGTGTACCGCTATTTACGTATACGAGAGTTTAATATTTCTCTTCAAACATAAAACGAAGCTAAACACCTTTAAAAGTAACCACAACCATCAGACATCGAATTTGGACTATAATTATCCAATACACTCACTAAGCATGCTTGAAAGAGGACTAGTATACAGTAGTCTAAAATTTTTTAACTCATTACCAAATCAAATCAAAATTATAAATAATTGTAAGCAATTCAAAAATGCAGTATTCAATATTCTTATAGAATGTGAACCATATTCCCTGGAGGAATACTTTAATGAAGTTAAAAATATTATGTAATCACCACCATTTTTTTTTGTTGACAATATTTCAATGTATGATATATAATGTACTATAGTATATGTATTGTATGCATCTGAAATAAATTTATATTCTATTCTATTCTATTTATAGATTTATTGTAAAAAACATATTATTGCATTGTTAAGTCGTATACTTTGTGATAATCAATTTTAAAGGATTAAAATTAAAACGACATTTACTTTTTTTTACTTTACTTTTTTATGAGACCTCCGTTACACTTCGCAACTAGTTTAAAGCTTAGCCGAACCTTTTTAATTTGTTTTATTAGAACCATTTACTTATACATTGCAACTAGTTTAGAGCGTAGCCGTAACTAGTTGCAAAGTGTAACTAAAAGTGTGATTAAAAAACAAAGTAAAAATCGTTTTATTTATCCTTTCAAATGCATTATCTTCTTAACAATACAATTATTATTTTTTTTTGGAGAAAAGAAAAACCAATAATTTTACAGTGATTCGAAATGTAAATAATTTCATTTAAAAACCGAATGTTTTCAATAAATAAATAAAACGAGTTTTTCGTTGTTTTTTTTAAATCTCGTTTTATTTATTAATTATACTTGATACAACGAAACGACGTAAAAATTAGACTAAAATATTCTACAGTGGCATACTAGGGAGCTATCTGGGAAATCGGTGTCAGAAACAATATGAACTATAGATAATAAATTATCACAAAGTAGATGCAGGATCAATATCTAATGCTTTCATATATCAGCATAAACATAAATAATTCTATTTTTAGGGCCGTTATAATGTACTTGAAAGTACCGCAATGCGTGGTATTTAAAGTATAATGATGCAATAACAATTTAAAGCTTAAATCTAAATGTAAATATAATTATCTCTTTAGTGTGAATTGTATAGATATAAGGATCATACATATCATAAATAGGTAGCACTTAAATAAACTCATTGTTTTCACTACACAAATTAATTGTAAAGTTTATGAATGTAAATAAAATTCCATGCCATGCATTTTATTTGTATTCATAAACTTTTGTCCATATATTAAAACAAGTATAGATCATAAATTCAATTTGATTCACATGAAATATTTGAAATATTTGAAGTATTTGAAATATTTGAAATATTTGAAATATTTAAAATATTTGAAATATTTGAAATATTTGAAATATTTGAAATATTTGAAATATTTGAAATATTTGAAATATTTGAAATATTTGAAATATTTGAAATATTTGAAATATTTGAAATATTTGAAATATTTGAAATATTTGAAATATTTGAAATATTTGAAATATTTGAAATATTTGAAATATTTGAAATATTTGAAATATTTGAAATATTTGAAATATTTGAAATATTTGAAATATTTGAAATATTTGAAATATTTGAAATATTTGAAATATTTGAAATATTTGAAATATTTGAAATATTTTGTATTGTATTTTCATTTTATTATAAATATCATATGTGAATTTGATCGATTTATTTAGACTAAAACTCACAGAGAGTTGTTGCATATTAAACATCGAATTTAATATAGTAAAAGTTTATTTTTTATTTATTTAGTTTATCCTAGAGGATCTACAATCTGCCCAGAGGCAATAAGTGTATTTTGTGACAGGAAAATTATGGCAGGTAGGGAATCACTTCAGTAAGTGATCTCATTTAAAAAGTAATCTAAATCGTAAATCTAGAGCTTAACTGTCATGTACTAAACTCTAAACTTATCTGGTCTCTACGATCAAGTTGCAAACGCTTTAACCGACGCACTGCATTGGCTTCATGCGCATTTAACTGATTAGCCAACGCATTAGGATGCACTGACACACTTTCACTATATTTCGTGCTAAATCGCCTCCTTGACGGGTTCCAGAGGGATATCATGCTGAATCACTTCATTGGGTACATAATAAGGCGCGTCAACTATGGTACGCAATACCTTGTTTTGGAACTTTTGCAGGATATTAATGTTGGAAATACTAGCAGTACCCCACAGCTGAATTTCATATGTCCATACAGGCTTCAGGATGGACTTGTACAGTAATACTTTGTTATCCAAGGATTATTTTGATTTGCAGGAAATAAGCCAATACATGTGGCTTAGTTTAAGTCCAAGCTGCTTACGCTTGGTGAATATATGTTTTTTTCCATCCAAGGCGTTGGTCTAAATGTCTGCCGAGATACTTAGCATCTGCGATTTGTGGAAGCTGACAGGTGTTAATTTTCACAGGACGATAAGTTTCTCTACGTAATGTAAATGTCACGTGCATAGATTTGGACTTTGATGTGCCATGTTTTCAGTCAGTGCTGAATTTTATTTTGGTTAAGTTTCTTGAGGCTGCTGTTGGATTAGTGTTGGATGCCAGAATAGCAGTGTCATCAGCATATGTTGCCACTGTAGTAGTTCTTATTGTTGGTAGATTTCCTGTGTATAAGAGATATAATATCGGTCGAAGCACGCTTCCTTGCGGAACGCCTAGTTGTATGGTATATAAGTCGGTATATTCATTGCCATGCCTCACTTTGAAGTGTCTATCTGTTAAGTATGATTTAAGCAATTGATAGTGGGGATGCGGAAGGACTTTTTTAGTTTAACATGTAAGCCACTGTGCCCTACCTTATCAAAAGCTTGAGACATGTCAAGGAAAGCTGCGGAGCAGTATCTTTTGGCATTTAGGTCTTTATTAATTTTGTTGACTAATCTATGTACTTGCTCTATTGTTTCATAATTATTCCGGAATCCAAACTGATAGTTTGGGAGTATTTTTCTTTCTGCTACTTTGAGTTTTTTGTGTATAACTTCTCCAGAAGAGCATTGGTAATAAACTTATTGGCCTATAGGAGGAGACATCTTCTAGCCTTTATCCAGGTTCATGATCATGATGATTTGAGCAGCTTTCCAGGTGCTGGGGAAGTAGTTTGAGCATTCAATATGAAAGTTAGTAGTTTGTAGCATTTCTCAGACAGTTCTTGTAGTATTTTACTAGAAATTAGATCAAATCCTGGTGCATTTTTTATTATTTATTTCTTTCATTATAATCTGTTTTATTTCTTTAGTTTTGAATATACAGTGAGGCAAATCTATTTGAAATAGGACCTCTAGGAAACTCGTTATCTCGTGTTCCTGCTCGTTGGACAGTTCTGATGGGAATGGTTTGAACACTTTTTTCAGGTGTTTTGAGAAGGCTTTAGCTTTTTCTTTGTCGTTTCTGGCCCAAGTATTATCCTCATTTTTGATTGCGGGATTGGGTTGTGGTCTTTTTAGCCTTCTGGTAGCTTTCCAGAGTGAGTACTCCGTGGCTTCTGTTAATGTAAGGCTTTGTAAATTTTTCTGAATCTCTTGGTTCTGTTCTTGTTGTATTAAGTCTTTCAGTTCTTTAGTGGCTTTAGTATTAACTTTCTTTTGTTTTCTTCAGTTCTGGTTTGCTGCCATTTTTTACGTAGGTGTCTTTTTTCCGCAACTTTATCTTTGACACCATTTTGTATTGCTCTTTTCCCTTGTGATGTTTCGTATATAGACGTAGCAAACCATGCAGCCTCTTGTATATCTTTTGTTAGGTATTACACCGCTATTTCTATGTCTACTTCGGTCTTTAGTGGTTGATCTAGTGAGATTAGATAGTCTAATTTTCTCCTAAATGCATCCCAATCTTTTACAACGAACCCCCTAGGAGGAAAGTTAAACGCCATCTGGCGGCACTCCATCAATTAGCAATGCACACCCATATTGTAATAACGGTCAACATGCTCATGCCATCAAGATCACCGGGTAGTGCCCTCTATGGAATAATATTCCAACAGAGTGCTTGAGATATCAACACAAAGCCAATCTTATAAAACATATTTTATAGGATTGGCCTTGTGCTGATATCTCAAGCGCAGAGAGGGCACTACCCGGTGATGCTGATGCCATGAGTATGTTGACGGTTATTACCATATGGGTGTGCATTGCTAGTTGATGTGGTGCCAGATGGCGTTTAACTTTCCTCCTAGGGGGTTAGTTGTATAATTTTTGTATATAACCACACGAGATATTGTGTAAATTCATCGTCACTAGCTGAGCTACAGTGATGAGATCTAATAAGATCAAAATCTAGATATGTAAATTGCTAAGACGTGGATTCACACTTATATATGCCTCCCAATCTGTTTTATTTGTTTTATTATTGTGCAGAGAGGGTTGTTTTTCTATATTCAGGATCTGCCAATGAACTGTTAGAATTGCTATATTTCATATGCAAGCGTGGCAAACCATGCAGCCTCTTGTATATTCTTTGTTAGGTGTTCTACCGCTGTTTCTATGTCTACTTCGGTCTTTAGTGCTAGATCTAGTGCGATTAGATAGTCGAATGTTCTCCTAAATTCATCCCAATCTGTTTTATTATTGTGCAGAGAGGGTTGTTTTTCTATATTCAGGATCTGTGAAGGCACTGTTAGCATTACTATTGAGTGGTCCGATGACAAATCAAAGCAGCTTTCGGCCTTACATTTCCTAGTGTCAATTCCTTTCGTGATGCAGAAGTCAATGACATCAGGAATTTTCTTTTTATCTGACGGCCAATTCGTAGGTTCGCCAGTAGATAAATGTTGGCTAATTATTTGCTTTGATTGCTTTGAGGAGTTCTCTGTCTTTTGAAGTTGTCAGCCTTTAGCCCCATGTTGGGTGTATTGCATTGTAGTCCCCTGCTGCAAGGAACTTGTTGCCTGATGTGTTCCTTTTTATTCAGATAACACCGGAACAAGAAGGAACACATGTGGGCAGTAGATGGCTGATATAGTTTCATCTTTTCCCTCAATAGTTACGCTTGTGGCTTGTAGATCATAGTAGAGATCATCATAATATCTATGGTTTGCTCATATACAAATGTTTTAATCTCTTGTTCATGTTGTTGAAGGCCATTGGCATTCCAGATAGCTATTTTGTATTGTAGGTGGTCTGCCATTAAGCTAATTTACTTAAGACGGTGGTGAGTAAGTTGAGCATTCTGCTCATTTGCTCCATGAGCTTACTCATTATTTTCTCGAGATTTCTCATATGTTGACAGGTTGATTGATTATTGGTATTGCTTGATTATTTTGTATCATGTTATTGTTGACTATTTGCGCGTATGACATTCCTAGTTAGCTATGGTGGATTGGTATAGGCTGCGCTTGAGGCTGCGGATTCCTTTTTTCCCTCAAGGCGGGGTATAATTTGTGTTGCTGCTGTTTGTGCACTTGGCATCCTCTATAATTAGCAGGATGATCACCGCCGCAATTGGCGCAATTAATTTTATCGTCGCGTGTTTTGCGTGAGCAGTAAAATTAAAAATAATTTATATAAATAAATATAAAACGATTAAAAATAAACTAATTTTACTAATTTTTTAAAAACAGATTTTAGTTACACTTTGCACTGATGACATGTCATCGGAGGAGCTTAAAAGAGGTTAGAGGTCATATTCCAGTCGAATTAGCTTCACATAGCCCGAAAACAAACCAAAAAAAAATCCTACTTCACATTTTATTATATTTTTACTATCAGGAAACTTTTTTTTACTATCAGGTAACTAGAATGATAATATCGAAAAACTATCTCGAAAGAAGTTGTGCTAAAGTGGCAAATGAAATAAAGTGCTTAACCCTTAAATGCATGTTATTACAGAACTGCAATATTAACTTTTAAAATGTTCACTGCATAATTAAGAACGTTATTATAAAAAGTGAATAGTACAGATGTGTTGTGAAGCCGCGTAGATTAAACCTATACAATAGGCGTCAGCAGGTGAAACAACACAGGAGTGGTGAAGACGGAGAATAATAGTGAGAAGCAAAAAAAAAATAGAAGAGAGATAGTGGCGTAAGTGGCTGTGAAAGAAAAATAAGCGGCACGCACAGGTTAAGTCGTCTCCGAGGAGACGATCCGGGCGATGGGCTTAGCGCTGCGCGAGCGTAAGATGGAAAGAGCAGACAGGACTAAAAATAAATCTAATAAACAAAACAAAACAAAATAATAAAATAAGTTGCTTTAGATAAAGTGGAAAGTGCAAACAGGAAAGAATATAACTAGAAGAAAGTTAATGGTAGAAAGTAGATTTAGACAACAGCATAGAGCTAGAAAAACAAACCAAAATAATAAAATCACAGCAGAGAAAAATTAGTGAAATCGAAGAAATGGGAAAACTTGAACAAATGAGCAATACTAATAGAAAAAGTAGAAATAAGTACAAATCAAGACAAACTATTAATAGAGGAAATAAATAATCAAACAGAAAAATGGGAAGAAGAAAGAAGGAGATGAATGAGAAGATGAAAAGGCTGAAAATAAAGATGGAATAGTTAGAGAAAAGGGAGAAAAAGAATAACATCACAATTAAAGGTACAACTTGGGATAACAATGGAAACAGGCAAGAAGAAGCTAGAAAATTCATACAGCAAAAGCTGGGAGTAGGTACGAAAGTAAAAATGGTAAGAACTATAAAACAAAATGATGGATATAGTATAAACATTGTGGAAATGGAATCTTTTGAAGATAAATTAAAAATAATGGCAACCAAATACAAGTTGAGAGGACAACAAATATACAGAGAAGATGACCTGATACACAAAGTGAGAGAAATACAATACGAGATAGGGAAAATAGCAAGGAAGGAAAGGCAGGCCGGAAAAAAGTGATAATAGGATACAAAAAGATGTGCATAAATGAAAAATGGTACAATTGGAACGAAGAACAAGAAAAATTAGTAGTTAGTTTAAAACGAACTATCACAAAGCCTTAACCAGGGATCCTTAACAATCTAATATATGTATAAAGGTCGTTTTAGACAAGACAATTTCTTGACTCAAAAGTTAGTCAAGATGTGAGACAATCTAAATTGTCTCGTCTCATACAGCAAATTATTTGAAATATTGAATTGGATGGTAGATCGAATGGAAAAATATAATGCGTTCTATTTATTAAGGACAAATTGTATGGGAGTAGGATATATGAATTCATTTCTTGAACAATTTTTGAGCTAAGAAATTGTCTTGTCTAAAACGACCTTAAATATATCATTGAGAAAATTGTCCAAAAATTCAATTTCGAAAAAGCCTAGCTGTATTATATAAATCGTCACCTAAGCAGCAACACCACACATCTAAAATTTAATTGATGTTGACAGGAGAGAGAAAAACTAATTATAAAATATTTATTGAAGTTGTTTTAATCTGACAAGTTATGACTATTTTATTTTATTTATTATATTTTATTTAGTTGAACCAGGAGCAATTTAATTACTCCAATAAACATTTAATAATCAGTTACACTTTGCAACTAGTTTCGGCTAAGCTCTAGCCATTTTCGAGCTCCTCCGATGGCTAGAGCTTCGCCGAAACTAGTTGCAAAGTGTAACTGAAGACAAAGTAAAAAATCGTTTTATTTATCATTTAAAATGAATTATCACAAAATAGACGCCTAAACAATCCAATATTTAATAATCAGTGTTCATGTCAATCATAAATAAAATTTTAGTTGTGTGATAATTTTTTTAAAATTTTATTTCTATTTCTATTTCTTGTATATTGTATATAACATACATGTAATGTAAAACGTATGTCTGTGGTGCATTGTCATAGGGTTGGGGTATATCTATCCCATACCTGTTATGTACCCGAAACAAATAAATAAATAAATAAATAAAAATCATGCTGTTTAGGCAACGAAATAAAACTTAAATTCTAATATTTATAACCTACTAGTTTTTATAGTTTATATATCCAAAAAAAGTGCACTGTTGCAACTAAACCAAAAAAAAAACATGAATTCAATCCGGGTAATAAAGTCGTCCAAATAAACTTCCCTGGTGCATTTTTTGGAGAAAAACTCTTTTCATCAAGTTGCTTTACAACACAATCAAGGAAACCCCGAAAAACATCTTCCTCCGCGTGCGTTTTCAATTTACCCAGTCGCTGGGTGTTCTCGCGCGTGTTTTTCCGACCGGAACCGCTCCGGGAAATTGTGTTTTCCGGACGGCGACGCGCGAACAACTGTTGTGCCGGCGAAGAGCGACGCCGCGCACAACTTTCCGCACGGTGCCCCACCGGCGACGCGGCGCTCCAATGACTGATGGGGACGTTAGTTCACGGAAATTGAACAGATAACGCGGAGACAAGGCGGCTTTCTATTTATTTTCTTTTGTCGCCGCAAAACGATATATCATTTTGCAAGTTGAAAAAATCTATGAGTATGGCCATAGAACATCGCACATGAAATATAACGCGCGTTACACTCTACTTTCTATTGGAAGTACAAAACTTGTATGATAATTGCAAATAGACACTTTTTCTTGACTAATAACCTTGCAGTCAAGTTTAAAACCTTGTAAGTCAAATTTAAAACCTAATACTTGTAGTCAAATTAAGTTTCAAGCCTTGTAGTCAAGATTATTACCTTGTAAGTCAAGTTTAAAAACTTGTAGTCAAGTTTCAAGCAACTTTTTCAAGTGTCAAGCCTTGCGATCAAGTTTTAAACCTTGTAAGTCAAGGTTAAAACTTAATACTTGTAGTCAAGTTAAGTTTCAAGACTTATAGACCAGTTTTATACAAGTCAAGTTTCAAACCTAATACTTTTAGTCAAATAAAGTTTCAAGTCATGTATTGTATTGTATTGTATATTTGATACATTGTAAGTTAAGTTTCAAACCTTGTGGTCAAGTTTCAAACTTTGTAATGAAGCTTAAAACTGTATGGACAAATACTAAGCCAGACTGTCTAATTTAACCTTGCAGTCAAGTTTAAAACCTTGTAAGTCAAATTTAAAACCTAATACTTGTAGTCAAATTACATTTCAAGCCTTGTAGTCAAGATTATTACATTGTAAGTGAAGTTTAACAACTTGTAGTCAAGTTTCAAGCACCTTTCTCAAGTGTCAAGCCTTGCGATCAAGTTTCAAACCTTGTAAATCAAGGTTAAAACTTAATACTTGCAGTAAAATTAAGTTTCAAGCCTTATAGACCAGTTCTATACATTGTAAGTCAAGCTTCGAACCTAATACTTTTAGTCAAATAAAGTTTCAAGTCTTGTATTCATGTTTGATACATTGTAAGTTAAGTTTCAAACCTTGTGGTCAAGTTTCAAACTTTGTAATGAAGCTTAAAACTGTATGGACAAATTCTAAGCCAGACTGTCTAATTTAATCTTGCAGTCAAGTTTAAGACCTTGTAAGTCAAATTTCAAACCTAATACTTGTAGTTAAATTAAGTTTCAAGCCTTGTAGTCAAGATTATTACATTGTAAGTTAAGTTTTAAAACTTGTAGTCAAGTTTCAAGCAACTTTCTCAAATGACAAGCTTTGCGATCAAGTTTCAATCCTTGTAAGTCAAGGTTAAAAGTTAATACCTTCAGTCAAATTAAGTTTCAAGCCTTATAGACTAGTTTTATACATTGTAAGTCAAGTTTCAAACCTAATACTTTTAGTCAAATTAAGTTTCAAGTCTGGTAGTCATGTTTGATACATTGTAAGTCAAGTTTTAAACCTTTGGGTCAAGTTTTAAACTTTGTAATAAAGCTTACAACTGTATGGACAAATACTAAGCCAGACTGTCTAATTTAACCTTGCAGTCAAGTTTAAAACCTTGTAAGTCAAATTTAAAATCTAATACTTGTAGTCAAATTAAATTTCAAGCCTTGTAGTCAAGATTATTACATTGTAAGTGAAGTTTAACAACTTGTAGTCAAGTTTCAAGCACCTTTCTCAAGTGTCTTGCGATCAAGTTTCAAACCTTGTAAATCAAGGTTAAAACTTAATACTTGCAGTCAAGTTAAGTTTCAAGACTTATAGACCAGTTTTATACATTGTAAGTCAAGTTTCAAACCTAATACTTTTAGTCAAATAAAGTTTCAAGTCCTGTATTCATGTTTGATACATTGTAAGTTAAGTTTCAAACCTTGTGGTCAAGTTTCAAACTTTGTAATGAAGCTTAAAACTGTATGGACAAATACTAAGCCAGACTGTCTAATTTAATCTTGCAGTCAAGTTTAAAACCTTGTAAGTCAAATTTAAAAACTAATACTTGTAGTCAAATTAAGTTTCAAGCCGTGTAGTCAAGATTATTACCTTGTAAGTCAAGTTTAACAACTTGTAGTCAAGTTTCAAGCAACTTTTTCAAGTGGCAAACGTTGCGATCAAGTTTCAAACCTTGTAAGTCAAGGTTAAAACTTAATACTTGTAGTCAAGTTAAGTTTGAAGACTTATAGACCAGTTCTATACATTGTAAGTCAAGTTTCAAACCTAATACTTTTAGTCAAATAAAGTTTCAAGTCTTGTATTCATGTTTGATACATTGTAAGTTAAGTTTCAAACCTTGTGGTCAAGTTTCAAACTTTGTAATGAAGCTTAAAACTGTATGGACAAATACTAAGCCAGACTGTCGAATTTAACCTTGCAGTCAAGTTTAAAACCTTGTAAGTCAAATTTAAAACCTAATACTTGTAGTCAAATTAGATTTCAAGCCTTGTAGTCAAGATTATTACTTTGTAAGTCAAGTTTAAAAACTTGTAGTCAAGTTTCAAGCAACTTTTTCAAGTGGCAAGCCTTGCGATCAAGTTTCAAACCTTGTAAGTCAAGGTTAAAACTTCATACTTGCAGTCAAGTTAAGTTTCAAGACTTATAGACCAGTTTTATACATTGTAAGTCAAGTTTCAAACCTAATACTTTTAGCCAAATTAAGTTTCAAGTCTTGTAGTCATGTTTGATACATTGTAAGTCAAGCTTCAAACCTTTAGGTCAAGTTTTAAACTTTGTAATAAAGCTTACAACTGTATGGACAAATACTAAGCCAGACTGTCTAATTTAACCTTGCAGTCAAGTTTAAAACCTTGTAAGTCAAATTTAAAATCTAATACTTGTAGTCAAATTAAGTTTCAAGCCTTGTAGTGAAGATTATTACCTTGTAAGTCAAGTTTAAAAACTTGTCGTCAAGTTTTAAGCAACTTTTTCAAGTGGCAAGCCTTGCGATCAAGTTTCAAACCTTGTAAGTTAAGGTTAAAACTTAATACTTGCAGTCAAGTTAAGTTTCAAGACTTATAGACCAGTTTTATACATTGTAAGTCAAGTTTCAAACCTAATACTTTTAGTCAAATAAAGTTTCAAGTCTTGTATTCATGTTTGATACATTGTAAGTTAAGTTTCAAACCTTGTTGTCAATTTTCAAACTTTGTAATGAATCTTAAAACTGTATGGACAAATACTAAGCCAGACTGTCTAATTTAACCTTGCAGTCAAGTTTAAAACCTTGTAAGTCAAATTTAAAATCTAATACTTGTAGTCAAATTAAGTTTCAAACCTTGTAGTCAAGATTATTATTGTAAGTGAAGTTTAACAACTTGTAGTCAAGTTTCAAGCACCTTTCTCAAGTGTCAAGCCTTGCGATCAAGTTTCAAATATTGTAAATCAAGGTTAACACTTAATACTTGCAGTAAAATTAAGTTTCAAGCCTTATAGACCAGTTCTATACATTGTAAGTCAAGTTTCAAACCTAATACTTTTAGTCAAATAAAGTTTCAAGTCTTGTATTCATGTTTGATACATTGTAAGTTAAGTTTCAAACCTTGTGGTCAAGTTTCAAACTTTGTAATGATGCTTAAAACTGTATGGATAAATACTAAGCCAGACTGTCTAATTTAACCTTGCAGTCAAGTTTAAAACCTGGTAAGTCAAATTTAATATCTAAGACTTGCAGTAAAATTAAGTTTCAAGCCTTGTAGACAAGATTATTACCTTGTAAGTCAAGTTTAAAAACTTGTAGTCAAGTTTCAAACAACTTTTTCAAGTGGCAAGCCTTGCGATCAAGTTTCAAACCTTGTAAGTCAAGCTTAAAACTTAATACTTGCAGTCAAGTTAAGTTTCAAGACTTATAGACCAGTTTTATACATTGTAAGTCAAGTTTCGAACCTAATACTTTTAGTCAAATAAAGTTTCAAGTCTTGTAGTCATGTTTGATACATTGTAAGTCAAGTTTCAAACCTTGTGGTCAAGTTTCAAACTTTGTAATGAAGCTTAAAACTGTATGGACAAATACTAAGCCAGACTGTCTAATTTAACCTTGCAGTCAAGTTTAAAACCTTGTATGTCAAATTTAAAATCTAATACTTGTAGTCAAATTAAGTTTCAAGCCTTCTAGTCAAGATTATTACCTTGTAAGTCAAGTTTAAAAACTTGTAGTCAAGTTTCAAGCAACTTTTACAAGTGGCAAGCCTTGCGATCAAGTTTGAAACCTTGTAAGTTAAGGTTAAAACTTAATACTTGCAGTCAAGTTAAGTTTCAAGACTTATAGACCAGTTTTATACATTGTAAGTCAAGTTTCAAACCTAATACTTTTAGTCAAATAAAGTTTCAAGTCTTGTATTTATGGTTGATACATTGTAAGTCAAGTTTCACACCTTGTGGTCAAGTTTCAAACTTTGTAATGAAGCTTACAACTGTATGGAAAAATACTAAGCCAGACTGTCTAATTTAACCTTGCAGTCAAGTTTAAAACCTTGTAAGTCAAATTTAAAACCTAATACTTGTAGTCAAATTAAGTTTCAAGCCTTGTAGTCAAGATTATTAACTTGTAAGTCAAGTTTAAAAACTTGTAGTCAAGTTTCAAGCAACTTTTTCAAGTGGCAAGCGTTGCGATCAAGTTTCAAACCTTGTAAGTGAAGGTTAAAACTTAATACTTGTAGTCAAGTTAAGTTTCAAGACTTATAGACCAGTTTTATACATTGTAAGTCAAGTTTCAAACCTAATACTTTTAGTCAAATAAAGTTTCAAGTCTTGTATTCATGTTTGATACATTGTAAGATAAGTTTCAAACCTTGTGGTCAAGTTTCAAACTTTGTAATGAAGCTTAAAACTGTATGGACAAATACTAAGCCAGACTGTCTAATTTAACCTTGCAGTCAAGTTTAAAACCTTGTAAGTCAAATTTAAAATCTAATACTTGTAGTCAAATTAAGTTTGAAGCTTTGTAGTCAAGATTATTACCTTGTAAGTCAAGTTTAAAAACTTGTAGTCAAGTTTCAAGCAACTTTTTCAAGTGGCAAGCCTTGCGATCAAGTTTCAAACCTTGTAAGTCAAGGTTAAAACTTAATACTTGTAGTCAAGTTAAGTTTCAAGACTTATATACCAGTTTTATACATTGTAAGTCAAGTTTCAAACCTAATACTTTTAGTCAAATAAAGTTTCAAGTCTTGTATTCATGTTTGATACATTGTAAGTTAAGTTTCAAACCTTGTGGTCAAGTTTCAATCGTTATAATGAAGCTTAAAACTGTATGGACAAATACTAAGCCAGACTGTCTAATTTAACCTTGCAGTCAAGTTTAAAACTTTGTAAGTGAAATTTAATATCTAATACTTGTAGTCAAATTAAATTTCAAGCCTTGTAGTCAAGATTATTACATTGTAAGTGAAGTTTAAGAACTTGTAGTCAAGTTTCAAGCAACTTTCTCAAGTGTCAAGCCTTGCGATCAAGTTTCAAACCTTGCAAATCAAGGTTAAAACTTAATACTTGCAGTAAAATTAAGTTTGAAGCCTTATAAACCAGTTCTATACATTGTAAGTCAAGTTTCAAACTTTGTAATGAAGCTTAAAACTGTATGGACAAATACTAAGCCAGACTGTCGAATTTAACCTTGCAGTCAAGTTTAAAACCTTGTAAGTCAAATTTCAAACCTAATACTTATAGCTAAATTAAGTTTCAAGCCTTGTAGTCAAGATTATTACCTTGTAAGTCAAGTTTAAAAACCTGTAGTCATGTTTCAAGCAACTTTTTCAAGTGGCAAGCCTTGCGATCAAGTTCCAAACGTTGTAAGTCAAGGTTAATACTTAATACTTGCAGTCCAGTTAAGTTTCAAGACTTATAGACCAGTTTTATACATTGTAAGTCAAGTTTCCAACCTAATACTTTTAGTCAAATAAAGTTTCAAGTCTTGTATACATGTTTCATACATTGTAAGTTAAGTTTCAAACCTTGTGGTCAAGTTTCAAACTTTGTAATGAAGCTTAAAATTGTATGGACAAATATTAAGCCAGACTGTCGAATTTAACCTTGCAGTCAAGTTTAAAACCTTGTAACTCAAATTTAAAATCTAATACTTGTAGTCAAATTAAATTTCAAGCCTTGTAGTCAAGATTATTACCTTGTAAGTCAAGTTTAAAAACTTGTAGTCAAGTTTCAAACACCTTTCTCAAGTGTCAAGCCTTGCGATCAAGTTTCAAACCTTGTAAGTCAAGGTTAAAACTTAATACTTGTAGTCAAGTTAAGTTTCAAGACTTATAGACCAGTTTTATACATTGTAAGTCAAGTTTCAAACCTAATACTTTTAGTCAAATAAAGTTTCAAGTCTTGTATTCATGTTTAATACATTGTAAGTTATGTTTCAAACCTTGTGGTCAAGTTTCAAACTTTGTAATGAAGCTTAAAACTGTATGGACAAATACTAAGCCAGACTGTCGAATTTAACCTTGCAGTCAAGTTTAAAACCTTGTAAGTCAAATTTAAAATATAATACTTGTAGTCAAATTAAGTTTCAAGCCTTGTAGTCAAGATTATTACCTTGTCAGTCAAGTTTAAAAACTTGTAGTCAAGTTTCAAGCAACTTTCTCAAGTGGCAAGCTTTGCGATCAAGTTTCAAACCTCGTAAGTCAAGGTTAAAACTTAATACTTGTAGTCAAGTTAAGTTTCAAGACTTATAGACCAGTGTTATACATTGTATGTCAAGTTTCAAACCTAATACTTTTAGTCAAATAAAGTTTCAAGTTTTGTATTCATGTTTGATACATTTTAAGTTAAGTTTCGAACCTTGTGGTCAAGTTTCAAACTTTGTAATGAAGCTTAAAACTCTATGGACAAATACTAAGCCAGACTCTCTAATTTAACCTTGCAGTCAAGTTTAAAACCTTGTAAGTCAAATTTAAAAACTAACACTTGTAGTCAAATTAAGTTTCAAGCCTTGTAGTCAAGATTATTACCTTGTAAGTCAAGTTTAAAAACTTGTAGTCAAGTTACAACCAACTTTTCAAGTGGCAAGCCTTGCGATCAAGTTTCTATCCTTGTAAATCAAGGTTAAAACTTAATACTTGTAGTCAAGTTAAGTTTCAAGACTTATAGACCAGTTTTATACATTGTAACTCAAGTTTCAAACCTAATACTTTTAGTCAAATAAAGTTTCAAGTCTTGTATTCATGTTTGATAGTAAAGTTAAGTTTCAAACCTTGTGGTCAAGTTTCAAACTTTGTAATGAAGCTTAAAACTGTATGGACAAATACTAAATACTAAATTAAGTTTCAAACCTTGTAGTCAAGATTATTACATTGTAAGTCAAGTTTAAAAACTTGTAATTAAGTTACAAAGCTTGCAGCTTGACTATTTCTTTCCTGCAATCTTTTGGGGTTTTATAAAGTAGCTTTTGGTTTTACCTTGTGTTTTTTTTTCATTGACTCTCCGAACTTTTCCCATTCCCTGATTTTTGCTATTCTAACCTCGCTTTTTTACTATTTTTCTCTTGCCTCTGTATTTTTTGTAGTTTTCGCTGTTTTTGTCGTTTAGGTAATTTTGCCATGCTTTTTTCTTTTCTTTTGTTTTCTCTCGTGTGTCCTCCAATAACCAGGCTGTCTGTTGTTTCTTGTTTGTGCTTTTCTTCGTACCACATGTATCTTTTGCTGTCTCAAGCATATTTTTCTTTAGGTTATTCCACATTACCTCTACTTCTTCTCTATCGTTGGTCACTTCTATCTTCGTCTTCATTTTCTCCATATATTGTATTGCTGTTCCTTTTTCTCTAAGTTTGTATGATCTTATTTTGTTGTAGTTTATTGCTGTATTTGGTCGCTGCATCCTTCTGTCACTGTCTTGGTAGTCTTCCCTAATTGTCGTCACAACTAGATAGTGGTCACTTCCAATTTCGTAGCTTCTCTTTACCCTTGTATCTATTATTTTGCTCCTTTTTTCTTTTTCTATTAAAACGTAATCTATTATAGATTTTTCGTTCCTGCTTACAACTTCCCTTGTGTATTTGTGTGCGTCCTTGTGTTTGAATAGTGTGTTCGTTATTACTAGGTTGTTCATTCTACAGTAATCTAGCATTTTCTTCCCAATTTGGTTTAGTACGTCTTCGCCATATCTTCCTCTCGTCAAGTCGTTATCTTTTACTTCCTTACCAATTCTGCTGTTGAACTCACCCGCAACGAAAACTTCTCCTTTGGCTGTTTCGGTTGTTTCACCGAGTTTCTCCCAAAATGCTTCTTTGTTGCTCACTACATCATCTTCATTTGGCGCATATACTATAATTATTGTTCTGGTTCTGTTAGTTTCTTTGAGTGTTACGGTTAGTATCCTTGGTGATATTTCTTGCCATGTTTCTGTTTGATGTTCGATGTCTCTGTGTATAATGCATCCTAGCCTTCCGCTGCCCTTTTATTCTTGTCTCCTCCGCTATATATTATTTTATGTTTGTTGTTTGTGTATATTTGTTTCCCTTTTCTTTTTGTCTCCGTTATTGCCAATATGTCTACCCGAGCAGATCGCACAAAACGGGGTCTCCCTCCGTGTTTACCACGCGGATTGCCTCCTCAACTTCTGCGTTGCTGGTGAGGATGTTCATCCCTCGGATGTGTTGAGTTACACAAGGGCGGATTGCCGGTGCTTCATTTTCCATTATGGCACCACATAAGATTTCTGTCTTCGTACCACCACCCTTGATTCTAACTCTTAAAAGCACGTTCTCTGTTTGATCAACGTTTGTTGCCTTATTGTCTCCATTGTCCTGACCGTGCGTACCAAGTCCGCGAACGTGTCTTCTTGGTTTGGTTTCACCCGCATTGTCTCCTTACTGTTTCCCCTTGGTCTGGCAGCAAGGGAGGGGGGTCACGTTCCTGGTCTGGTGGCAATGTGTCCTCGCTTTATTCATTTAGGGTAACCTGTGTAATTGACCGGTGCTCCAGTATCTTTCAAGCTTGTAGTGGTCCTTCCCAGTTCAAATCTGATCTGTCTGATGCTGTCGTCCTCGACCAGTCCTCTTGTACATTCAGATCCCTCGTATAGAGCTTTCATGGTGTCTTCGTTACTTGTTATGTAATGGGTGGTCAATTCAGTTTGCTTGGACGGCCCTTTGCCTGTCCTCTCGTCAGTTGTCCTGGTGATGGTTGTTACTTCTTCCGCTTCAATGATGTTTCCGGTCATCTCATGCACAAGCCTGCCCTTTCTGCCGTTGGTTATTACGCTAATCTGACAACTGGGGTATTCGGGCAGGGTTTGGTGACGCCCTCACTGACCAATCCAACTTTTTTGAAGGTGGCCAATGGTCATTTCTGTGTTAGTATTCCGATGGCTTCATCGTAGAAGGCTTGCGGTTGGAAAGCACCCTTGCTTCTCTTCTGACTTGGTGTTCTCGTTGGGGTTCTTGGGCACCCTTGCGTAGCTCCCGCAAGATCCTGCCGCAGTTGTTTTATTTCTTTGGTCGTTTCCTTCGTATCGGCCTTAAGGCGGAGGATTTCGGTCTCATTGTTTTTTTGGTATGTTCAGGGAAGTGATAAAGGAAAGGCACTAGTGCGATGTATACTATACACAATATAGCATTTTTATCTTACTAGTATATCAATTTGTTTCGTATCAATTGGTAATCTTTTATATTCAATCAATGAAAACTCTATTCAATAGCTTTAAGTAGTTATTTAAGTTAATTAAACAGCTCTAACAGCTTAAGAAGTAGATATAACATTATACTGAATAGAGATTAGTCGTTATTAATAGCCTAACACGGAAATCATTTTTCTATCCATTTTATGTGATTGTTGTCACAGCTTAATAGTTTTTTTTTCCTTCCATTTAGTGCCCATTACTCGCCCTACAATAATTCAGTTGTCTTGTAGTTTTCACGTGGCGTGTTAAATGGTGTGTGAATTGAAGCTTGGCACCTAATCAATTAATGGGCCGGCGTCTCTCGCAAAGTGCTATAAGAACCCGGACGTCCGGGTTTCATTTATCAAAACACGAGGAAAAACACATCCGCCGTTATTAATAACGGCGCCCCATTCGGCTCTAATTCAGCTCCATTAAGTGTCGATTGCACGCGGCTCGAATATCAGCTGGAAGACAAAACTGCGACATTCCTGAAT
Organism: Lordithon lunulatus; assembly: GCA_963942505.1. Classification (NCBI taxonomy): domain Eukaryota; kingdom Metazoa; phylum Arthropoda; class Insecta; order Coleoptera; family Staphylinidae; genus Lordithon; species Lordithon lunulatus. The sequence continues at coordinate 11,670,610 of OZ012675.1, forward strand.
GCTCGAACGCGCATCCGAAGTCGTTTCAGATTATAGCAAATGTGTAATTTACAACCGATAAAATCGATTTATTGCTAAATATTTAAGAAACTGTTTTGTTTTTGCACATAAACTGCTATTAATATTGTTTAACCAGGCCTATCTGGATACCGTTCTTCAAAATGAACATTTTTGGGGTGGGTCTATTATGGTTTAGGCGGGGATTTCTCTAGAGGAAATAATTAACTTTAATTCTTCATGAACGTTTTTTAATTGCAATCAATTATATTAGCGACATCCTTACGGACAATAGCACCTTTCGTTAATCACTCTGTGCTGGGCTTATTGTTTCTTGTTCTATTTGAGTGTTTTCGATGCGCATAATTCTACCTCGGCCCATGCAGCGGCGTACGACCGCGATACTGCACGCCACGGGGCGACTAGTAATGCTAAACCATGCTAAACGAAAGCGCCGTATATCGTTCATTTTGTACTCCTTATAGGGCCAGAATTCTTGTTAATGCAGGATAATGCAAGATATGATGCCGCTAAATGCGTTATGCGGTATCTACAGAAAGTAGAACTTTTTGAAAGACTGGCAATGAGTCCTGATATGAATCCAATTGGACATGTTTGGGATGAGTTGGTTTTTTTCCTGACTGGTCTGGTTTTGCTATATCATCTTACTGCACTGCGGTCAAGGTTTTTTTTTTCATCTGCGGTGGAATCTTCCAAGGACACCCATGCCTCCACTATCACCACTGTGGTGATAGGCATGGGTAGTGTCGGATTCACCCCGCGTTCTGGTCGGGGCGCCTACCGACTAAACCAAAACCCAGGTTCTGTCGACGAGGGGCTTGACCGTCTACTAGGTATTCCTAAGCCCCCCGGACCGTCTACCGTTAGTCCGTCGTTGTGTCTCTTGTGCTAAAAATGCGGATAGGGGTTAAAAACAAAAACAAAAAGAGGAACGAAGGCTGTCTAGTCGTCCCTCCTCGTCAGTCAGTCTCGTGGGCCCGCAGGTCGTCGTCGAACTTTCTCCGCATCACCGTCCGGGAGAAAGTCGCGAACGCTCGTCCTGGTCCTGGAGCATCAGTGCTCCAATGTCCTCGGGGGAAGCCTCGCCTCCCACCTTTAGCCAGAGGACCGTCCTCTCGGCTGACCATCTGGGCAACGGTAGATAGTGTGGGCTGGATTGTCTGTTCCACCACAGTAACGGCACTTAGGCGTGTCTGCCTTCCCTATCCGGTGAAGATACGTCTGGAATACTCCATGACCGGATAGGGTCTGGATGGTCCAGTGGTCCAGCTCACCGTGCTCCCGGGTGACCCACGGCTCGATCCTAGGAATCACCCTCCTTGTCCATCCCCCGTTGGAGCACCTGTCCTATCTGTCCTGCCACTTCTGGAGCATAGAGCGGCGCGCCGCGTCGTTCGCCTCCTTCCTCGTGGCCCCCTTCCTCCTCTTCTCGTACACCTCGGCCCGTTCACCTATGAGCAGGTCCCCTGGTGTTGTTCCCGGTAGTACTTCCGCAGCGTCCGCTGAGGTTGTCCTGTACGCCATCGTTATTCTGAGGGCGCTGGTGCGCAGCGCCCTTCGCAGCCGCTCCGCGTTTCGTATGGATTGGGTGGCCCCGCCCATGCGGGGGCTGCGTACGAGAGTTGCGCCAACAGTCTCCTCTTCTTCCCGCTGTGTCCACCTATGTTGGGCAGCAAACGTGATAGGGCTGCCTCTGTTTTTGTTGTCTTGCTGGCGGCTTGGGTGACCTGAGCTGAATGGTGCCTGTTTGACTCCAGCACCATTCCTAGGTATTTAATCCTTCTTGTTATGGGGAGCGTTTCCCCTAGTAGCTGGATGTTGGCGGTGTCATCCTGGACTCCTGCCCTCTTTGTTGAGAGCAGGGCGACTTCGGTTTTAGCAACGGCAGTGGTAAGGAAGTTGCTCGTCGTCCATTCCGAAACCGCCTTGACCGCGGCTGCCTTCTGTGCCTTGGCATCGTCAAGGTCCCTCCTCTTTCCCACGACCGCCAGGTCATCGACAAAGGCGAAGAGACTGGTGTCTTCAGGCAGCTCCAGCCGCAGGACGTCGTCGAAGGTGACGTTCCAAAGGAGGGGGCTCAGGACTGATCCCTGGGGGACCCCCCCGGTCACCTCGTACGGTCAAGGTTGACCTATTGTGCCCTTCCATAACTTATTCCTCATCCATGAGCTCTGTATCTTTAATGAGGTCCAGAAGTCTCTAGAATGGGCGGGCTTTTAGGTTCATTCGCATTGAACCAAAGAGTTTTTTCCTGCATGAGTTGAATGCCTCGCTGCTAGTGATTACTCGTAGTAGGGTTTCTTTTTCTTCCCCACAGCCTCTGCACGTTGGTAATTTGTCTATTCTCATAGTGTGCAGATGTTTTTTTAACGTGCAGAGTCCTACGACATTTCTTAATTGGTTCCTATTTACTTTTAGGATTTCTGCCGCCGCCTCCATACTGGGAGCCTTAATGAACCTCTTCGAGTGTTTCACTCCTGTTTTAGTTTCCCAGTATCGGCTGTGGCAGTTTCTTTGATCCTTTCCCAAGCTATTCCTTGCGGTTCTATATGGTATCCCGCAGGTTGGTGCGAGGCCAATGAATTTTAGCCTCTTTTGCCAATTTGTCCGCTTTTTCGTTGCCTTTGATTCCCTGATGTCCCGGTGCCCACACAAGTGTTACTTTGTTTCGGGCTCCCAGTATCATCTGGTCTTTAATTCATTCTATAACAACTCTAGAGTTATTGACGCCGAAATCTAGAGCCCTCAGCACAATGTCACAATATTGATTTCCTTCTTCAATCGTTTCTTTCCAATAAATTTCTTTTTGGGTCCCTCTTCGGGTTGCTTTGGCCGTTGTGCTCCCCTTAGAGGTTCCTCTACGGGTGCCTTCCCTCGACGTATATCCTGTGACAGACGCTCTTCAGGTCTGTTGTGTTATATTTAGGCGACGCCCGATTGTCTGGGCAAATAAGCGAATCGGTCGTTAAGTCACAACGCACCCCTAATGACCCACCAACCCATTATTGACCGGTCATTACGAACCCATTCTAAAGCGTGATTAGGACGACACAGAAGAGGAGTAAGTCTTGGAGCGACCAAGAAGCCACACACATCATAGTCTTCACCCAAACAAGATCCACACCTTTCAACAACACAGCAATAGTTTTAGTCCTCAGTCATTGAGGTGGTGGCAGCAACGTTTCCAGTTCTTTCCAACGAGGTTCCAAGAGTTAAACAGATGGTATCCAGCGTAGGTTCGCCTCAGCATTGGCGGCATCTAGTCGGCACAGGACCTCAGTATTGGCGTCATCGGCAGGATTCTTTCATCGTTACACATTATTTTGGTGACAACGGTGGTCCTTCCATCATTTCACGTCAGGTCCTATCACATGATTTGATTGAGGTTCAGGTTGAGGTTCCATATTTTGCCCCTCTTCCATGGCTTCTCCTTCTTCGCCACTCGTCTTTGCTCCGAGTAACTTGAAGGTTACCCGGGAGAAGTTCAGTAGCGGCTGGCAGTTTTATCCCCTTGATTTTATCTCAAGAGGATTCATCTATTGTGATGACCACTTGCTGACTTTTTGGGCCAGGCACCTTCCATGTAGCCATCGAAATGCCGGCATATTGGACCATCAACCTGAGCAAAATCTACTCCGGTTCCATTTCTGGCCTCGGAACCCACGTCATGGCCCTTAGTTGTTTGAGTATCCGGCTCTTCTCAACGGATTTGAGCCTAGCTCCTTCCCAGGGTTGTCCCTCTCTCATCACCCCCGTCAGCTAAAGTTTGGTGTTTGTTTGACGTAGGAGACATGGAGGAATCCGGCCCTAGCTGAAACTCTACTGAAGCCGATAGATTTTGTCGAGCAGATGGGATTTTATCTTTCCTATCTGCTCTCACTCAAGGACGATTCCGGATAGTCTTCAGACAGTATTGCCATCTTGATATCCGATGTTGCGTCCCAGTATGATTTGCCCTGCGAAGAGGAAGGTTCTGTAGAGCCTCTACTTTTCTTCGCCGGTCTTCTGTCGGTCGGCGGTGTCCTTCCTGCTGATAGGTGTCTTTTCTGAGTCCCTTGATAAGGGGTATAGCCACTCCCGCCATTCCCGCTTGGCGCATCCTGACCTCCAGCTTCTGAAGAGGAACTGGTGCTTGCTGCCCCAGCTCCTTGCTTCTTCAGCTTCCTTCTTGCGTAGTTTGAGAGCCGTGTTTGTGGATCGCTCTGCGAGTGTGCCACGGTTTTGTTTTTTTGTTTTGCTTGGTTCCATTCTTAGTCCCACGAGGTCACGAGAACTAAACGTCAACCGTCACAGAGCCTGAGATGTGGAGGCATGGCTAGTTTCTATGAGAGGTTGCCAGGTGTCTCGTAGATATCGTTTACTATACAGCTCCCCTAGTGCCATGCAGCCCTAGTCACGATAACTTAAAACATGGTTTGGGGGACATTGGTCCGGGGCAACGGTTTTTGCTTGCCAAGACATGGGTTTCGACACGCGGATTCGCTTATGGGCGTCACCAACCAGGGCTTTTTATCATTCTGGCCTTCTCCCTATCCGGGATATGCGCCCGGTCTGTTTCCAGACCCTTCCGGGTTGGTTAACAGTTTTAGAGCTGGTCCGGTGCGCCCAGAGACGCTACAATGATTCATTGTGGCACTTGTCGAAAAATGGGTTAGCATTGATTAATATTTGATACAAGATATACTTAGACGAATTAGCATTAGTAGATATTTGGGGAGGTAACTGATACCAGAAAACATTAGTAAACTTAAAATAATCTCTTGTTGCGTTTTCATTTAGTGTTGAGTTTTATTTATTGCATGATGCTTTTATTGCTACTTGTTATTAAAACTTATTTCTCCATACAAATTGCTTACTTGTGGAGCTTAAAAGCAATTAACTAGAAAATATATGTTTTCTATAAATGAAAGTAGTAATAATTTCGATTTAGTTACTGCGCATGTGTAAGAATTGTTTGGAATGGGATCAAATATATGTTTTATATATCGTGCACATTCTGAAATTGTGTTTAGCGTTGAGATTTTTATTTTATGCAGTTATAGACCGTAGAAAACCGCTTAGAAGATACATAGCAGTATCGTTTACGTTTTAAAATTACGAAGTATGGTAATTGATTACCATACTTCGTAATTTTAAAACGTTACAAAATAAATTTCAGAGTCAACAAAAAAGTATTTTTATTTACTTATAACTGTATGCCATTTTATTGGCTAGTTTTTTCCTAAAAGCTCAGTACAATTTCAGAATTTGCGCAACTAATAAAGCATATAGGCGTTGATTGAAGTATAAATACTTCAATGAACGATATAGGTGTTTTATCTCACTGAATTTAGTGACGGATAAATGAAACAAACTAAATACCTATTAAAACTAGTAAACGTGTTATATAATTACATAATTCTTTCAAGTAAGAGATTATAGACACTATTCCACCCTTAAACCCTGAAATGCGCACAATTTGTCGCTAATGCCTAAAAATGTACTTTAAATCAAATCACTCGTACGTTGTACACCTAAACTTACCAATCATCTGGCTATTGACCTTTAATACCGCTAACACTCATACATACATCAGGACATATTTCCAGGGCCTCGCGTTACGAAAATATCTACAAAAACGGAGTAATATTTAATATTTGGCGGTTTACTACACTAGTCCCAAAATGCTTGAACTGCAACCTTCACGATTTTATTGTCAGATGGCGCTAGTTGTAATATGAATGTAATATTTATTATTTATTAATAAATTACTATTTAAAGTTTTTCAATTACTCGGAATATTACTTAATTTTTTTACTTAAATATATTTATATTTTCATTCAAATATTTTATAAAGAAAAGGAGGGCGGCACAAGCTCCGAACTGTTTGAACTACAAGCTTCACGAGTGTCCTGGTAGATGGCACAATTGATTTATAACTTTTTAAAACTTTTTAATCTCTATAACATAAAAACGAAGACAATGTTTTGAAGCCGACCGACCGGTCATTTATGTATTTTTGTGCTAAAAGTTGGGGTCGCGGTCCAACCGAGATGTTTCTTTTTATATTTTGTATTCATTATTTAATTGAAGTATTAAGGGTTTCGAAGTAACAGCAATGTTTAGTAAATATTTGCTTTTTACAATTAAAAATGTCATTTTTTTTAATTAAAGATCATCCCCTATCTATATTTATATATTTAATAAATTTGATATTTTTAACTGTCCATTCAATGTCTCATGTGACTTTATATATGGCAACGTCGCATTATGTGTCAGAATGATCAATAGCTAGGTTAGAATCAGGGTTAGGAAATGAACTCGAGAGTATATAACCGAGCCCTAAGGTTATAGAACCTTTATTTCGCATAACTATTACACAAAACATTCAGCATAATATCAGCTGCAACAACTACAAAAAAAAGGACCTTTATTTGGCATATCAGCCCAACCCTTCCCTTTTACACACATTCCCAAAACGTACTTTCTCAGAAAGAAATAAAAAAAGACACAAAAAAAAGAATACCAGTCAACATAAAATACATTTTTCTATCCATTAAAAAAATAAACCCCCTCTGCCCTCGCAATTTCCTTTCCCACGTTAGCCTCCTGCAGATTTTCACGCCTTTCACATCCTCTCCTAACCATTCGTTCAGCTTTCTGCACTCTCCAACGCACTCTTCTTTCACTCCCTCACATTATTTGCTAAGGTGCCACTACGTGTCACCCCCCATCATACACAGCGCACACGCGGTGTACCCCAGCCCCATCCACAATTTTCTTCCTCGCTCTTCTGAACCAAACCTCGCTCTTGCCATGCATACTTTGTCCTTTCTGCTCCACCCTCCCCTGGCTAAGTAGCTCGGGAGTTTCCCCTGCACTTGCCACTCTACGTAGCCCGGGTTGTATGAGCTCTCAGCTATTCTCACTTGCCTTTCTTGTCACTCAATATCCCTCAATCTCTCCCTTATCTCAGTTCCTAGGCTACCCCTTTCTCTCAGCTTCTCCTCTACCCACACCTCAGACATACCCACTCTTTCTTACATCCTTTCTCTATCCTTCCTCCATCCTCTCTCTGTTCTACTCTTACACCTCATCCATACCTCCCGTACCAGTCTTTCCTCGCCCAAATTCTGCAATCTTTCCTCAAACTTCACAAGGCTCACACACGACTCCCACCACATACTCATACGATTTGTCTCCTGCAACAGCACTGCCCTCGGTGTCGACCTTTCGAGTCCTAGCAGATTCCTCAGAAACCAACTTTACTCCCTTTCTATTACCTCCCATTCACGCAATCCCCACACTTCCACTCCATACAACAATATAGGTTTTACACACGCATCCCATATCTTGCACGCCATTACGAGGTTACCACCCCACAAGCTCCCCCATTTTCTGCACGCAACCCCCCAAGCCATTCTTGCTTTCGCCTGCATACACTCCACATGCATCCTAAACCCTCCTCCACAGTGAAACCAAAAGCCCAAATATTTAAAGCCATTCACTCTCTCAATCAGCCTTTCCTTCCATTTCAGCCCTTCGTCCTTACCCCTCCTGCCCCTATTCCTAAACAACATCCATTTGGTATTTTCCACATTCACCACTAGCCCCCTCTTATCCAGCTATCTACCCATTCTATCCAACATCTCTTGCATCTCTTCCACTCTCTTGGCCACCAGCACCACGTCATCGGCATACACAAACATCCACACTTTGGATCTACCCACCACAACCTCTCCTGCCTGTCCTCTCCTCAGTACCTCTTCCAACTCGCTCGTGTACAAATTAAACAGGAGGGGGCTCAGCGGGCACCCCTGCCGTACTCCCACATTCACCCTAAATTTCTCAGATATTTCTCCATTCACTCTTGCTTTCGCCCATGACTCTTTATACACCCTTCTCACCCACTCCACTCCTTCCTCTTCCATACCCAATCTATCCATACATTCCGCCAGTTTCCCCCTAGGAACTGAGTCATGCGCAGCTTTTAAATCCACAAACACCGCATACACTCTCCCTTTGCATTCCAGCGCTTCCTCCACCATTCTCGCCAGCGTGAAAAACTGCTCCCTCGTCCCTCTTCCCCTTCTGAACCCACCCTGGCATTCCGGCAGCAGCAGTCCTTTTTGTTCCACTTCCCTATCCATTCTATTTTTCACCATAGTCATCATCAATTTATAACCGGCACTCATAATGGTGATCCCCTTATAGTTTTTTACGTCCGAGGCCTCTCCTCCTTTGTGCACCGGGACCACCACCCCCACACGCCACTTTTCCGGCACTCCCTCCTCTCCACTCCACACCTTGTTAATACTCTGCCGCACCTTCTCCCTTCCTTCCTCCGGTAACTTTTTGAAAGCCTCTGCCTTCAGCCTATCTTACCCCGCTGCCTTTCCTAGTTTTAACTGTGCCAGGGCCACCTCCACCTCTTTCCGCGAAAACGACTCCCATCGTACCACCTGTCTCGCACTCGAACTGCCCAGCTCGACCTCAGACCCCGCCATATGTTTACAACTCCTCTCCCACTCTGCTACTCTATGTTCACTTTACCCTGATTCACCCTTCCCTTTAAGATCTCCCACATCCGTTTCTCCACCACACACTCCCTCAACCTCTTTTTCACTTTCTGCAACTCCTGTATTTCTTTCCTGTCGCATGTACTCTCGAACTCCCTTTTCGCCTGATTAACCCCTTCAACTGCACATCTGCCGTACCTCCAATTCGCCATTTCCCTCCGCCACCTCGTCTTCTTTATCTTACACTCCTCGTCGAACCAACATTCCCTCTGGCGTCCACTCTTCTTCCTCACTACCAACGCAGCCGCCACCACTCTCTCCAACTGTAACATCGACTGCACCTCCTCCCACTTCACGCCCGTTAGGTTTTTCTCATACACCGCAATTTCTACTTCGCTCCATCCAAACCCTTGCTGTCCCTACAAAAACTATGTACAATTTAAATATAATCCTTAAACTTAAAAAATACTTCTCCCCTCACTATTCCCTCAATCCATTATCCACTTACTTTTCCACGCAAGTCGTTTGCAGATGTTCACGGTTCTTACATCCTGTATTAACCATATACTCGCCCTTCTGTACTCCCCCACTTTACTTTCACTCCCTCGCATTCATTGCCTAGGTGCCACCACGTGCGACTATACCTTACAGTATATATGTGGTGTATCCTTGCCCCATCCACACTTTCCTTCCTCTCATTTCCGAACCGCATTTCGCTCTTCCCTAATACTTTTTCCTCCCTGCTCAACCCATTCCGGGTTATGTAGCTCGCAGGTTTCTCCGCACTTGCCACTCTAAATAATCAGGGTTCTCACATACCCCTTTTGCCAATTAACATTCCTCATTCTCTCCCCGATCTTAAGTGAAAAACATAGGCGATATAAGAAGCATTTCAACCAGGGTTTACACCCTAATGATCTGAATATCGAAAAGGTCACCGTCAAAGTGATCCATATCTATCAGAATCGACGAAGTGCTGCAGGAACTAAACTCAGATTCACGGAAAAATAAATTAAAGATGAACCTGGAAAAAACAAAAATTATGACTAACCTGGTCTTAAGTAATAGTCTCCTGGTAGATAATACTCCTATAGCGCAAGTCTAGTGCTACAAATACCTAGGGCATGAACTAAAGTTCGTTTTAGACAAGACAATTTCTTAGCTCAAAAGTTATTCAAGAAATGAATTCATATATCCTCCTCCCATACAATTTGACGTTGAAAAATAGAACGCGTTATATTTTTCCATTCGATCTACAATCCAATTCAATATTTCAAATAATTTGCTGTATGATACGAGACAATTCAAACTCAACTCAAAAGTTAGTCAAGAACGAGAGAATCTCGCATCTTGACTAACTTTTGAGTCAATTGTCTTGCCTAAAACAACCTTAAAGATTGGACGAGATATCCAAACCAGCAAAATTCAAGGACGAATTGGTCTGGCTGGGCAGCCTTCGGAACTCTTAGATCTGGCCTAAACAACAACATACACACATGCCTGAAGAAACAGTCTACGAACAGTGCGTCAGTGCTAGTCATCACATATGAAGCCGAAACCTGAACTCTTCCAGATCTGGTGCGAAGCTAAGAGTCTGCCAAAGAGTAATTGAGCGATCCATGCTTGCCATAAGTAGAAGGGACCGAGGAACAAATGACTGAATAAGGCAACAAACAAAAGTATGCAATGTTTTACAAAGAATTGCAAACCTAAAGTGGCAATGGGCTGGATATGTGCCGAGATTAAAGGACCATATATGGACAAAGAAGATTCTGGAATGGAAGCCCAGAAATACTGCGAGAAACAGAGGAAAACCACCAATCGACTAGATGGAGGATATAAATATATGCGCGGGAATCTGGCTCTCAGTCGGACAGGACAGAATACGATGGAGAGGTGGAGCAGTGGGCAGGAAACGGCTGATAATGATGATGATGATGGAGTATATGAAGATATGCGCGAGAATCTGGCTCTCAGTCGGAATGGATAGAATACGATGGAGAGGTGAAACAGTGAACAAGAAACGGCTGAGGATGATGATGATGATGATGATGAGGTGGACCAACAGTTTAACATGCATTCCGAACTACGTACGTTTAGATGAGAATATCATCTACTATTCGGAGCAGAGAAAGGTGTTTAGCCGTGAAACCCCACGCTACCCAGATGGGTTGGGGAGTTGAGGGTGCGTGCAAGGTGGAAAGTATTTCATTGTGAGTTTTATCTCACGATCTTCAACGCAGCAGTCCGATAATTCTAAATTTCTCCATTCATTCTCGCTTTTGCCAACGCTTCTTTACCACCCATTTTATCGTACCTGTCTTCCAATTCTAACCATTCCATAGAATTCGATAGCTTTCCTGTAGGAAATCAGACATATGTTTTTTTTTAATAATCATAAAAAATAATACAATTTATGAAATATATCAATTTAATATATACAAAAGTAAAAAAAAAATAAGGTGATTCTCTCTGCAGGAACTCGCGTTGGATACCCCTCTTGTCCTGGTATCGAGAGATGCAGGTGGTCGTGGTATGGTGGTGGTTGGTGGTTGGTGGTTTGGATGTTGCTTTCAGAACCACACATACACACATACATTCTCCCTTTGCACTCCAGTACTTCTTCCACTTTTCTCGCCTCTCTCTAACCCCAGCCTGAGTTTCCGTCAGCAACCCTCTTCTGTCAACCTCCTCGCTTCATTATTCTTCTCCCTCACCACTACTTCCATCGACACATGATTGACCCTTACCTCATCTGCTAATATAAAATTCAATAGCTGGGGGTCTATTATGTAAGTTCAGACTACTCTGACAAATATCCGGTCTGCTACCCCGACCACCTATTTCTCTCTATCTATTTCCAATTCGTCCAGTACCTCCTTAAGCTCCTTCAAATTGGTGTTGCTATAGACTTTTCCGTTTTTGTTCAACTCATTTCTATTTTCCTTACTACCAACCCCGTAGTTTCTCCCAATGACTTCCTCTTCTATCCTTCCACTGTCTTCCTCACTCCCATTAGAATTTTTCCTTTGGTCCTCCTCACTCTCGCTTTTATTTTCGTCCCTTGCATCATCCAGTCCCATCCTGCACGCATATAGCTTCTCACTTGCACCCACTCCTCATATATCTTCCAAGTCTCCTGCAAACTCAATATGTTCTTTCTGTGTATCCACTATTCCAGCTCTTTTCCCCACATTCCCTCAGTCCAGCTATATTCCAATAATATCCCACTTAATTCACTGTGTTGCTCCTCCCCTCTTCTAACCATGTCTCCTCCCATTCGGAGGGATTGGAAGATATTAATAGCTTAAAACCTTTCAACGTGCAACGCTTGAATCGGACTATAGACAGTTTTTTCCAGCCATGCCAATGGAATAAAGTAAAAAAAACTATTGATTGTTAAACAAAGATAATGGAAAGAAATGTAGTATTTATTTATTCAGATAAAATGTTTGTTAAATAGGTATACATATAGAATTTGAATTGAACTTGTTTGATACAATATAATATGTTTAAAATACTTAAAATAAACACACACACAACAAAATCTGATATATTGAGCATAATCAGTGATTGAGACACATAATGAATAATAATGATTTATTATATTAATATGAAGATTCATATATAAGTCGTAAATTAAACGTTTTTAAGTTCTATGAGAGAAGTTATATGTAACTAGATGTATATATCAAACAAGTTCGTTAATATATCCACTCTTTTAAACTTCTTCATCATTTCAACCCTATCAAGTAACATTATTGTTCATCTTGAGATCAACAGTGTCACCTAGTGGGTTGTATTTCATATAAATATGTACCTTCATTTTGATATGGCTTTGACACACACAGACAGTAGAGATTATTAGAGAAAGACTTCAAAGTTCGCGCATAAAAATGTTTTTTTTTTTAAATTACTAATAGTTGTATACGTCATCGTCCTCGTCGTCGAAACTATCCTCGTTTCCAGGCTCGCCGAGGGCATTTACAAATTCTACAAAAACAAATAATGTTATATCAGAAAATCAACTAATCATATTCTAAACAGCATTACGTCGCCTAGGCAGCAACACCACACATCTAAAATTGTATTCGAGGTTGACAGGAGAGAGAAATACTGATTATAAAATGTTTATTGGAGTAATTAAATTGCTCCTGGTTCTAATAAATAAGAGCCATAAAAGGAAAAATGGATAACAGTAAAATACCTCCAATAAACATTTTATATCCGGTCAACCTGTGCTGCTCCTCCCCTCTTCTATCTAACCACGTCTGTCTTCTGCCTCTCCGACCTCGACATCTTTAGTAAATTTTCATCAAGCAACCTGCGAGCCATATCCACCCCTCGCCCGCAATTGTTAGTTTGTGGTATCCCACACTTGCTTCCACCTCTCTCTGCTTCTCTTTCTTTGTAGGAACAACAACTTTAGCCTCTTCGTCATCGATTTTACACCTTACCCTCTTATGCCTGATCCCCTTGCTTCCACCTCTCTCTGCTTCTCTTTCTTTATAGGAACAACCACTTTAGCCTCTTCGTCATCGGTTTTACACCTTACCCTCTTATGCCTGATCCCCCCCACATACACAACGTTAGTGTCTCCATCATCGGTTTCACACCTTACCCTCTTATGCCTGATTCCCCCACATACACAACGTTAGTGTCTCCATCATCGGTTTCACACCTTAGCCTCTTATGCCTGATCTCTCCCCCCACGTATGGTGTTGCTGCTTAGTCCGACGATATGTCACTAGACCTAATGACCTAATATATTTGAATTGTTATGTAACAAATCGTACCATAAAAATCTATTCGACCATCGCCATCCACATCGACTTCCTTGATCATGTCTTCAACTAAAAATGAGAACACATAAACAAATATTCAATAAAGAAAGATATTAGTATGTAGCATAAACATATTTACCGTGTATATCAGCATTAAACTATACATTAATTTGAGTACAAAATTAATTGTTAATTTGACTACAATCACAATAACATGCAGTCAATAGATGACAACACATATTACTTTTTACTTACTTTCTTCTTCGGATAAATCTTCTCCTAGACATTGCAGCACCGCCCTTAGGTCAGAGGCTGTGATGTAGCCCCTGTTGTGCTTATCAAACACTCTAAACGCGTCCCTCAGTTCTTTGTCTTCTTGTTCTCTGGATGTCACTTCTGTTCCCGCACCTGCCGACCACGCAATGTTCACGAATTCTTCGAAACTTACGTTGCCATCCCCTAAAAACAGTTTGATCCAGTTGTGAGATCGTATCATAAACATACACTATTGTATTTTGCATAGACTAGGCTTATTTAGAGAAATAGAAAGAGAAAACTACCAAAAATACTAGATATTTTGTCTACAACGGGGTTTGAACTCTCGTTCCTCAATGATTAGTACAAAACGGATGGTACCTCTAACCACTAGGTCGGCACCAATGACCTAGTGGTTAGAGGTACCATGAAACCCAAATCTATTATTAAATACACATACACACACACGCACACACACACGCACACACACACACATTCGCATACACACACACGCACGCGTACGCACACGCACACACACACACATAAGTACACACACACACACGCACACGCATACGCATACATACATACATACATACATACATACATACATACATACATACATACATACATACATACATACATACATACATACATCAAAGAAGTCTAATATGTTCAACCATGCATACTTGATACTACTATCGGTAGGTAGAGGGTTAAAAAAGTCTAATAAATTTAACCGTGCATACTTGATAAAATTTAAATTTATTTTATTAAGAATATGTATAATATTACATACCATCCGCATCCACTTCCTGTAACATCTGTTGAAGTTCTTCCGTTCTTGCGAACTGCCCTAGCGAACGCATCACTCTGCCCAGTTCTTCTTTGGTGATACTTCCATCGCCGTCTTTATCAAACAGACGAAAGGCTTCTCTAAATTCTGAAATAAGAGACATATACTAATAGATATTAAATATTAATTACAAGGCCACCTTTCATTTGTCGTTTGGATACATTTACATGTCTTGGCGTGCTATAAGAGGTTTTTCCACCATCCAAACTATTCTCCACGGGTCGCTCATCGGGAGGCCCACGATCGGATCCTTCTTCAACTTGATTCGTCTGTCTTGTCTACAAAAAAGGACATAAAAATTAAATATTAGTTCTAAATTATAATTAATACCAAATATAGTACTGAAACTAAAAAGGATAGACGATATAGAGCCTGCACATTAAAGGGGCCAACACATTAAAGGGGCCAACACATTAAAGGGGCCAACACATTAAAGGGACCAACACATTAAACGGGCAGGTGATATAGGAGTCACTAGGAACAGCGCAAAATAGATAAAATAATACATATTAGCTGGAAGAAACTAATAACCGGCATAATAACTAGATGTCGCCACACCCAGTAGAAGGGTTAGAACTGAAGGGAGACTATTAAAACATCGAAGACAGTGGGAGAGTGGAACAGAGTCGTCCAGGGAAGCTGCGGGATTGGTAATAGGGAAAGTGGAAATGGATAGAAGGTCGGTGTGGTTGGGGGCAGTGTATTATAAGTAAACAAGGGGCAGCAAGGGTACGGATGGAGCGGACCAGAAATGGCAAGAGCGAGGTGTGGCTCAGAAGATCGAGTGTGCGTGTGCTCTGTGTAGGAAGGGTAACGACACGTGGTGACACCTTAGGAAAGATTGAGAGGGAGTCGGCTTTCACTCCCTCACATTCTTTTTGGGTTGGAGAAAACAGATAGCAGAATAAATGGCTTGGAAAGGATGGGAAATGCGTGAAAGTCTGCAGGAGGTTGACGTCGAGAAGAAATTGGCGAGGGCAGAGGTGGCCAAATGTGTATACATAATGGTATGTAAGGGAAGTTGTATTTACATATATAAGTGTGAATCCATTTCTTAGCAATCTACATATCTAGATATCGAAATCTATCTATTATTAGATCTCGTCAGTGTAGCTCAGCTAGTGAGAATTCACACCTGTTATCCTGTTATCTGCCTTTTATTGAGATCAGATGGTTAGGTCTATTTACTCATATCTTGTATTGTTGCGGTTTGAGTTCTTGTTGATAATTGGCTTTTTGGGCCCTCTTTGTGTTGTTGGGTTTGGTGGGTGTTTTCTTTATTATGTTCCTCCATCGGTCATTTCCGGATTCGTTGGTACGGTTGGCGATGGTGTTGGTGATGGTTGGATTGCTGTGTGTGATGCATTTTTCTTTGTATTTTCCTTGTGTTCATTTTGCGTTGTATTTGTTAATGATGTTGTCGGTTGTATCGAGCAAGTTTATTTTTTCTTCCATGGAAGGTTTCTTCGACAAGAATTGGATGATTAGGTCGCCTATAAGGGTTGCTGATTCATCCGTTAGTCTTTCGTTTATCGTGTCGTGTTGTCTTTGGGGGTGTTCGTGTTTTCTTTGCTTTTGTTGAAGTTTTGTGGTTGGTTCGTAGGTATGCTGCTGCTTCCTACTGCATTGGCCCATGAGCGGTGTTCGTTTGTTACTGGGAGTTTGGGGAAGTTTAGGGGGTTGTTAGGGCAACCCTTGTAGATGGCTGGATGGCTTCCTCTGCAGTTAGCGCAGGTTGCGGGAGTGGTACTAGGTTTTGTGCACGTGTGGGTTGAATGGTTGTTGCCACATTTGAGGCATTTGAATTCAGCGTTGCAGTACGCTTGCGGGTGTCCAAAAACTTGACAGCGGTGGCACTGGTTGTCAGTTTTAAGTCTTCCTGACTCCATTGTTATCGATAGATTGCAGCAAAGTCCCAGGTTGTAAATCGATTTATAATCTCTGTCGATTTTTATTACTGCCAGCGGTATCGCTCCGTTCTTTCCGTACATCCTGGATACGTGAAAAGCAGGGTAACCTTGCTCTTTGAGGTCCTCGGCGATTTCTTCGGAACTGTTGGAAGTGTCTATGCCTCTCATTACGACTTGTAGGGGCTTATCGCTTTTTAGGCAGAAGGTGTGATGGGATATGTTGTTGTCTAAGAAATACTTGACAAGTTTTCTATAGTCATCGGTTGTGGGTGTGTGAATGCTTATGCCAAGTCTCGTAGAGACTGCCTTCTGGCAGTTGATTCGGATTGCCACAAGCTGGTTAGAGATGTGGATCCAGTCGTATGGCGTCCTTAAGACGACCGGAGGTGGGTTTTTGCTGGTTTTGGAGTCTTTTGTTGGGTATTTGGTATTGTTGCTCCTGTTTCGATTTTTGGTAGGCTGGGGTGACTATTGGTCGGGCTGGGACGGGGCAGGTGCGGAGATGTCATCGAGTTCGCTTTCGTCATGCATGGTTACAGTTTGGGAGACTGTCGTAGCGGTTTGATATTTCGACATCGTGCCATGGAACTTCTTCAGGAGGACTAGAGACTTTCAGCTTCTTCTTTGTGGTTTTGGCTTCGCTCCATTGGTCTTGCGAAGCTCTTTATGAATTCACACAATATCTCGAGTGGTTATATACAAAAATGTTACAACTAACCCCCTAGGAGGAAAGTTAAACGCCATCTAGCGGCACCACATCAATTAGCAGTGCACACCCATATGGTAATAACCGTCAACATGCTTATGCCATCAGGATCACACTACCCGGTGATCCAGATGGCATGAGCATATTGATGGTTATTACCATATGGGTGTGCATTGCTAATTGATATAGTGCCGCTAGATGGCGTTTAACTTTCTTGTTTCCTGTGTGAATTCATCGTCACTAGCTGAGCTACACTGACGAGATCTAATAAGATCGAAATCTATATATGTAGATTGCTAAAAGGTGGATTCACACTTATATATGTTTTACAAAATTGGCTTTGTGCTGATATCTCAAGCACTCTGTTGGAATATTATTCCATAGAGGGCACTACCCGGTGATCCTGATGGCATAAGCATGTTGACAGTTATTACCATATGTATATAAATTTTATGTTATATGGCACCTTGAAACGTGGAATTGTATGCAATAACATGTTTTTGAGGAGTTCTTGTCAAATCAGGAAATTATATAAAAATGATACAACTAACCCCCAAGGAGGAAAGTTAAACGCCATCTGGCGGCACCACATCAATAAACAATTCACACCCATACAGTAATAACATGCTCATACCATCAGGATCACCGGGTAATCTAATAAGATCTAAATTTAAATATGTAGATTTTCCAATGGACATTTAATAAACAAAACATGGCCCTAATGTTTTACACACAACCTGAAATGTTTTGTAGTAACAAATATTTTTGAAAAGCCAATACACGAAATTCAAACATCCCTCTTGTACATAATAATGGAATAATATTCCATAGAGGGCAGTACCCGGTGATTCTGATGGCATAAGCATGTTAAATGTTAAATGTTAAATGTTAAATGTTAAATGTTAAATGTTAAATGTTAAATGTTAAATGTTAAATGTTAAATGTTAAATGTTAAATGTTAAATGTTAAATGTTAAATGTTAAATGTTAAATGTTAAATGTTAAATGTTAAATGTTAAATGTTAAATGTTAAATGTTAAATGTTAAATGTTAAATGTTAAATGTTAAATGTTAAATGTTAAATGTTAAATGTTAAATGTTAAATGTTAAATGTTAAATGTTAAATGTTAAATGTTAAATGTTAAATGTTAAATGTTAAATGTTAAATGTTAAATGTTAAATGTTAAATGTTAAATGTTAAATGTTAAATGTTAAATGTTAAATGTTAAATGTTAAATGTTAAATGTTAAATGTTAAATGTTAAATGTTAAATGTTAAATGTTAAATGTTAAATGTTAAATGTTAAATGTTAAATGTTAAATGTTAAATGTTAAATGTTAAATGTTAAATGTTAAATGTTAAATGTTAAATGTTAAATGTTAAATGTTAAATGTTAAATGTTAAATGTTAAATGTTAAATGTTAAATGTTAAATGTTAAATGTTAAATGTTAAATGTTAAATGTTAAATGTTAAATGTTAAATGTTAAATGTTAAATGTTAAATGTTAAATGTTAAATGTTAAATGTTAAATGTTAAATGTTAAATGTTAAATGTTAAATGTTAAATGTTAAATGTTAAATGTTAAATGTTAAATGTTAAATGTTAAATGTTAAATGTTAAATGTTAAATGTTAAATGTTAAATGTTAAATGTTAAATGTTAAATGTTAAATGTTAAATGTTAAATGTTAAATGTTAAATGTTAAATGTTAAATGTTAAATGTTAAATGTTAAATGTTAAATGTTAAATGTTAAATGTTAAATGTTAAATGTTAAATGTTAAATGTTAAATGTTAAATGTTAAATGTTAAATGTTAAATGTTAAATGTTAAATGTTAAATGTTAAATGTTAAATGTTAAATGTTAAATGTTAAATGTTAAATGTTAAATGTTAAATGTTAAATGTTAAATGTTAAATGTTAAATGTTAAATGTTAAATGTTAAATGTTAAATGTTAAATGTTAAATGTTAAATGTTAAATGTTAAATGTTAAATGTTAAATGTTAAATGTTAAATGTTAAATGTTAAATGTTAAATGTTAAATGTTAAATGTTAAATGTTAAATGTTAAATGTTAAATGTTAAATGCATAAAATACTAAAATTAACATATTAATTAAAAAATACACTTTGGAAAAAGCCTCAACTTTCCAATGCTATGAATTTATTAAATTTTGTACTCCAGACCAATTTTATTGCAGAAAATTCTATGTTTAAAGTCTGCATACGGCTAATAAATAAAAAAAATATTATAATTTAATAAATTAACACCTCTACATGTCACTGCGTTGTCCCATTTACATCCAAACTTGATAAGGGTAGACAGTTAGTTGACACGCTGGCTTGCAGTTAATTGGGAGGATTGTGAACGACACGTGGCAGTCACAATTTGCGACTAATTAAAGAGCGAGGAGCTCTAGTCACTATAGTTTCCCATTTTATAAGAAAGTTAAATGTTCATAGCTATTTTATTTTCCGACATTTAAAGCTAATTGAACGAACGCAGCTTCTCCGTGCTATTGTTTGTGTTGATCGCACGAAAACCTTGTCGACCGTTGAGATGTAATTAAAGTTGTGCCTGATTAAATTTCATGGGGGCTGCGAAAATAACACATTTGTACAGAGAACTAAAACGGTGAAATGTGTAACGCTTACACTCGAAAAATAAATTGAACTAAATATTTATTATTTTATTATTTTATTATTTTATTATTTTATTATTTTATTATTTTATTATTTTATTATTTTATTATTTTATTATTTTATTATTTTATTATTTTATTATTTTATTATTTTATTATTTTATTATTTTATTATTTTATTATTTTATTATTTTATTATTTTATTATTTTATTATTTTATTATTTTATTATTTTATTATTTTATTATTTTATTATTTTATTATTTTATTATTTTATTATTTTATTATTTTATTATTTTATTATTTTATTATTTTATTATTTTATTATTTTATTATTTTATTATTTTATTATTTTATTATTTTATTATTTTATTATTTTATTATTTTATTATTTTATTATTTTATTATTTTATTATTTTATTATTTTATTATTTTATTATTTTATTATTTTATTATTTTATTATTTTATTATTTTATTATTTTATTATTTTATTATTTTATTATTTTATTATTTTATTATTTTATTATTTTATTATTTTATTATTTTATTATTTTATTATTTTATTATTTTATTATTTTATTATTTTATTATTTTATTATTTTATTATTTTATTATTTTATTATTTTATTATTTTATTATTTTATTATTTTATTATTTTATTATTTTATTATTTTATTATTTTATTATTTTATTATTTTATTTATCTTCTATTATAATTAACTATGTAATATTTTTCTTCGCTTCCTTCATGGCTTCATGTATTACTAGAGTGAATAGTAATTGGCTCATTATGCATCCTTGTTTTACTCCTATTTTTGTTTCGAATTCTCTCGACTCTACGTTGATTGTCCTTACATATTTTTGTTCCCTTTGTTCATTTCTTTTATTAACTCTATTATTCTTTTCTATATTCCTATTTTTTGCAGTACTTTCCATTTGTCTTTTTTTTCACCCTGTCAAACGCCTCTTCTAGATCTATAAAACAGATGTATATGTAAAAATAGTACAACTTACCCCCTAGGAGGAAAGCACTACATCAATTAGCAATGCACACCCATATGGTAATAACCGTCAACATGCTCATGCCATCAGGATCACCGGGTAGTGCCCTCTAGGGAATAATATTCCAACAGAGTGCTTGAGATATCAGCACAAGGACAATCGTATAAAACATATATAAGTGTGAACCCACCCCTTAACAATCTACATTTCGATCTTATTAGATCTCGTCAGTGTAGCTCAGCTAGTGAGGATGAATTCACACAATATCTCGAGTGGTTATATACAAAAATAGTACAACTTACCCTCGAAGAGGGAAGTTAAACGCCATCTGGCGGCACGACATCAATTAGCAATGCACACCCATATGGTAATAACCGTCAACATGCTCATGTCTTCAGGATCACCGGATATATTATTCTCTAGAAAGCACTACCCGGTGATCCTGAAGACTAATATCTAATAAGATCGAAATCTAGATATGTAGATTGCTAAGAGGTGGGTTTACACTTATATATGTTTTATACGATTGGCCTTGTGCTGATATCTCAAGCACTTTGTTGGAATATTATTCTCTAGAGGGCACTACCCGGTGATCCTGAAGACATGAGCATGTTTACGGTTATTACCATATGGGTGCGCATTGCTAATTGATGTGGTTACGCCAGATGGCGTTTAACATCTCTATTCGAGGGTAAGTTGTACTATATTATTCTTGTTATATATATTTCCTGCCATACAAGTAATAGGTATCCCTCTATAATTACTGCACGTTCTCTTATCTCCTTTCTTGAATATTGGCAATCCTATTCCCGTATTCTATTCTTTTGGTATTTTTATTTCCTGTACTATGTCATTCATAATGGCTTTAAATATTTGGGCTTTTGGTTTGACGGTGGAGGAGGGCATAGGATGCATGTGGAGTGTATGCAGGCGAAAGCAAGCATGGCTTGGGGGATTGCGTGCAGAAAATGGGGGAGTTTGTGGGGTGGTAACCTCGTAATGGCGTGCAAGATATGGGATTCATGTATAAAACCTATATTGTTGTATGGAGTGGAAGTGTGAGGATTGCGTGAATGGGAGGTATTAGAAAGGGGGCAAGGTTAGTTTCTGAAGAATCTGCTAGGGCTCGAAAGATCGAAAACGAGGGCAGTGCTGCTGTAGGAGACACATCGTATGAGTATGTGGTGGGAGTCGTGTGTGAGGGTTGTGAAGTTTGAGGAAAGATTGCAGGATTTGAGCGAGGAAAGACTGGTACGGGAGGTATGGATGAGGTGTAAGAGTAGAACAGAGAGTAGATGGAGGAAGGATAGAGAAAGGATGTATGAAAGAGTGCGTATGTCTGAGGTGTGGGTAGAGGAGAAGCTGAGAGAAAGGGGTAGCCTAGGAACTGAGATAAGGGAGATTGAGGAATATTGAGTGGCAAGAAAGGCAAGTGAGAATGGCTGAGAGTGGCAAGTGCAGGGGAAACTCCTGAGCTACTTAGCCAGGGGAGAGTGGAGCAGAGAGGACTAAGTATGCATGGCAAGAGCGAGGTGTGGTTCAGAAGAACGAGGAAGAAAAGTGTGGATGGGGCTGGGGTACACCGCGTGTGCGCTGTGTAGGAAGGGGAGTGACACGTGGTGGCACCTTAGCAAATAATGTGAGGGAGTGAAAGAAGAGTGGGTTGGAGAGTGCAGAAAGCCGAACGAATGGTTAGGAGAGGATGGGAAAGGCGTGAAAATCTGCAGGAGGCTGACGTGGGAAAGGAAATTGGCGAGGGCAGAGGGGGTTTATTTTAATGGATAAAAAAATGTATAGTATGTTAATTTGTATTCTTTTTTGATTTCTTTCTGTGGAAGTACTATTTGGAATGTGTGTAAAATGGAAGGGTTGGGCTGATATGCCAAATAAAGGTCTTTTTTATGTCATTCATAATGTCTGTCAGTTGTTTTGTTTCTACTTTGCCCATGTACTTTATCATCTCAGGTGTTATGTTATCTATCCCGGCTGCTTTCCCTAACTTTATCTTTTTCTTGACTTCTATTACTTCTTTGTATTGTATCTCCTCTATTTCTGTTACCTCTTTCGATTTTTCCAAATCTTCTGTTATCGCCTCATCCTCTTTGGTCAGTTTGCGAAGTATTGTCTCCACCTTTCCATTATTTTGCCTGCTTCCGTTAATATTTGCTTTTTATATTCATCATATTATATTATTTCTTTCAACTCAGTTGTTTTAATGTTCCATAAAATAGTTTTTGATTGTCTCTAAAATTTCCTCTCATCTTTTCAAGTCCATGATTCTTGTGTTACTTTCTTTATTTGTATCTTCATTTCCTTTCTTTTTTCTTTGTACTTGGTATAATCTTCATTATTTTTTGTACACACATATTTTTTCATTTGCTTTTTTTATCTTTTATTTTTGATTTTATTTCTTCCGTCAACCACTCTGTCTTTTTTATGTCCCTATTCCCTATTTTTATTGTTCCACTGTCACTCTTGCTGCTTCTGTTATTATATTTTTAAACGTTTTCCACTTTTCTTCGATTCCCATTTCGTCTCTGTTTTCTTTAAATCTTATTTCTATTATCTCCTGGTATTTCTCTTGGTTCTTTGTTGCTTTCAGTTTATAGCTTTTTATTTTCACTTTTTCTATCTTCCTCCTTTTCACCGTATGCTCTTCTCTTTTGCTACTCATTTCCATTTTGACTAGGTAGTGATCACTTTCGATCTCTGTTAGTCTAGATACTTTCACGTTTTTTACATTCTTTCATTTATTTCTGCTTATTAAAATGTAGTTGATTATTGATTTTTCTGTTCTGGCCAGTTCTTCTCTTGTATATTTGTGTATCATCTTATGTCTGAACTTTGTATTCGCTATTATTAGGTCATTCTTAATACTCAGTTCAATTATTCTTTCTCCGTTGTTATTTCTGGCTTTCTTCCCTTCTATTCCTATATAATCTTTTATTCCTGTATTCTGGTTTCCTACTCGTCCATTTAGATCTCCCATGATAATTATGTTGTCTCCTTCATATATTTGTTTTTGTATATTTTCAAAGAATGTGTCTTTTCCGCCTTATTCGCATCATCGTTTACGCCGTAGGCTATTCTTGTTCATGCTACGTTTTCCAAAAGCTTCATATCTACTGATATGCTCCTTTCGCTTACGTATATTTCCTTCATAAATTGACTGATTCAGTTGACAGGTGTATAGACAGCTCCGATATTTTACCGAAATATAGCGGCGCATCGAGTTGAAATATACACGACAGGTGAAAACAGCGACAAGAAACAGTGATACAAAAGGAAAGTTAAAAAGTCGATAGAAAGAGCGGTAAGTGAAAGTAATTAAAATAGAGGGTAGAGGTTATTTGCACGAGGGGTCGACCCGTAAATAACCTCTGGCGCCGATAAAAGTATGGAGTATATTAGGCGGCATATAGCGACGACAACAAAGGCAAGAATAGCAAATAAAAATAGCGCCAGGGCCAATGAATAAAAATAAAAGAGGTAGAGAAACGGATAGCGAGGACAAAGACATAGAAAATCAGAAAGAAAACGTTGGAAAAAACAAAAAAATACTGAGATCACCAGCATTACAAAGAAGATTAGAAGAAACAGAAAAAAAATGCAACCATGAAACGAACATTGAAAAAGATACAATGGAAGAACTAAAACAAATGATTATAGAACTAATGAGGAAGATGGAAAAACATGTCATGTCACAAATAAAACAGGAAATAAAAGAGATGAAGACCGAAATGAACAATAAGGAAGAAACATGGAAAGAAGAAAAGAGAACATTGGAAGTCAGAATAGAAAAACTAGAATATAAAGCAGAAATTGAAGAGAAGAGAAGAAGAAAAAATAACATAGCAATAAGAGGTCTAGACAAGATAGATAACACAGAAGAGGTAAGATCACTCATCAAAGAGAAACTGGAAGTGGAGACAGGGGTTAACAAAATACAAAAAATAAACACAGGCCCAGAACGAAATATAATAATAGTGGAAATCCCAAGCTGGGAAGAAAAACAAAAAATAATGAAAGCAAAATATAAACTGAGAAATATAACGATATATATAGACGATGATCTAACGGAAGAGGAGAGAAAAATACAAAGAGAGATAAGAAACATAGCAAAATTGGAAAAAGAAAAAGGAAAACACGTAAAAATAGGATATAGAAAGATAATAGTAGACAATGAAATATACATATGGGACAAAAAGGAGAAAGGAGTCGTAGCCAAAGATAATGGGGTGAAAGTAACCAATCCAAAAAACTACTAGCAACAGTGAAAACGGACGGAAGCAAAAATACAAAGAATACAGCGAGGAAAGGGACAACGAACATAAGAAAGAAGAACAGACACATAATAAATGGAAACAAAGAAAAGAGTACAGTAAAAAAAAGAAAAATATGGAAAATTGGGACTTGGAATATCAGGAGTATAAATGGAAAGGAAAAAGAGCTGGAAGAAGAATTTGAGAAAGCTGAACTAGACTTCTTAGTGGTAACAGAAACAAAAAAGAAGGGGAAGGGAGAGTACAAAATGGACAAGGAACATATATTCATATATAGCGGCGTAGATAACAATCGGAGAGCCGCAGCAGGGGTAGGATGTATAGTGCATAAAAAACAGAAATCGAATATATATATAAATGGGATGCAATTACGGAGAGGATTTTGTCTATCGAAGTTAGAGATCAAAGAAACGGCTACCATAAAACTATCATAGCAGTGTATGGACCAAACGAAGATGATACTGGGTGCAACAAAGAAACATTCTGGGAGCAGCTCAACGAAACAACAGACAAAGCCAAAGGAGAAGTGTACGTGGCGGGAGACTTCAACAGCAGCATTGGCAACGAATTAAAAGATAATGACGCGATGAGAGGAAGCTATGGAGAAGGAGTACTCAACGAAAATGGTAAGAAAATGCTAGATTATTGTAGAATGAATAATCTAGTAATAACGCATACACTATTCAAACACAAGGACATACACAAATACACCAGGGAAGTGATAAGCAGGAACGAAAAATCTATAATAGACTATGTACTAGCAGAACAAGGGAAAAGGAGCAAAATAATAGACACAAGAGTAAAGAGAAGTTACGAAATTGGAAGTGATCACTATCTAGTAGAGACAAAATAAAGGAAGACTACCAAGATAGCGATAAAAAAAGCAGAGACTAAATATAGCAATAAACTACAACAAGATAAGAACATACAAACTAAGGGAAAAAGAAATAGCAAAAATCTATAAAGCGAAAATAGAGGAGAAATTAGTAAAAGACAACTATAGACAAGAAGTAGAGGAAATGTGGAATAAATTAAAGAAAAATATACTGGAGACAGCACTTGTGACATGTGGGACAAAGCAAAACACAAACAAGAAGCAACAGACAGCATTGTGGTCGCAGGACATAAGAGAGAAAATAAAGGAAAAGAAAAAAGCATGGCAAAGATACCTAAATGACAAAAATAGTAAAAACTACGAAGAATACAGTTTAAAGAGGAAAATAGTAAAAGATAAGGTCAGAATAGCAAAGAGAAGGGAATGGGAAAAGTTCGGAGAGACAATGGAGCAAAATGCAAAGGAAAACCAAAAATTATTCTATAAAACACTAAAACTAAACAGAAAAGAAAAAGGACAAGAAGTAAATTATATACAAGACAATCAAGGAATATTGCTGAAGGACAACGAAAAAATACTGGAAAGATGGAAAGAATATGTTGAAGACTTACTATCACAAAATGGTGGAAATGAACAGAAGACAAGAGACCAGAACGACTCGGAAGCAGATATAGAGATGATCAATGGAAAAGAAATACTAGAGATAATAAGGGAAATGAAAATAGGGAAATCACCAGGACAAGACCAGATCACAACGGAAATGATTAAACATATGGGACCTGCAGGTAACGAAATACTACTAAAATTAATAAACGAAATATGGAGGACGAATAAAATACCCAAAGATTGGCAAGTATCGTTAATCGTACCGATACACAAGAAAGGCGAAAGACAAAATGTTCAAACTATAGGGGTATAACACTCATAAGCATAGGTATGAAGATCTTAGAAAAAACAATTAACAAAAGAATACTAGCAAAAATAGAGCAGACGCTAGAAGAATCGCAATGTAGATTTAGGAAAGGAAGATCCACGCAGGACAACATTTTCACGATAAAACAAATCACAGAAAAAAGAATTGCAAATAATAAAAACACATACCTAGGATTCATCGACCTGGAAAAAGCATTCGACATGATACCAAGAAATAAATTATGGAAAATCCTGGAAGAGAGAGGTGTAGAAAGAAAGACAGTCGAATTAATACAAAACATATACAACAACAACACCAATGCAATAATACACAAGGGACAAACATCAAGGACATTTCAGACAACCACTGGACTAAGACAAGGAGGCGGGCGCAGTCCTACATTATTTAACATATACATGGATGAAATAATGAAGAGCATGAAACCAGAAACCAAAAAAGCAAACTTAGGGTACAAAAACATGCAAGTTGTAAAAATATCGGAAGGGGCATTCGCTGATGATGTCGTAGTGATAGCAGAAAATGAAGGTAATCTGCAGCACAACCTTAGTGTATGGAACAGACACCTAGAAAAGTATAACATGAAAATGAACTATAACAAAACAAAAGTGATGGTAATAGGAAACCGGAAAGAACAAATAAATATAAAGATAGAACAACACACAATAGAACAAGTAGAAGAATTCAAATACCTGGGAGTAGCACTGACAGAAGACGGAAAATGGAAGGTGAACTTAGTAACAGAATAAACAACACAGCTAAAACATACCACGCATTGAGCAATATACTGATGAACAAGAAAGAGATCAGCAAAAGGACAAAAATAAATATATATAAAAGCATATATAGACCTATACTGACATATGGAAGCGAGACGTGGAAGCTAACGAAGCGGGACAAAAATAGAATACAGGCAATAGAAATAAAATATCTCAGAGGAGTAAAACGAGTTACGAGAAGAGACAGAATAAGAAATGATGACATCAGAGAAGAACTGGGAATTGAAGCTGTAGATAAGTATATAGAAAAGAAACAACTAAACTGGTGGGGTCATTTAATTAGGATGGACAAAAATAATCAAACAAAACAGGTATGGGAAGCAAGAACTGAAAATAAAAGAAGAAGAGGTAGACCAAGAAAATAGTGGGACAACATAATAGAGGACATAATAATCAAGAAAGGAAAAACAGTCAAACAAGCAAGAGAACTGACGAAGAACAGAAAGGAGTGGAAAGAATTTACAAATGTATAAACAACAGTAATTGTAAACTATAATAATGTTAATGTAATAGCCTACACCGAAAGGTAAAAGGCAATTGATAATATATATATATATATATATATATATATATATATATATATATATATATATATATATATAAATATATATGGAGTGGATGACTTATACCTGTCATCCACTCCATATCCATAACAGTCCGTCATTCTACTTGCTATATATATATATATATATATATATATATATATATTTCCTTCATTTGGTGCAATTATTAGTCCAACTCCTCCTTTTGCTCTTTCCATTTCGTCGATACCAGCCCAAAACATCCAGTATCCTTTGTGTATTCTTTTTACTCTCTTTCCTTTCTTTTTTGTTTCTGTAACTCCTAATATCTCTTTTTGCTGTTTTATCATTTCTTCCACGAGTTCTTCTTCCTTATAGCGTATACTAGTAATATTCCAGGTTCCTAATCTCCATACTTTTCTTTTGAAAATATTATTCCCATTATTTCAGTCTTTTGTTTTGTAAATTCTTCCACGATTGTTTCCTCATTTGAATTTTTTATGTTTCAATTTCCTTTCTTCATTATCCTTTTTCTTGCCGTTTCGTTTTTATTTTTGATTCCATCAGTGTTCTCTGTCGCCAACAAAAGTTTTTTGGATTGGTTAATTTCCCTCCATTAACTTTGCATACGACTCCATTCTCCCTTTTATCCCATAGATGCACTTCATTGTCAACTCTTTTTTGTATCCTATTTTCACGACTTTTCCGTTTTCCGTTTCCATTTTTGCTATGTATCTTATTTCTCTTTGTATTTTTCTCACCTCCTTCCTCAAGTTGTTACATCGACGACAATCATTGTATTTCTTAGTTTGTTTTTCTCTTTCATTATATTTTGTTTTTCTTCCCAGCTTGAAATTTCCACTATTATTATATTAGGTCCTTTTCCTGTATTTATATTTTGCATTTTATAAACACCTATCTCTACTTGTAGTTTTTCCATGACGGTTGATTTGATGGAGATCAAATCAACCGTCATAGAAATGGAGGAGTCCATGTTTTCTATTTTGTCTATTTTATTATAGAAAACATGGACTCCTCCATTTCCATGACGGTTGATTTGATGACCATCAAATCAACCGTCATGGAAATGGAGGAGTCCATGTTTTCTATTTTGTCTAATCCTTTTATAGCTATACTATTTTGCCTCCGTCTTTTCCCTTAATTTTCAGTTCTATTTTCAAGTTTTTCTATTCTGTCTATCAATGGTTTTTTTTTCTCTCTTCTTTCCATGTGTCTTCTTTTTGAAATTTTCTTACTGATCTTTAATCATAACATATCAGACTTTAAACAGTAATCAACGTAAGAGGAGGAAATGCCCCTTAGTTTTTTCATTTGTTTAGTTCTATTTTAGCCATACGAACAAAAAGTCAAACTTGTAATTTTTAATTTGTTGCTATTTCTGATTAAACCATAAAAACCGAAAAATATGCATTCTAATCAAATTTTCAATATAAAATTCAGCCTACAAAATATAGTACAATAATATACGTTTTGAAAAATTAAGCTAACATTTTTTTTAAATTTCAATATTTCAATGTGACCTCATTTTTTGCTCGCCTGTATATATTAATAAATAAAACGAGTTTTTCTTTGTTTTTTTTATCACTTTTTTGCAAATATTTTTCGGCTAAGCCATTTTCACGCCAATCGGATGACTAATGAAAAGTGTACGTATTTATACATAATTTGTGTAATCCTGTAAAAACACAGACGTCGTTTACAATAATAAATTATCACAAAGAAAATTAAGAATTAGATTGATCCGACATCTAGGATCAATCTAATTCTTAATTTTATATTTTTGTTTACCACAGAAATCCAATTTTTTTGGCTTGAAACCAATAAAAAAAAAGACAAATTATATTTCTCACCATCAAATCCTTAATTTGGTTCACGAACGGCGACGTATTGAAAAAGTTGTTGACGGCCGAAAAAATTTTCCCCTCCAGCTTTGCTACGATATGTAAATCTTCTTGGGATGAAATGAAAAATCTGTAAACAATAACATATTTAATAGTGATATGATTTTTACAGCAACTACATTTCAATTACTACAAATAAGTTAGTAAGTACTAATATAGTGGATTAAAAATAATAATGATAATATTAGAAAGTTGTATTTTTATTTGTTTGGACCTTTATTAATTTGTTGTATATTAATAAACAAAACAAATGAAAAATACAACTTCATATAATTGCTAATATTATCATTATTATTTTTAATCCACTATAATATTACCATAACTTATTTGTTGTAATTGAAATGTAGTTCCTGTAAAACGGATATTACTATACCTATAGGCGAACCTGTAGGCATTTTATTGCCCGCTGGCTTTAGTAATCAAAACTTACCTGTTGTCTGTTTATGACAGATATGTAGGCGTGTGTTCTCGTTTGATCAAAACAATCCACTGACACCGTATGTTCCACTTTCACAGTAGCACAAGTCTTGCTGCGCTAAATACTTCACATCTACTGCGGCTGATCCGCCACCCCCATGCGAAAGTAGGGGGTGCAAAATCCATATCGAAGAGAAGAGGTGTGATCTATGGAAAAGACTACACTCAGGACATTTATTTTACAAGTTATTTCTTTCAAACATTGGTATTGATGCGACATATATAACATATTGTGGTCCTAAAAAAAAACTTCAATCTTTATAGGGCTATTAATTTTACGTTGTTAATTTCTAAGATTGGGTTAGATCTTTCATCGTCAAAAAGTTTCAGTTTTCCATCTCATTAGTTTATCTTCCAAGTCAATTATTATTTTCCCATCTTTGTCCTTGATTATATTACTAGTACCTTTATTTTTATTTTTATTACACCCAGCAATTTTATTTTTTTGTGCATGTTGAAACAATCATATCTCTTTTCTAGTAGTTCTATCTCCACACATTCATCAGTTAGGTATTTCTTTTTAGCTGCTATAATTCTTTTTTGCACTGTTTTATGTAGTTTCTTATATTCCTTCGCATTGTGTTTGTTCTTCCTCCTTTCTTCCTTAAGATTCATAATTTCTGTTGTTATCCAAGGTTTTTTCTTGGCATTTTTGCTCTTTAACTGAAATTTGGCTATTTTTTTTAACCTTGTTTGTATATGTTTCATCCACACTGTTTTCGTTTGTGAAACTTATGGCTCTCATACATTCGTTTATCTCTTGTTTTGTTGTTAGTTGATTTTTAGGATCTTTGAGGAGTTTCGTGTCTATGTAGTTGTTTTCACACTTATCTTGTTATCTTGTTATCTTGTTATCTTGTTATCTTGTTATCTTGTTATCTTGTTATCTTGTTATCTTGTTATCTTGTTATCTTGTTATCTTGTTATCTTGTTATCTTGTTATCTTGTTATCTTGTTATCTTGTTATCTTGTTATCTTGTTATCTTGTTATCTTGTTATCTTGTTATCTTGTTATCTTGTTATCTTGTTATCTTGTTATCTTGTTATCTTGTTATCTTGTTATCTTGTTATCTTGTTATCTTGTTATCTTGTTATCTTGTTATCTTGTTATCTTGTTATCTTGTTATCTTGTTATCTTGTTATCTTGTTATCTTGTTATCTTGTTATCTTGTTATCTTGTTATCTTGTTATCTTGTTATCTTGTTATCTTGTTATCTTGTTATCTTGTTATCTTGTTATCTTGTTATCTTGTTATCTTGTTATCTTGTTATCTTGTTATCTTGTTATCTTGTTATCTTGTTATCTTGTTATCTTGTTATCTTGTTATCTTGTTATCTTGTTATCTTGTTATCTTGTTATCTTGTTATCTTGTTATCTTGTTATCTTGTTATCTTGTTATCTTGTTATCTTGTTATCTTGTTATCTTGTTATCTTGTTATCTTGTTATCTTGTTATCTTGTTATCTTGTTATCTTGTTATCTTGTTATCTTGTTATCTTGTTATCTTGTTATCTTGTTATCTTGTTATCTTGTTATCTTGTTATCTTGTTATCTTGTTATCTTGTTATCTTGTTATCTTGTTATCTTGTTATCTTGTTATCTTGTTATCTTGTTATCTTGTTATCTTGTTATCTTGTTATCTTGTTATCTTGTTATCTTGTTATCTTGTTATCTTGTTATCTTGTTATCTTGTTATCTTGTTATCTTGTTATCTTGTTATCTTGTTATCTTATTATCTTGTTATCTTGTTATCTTGTTATCTTGTTATCTTGTTATCTTTTTCATTTTTATACCGAGCTTAGTTATTACCGGGTTGTGATCCGAATTAATGTCAGAGCTTTTGTATATTTGATAGTATCTAATAGTTAAATATAATCGAACTAGAAAAATATTCCTCCTTCCATTATTCCTCTCTACCCTCACCCAAATCCTCTCTTACGTCAAGTTTTTTGCAGATCTTCTCGACTTTCCTATATTCTCCTAACCATGCACTCACCTTTCTAAAATCCTCCACCCATTCTGCTTTCATTCCCTGACATTCGTTGACTAGATGCCATCTGTTATTCCTCTTACTACACAGTAAACACGTGATACATCCTTGTCCACATCTCACACATATACACATGAAACACATTCCATGCATACTTTCCTTCATCTTTCTTCTGAACCGCACCTCGCTACATACTTCGTCTTTTCTGCAGCGCCCTTCCCTAGTTTTATAGCTCGAGGCATTTCCTCGCGCCTGTCACTCCACATAAGCAGGGTTGTGTCAGCTCTCAGTCATTCTCACCTGCGTTTCTTGCCATTCAACATTTCCTTATTCACTAGCGTGACCTCAGTTCTCTTCCCATTCCTCTCAGCTTATAGCACTATTTCATACATTGTTTCCCTATCATTCCCCCATCCGCTCTCTACCCTACTCCTACATCTCATTCTCTATCTACACCTCCCGCACCAGTCTCTTTTACTCCAATTCCTGCATTTTTTTCTCGAACTTCACTACACTCTCACACCTCACACATACCCACTATTTCTTACATTCTTTCCCTATCCTTCCTCCATCCGCTCTCTACCCTACTCCTACATATCATCCTCTATCTACACCTCCCGCACCAGTCTCTTTTATTCCAACTCCTGCATTTTTTTCTCGAACTTCACTACACTCTCACACCTCACACATACCCACTATTTCATACATTATTTCCCTATCCTTCCCCCATCCGCTCTCTACCCTACTCTCCCATCTCATCCTCTATCTACACCTCCCGCACCAGTCTCTTTTACTCCAACTCCTGCAATTTTTTCTCGAACTTCACTACACTCTCACACCTCACACATACCCACTATTTCATACATTCTTTCCCTATCCTTCCCCCATCCGCTCTCTACCCTACTCCTACATCTCATCCTCTATCTACACCTCCCGCACCAGTCTCTTTTACTCCAACTACTGCATTTTTTTCTCAAACTTCACTACACTCCCACACGTCTTCCACCACAGGCTCATCATATTCGTTTCCTGTAGGACCACCAACATAGGCATCGATATTTCGAGTCTTTATCAGACTCTTCAGAAACCAGCCTTGCTCTTTTTTGATTACATCCCAGAACTTACACACTATTACTAGGTTACCGTACCACCACTTCTCTCATTTTCTCTTTACTATCCCCCAAACATTTGCTTGCACCCACTACAAATTATTTCTAAACTCACCTCTGTAGTGAAATGTGCACTAGCAAGACGTCAAATTGTCGCTCCTCAAATTTTATCGAAATTTTTACGCAAGTTTCGTTACATTTAACAATCGAGTGTGCTATAGTGTTTTAGTGGCTGCTTGTGCTTCCCTTGGGTAAGTACAGATTGGCCAAAAGTAGCGGCCCCAGCACCGACCCTGTTATCTGGAAGGTTGTCGTTGTTCATATCACCGCATCTTCGTAGGTGACCTGCTACGGAGTTACCTGTCGCTACGAGAGACAGGTAACTCAGTAGCAGCTTCTGCAGGTGCGGTGGAGTGTACATCCTGACCAGCACCCTAGGGATAGACAAAAATGTCATAACCTCACGTGTAGGACATGAGTGAGGCCACAGCTACTTCGGTAACAGAGGGACCGTCCTCTCAGGACACCTCTCTCAGGTGGCACATAGGCCCCCAATGCTGACGGATGATGGCAACGTCAACCTTCAAGCGGCGGATTACTTTGCGCAACACAAACGCCACAGAATATGTAGTGCAGAAGCCTGTCGACGACGAAGAGTTCGTCGAGGGGGAAACACAATATGGAAGGGTACAGACAGGACCAGCGCTTCCTTAATGAGGCCGCCTGCCAAGAACCCACCTAAAAATAATCCCAAGAAAAGTATGGTTAGGCGGTCCGTGGCGCAGTGGTCTAAGGCGGCGGTCTGAAGCCATTGCGTACGGAACGTTGGTGGTTCGAATCCACCGCTAGTCGGGAAACTTTTCTACAAAGATTTGATCCGGCTAGCATATCATGGGTGATTATATGAGGCACAATAGGTCCGTGAAGGGCCGCAGTGCACACCGCCCAGGAGCGGGGGCTGTACTCACCGTCAAAAAAAATGATCAGCCTACAAATCTCAACAAAAGGTATGCAGCTGTGCTAAATAGCCACTCCCTGGGGAAATTGACGAGTGAGCAGGCCACCAAACTGGAGGGTTGTCTATTTGAGGAACTGAACAAAACAATCACCAGCTCATCAATTCCACCCCCACTTTTGAGAAGTGGCAGCACGTAGTAGAGATCTTAAGAATTACATGTGGTTAGGAGTCAGGAGTCCCTGGACTGGCTGACAGATAATGTATAGGTGCACCCTTTACATGGTCTGTCAGCCACCCTATCGGAGGGTGCAAAACTTGTAGTTGTTAGGGCATACCAACTGCCTAAACTAAACAACATTTCAGTGTGTGTACCAGGGAAACCAGCCGAGCCCCAGGTCATACTACAACTTCTGGCGGCACAGAACACGACGCTGTCTGTTTGGTGCGAATTTCATACTATATATCTTATCGGCTATTTTTTTGCTTGAGGTGGGGAATCTTCGAAAGACCGCCCGGGGAGACCTATTTGGCATTCTCCCCGGGCAGTGCTGTATTCCGGCCCATCTTGGTTGGCCTGTTTGGCCCTCTCCTCTGTTGTGGTCCGTTTTGGACTGTTCTGCGCTCATAACTACGGGATTGCGTTTACCTGGCCGCCAGCGACCCCGTGTCCTGTTAGAAGCTGGGTCAACCAGTACGTGGTTTCGCCGTGCGTTCGCTCAATCCAGAGACCCAATTTGGAGATCAGTGACCGCGTCCACGCTCCCTTTATGCCACCGTTCCACCTTCTTTGCCAGACCTTCATAGTGGCCTAGCTTCCTTCTTGGCAGTGGCGCGCGGCCGTCTTCTCTTTCGCGCCGCCCTCTCCGTGACGAGTAGATCCGCCGTTTCTGTAGACGCCAACACTTCTGGGGTGTCTGTAGGGACCGTACGGTAGACTCTGATGATTCTTAGGTTTCTAGTCCTAATCGCGCTGCACAACCGCCCATAATGTCTGGTCGTCTTTATTGCCTCGAACCATGCTGGCGTCGCGTATAGCAACTTCGATTTCGCGACGCTGGCGAGCAATCTACGTTTGCCCTTGCCTGGTTCTCCTATGTTCGGCATAAGCCTAGCCACGTCTGACTCCACGCGATCCCCCCCTGGTTGCCTCAAATACATAGGCGCTGCAGTTTTGGTTGGCCTCCAGCGTGATTCCTAGATACTTTAGGGTCTTCCAAATTGTGATGGCCCTTCTCGTTGACAGCCAGACCGCTTCGATCTTCTCCGCTGTTAGTTCTAGGACGGACTCCCGCATCCAGCTGGCCATCGTATCGACCGCTTCTTCAGCTGCTCGTTTATGGTCCTCAACGCACCTGGCCCTCACGACTATTGCCAGATCGTCCGGAAACGCGATCGTGATAGCTCCAGCCTCAAAACACCGTCGTAGGCCAGATTCCAAAGTAGCGGCCTAAGCACTGACCCCTGGACGACTGCCCCGGTCATCTGGAAGGTTGTCGATTTTGATATCCCCGCATCTTCGTAGGTGAATTGCTAAGAAATTATCTGTCGCTACGAGAGACAGGTAACTCAGTAGCAGCCTCTGTAGTGTACATCCTGACCAACGCCTCCATTATCCTGGCACATGACAGGGAATTAAACGCATTCTGGATGTCTAGGGCGATCAGTAAGTAGTGCTGTCGGTTTCACGATGGGCCGCTGTTCGCTTCTTCTGCCAGTCTCAGTACGGTGCGTATTGTGTCCACCGTTGATCTCTCTTTGCATAAACCAAACTGCATCGGGGATATAGCATCGCTCGCTGCTGCTGCCTCATCTATTCGGTCTGCCAGCAGCCTTTCGAGAAGGGTATCTCCGCTTATCGAGCAGGCATATGGGCCTGAAGTCCGAGGGGTCACTCCCTAGTCCCCTTTTTTGGCAACAGATCTAGCCGAGCCCTCTTCCATCTTCTGGGGAAGACTCCTTCCCTGAGGCACTGGTTGAAAACTTCGCTTACTGACTCCGGGATTTCCTCCACAACGGCCTCCTTGGGGAGGACGTCCGGACCTTGGTTTTTTGCTATTGACCATGTACCTTAGCACTGCAAGCACCTCGGCGTCTGTCCACGTCGGGCAGTTGTCCTGTGGGACAGGATTGGGAGCAGTTCTTTTTCACCACGATGCAATATGGCAGGCCCCAAGGTCCATTCTCGACCTCGTCGCAGAGGGTTCTTACTCCTCTGTATGGCGAGATGGAAGTTCTTCCGTTTCTATGTGTATGCGGCCTCTAGCAGATCCGTGGTAGGACGTCCGCGGTCCTTGCCCGTGCAGAGTTAGTTTCCCGCCTTTTGTCGGCCACCACCTCGCACCACCAATACACAGGACGCTTTCCGTTCCCGGCCCGCCTTCTTGGGGATCGCTCCTTCGCAAGCCCTGTGTATAGTAGCCATTACGTGGCTGGCCTGCTCCTCAACGCTGCCTCGAATTAGCGTGGGATCTAAGTTTAGTGCGCCTCCCAGCCATTCCGCGTCCATTCTCCCCACAGCTCAACGTACAGCTTGGGAGGTGCGGTTGTTGGTATTTGGGTAGAGCCCTCGAGCGTAAACGCTATGTACCGGTGCTGGGTAAGCGTTTCTTCTTCCATCATCCACCATTGGCGTATCCGATTTAGTATCGCGTTCCAGACGAGTGTGACGTCGAGGAACTCGCCGGACAAACGTGGAAATTCTGCCTTGATGCAGACGTAGAGATCCGAAGGGCCCGCCAAGTCCCTGACGTTCTATCCTTTGATGTCTGTGAACGGTGATTCCTGCTGCGTGGACTTGGCATTGAGGTCTCCGGTGACGAGGATCATGCCGGTGTGCGCGTGGATGCTCAGCCAACCACTCTTGGAAATCTGCCAGGCCGCAGTTCGGTAAAAACTGTAGATTGTGATTTCGTCCACTTTCGCCCACGCGATCCCTTTTCTGGGGCTCACCCACAGCGAGGCTCCTTTCGTATGCTCGCCTGTTAGCAGGATGGCTACGTTGCCGGCAGTATCGTCCCGGAACCAAGCATCGCTTAGGCTGGCGTTGTTGGGCTCGCTTACCAGTAGTCCGCCTCCAACTCAGTAAGCGTCAGCAGGTCGCGGGCTGCCCTGCGTCTACCCAGCTTTATCTGTATTATTTTACAGTCGCGCATTTTTGGTGGGTGTGTCGTCGTCTGGGCTGGGTGTCAATCCATCCTGACGAATGTAAGCTTTGAGCCCAAGCGCGCCGCAGATTCTGCACATCAACGACAGACCCGGTCCTGTACAGTACCGGGTGCTGTGGTTGAAGTCCCAGCACCGGAAGCAGTGCTCTTTCAGCAGTTTTTGCCCTGACCCTTGCGTTTATCAGGCCTACCCTGACGGTGTGGTCTCAGCAATGGTATGAGTGATTGCTCGATAGACCATAACCGTTGCCTCTGTACGCTGGACGCAAGCCCCTTACCTCGAAGCCTGCCGTGCAGCAGATGGCCGCCTTGATTGCCTCACAGAGCTCCTCCTTGGTGGCCTCGCTGGCGAGGTCGGATACCACCATTGGTGTTGTCATAGCCTTCTGGTCGGCAACGTTCTTGATGGATGCGTTAAGGTCGGAGTCCCCTTTGCCCTTGATGTGGACGAGCAGGTCGCCTTTTCTCGTTCACTTCTTATTGGCTATAGAGCAATAAAGTTACCTAATTTGAAGCCCATTAAAGCCTCCCAATTCTTTGATGTTGAATCCTATATTGTTTATGTACACATGATCAAGCGTATGGCCAGAAATACGCTACATTTTGATATATAAATCATCTCTCTGTCGTTTGAAATAAAGACGCTACAGAGTTGAAACAGGGAAAAACATGAAATTTCATCAAATTCACATTTTCTCAGCGCTACAGCGCGAAAGCGATAGGAGATATAGAAAAACGTCTATCATCAGTCTTTAAGGCCCAATTCACACATAAGCGGCGTCGGGCGCAGGCGCGGTGTAGGCGAGGCGCAGGCGCGACGTCGCACAGGCGATTGTGATGTCCATATTCAGTGAAGGGGTGGACATTGTACCTTATGTTTACATAGAGGCGGTGTGGAAGAGTTTCGGCTCTTCTACCGTGTCTTAGGCGAAGAGGCGAAGACGCGGTGCCGTAGCGGCGAGAGGCACGAGGCAAATGCCCACGCCTCGTCACATAAGTAAGCATTGCACCACATGTTTATATAGAGGGGGCTTGAATAGTCGTGCTTCTCGCAGCGCCGGCATCGCCTCTTCGCCTAAGACACGGTAGGCGAAGAGGCGAGAGGCATAACTCTTCCACGCCGCCTCTATGTAAACATAAAGTACAATGTCCACCCCTTCACTGCATATGGACATCACAATCGCCTGTGCTACGTGGCGCCTGCGCCTCGCCTACACCGCGCCTGCGCCCGACGCCGCATATGTGTGAATTGGGCCTAAGGCTAGGAATACTTTACATTTATAACCCATCTCCCTAGTATTTAAAATAGAGACGCTATAGAGTTACAGGGGAAAACATCAAATTTACATTTTCTCAGCGCTAAAACGCGAAAAAGGTAAGAGATAAAGAAAATGTCTATAATCAGTTTGTAGGGCTAGGAATACTCTAAATTTTCACATATAAACCATCTCTCTAGTATTGAAGAGGTATTAGGAGATAGAGAAAAGCGTCTGTCATCAGTCCGTAAGGCTAGGAATACTCTACATTTATAAGCCATCTCTCCAGTGTTTAAAATAGAGATGCTACAGAGTTAATACAGGGGATAAACATGATATTTCATCAAACATCAAATTTACATTTTCTCAGCGCTAAAGCAAGAAAACGGCAAGAGATAAAGAAAAGTGTCTATAATCAATGTGTAGGGCTAGTAATACTAGAATATCGTGGTTAAAAAACCTTCGAACCTGGTTCCATTCAACAACAACGGGACTTTTCAGAGCTGCAGCAGACAAAATTCGAATTGCCATGATGATCGCCAACATCCGAAACGGATAGGCACCCGAAGAAGAAGAAGAAGTAATACTCTACATTTTCACATATAAACCATCTCTCTAGTATTTGAAATAGAGACGCTACAGAGCTGAAACAGCGGGAAAAACATGAAATTTTATCAAATTCACATTTTCTCAGTGCTACAGTACGAAATTGGTAGGTGCTAGAGCAAAGCATCTATCATCAATTTGTAGGGCTAGGAATACTCGAGACAGACATTTTAACCCTTAATTCACCCAACACATTTGATTATATCTTAGTCTTACTTTTTTTTTAAATCTATCTTTCTAGGACTATCAGCCGTGAGGCTTTTCTGCCGGTCAAGGGAGAAGCTCAGAGGAGTTTAATCACTCGGTATTTACTTTAACTTCACTGAAAATCTTTGAAAAACTGTGAAAGGTGATTCGCGAAAATTCGGCCCGATGGGGATCGAACTCAGGTTCCCCAATGCTCAGTACGAGACGAACGGCGCCTCTAACCACTTGGCCACTGAGCTGGGTCTTACTTTATATTATATAAAATATTACATAATAATAATTTATATGCAATTAATAAGGACCAACAAAAATTAAATGAGATTGGGTTATGACGTATAAATATATTAAATGTTTCGACCTTTTTCGCTCCACCCTTGGAGTTGCAGAAGCGATGCTGCGGTTGCCGCGGTGGGGATCACGCGTGCGCGCACCCTCTTCGCATTCAAAGGCGGCGGAAAATTCGTTTATCTAAGGGGGTGGCGGCGGGCGGTCGAATAATTTAATTCATGGCGATTTCCGTCCCGCGCTAAAGCCTGCGTACACATACAAATGCGAAAAAATAAATATCGACAGTTTCCGCTCGATTATTCACCCTGAACGCCGGCAACGGAGGCTAATTCGCGCTTTGGAATGCAGGGCACGGTCGCAGCCATCCCCATATTAGAACATATGGGTGACTACATACATAATATTGGAGTTAACATTTATTTGGGTAATTGAGAGCTCTTTTGAGAGGGATTTATCCCGTAACAATTATAAAATCATATGAAATCCATCTCCTTTTTCATTTCTAAATGAATATATTAATATAAATTATTAATCTAACTTAATAATAAAAAAGGAGCTTTATTTGGCATATCAGCCCAACCCTTCCCTTTACAAATTCCAGCCGCAAAAAAAACAATACTTTCACAGAAAGAACTAAAAAATAAATATCTAACTTATATTTGCATGTATAAACAAAAATGAGTTTAATTTCACTTGATTTTATAGTTTTTGCGGGATAAACCCATGAATTTATGTTATTAAAACCGTTAAAAAAAACTTGATCCTGATGACATGAGCATGTTGACGTTTATTACCATATGGATGTACATTGCTAATTGATGTGGTGCCGCCAGATGGCGTTTAACTTTCCTCCTAGGGGGGTTAGTTGTATCATTTTAGAAAATTATATATACATATATATTTATATATATAATTTTCTAAAATGATACAACTAACCCCCCTAGGAGGAAAGTTAAACGCCATCTATATATATATATATATATATATATATATATATATATTATTTTTTATTACCATATGGGTGTACATTGCTAATTGATGTGGTGCCGCCAGATGGCGTTTAACTTTCCTCCTAGGGGGGTTAGTTGTATTATTTTAGAAAATTATATATATATATATATATATATATATATATATATAAATTAATTTTAAGTAAAAATTCATTCCGTTTTTAATTACTAGATGAGAATATAAGGTAGATCAATAATTTATTATACATTTACTTTCCGAATACAGCAATTCTAATTGCTAATTTTAACTTTTCTCCACGTTTAGTCATGATATTTTGATTCGAAATAGACTATTTTGCATCTATATATAAAGCACGAGAAAATTGTACTTGAATTTATAGTTTTTACCAGATAAAAACCACCAATAGAGCTTTCAATTCAAAACTTACTTTATATTTTCATGTAGAAATGAAAAAAACGTATTACATACGAACAAAAATTAACGAAATGTATTTTATTTAACTTTATATTTGTTACGTGATGAACCAATTTTTACAACATATTAATATATAACAATTAACCAAATAAGTGAGTTTTTTGTGATAAAAACTTTAAAATTAAGTAAAATTCAACTCGTTCCTAATTTATAATATATGAAAGAAAATTAAATTATATGAAAATATAAGGTAGATTAATAATTTATTATATTATTTTCATCTAGAAATGAAGATGAATTTTACTTAAATTTAGTTTTTACCAGATACGACCCATCAATATAGCCTTCGCCGTAGACTTCCTCAATGTGAATCATACGATCTTTCTTTAGCTCTCGTGAATGAATCGGTTCCCGGTGCCTATTGAATGCGACGCATTAAGTCATTTAGCGTTAATTGAAAGTAATTCAGGGCGGTCATTACGGAATTGCCCGGCGCGCGGGTTTCTCAGGAGGAGAAGGGCGGAGAGCCCCCAGACTCATTCAGAGAGACTGACCCTCGGGGCTAATTCGATTAATCACGCGCAATTAAACCCGCTTTGTCGTCGAATTGAAACCCAATCGAATATTTCTTTCCTACATGTAAATTTCCAGGGGGACACTTGTTGAATATGTCTGAGTACTGTGGTCTATTGTTATTTTCAGTGGCTTCATAATAAGAATAATAATAAGAATAATAATAAGAATAATAATAAGAATAATAATAAGAATAATAATAAGAATAATAATAAGAATAATAATAAGAATAATAATAAGAATAATAATAAGAATAATAATAAGAATAATAATAAGAATAATAACAATAATAATAATAAGAATAATAAGGCATAATAAAGTGGCGAGCTACATACATTGGAAATTGTGTAAATGCCTGGAAATACCAGTTGCTGACAAATGGTACCAACACGAACCAGAAAGAGTTGTGGACACCAGCAACGTAACGATCACCTGGGATGTATCAATTCAAACCTGACCGAACGATACCAGCCAATCGACCAGATATCACCATCCATGATAGAAAAGAAAAGTCCTGCCTTCTAATAGACATCGCAATACCGGATGATGCCAATATTGCAAAAAAAGAAGCCGAAAAACTCTGCAAGTACAAAGACTTGGAAATTGAAATCAGCAGAATGTGGCACGTAAAATCAAAGGTAGTGCCAATAGTGGTCGGGGCCTTAGGCTCTAGGAAAAAAGGAGCAGATAGGTATCTAGACCTCATACCTGGAAACCCCCGACCGGAGCAAATACAAAAAATTCCACTGCTAGGCACCGCACATATACTACGAAAAGTCATTGGACAGACATCCTAAGCTTTCAGGT
Source organism: Lordithon lunulatus (assembly GCA_963942505.1). Classification (NCBI taxonomy): domain Eukaryota; kingdom Metazoa; phylum Arthropoda; class Insecta; order Coleoptera; family Staphylinidae; genus Lordithon; species Lordithon lunulatus. The sequence continues at coordinate 11,713,365 of OZ012675.1, forward strand.
AGAAAGCCGGATCTGTCTGTGTCGACCGAGCCTAATCCCAAAAAGAACTAAGGGATAGGTGAATGTTTCCTTTCTTTGAGGAAGTGTATATAAATCAAGAATAATAATAAGAATAATAAGAATAATAATAATAAGAATAATAATAAGAATAATAATAAGAATAATAATAAGAATAATAATAAGATTAATAATAAGAATAATAATAAGAATAATAATAAAAATAATGATAAGAATAATGTTTATTAGTGTCTAATAGTAAAAACCGTATAACAGACACAAGTAGTTAAGGTACATCAAATATAACATTTAGAACAACCATTGCGAAGTTTCTTCTAGAAATATTCCTTCAGAATCAACATACTATATGTATGATAGGTCTTAAGGCTTCATTTGCAGCAGCTTCTATGCACCCCTTTTTTTTCCAGCTAGAGTTTATGTCTTCTTGTTCGTTAATCGAGTCGTTATCTATTTTGTCTGCTAATCTTTTTTATATAGTTTTTTTTGTTGATTCGTGCCAAAACGCTATTATATTTATTTTTTGAACTGTCGTTGTTCCCTTCACTCTACATTTTGACATATAAAACATCTCTTTAGCATTTTAAATAAAGACGCTACAAACTTTAAACTGGGGAAAACATGAAATTTCATCATATTTACGTGTTCTCACCGCTACAACGGAAAACGGTAAGAGCTAGAGAAAACGCTACCGAGTTTAAACTGGAAAATTCCATGAAATTTCATGATTTTCATAGTTGCTGGCGGTTGTAGCGTGCAAACGGTAAGAGCTAGAGAAAAGTGCCTAAGCCTCAATTTGTAAGCACTGAAATATTCTACATTTGGATATATGAACCATCTCTCTAGCATTTGAAACAGACACGCTACAGAGTTTAAACCGGGAAAAACATGATATTTCATCATATTCACATTTTATCACCCCTACAGCGGGAAAACGGTAATAGCTAGAGAAAAGCGTCTAGATCTCGGTCTGGAGGTCTAGAAATACTCTACATTTTGGCATATATACCATCTCTCTAGCATTTGAAATAGACACGCTACAGAGTTTAAACCGGGAAAAACATGATATTTCATCATATTCACATTTTATCACCGCTACAGCGGGAAAACGGTAATAGCTAGAGAAAAGCGTCTAGATCTCGGTCTGGAGGCCTAGAAATACTCTATATTTTGACATATAAATCATCTCTCTAGCATTTGAAATAGAAACTCTAGAGAGTTTAAACCGGGGAAAAATATGATATTACATCATGTTCATATTTTCTCACTGAAAAGCATCTAAACCTCGATATGTAGGGCTAAAAATACTCTACATTTTGACATATGAATCATCTCTCTAGCATTTGAAATAGAAACTAGAGTTTAAGCCGGGGTAAACATGATATTTCATCATATTCACCTTTTCTCACCGCTACAGCGGGAAAACGGTAATAGCTGGAGAAAAGCGTCTAGGTCTCGGTCTGTAGGGCTAGAAATACTGTATATTTTGACATATAAATCACCTCTCTAGCATTTGAAATAGAAACTCTACAGAGTTTAAACCGAGAAAAACATGAATTTGCATCATATTCTCATTTACTCACTGTTATAGCGCAAGAGCGGTAAGAGTTACAGAAAAGCGTCTAAACGTCGATCTGTAGGGCTAGAAATACTCTACATTTGACATATAAATCATCTCTCTAGCATTTGAAATAGACACGCTACAGAGTTTAAATCGGGAAAAACATGAAATTTCATCATATTCATATTTTCTCACCGCCAAAGCGGGAAAACGGTAAGAGCTAGAGAAAAGCGTCTAGACGACCTCATTCTGTAGGCAAGAAATACTCTATATTTTGGCATGTAAACCATCTCTCTAGAATTTGAAATAGAAACTCTACAGAGTTTAAACCGGGGAAAAATATGAAATTACATCATGTTCACATTTTCTCACTGAAAAGCATCTAAACCTCGATCTGTAGGGCTAATAATACTCTATATTTTGACATGTAAACCATCTCTCTAGCATTTGAAATAGAAACTCTAGAGTTTAAATCGGGGAAAACATGATATTTCATCATATTCACATTTTCTCACCGCTACAGCGGGAAAACGGTAATAGCTGGAGAAAAGCGTCTAGGTCTCCGTCTGTAGGGCTAGAAATACTCTACATTTTGACATATAAATCATCTCTCTAGCATTTGAAATAGACACGCTACAGAGTTTAAACCGAGAAAAACATGAAATTTCATAATATTCATATTTTCTCACCGCCAAAGCGGGAAAACGGTAAGAGCTAGAGAAAAGCGTCTAGACGACCTCATTCTGTAGGGCAAGAAATACTCTATATTTTGACATATAAGCCATCTCTCTAGCATTTGAAATAGAAACTCTACAGAGTTTAAACCGGGAAACAACTTGAAATTACATCATATTCACATTTTCTCACTGTTATAGCGCAAGAGCGGTAAGAGTTAGAGAAAAGCGTCTTAACCTCGATCTGTAGGGCTAGAAATTTTCTACATTTTGATATATGAACCATCTCTCTAGCATTTGAAATAGACACGCTACAGAGTTTAAACCGGGAAAAACATTATATTTCATCATATTCACATTCTCTCACAGCTACAGCGGGAAAAGAGTAATAGCTAGAGAAAAGCGTCTAGGTCTCGGTCTGTAGGACTAGAAATACTCTACATTTTGGCATACAAATTATCTCTCTAGCATTTGAAATAGAAACTGTACAGAGTTTAAACCGGGGAAAACATTAAATTTCATCATATTCACATTTTCTCACCGCCACAGCGGAAAAACGGTGAGAGCTAGAGAAATGCGTCTAGACATCATTCTGTAGGGCAAGAAATACTCTATATTTTGACATATATACCATCTCTCTAGCATTTGAAATAGAAAATCTACAGAGTTTAAACCGGGAAACAACATGAAATTGCATCATATTCACATTTTCTCACTGTTATACCGCAAGAGCGGTAAGAGTTAAAGAAAAGCGTCTAAACCTCGATTTATAGGGCTAGAAATATTCTACATTTTGACATATGAACCTCTCTAGCATTTGAAATAGACACGCTATAGAGTTTAAACCGGGGAAAAATATGAAATTTCATCATATTCACATTTTATCACCGTCACAGTGGGAAAACAGTAAGAGCTAGAGAAAAGCGTCTAAGCCTCCATCTATAGGGCTAGAAATACTCTACATTTTGACATATGAACCATCTTTCTAGCATTTGAAATAGACACGCTACAGAGTTTAAACCGGGGAAATATATGAAATTACATCATGTTCACATTTTCTCACTGAAAAGCATCTAAACCTCGATCTGTAGGGCTAATAATACTCTACATTTTGACACATGAATAATCTCTCTAGCATTTGAAATAGAAACTCTAGAATTTAAATCGAGGAAGACATGATATTTCATCATATTCACATTTTCTCACCGCTACAGCGGGAAAACGGTAATAGCTGGAGAAAAAGGTCTAGGTCTCGGTCTGTAGGGCTAGAAATACTCTACATTCTGACATATAAATCATCTCTTTAGCATTTGAAATAGAGTCGCTACAGAGTTTAAACCAGGAAACAACATGAAATTGCATCATATTCACATTTTCTCACTGTTATAGCGTAAGAGTGGTAAGAGTTAGAGAAAAGCGTCTGAACCTCGATCTGCAGGGCTAGAAATATTCTACATTTTGATATATGATCGAGGTTTAGATACTTTTCAGTGAGAAAATGTGAACATGATGTAATTTCATATTTTTCCCCGTTTTAAACTCTGTAGAGTTTCTATTTCAAATGCTAGAGAGATGGTATATATGTCAAAATATAGAGTATTTCTTGAGACGCTTTTCTCTAGCTCTTACCGTTTTCCCGCTGTGGCGGTGAGAAATGGAACCTCATATACGACGCGACCCTAATATGGAGAATGCTTGACGGGGTGGAGACCATTCTCTTTGCAGGTGAAATAGCAGTTCTGGGGACCGGTATAGATATGGTGGAACTGAAAGGCTGAATGGAGGAAGCAGCGAGAATGATGGACAAGAGGATGTCGGAGCACCACTTAACCCTCCTGACAAGCAAGAACATCTACAATTTTTTGGAGCGACAGTCCCAATTTTGAACAGACTACGGTACTTAGGGATCCAGCTAAGTCCAATGTCGACCACTCGGCGCAGATGCTGGATACTGCAAAGGGAGCGCTCAAAACCGAGGCGGCCATCGCCCGATTTCTCCCTAATACTGGGGGACCAAATTAAGGCAGGACGAGACAACAATAACGATGCTGTACGCGGTCCTGGCATGGCAGGGAACGGTCGAATCGGGAGCGGCTGCATAGGTCTACAAGGACCAACGTGTTGCGCATCACTAGAGCGTATCGCACCGTCCATACGACTAAGTGGAATTACTAGAGGCAACGATACCGGTGGACCGACTGCTCACAAAAATCCTTACATATACCCTCTATATCTAAGGATTTTTGTGAGCAGTAGGTCCACCGGTATCGTTGCCTCTAGTAATTCCACTGAGTCGTAGGGACGCTCTAGCGATGCGTAACACGTTGGTCCTTGTAGACCTATACAGCCGCTCCCGATCTACTTGCTCTATGACAAACACCACCAGGTGAAAGCTCATGTGATTCTAAGAAAAAAATATGTATATATAAACATAGTTTCGACTCCAATAGTTTTAGTTATGAGTTACTTTTTCTCGAATATGTTGAGAGATACTGTGACTACCTTGACCAGCGCCATAACCTGATTTAAATCTGTTGGATGTCTTTCTCTAAGGAAGCAACTTGTTTACAATGGTGAAATTAATACTCGGGAACAATTAGTATAAAAAATACAAGATGTTGCGACTCGAATAAGAAATCATTCAGTCAGTTTATACCGTAGAGAAGGATTGTTGGTTCGTAGATGCAAAGCCGAAGGACATTTCGAACATTTTTTATAAGTGTTTAATTTTTCTTATTAATATTATATATATATATATATATATATATATATATATATATATAAATATATATATATATATATATATATATATATATATATATAGATGATCCTTATTAATAAGACAACCATTAAGGTCGTTTTAGACAAGACAATTTCTTGACTCAAAAGTTAGTCAAGAAACAAGACAATCTAAATTGTCTTGTATGATACAGCAAGTTATTTGAAATATTAAATTGGATGGTGGATCGAATGAGAGATAAAGAGACGTGGGCAAAATCGAGAGTGAATGGAGAAGTGTCTGAGAAGTTTAGGGTGAATGTGGGTGTAAGGCAAGGGTGTCCGCTAAGCCCCCTCCTGTTCAATCTATACACAAGCGAGTTGGAGGCGGTGCTGAGGAGAGGACAGGCTGGAGGGGTCGTGGTGGGGAGAACCAAGGTGTGGATACTGCCATATGTGGATGACATAGTATTAGTAGCCAAGAGAGTGGAAGAGATGCAAGAGATGTTGGAAATAATGGGAAGGTACATGGATAGGAGAGGGCTAGTAGTGAATGTGGAGAAGACTAAATGGATGATGTTTAGGAATAGGGGTAGAAAGGGTAGAGTGGAAGAGCTGAAATGGAAGGGAAGGATGATTGAGAGAGTGAATGTCTTTAAATATTTGGGTTTCTGGATTGACAGCGGAGGAGGATTTAGGGTGCATGTGGAAAGTATGCAAGCGAAAGCGAGAATGGCTTGGGGAATAGCGAGAAGGAAATGGGAGCGGTTGTGGGACGGTAACCTCGTAATGGCGTGTAAGATCTGGGATGCGTGTGTAAAACATATTCTGTTGTATGGAGTGGAAGTATGGGGATTGCGTGAGTGGGATGTGATAGAGAGAGAGAGAGCAAGGTGTGCTCCTGAAGAGTCTGCTGGGTCTCGAAAGGTCGACACCGAGAGCAGTGCTGTTGCAGGAGACGAATCGTATGAGTATGTGGTGGGAGTTGTATGTAAGGGTTGTGAACTTTGAAGAAAGATTGCAGGAATTGGGTGAGGAAAGACTGGTGCGGGAGGTATGGATGAGGTGTAAGAGTAGGACGGAGAGTGGTTGGAGAAAGGATAGAGGAAGGATGTATAAAAGAGTGGGTATGTCTGAGGTGTGGGTAGAGGAGAAGCTGAGAGAAATGGGAAGCCTAGGAACTGAGGTAAGAGAGAGATTGAGAGATATTGAGTGGCAAGAACGGCAGACTAGAATGAATGAGAGCTCTTACAACCCTGGCTACGTAGAGTGGCGAGTGAGTGGGAGACTCCCGAGTTACTTAGCCAGGGGCGAGTGGAGCAGGGAGGACAAGGTATGCATGGCAAGAGCGAGGTGTGGGTCAGACGAGAGAGGGAGGAAAGTGTGGATGGGTCTAGGGCACACGGCGTGTGCACTGTGTAGTAAGGGAAGCGACACGTGGCGGCACCTTAGCGAAGAATGTAAGGGTGTGAAACTAGAGTGGGTGGGAGACTGCAGAAAGCTGAATGAATGGTTATGCGAGGATGGGGAAGGCGTGAAAATCTGCAGGAGGCTGACGTGGGAGAGGAAAGTGGCAAGGGCAAAGGGAGCGGCGATAGATGAGGGTAATTTGTAATTTTTTGCGGAGTAGTACTTTTAATTATATTTGTATTTTTATGTTTGTATATTTTTGTTGAGGTTTGTGATGTGGAGGGGCAGTGAGGGAAATGCCAATAAAGGTCTTTTTTTGGTAGATCGAATGGAAGAATATAACGCGTTCTATTTGTCAAGGACACATTGTATGGGAGGAGGATATATGAATTAATTTCTTGAACAACTTTTGAGCTAAGAAATTTTCTTGTCTAAAACGACCTTTACTAGTACCTTTCTTTACTTTTGTACTTCTTAATATAAATCATAAAAAGTTAATTATTTTAACTTTTTAATTATAAATTTCAAACAGTGCCACAAAAACCGTATACGCACGAATGGAAAGAACATTAAAAAGCAATTATTAAAACTAATATCACTAAATTATTTAAATAGAATTCACATGCAATGTAAATGACTCGTATAATATTTCGGCCACGCCACTGGAATCATACGATGACATGCGCTGTGGCACCCTATTTAACGATTTTCTGGCTATTGCGGACAAATCAAACCCTCCACAAAATAAAAAGCTAATTCAATTTTGCATTTTCGTTTTCAATCACAAGGCTGTAATTAATAAACCGTTACTGTTGGGGTATATGTGACTGCGGTAGGGGCCACGCAGATCAAGCCCCGCATGAATATTCACCTTGGCGTGTCGCATTTCCGGTTTAGAATTACATACCACGCCACAAGGCGGGAACAGTCGAAAAGCGAACAATTGTAGACGGGCAACAAAATTAATAGGAATTAGTTTCACAGTTGATTGTAGGTTTAGTGTCCACAGCCGAAATTTGTACACGTTTAAAACTAATAACACGTTTAAATGTTGAATTTGTATATATATATATATATATATATATATATATATATATATATATATATATATTTATATATATATATATATATATATATATATATATATATATCCTCGCATATAGATGCCGCCACTTTGACATAGCCTGCTATGTCGGCCATGACGCTCAATGTATGCGATCAAAATCCCACCCTTAAGTGATGAAGATGGGTTATTCTAACCACCTGCAGGACATTTACACATCAGCTATATACATGTAAAATTAGTTTTGTGACGTAAAAATGCTTTTAGTGATCGCTGCCGAGGAAAGGCCCTGGTTTTGTAGGAAGCGGTCGCTTAAAAGCGGCCGCTTTTGACGTTACAAAGAAAATGAATATAAGATTAATACCTCAACGTAATGCAACATGGCAGTGAATTGCAGTTATTTATTGTGATTTATTCAATTACATATTATATATTATCAATTGCCTTTTACCTTTCGGTGTAGGCTATTACATTAACATTATTAACATTATTATAGTTTACAATTACTGTTGTTTATACATTTGTAAATTCTTTCCACTCCTTTCTGTTCTTCGCCAGTTCTCTTGATTGCCTGACTGTTTTTCCTTTCTTGATTATTATGTCCTCTATTATGTTGTCCCACTCTTTTCTTGGTCTACCTCTTCTTCTTTTATTTTCAGTTCTTGCTTCCCATACCTGTTTTGTTTGATTCTTTTTGTCCATCCTAATTAAATGACCCTACCAGTTTAGTTGTTTCTTTTCTATATACTTATCTACAGCTTCAATTCCCAGTTCTTCTCTGATGTCATCATTTCTTATTCTGTCTCTTCTCGTAACTTGTTTTACTCCTCTGAGATATTTCATTTCCATTGCCTGTATTCTACTTTTGTCCCTCTTCGTTAGCTTCCACGTCTCGCTTCCATATGTCAGTATAAGTCTATATATGCTTTTATATATATTTATTTTTGTCCTTCTGCTGATCTCTTTCTTGTTAATCAGTATATTGCTCAATGCGTGGTATGTTTTAGCTGTGTTTATTTGTTTATTCTGTTATTAAGTTCGCCTTCCATTTTTCCGTCTTCTGTCAGTGCTACTCCCAGGTATTTGAATTCTTCTACTTGTTCTATTGTGTGTTGTTCTATCTTTATATTTATTTGTTCTTTCCGGTTTCCTACTACCATAACTTTTGTTTTGTTATAGTTCATTTTCATGTTATACTTTTCTAGGTGTCTGTTCCATACACTAAGGTTGTGCTGCAGATTACCTTCATTTTCTGCTATCAGTACTACATCATCAGCGAATGCTCCTTCCGATATTTTTACAACTTGCATGTTTTTGTACCCTATGTTTGCTTTTTTGGTTTCTGGTTTCATGCTCTTCATTATTTCATCCATGTATATGTTAAATAATGTAGGACTGAGCCCGCCTCCTTGTCTTAGTCCAGTGGTTGTCTGAAATGTTCTTGATGTTTGTCCCTTGTGTATTATTGCATTGGTGTTGTTGTTGTATATGTTTTGTATTAATTCGACTGTCTTTCTTTCTACACCTCTCTCTTCCAGGATTTTCCATAATTTATTTCTTGGTATCATGTCGAATGCTTTTTCCAGGTCGATGAATCCTAGGTATGTGTTTTTATTATTTGCAATTCTTTTTTCTGTGATTTGTTTTATCGTGAAAATGTTGTCCTGTGTGGATCTTCCTTTCCTAAATCCACATTGCGATTCTTCTAGCGTCTGCTCTATTTTTGCTAGTATTCTTTTGTTAATTGTTTTTTCTAAGATCTTCATACCTATGCTTATGAGTGTTATACCCCTATAGTTTGAACATTTTGTCTTATCGCCTTTCTTGTGTATCGGTACGATTAACGATACTTGCCAATCTCTGGGTATTTTATTCGTCCTCCATATTTCGTTTATTAATTTTAGTAGTATTTCATTACCTGCAGGTTCCATATGTTTAATCATTTCCGTTGTGATCTGGTCTTGTCCTGGTGATTTCCCTATTTTCATTTCTCTTATTATCTCTAGTATTTCTTTTCCATTGATCATCTCTATATCTGCTTCCGAGTCGTTCTGGTCTCTTGTCTTCTGTTCATTTCCAGCATTTTGTGATAGTAAGTCTTCAAAATATTCTTTCCATCTTTCCAGTATTTTTTCGTTGTCCTTCAGCAATATTCCTTGATTGTCTTGTATATAATTTACTTCTTGTCCTTTTTCTTTTCTGTTTAGTTTTAGTGTTTTATAGAATAATTTTTGGTTTTCCTTTGCATTTTTCTCCATTGTCTCTCCGAACTTTTCCCATTCCCTGCTCTTTGCTATTCTGACCTTATCTTTTACTATTTTCCTCTTTAAACTGTATTCTTCGTAGTTTTTACTATTTTTGTCATTTAGGTATCTTTGCCATGCTTTTTTCTTTTCCTTTATTTTCTCTCTTATGTCCTGCGACCACCACGCTGTCTGCTGCTTCTTGTTTGTGTTTTGCTTTGTCCCACATGTCTCTTGTGCTGTCTCCAGTATATTTTTCTTTAATTTATTCCACATTTCCTCTACTTCTTATCTATAGTTGCCCTTTACTAATTTCTCCTCTATTTTCTCTTTATAGATTTTTGCTATTTCTTTTTCCCTTTGTTTGTATGTTCTTATCTTGTTGTAGTTTATTGCTATATTTGGTCTCTGCTTTTTTTATCGCTATGTTGGTAGTCTTCCTTTATTTTCGTCTCTACTAGATAGTGATCACTTCCAATTTCGTAACTTCTCTTTACTCTTGTGTCTATTATTTTGCTCCTTTTCCCTTGTTCTGCTAGTACATAGTCTATTATAGATTTTTCGTTCCTGCTTATCACTTCCCTGGTGTATTTGTGTATGTCCTTGTGTTTGAATAGTGTATTCGTTATTACTAGATTATTCATTCTACAATAATCTAGCATTTTCTTACCATTTTCGTTGAGTACGCCTTCTCCATATCTTCCTCTCATCGCGTCATTATCTTTTACTTCGTTGCCAATTCTGCTGTTGAAGTCTCCCGCCACGTACACTTCTCCTTTGGCTTTTTCTGTTGTTTCGTTGAGTTGCTCCCAGAATGTTTCTTTGTTGCACGCAGTATCATCTTCGTTTGGTCCATACACTGCTATGATAGTTTTATGGTAGCCGTTTCTTTGATCTCTAACTTCGATAGACAAAATCCTCTCCGTAATTGCATCCCATTTATTTATATTCGATTTCAGTTTTTTATGCACTATACATCCTACCCCTGCTGCGGCTCTCCGATTGTTATCTACACCGCTATATATGAATATATGTTCCTTGTCCATTTTGTACTCTCCCTTCCCCTTCTTTTTTGTTTCTGTTACCATTAAGAAGTCTAGTTCAGCTTTCTCAAATTCTTCTTCCAGCTCTTTTTCCTTTCCATTTATACTCCTGATATTCCAAGTCCCAATTTTCCATATTTTTCTTTTTTTTACTGTACTCTTTTCTTTGTTTCCATTTATTATGTGTTTGTTCTTCTTTCCTTTGTTCGTTGTCCCTTTCCTCGCTGTATTCTTTGTATTTTTGCTTCCGTCCGTTTTCTCTTTTGCTAGTAGTTTTTTTGGATTGGTTACTTTCACCCCATTATCTTTGGCTACGACTCCTTTCTCCTTTTTATCCCATATGTATATTTGATGGTCTACTATTATCTTTCTATATCCTATTTTTACGTGTTTTTCTTTTTCTTTTTCCAATTTTGCTATGTTTCTTATCTCTCTTTGTATTTTTCTCTCCTCTTCCGTTAGATCATCGTCTATATATATATCGTTGTATTTCTCAGTTTATATTTTGCTTTCATTATTTTTTGTTTTTCTTCCCAGCTTGGGATTTCCACTATTATTATATTTCGTTCTGGGCCTGTGTTTATTTTTTGTATTTTGTTAACCCCTGTCTCCACTTCCAGTTTCTCTTTGATGAGTGATCTTACGTCTTCTATGTTATCAATCTTGTCTAGTCCTCTTAGAGGAAATAGCGAAATATGCATTTTCTATAAATTGGTATTTTCGCTGATTATTACTTTTGATTTTTATGCATTTTTTTTTATTTCTGTTATGAGTATTGTGTATTGGGGGATTTTTGTATTTTTTGAGGGGCTATGCCAAATAAAGGTATCTTTTTTACTATTCGTGATTTGTATGGCATGAAATTCTCTACGATGTTTAATATTTCATGAACCATCTATTATTTATAATAATAAATAAATAACAAATTATAGGGAAAGAAACACAAAATCGGCATTTTTTGTCTAATACAAATTAAAATTTCTAGGAAACGGATATTACAAATTTCTTACAACATGCAGTTGTAGACAGCGTTGGATTAACCTAATTTAGGGCTCTAGACATTTTGTCCTGTGAAATAAAAAATATAGCTCTAAAGCTCTAGAAGTTCAAAATTAACCTGATATGAATAGATCATTTTTAATTTGAATAAATCTTTATATAAATCTGTTTTTTCAACTTTAAGATTAGGTGTATTGGTTCGTTTATGCAAAAAGGCGTCCAATAAAAAAAAACAGCATTTCTTAAACAGTCAGATAATTTGAGATATATCGCAAACTCTAAAATAAATCTCAAAAAAAAATCTAATGAACCTTTTGTACAGCCTTCAACTCACACCATCCTTCAATGTCACCAATCTTCCCAGTCGCCCGTAATTGCCGCTTTTGTAATGACAATTGACTTTTTTTGTGTACGTGAGGCTTCCCCCTATTAATATTAAAACTAATATCATTCTGATTACCCTATTATTAACAAATATGTCATATTGTCCTTCCCAATCCCCGCCACTGTATAAAACCTGGTGGGGGCAGGCGGTGGCGTGCAGTAACGCGCTATCCCGCCGTCCCTCCTGTCTTCAGCATACCGTCAAGTGTGTCTTAACAAACCCATAACCGGCGTTTTTAAAACCGAAAAATCTATGTAAGTACATATTTTAATAATCTATAATTCTATTATAAAATGCATTAAGATAGTAAATTTCAAAATTAGTGAGTGAGATTTTCGCGTGGTAAAAGAAAAACTTGATACAAAAATATATATTTATAAAAAAGTTTTGTTTGTGAATTAAATTTATTGGCTGAACTGGTTTTATTTAGGAACGAATATTTATAGCGTGTGTGTTGCACATGGTAAACATATGTTTAGAACATTCTTCATTTTTTTTTTGGCTCTCATAATAACGAGTTTATGCTCGGTGTTTGTAAATATCTTCCGTTCTAGAGAGTTGTTTTTTTAATTATGAATAAGAGTGATTCATTAATTAATGCCACTCATTTAATTTGTTTAAAAAATGTACACACGTAATCATTAGCTAATTACATACATTGCCTAAAATTATGAATTTTTGTCGATTTTTTTAAATTGCATGTATTTAAATGTAATAAAAACTTATATGAATATTATAATTTATATAAATATTATAACTTATAATAAACTTCATTTTAAGTTGATTAATTTTATTTTAAAATTCAAACTAACTAAAATTGGCTATGATTTAATAAATAAAACCTGTATAAATTAAAACGATTCAAACTGCCTAAAAGTGGTCAAAATTATTCTAAATACGTATGTTAATGATTTCCAGTTAGTGTCAAATAATTTGAAGTTTTGGCGAATTTTCAATTAAAGAAATGAATAACGTTATATGTATTCGAGTAATAAAAACTTATAATATTATAAGTTATATAAATATTATAACTTATATAAATATTATAACTTATATAAATATTATAACTTATATAAATATTATAACATATAATAAACTTCATTTTAAGTTGATTAATTAATTTTAAAATTCAAACTAACTAAAATTGGCTATGATTATTCTAATCAAGTTCATTATTGATCGCATATAGAATGAAATTATAGCAGAAATAATTGAATTCTTGTTGACTTTTTTAAATACATGCAAAACATATGAAAACCTCATACGGATTTAATATAAATATAATAATATTAACCTTAAATTATAATATAAAAAATATTTTGTTTTGAAATGTTATAACATACTGTACTGAGCTAATTAAAACTAGTTTTACCTTTGGCCGCTTTGTACGCGATAAGGAAGGTGATAATAAGAAAACTATTATGATTAATGCAAACTACTTGTTTTAGGATTATATTTGAATTTGATTACCATAATTTAAATTGTATTTAATACTTTAAACGGATACTTTTGGGCCTATTAAAAAACTATCGATGTATAAATCAATTTACTGGGATTTTTAAATGATTTTATTTGCATATATCAATCATTTATTATATTATTGTTTATTATTTAGTATATATCTTGTGAAAAATCAAAGGATAAAAAACGTCTACATCATAAAGGCACCTTACACGGTCAATAATACTGTCAATATTTTAGAATAGTGACAGTATTGCTGTATGATAAGATGTTTACAATGTTCATTATTCTAAGATATTTACAGTATTACTGATCGTATAAGGTAGGGTAAGATTTATGAAGATAACGTCAATATTTTTAAAGATATACTTGTTTATACGTGAAAAGTAGGTTTGGATTATTAACTTTTATCTTCATGCGTGTCTCATTAGTAAATCTATTAGTCTACTGTTATACACAGGCATCTATTATGAACAAAATTAATGTAGCTACTCGTTAGAGTAAGATTTATGAAGATAACGTCAATATTTTTAAAGATATACTTGTTTTATCGTGAAAAGTTGGTTTGGATTAATAACTTTTGTCTTCATGAGTGCCTCATTAGTAGATCTATTAGTCTACTGTTAGACACAGGCATCTATTATGAACAAAATTAATGTAGCTACTAGTTAGAGTAAGATTTATGAAGATAACGTCAATATTTTTAAAGATATACTTGTTTATACGTGAAAAGTAAGTTTGGATTATTAACTTTTGTTTTCATGAGTGTGTCATTAGTAAATCTATTAGTCTACTGTTAGGCATAGGCGTCTACTATAAACAAAATTAATGTAGCTACTAGTTAGAGTATGATTTATGAAGATAACGTCAATATTTATAAAGATATACTTGTTTTATCGTGAAAAGTTGGTTTGGATTATTAACTTTTGTCTTCATGAGTGTCTCATTAGTAGATCTTTTAGTCTACTGTTAGACACAGGCATCTATTATGAACAAAATTAATGTAGCTACTAGTTAGAGCAAGATTTATGAAGATAACGTCAATATTTTTAAAGATATACTTGTTTATACATGAAAAGTAGGTTTGCATTATTAACTTTTGTCTTCATGAGTGTCTCATTAGTAAATCTATTAGTCTACTGTTAGACACAGGCATCTATTATGAACAAAATTAATGTAGCTACTAGTTAGAGTAAGATTTATGAAGATAACGTCAATATTTTTAAAGATATACTTGTTTATACGTGAAAAGTAAGTTTGGATTATTAACTTTTGTTTTCATGAGTGTGTCATTAGTAAATCTATTAGTCTACTGTTAGGCATAGGCGTCTACTATAAACAAAATTAATGTAGCTACTAGTTAGAGTATGATTTATGAAGATAACGTCAATATTTATAAAGATATACTTGTTTTATCGTGAAAAGTTGGTTTGGATTATTAACTTTTGTCTTCATGAGTATCTCATTAGTAGATCTTTTAGTCTACTGTTAGACACAGGCATCTATTATGAACAAAATTAATGTAGCTACTAGTTAGAGCAAGATTTATGAAGATAACGTCAATATTTTTAAAGATATACTTGTTTATACGTGAAAAGTAGGTTTGGAGTATTAACTTTTGTCTTCATGAGTGTCTCATTAGTAGATCTATTAGTCTACTGTTAGACACAGGCATCTATTTTGAACAAAATTAATGTAGCTACTAGTTAGAGCAAGATTTATGAAGATAACGTCAATATTTTTAAAGATATACTTGTTTATACGTGAAAAGTAGGTTTGGATTATTAACTTTTGTCTTCATGCGAGTCTCATTAGTAAATCTATTAGTCTACTGTTAGACACAAGCATCTATTATGAACAAAATTAATGTAGCTACTAGTTAGAGCAAGATTTATGAAGATAACGTCAATATTTTTAAAGATATACTTGTTTATACGTGAAAAGTAGGTTTGGATTATTAACTTTTGTCTTCATGAGTGTCTCATTAGTAAATCTATTAGTCTACTGTTAGACACAGGCATCTATTATGAACAAAATTAATGTAGCTACTAGTTAGAGCAAGATTTATGAAGATAACGTCAATATTTTTAAAGATATACTTGTTTATACGTGAAAAGTAGGTTTGGATTATTAACTTTTGTCATCATGAGTGTCTCATTAGTAAATCTATTAGTCTACTGTTAGACACAGGCAACTATTATGAACATAATTAATGTAGCTACTAGTTGGAGTAAGATTTATGAAGATAACGTCAATATTTTTAAAGATATACTTGTTTATACGTGAAAAGTAGGTTTGGATTATTAACTTTTGTCTTCATGAGTGTCTCATTAGTAAATCTATTAGTCTACTGTTAGACACAGGCATCTATTATGAACAAAATTAATGTAGCTACTAGTTAGAGCAAGATTTATGAAGATAACGTCAATATTTTTAAAGATATACTTGTTTATACGTGAAAAGTAGGTTTGGATTATTAACTTTTGTCATCATGAGTGTCTCATTAGTAAATCTATTAGTCTACTGTTAGACACAGGCAACTATTATGAACATAATTAATGTAGCTACTAGTTGGAGTAAGATTTATGAAGATAACGTCAATATTTTTAAAGATATACTTGTTTATACGTGAAAAGTAGGTTTGGATTATTAACTTTTGTCTTCATGAGTGTCTCATTAGTAAATCTATTAGTCTACTGTTAGACACAGGCATCTATTATGAACAAAATTAATGTAGCTACTAGTTAGAGCAAGATTTATGAAGATAACGTCAATATTTTTAAAGATATACTTGTTTATACGTGAAAAGTAGGTTTGGATTATTAACTTTTGTCATCATGAGTGTCTCATTAGTAAATCTATTAGTCTACTGTTAGACACAGGCAACTATTATGAACATAATTAATGTAGCTACTAGTTGGAGTAAGATTTATGAAGATAACGTCAATATTTTTAAAGATATACCTGTTTATACGTGAAAAGTAGATTTGAATTATTAACTTTTGTCTTCATGAGTGTCTCATTAGTAAATCTATTAGTCTACTGTTAGACACAGGCATCTATTAAGAACAAAATTAATGTAGCTACTAGTTAGAGTAAGATTTATGAAGATAACATCAATATTTTTAAAGATATACTTGTTTATACGTGAAAAGTAGGTTTGGATTATTAACTTTTGTCTTCATGAGTGTCTCATTAGTAAATCTATTAGGCTACTGTTATACACAGGCATCTATTATGAACAAAATTAATGTATCTACTAGTTAGAGTAAGATTTATGAAGATAACGTCAATATTTTTAAAGATATGCTTGTTTTATCGTGAAAAGTTGGTTTGAATTAATAATTTTTGTCTTCATGAGTGCCTCATTAGTAGATCTATTAGTCTACTGTTAGACACAGGCATCTATTATGAACAAAATTAATGTAGCTACTATTTAGAGTAAGATTTATGAAGATAACGTCAATATTTTTAAAGATATACTTGTTTATACGTGAAAAATAGGTTTGGATTATTAACTTTTCTCTTCATGGGTGTCTCATTAGTAAATCTATTAGTCTACTGTTAGACACAGGCATCTATTATGAATAAAATTAATGTAGCTACTAGTTAGAATAAGATTTATGAAGATAACGTCAATATTTTTAAAGATATACTTGTTTTATCGTGAAAAGTTGGTTTGGATTAATATCTTTTGTCTTCATGAGTGTCCCATTAGTAAATCTATTAGTCTACTGTTAGACACAGGCATCTATTATGAACAAAATGAATGTAGCTACTAGTTAGAGCAAGATTTATGAACATAACGTCAATATTTTTAAAGATATACTTGTTTATACGTGAACAGTAGGTTTGGATTATTAACGTTTGTCTTCATGAGTGTCTCATTAGTAAATCTATTAGTCTACTGCTAGATACAAGCATCTATTATGAACAAAATTAATGTAGCTACTAGTTAGAGTAAGATTTATGAAGATAACGTCAATATTTTTAAAGATATACTTGTTTTATCGTGAAAAGTTGGTTTGGATTAATAACTTTTGTCTTCATGAGTGCCTCATTAGTAAATCTATTAGTCTACTGTTAGACACAGGCATCTAGTATGAACAAAAATTAATGTAGCTACTAGTTAGAGCAAGATTTATGAAGATAACGTCAATATTTTTAAAGATATACTTGTTTATACGTGAAAAGTAGGTTTGGATTATTAACTTTTGTCATCATGAGTGTCTCATTAGTAAATCTATTAGTCTACTGTTAGACACAGGCATCTATTATGAACAAAATTAATGTATCTACTAGTTAGAGTAAGATTTATGAAGATAACGTCAATATTTTTAAAGATATACTTGTTTATACGTGAAAAGTAGGTTTGGATTATTAACTTTTGTCTTTATGAGTGTCTCATTAGTAAATCTATTAGTCTACTGTTAGACACAGGCATCTATTATGAACAACATTGATGTAGCTACTAGTTAGAGCAAGATTTATGAAGATAACGTCAATATTTTTAAAGATATACTTGTTTATACGTGAAAAGTAGGTTTGGATTATTAACTTTTGTCTTCATGAGTGTCTCATTAGTAAATCTATTAGTCTACTGTTAGACACAGGCATCTATTATGAACAACATTAATGTAGCTACTAGTTAGAGCAAGATTTATGAAGATAACGTCAATATTTTTAAAGATATACTTGTTTATACGTGAAAAGTAGGTTTGGATTATTAACTTTTGTCTTCATGAGTGTCTCATTAGTAAATCTATTAGTCTACTGTTAGGCACAGGCATCTATTATAAACAAAATTAATGTAGCTACTAGATAGAGCAAGATTAATGAAGATAACGTCAATATTTTTAAAGATATACTTGTTTAAACGTGAAAAGTAGGTTTGGATTATTAACTTTTGTCTTCATGAGTGTCTCATTAGTAAATCTATTAGTCTACTGTTAGACACAGGCATCTATTATGAACAACATTAATGTAGCTACTAGTTAGAGCAAGATTTATGAAGATAACGTCAATATTTTTAAAGATATACTTGTTTATACGTGAAAAGTAGGTTTGGATTATTAACTTTTGTCTTCATGAGTGTCTCATTAGTAAATCTATTAGTCTACTGTTAGACACAGGCATCTATTATGAACAAAATTAATGTAGCTACTAGTTAGAGCAAGATTTATTAAGATAACGTCAATATTTTTAAAGATATACTTGTTTATACGTGAAAAGTAGGTTTTTATTATTAACTTTTGTCTTCATGAGTGTCTCATTAGTAAATCTATTAGTCTACTGTTAGACACAGGCATCTATTATGAACAACATTAATGTAGCTACTAGTTAGAGCAAGATTTATTAAGATAACGTCAATATTTTTAAAGATATACTTGTTTACACGTGAAAAGTAGGTTTGGATTATTAACTTTTGTCTTCATGGGTGTCTCATTAGTAAATCTATTAGTCTACTGTTAGACACAGGCATCTATTATGAACAAAATTAATGTAGCTGCTTGTTAGAGTAAGATTTATGAAGATAACGTCAATATTTTTAAAGATATACTTGTTTACACGTGAAAAGTAGGTTTGGATTATTAACTTTTGTCTTCATGAGTGTCTCATTAGTAAATCTATTAGTCTACTGTTAGACACAGGCATCTATTATGAACAAAATTAATGTAGCTACTAGTTAGAGCAAGATTTATGAAGATAACGTCAATATTTTTAAAAATATACTTCTTTAAACGTGAAAAGTAGGTTTGGATTATTAACTTTTGTTTTCATGAGTGTGTCATTACTAAATCTATTAGTCTACTGTTAGACAAAGGCATCTATTATGAACAAAATTAATGTAGCTACTAGTTAGAGTAAGATTTATGAAGATAACGTCAATATTTTTAAAGATATACTTATTTATACGTGAAAAGTAGGTTTGGATTATTAACTTTTGTCTTCATGAGTGTCTCATTAGTAAATCTATTAGTCTACTGTTAGACACAGGCATCTATTATGAACAAAATTAATGTAGCTACTAGTTAGAGTAAGATTTATGAAGATAACGTCAATATTTTTAAAGATATACTTGTTTATACGTGAAAAGTAGGTTTGGATTATTAACTTTTGTCTTCATGAGTGTCTCATTAGTAAATCTATTAGTCTACTGTTAGACACAGGCATCTATTATGAACAAAATTAATGTAGCTACTAGTTAGAGCAAGATTTATGAAGATAACGTCAATATTTTTAAAGATATATTTGTTTATACGTGAAAAGTAGGTTTGGATTATTAACTTTTGTCTTCATGGGTGTCTCATTAGTAAATCTATTAGTCTACTGTTAGACACAGGCATCTATTATGAACAAAATTAATGTAGCTACTAGTTACAGTAAGATTTATGAAGATAACATCAATATTTTTAAAGATATACTTGTTTTATCGTGAAAAGTTGGTTTGGATTAATATCTTTTGTCTTCATGAGTGTCCCATTAGTAAATCTATTAGTCTACTGTTAGACACAGGCATCTATTATGAACAAAATTAATGTAGCTACTAGTTAGAGCAAGATTTATGAACATAACGTCAATATTTTTAAAGATATACTTGTTTGTACGTGAAAAGTAGGTTTGGATTATTAACTTTTGTCTTCATGAGTGTCTCATTAGTAAATATATTACTCTACTGTTAGACACAGGCACCTATTATGAACAAAATTAATGTAGCTACTAGTTAGAGTAAGATTTATGAAGATAACGTCAATATTTTTAAAGATATACTTGTTTATACGTGAAAAGTAGGTTTGGATTATTAACTTTTGTCTTCATGAGTGCCTCATTAGTAGATCTATTAGTCTACTGTTAGACACAGGCATCTATTATGAACAAAATTAATGTAGCTACTAGTTAGAGCAAGATTTATGATGATAACATCAATATTTTTAAAGACATACTTGTTTAAACGTGAAAAGTATGTTTTTATTATTAACTTTCGTCTTCATGAGTGTCTCATTAGTAAATCTAATAGTATGAACAAAATTAATGTAGCTGCCAGGTAGAGCAAGATTAATGAAGATCTAGGTATAGTACTGATAGAATTTAGAGAATACTGATGTTTATCCGGATAATTGATTACTTGATACATATAAAATGAAGATTAAAGAAAATACTGACAGTATTAGGACTGACAGTATTATTGACCGTGTAAGGTGGCTTTATAGGCAGAAGGCATATGATTGAAATAACTAATAAAATATATCTTGTTATTGTTGTCCGGTAATCAGGATTTGTTTCTGTTGGGCAATAAATCAATTACTATTACTATTATATTAATAACTTATGCAACTGTTAATGTGTAATATTGTCCTGTAATTATGATTTATTTAATTCAGTTGGGCAATAAATACATTTATTTATTTATATAATGAATATATTTATTTATATAATGAATATATTTATTTATATGTTCCAGATCAAAAATGGAAGCATTTTTCGAAAAGAAATACAAGCTGGCCACCAGCGAGAACTTCGACGAGTTCATGAAGGCACTGGGTGAGTTTGTCTTTTGTCTATCGATTGCCATTCGTCCGAAAACCGGTATTGTTTGCAAAAAAGGGTCATAATAATAGGAATTTCGTGTGGGCTCTGGTCGGAAATGCACGGCTTGAATTTTTGAATGAACAACAGACCAATTTGTTCACAATGTGAATATAATAATCATAATCATAATTTGTTAGTCCCACTGGGGCATTAGTAATACAGAAGAAATCATACAAATTACAATGTACATAAGATACAAATTACAATTTAAAAATAATAATTATATCGTATGTTGCTGCAACAGATTACATAATGGTATGTTAACGATATCATGATTCAGTGCATTTTTACTGTATAAAATATACCTTTTTTAATTGCCCTTTAAAAGCGTTTTTTTTTACATGCACCAAATGTTTACCGTTATCAGCTCCCAACATGAAGGTTATTTATTTATAAACCACTGTTCTATATAGAATTACATGGGCTCCAATTTCCTTCGGCGTATTTCCTTCATGCGTTGTTTTTTTTTCTATTGCAATGTACAATTTAAATTAATGCAATGATTTCCTGGTGCACTTAGTTGTAATAATAGAGTATGCATGTCACTAAAGAGTTTTACAACTTACAGTTTATAAATAGATTGTAGTAAGTGCTTTACGAGTTTCATTTTTTATTGTTAAATATTTTTTATTCTACAATAACTTTAGTTGTGACGACTTTACTTCACATTATAATATAAAATCATCAATCTGAAATGCTTACTTTGCAAGCAAATTTGTAGAAATGAATAGTTTTCTACAAATTTGCTTGCAAAGTAAGCATTTCAGATTGATTATTTTATATTATAATGTAAGGTAAAGTAGGTGATTTCTTATTTTATTTTATTGGATTAATTAATTTTATACAAGCAGTGTGAATTTGATCCATTTTCTAGCATTGGATATTGTAAGAAACTAAAAATCATCAGAAATTGAATGGTTTTGGCGTCTACTACGTGGTAATTCATTTTCAATAAAGGAGATGAATAAAACTACTATGTTTTTTACCAATTGGTATTCATTTATTCATCTCCTTTATTAAAAATCATCAGTTTGAAATATTTGGGATGTTGTAATTAAACATTGTCAACTCTGTAATCAATTATTGATATGACTAATAACTTAATTATTTATTTCTTAATATAAATCATATAATTGGTTTATATAATTTATATTAAATCATATACAAAACCCCGCAGTCGTGACAGTATTTTATATATTTTAAAATACATACGAATTTGATGTATAATGTGTATTCATTTATATGTTTTTGTAAAATTCTCCAAAAATCAGCCTGAATCGATTGTATTTGGAATGTTGTAATTTAACATTGTCAACTTTGTAATCAATTTTCGAGAAAACTAGTCATTTAATTATTTATTTCTAGCCATAAATTATATAATTGGTTTATTTAATTTAAATACTAATATAATAGACAATCTTACATTACAACATTAAGTCATTTTGTGTTGTTTTTTTGAGTATTTTTCAAAAAATTATTAACGAATATGCGTCTACGAATTTGATGCATATTCGTTAATACATTTTTGAAAATGAGTATTTTTCAAAAATATATTACCGAATATTCATCAAATTCGTAGAGGCATATTCGACATAATAGACAACGTTACATTATAACATATCAAGTAATTTCGTGTTGATTTTTTGAGTATTTTTCAAAACTTTATTAACGAATATTCGTCTAGGTATTTGATGCATATTCGTTAATACATTTTTTGAAAATGAGTTTTTTTCAAAAA
Organism: Lordithon lunulatus; assembly: GCA_963942505.1. Classification (NCBI taxonomy): domain Eukaryota; kingdom Metazoa; phylum Arthropoda; class Insecta; order Coleoptera; family Staphylinidae; genus Lordithon; species Lordithon lunulatus. The sequence goes on from OZ012675.1 coordinate 11,736,265, forward strand.
TTTATTACCGAATATTCATCAAATTCGTAGAGGCATATTCGTTAATAAATTTTTGAAAAATACTCATTTTGAAAAATGTATTAACGAATATGAATCAAATTCGTAGACGCATATTCGTTAATAAATTTTTGAAAAATACTCAATTTGAAAAATGTATTAACGAATATGCGTCTACGAATTTGATGCATATTCGTTAATACATTTTTCAAAATGAGTATTTTTCAAAAATTTATTACCGAATATTCATCAAATTCGTAGAGGCATATTAGTTAATAAATTTTTGAAAAATACTCAATTTGAAAAATGTATTAACGAATATGCGTCTACGAATTTGATGCATATTCGTTAATACATTTTTCAAAATGAGTATTTTTCAAAAATTTATTACCGAATATTCATCAAATTCGTAGAGGCATATTAGTTAATAAATTTTTGAAAAATACTCAATTTGAAAAATGTATTAACGAATATGCGTCTACGAATTTGATGCATATTCGTTAATACATTTTTCAAAATGAGTATTTTTCAAAAATTTATTAACGAATATGCGTCTACGAATTTGATTCATATTCGTTAATACATTTTTCAAAATGAGTATTTTTCAAAAAAAGTTTTTAAAAAATATTCAAAAAACAACACGAAATGACTTGAAATGTTGTAATGTAACGTCGTTTATTTTTGAATCAGTTTGCGAGAAAACTACTTAAAAAAAAGACCTTTATTTGGCATAACCCCTCCAAAATACGTATTTCCCTCAATAAACAATGCTCGTAACAGAAAGGACAAAAATAAAATACATAAAAATAAAAATAAAAAATAACAATCAGCAAAAATACTAGTAAACAGAAAATACATCATCGCCTATATGCTATCTGCAGGAGGCTGACGCGGGAGAGGAAAGTGGCGAGGCAGAGGGGGTGTAGGGTGTAGGATTATCCTACACCCCCTCTGCCCTTACCACTTTCCTCTCCCGCGTCAGCCTCCTGCAGATTTTCACGCCTTTCCCATCCTCTCCTAATCATTCATTCAGCTTTCTGCAATCTCCAACCCACTCTTCTTTCAATCCCTCACATTCTTTGCTAAGGTGCCACCACGTATCGCTTCCTACACCCTACACCCCCTCTGACCTTGCCACTTTCCTCTCCCGCGTCAGCCTCCTGCAGATATTCACGTCTTTCCTATCCGCTCGTAACCATTCATTCAGCTTTCTGCAATCTCCAACCCACTCTGCTTTCACACCCTAACATTCTTTGCTAAGGTGCCACCACGTGTCGCTTCCTACACCCTGCACCCCCTCTGCCCTCGCCACTTTCCTCTCCCGCGTCTGCCTCCTGCAGATTTTCACGACTTTCCCATCTTCTCCTAACCATTCATTCAGCTTTCTGCAATCTCCAACCCACTCTGCTTTCACACCCTAACATTCTTTGCTAAGGTGCCACCACGTGTCGCTTCCTACACCCTGCACCCCCTCTGCCCTCGCCACTCTCCTCTCCCGCGTCAGCCTCCTGCAGATTTTCACGTCTTTCTCATCCTCTCCTAACCATTCATGCAGCTTTCTGCAATCTCCAACCCACTCTGCTTTCACACTCTCACATTCTTTGCTAAGGTGCCACCACGTGTCGCTTCCCTTACTACACTGCGCACACGTGGTGTACCTCAGATCCGTCCACATTTTTCTTCCTCCCTCTTCTGACCCACACCTAGCTCTTGCCATGCATACTTTGTCCTACCTACTCCACTCACCCATCGCTAAGTATCTTAGGAGTTTCTCAAGCACTTGCCATTCTACGTAGCCAATGTTGTAAGAGCTCTTAGCCATTCTTGCCTGTGTTTCTTGCCACTCAATATCCCTCAATCCCTTACTTCAGTTCCTAGGCTTCCCATTTCTCTCAGCTTCTCCTCTTCCCACACCTCAGACATATCCCCTCTTTCATACATCCTCTATCCTTTCTCCATCCACTTTCCGTCCTACTCTTACACATCGTCCATACTTCCACCCACTTTCTGCAATCTTTCTTCAAACTTCACAACCCTCACACACGACTCGCACCACATACTCATACGGTTCGTCTCCTGCAACAGCACTGCCCTCGGTATCGACCTTTCGAGACCTAGCAGACTCTACAGGGACCAACCTTGCTCCCTCTCTATTACATCCCACTCACGCAATCCCCACACCTCCACTCCATACAACAGTATAGGTTTTACACACGCATCCCAGATCTTGCACGCCATTACGAGGTTATACGCCACAAACTCTCCCATTTTCTTCTCGCTATCCCCCAAGCTATTCTCGCTTTCGCCTGCATACACTCCACATGCACTCTAAAGCCTCCTCCGCTGTTAAACCAAAAGTCCAAATATTTAAAGCCATTCACTCTTTCAATCATACTTCCCTTCCATTTCAGCTCTTCCGCTTTACCGCTTCTATACCTATTCCTAAACATTATCCATTTAGTCTTTTCCACATTCACAACTAGCCCTCTCCTATCCAGGTACCTTACCATTCTTTCCAACATCTCTTGAATCTCTTGCTTTTCTTCCACTCTCTTGGACACATCCGCATATGCCAACATCCACACCTTGGTTTTCCTCACCACGACTCCTTCAGCATAACCTCTCCTTAGCACCTACTCCAACTCGCTTGTGTATAGATTGAACAGGAGAAGGCTTAGCCCTGCCTTACTCGCCCAAATTTCTCCGACGCTTCTCCATTCACTCTTGCTTTTGCCCACGACTAGTTTTATATATTTCTCACCCATTCCACACCTTCATCTTCCATGCCAAATGTATCTATACACTCCACAAGTTTTCCTCTAGGAACTGAGTTATACATAGCTTTCAGATCCACAAACAACGCATACACTCTCCCTTTGTATTCCAACGAATCCTCTGCCATTTTCGCTGGCGTGCAAATCTGCTCCTTCGTCACTCTTTATATATATTTCACACCCACTCCACACCTTCATTTTCCATGCCCAATCTATCTATACTCTCCACAAGTTTTCCTTTAGGAACTGAGTTATATGCCGCTTTCAGGTCCACAAACACCGCATACAGGGAGAGTGTATGCGGTGTTTGTGGTTCTGAAAGCGGCGTATAACTCAGTTCCTAGAGGAAAACTTGTGGAGTGCATTCCAACGAACCCTCTACCATTCTCGCTGGCGTGAAAATCTGCTCCCTCGTCACTCTTAGCTTTCTGAATTCACCCTGCCATTCCGGCATCAGCCCTTTTTTGTCCACTTCCCTATCTCATTTGTTTTTCACCTATGTCATGATATATAGTTCTTTACATCCGAGGCCACTTACACTTTATGCACCGGCCCACCACCCCCACACGCCACTCTTCCGGCACCTCGTCCTCACTACTCCACACCCTACTGATAACCTGCAGCAACTTCTCTCTTCCTTCCACTGGTAGTCTTTTGAAAGCCTCTGCATTCAGCCCATCCTTCCAGTTTCAGTTGTCCTAGGGCCACACCCACCTTTTCCCACAAAAACGCCTCCCTTCCTACCACCGATTTCGAACTCCTCAAATACACCTGTGACCGTGCCATCTCTCTGCAACTCTTTTCCCACGCTGCCAGCTCTATGTGCACTTAGCCGTTTATCACTCTTCCCTTCAGGATTTCCCACAGCCCTTTCTCTGTCACACACTCCCTCAACCTCTTTTCCACCTTCTGCAACTCCTCTAATTTCTTCCTCTTGCACATTCTCTCGAACTCCTTCTTTGCCTGATTGTCCCTTTCCACTTCGCCATTTCCATTCGCCAGCTCGTCCTCTTCACCCTACATTCCTCGTTAAACCAACTCTCCCTCTGCCCTACACTCTTCTTTTACAATGCAGCCACCATCACTCTCTCCAACTGGATATTGTGCACATCCTTCCACTTCGCGCCCTTTAGCTTTTTCTTATGCGCATCTATATTTGGTTCGCTCCATCCAAATCTCTGCTGCCCCTTCCTCTGTTCTTCCTTCATAACGTTCCTCACTCTCACGACCCCCTCCACCGGTACATGATCTGACCCCTTTACGTTTTGAACCTTGAAGCACTCGAACTTTTTCCTTCCGATCCCTTTGACCGCCATGTAGTCCAAAACCGAGCCTCCTCCTTGACCACAGAAAGTCTTTTTTCCTTCCCAGTCCCCTTTACAGCAACCATTGAGCACATCCTGACTTTCGCACCTATTTCATCCATACTTTACCCTTCTGGTTGGTCACTTTATTCTACCCCACACTCTTCTTTTACAATGCAGCCACCATCTCTCTCTCCAACTGGAGATCGAATGCACATCCTTCTACTTCACGCCCTTTAACTTTTTCTCATACGGATCCATATCTGGTTCGCTCCATCCAAATCTCTGCTGCCCCTAACTCTGTTCTCTTCATATCGTTCCTCACTCTGACGACCACCTCTAACGGTACATGATCCGACCCCCCTACGTTTTCAACCTTGAAACACTCGAACTTTTCCTTTCCGATACCTTTGACCGCCACGTAGTCCAAAACCGAGCCTCCTTCTTGACTGCATAAAGTCTTTTTTCCTTCCCAGTCCCTTTGAGTACATTCCATCCTGACTTTCTCAACCATTTCATCCATTCTCTATCCTCTTGGTTAGTCACTTTATCCTGGGAGCACTATGTACTTTGAGACCAACCATTCCTCTAGTTCTTTAGAGAAACCTACTAATTCAATTATTGCTAGAAATAGATATTGCTAGAAAACTATTGAGTTAATTCTTTATTTCTTAACATAAATCATATAATTCGAACATTTTCCAAAATATATACGTAGTTAATGCAAATCCGTTTATAGGTTTTTGAAAAATACTCTAAAAATCAGCCTGAAACAATTTGGAATGTTGTAATTTGTTTTCAAATTGCAAGTAAACTAGCAAATTAAATATTTATTTATTAATACCAAATATATAATTGTTTTTTTTTAGAAACTACACATGAATTTCAAGAATATCGGTTTACCGCTCTTTGAAAATTTTACAAAAAATCATCCGGGATCAATATTGAAATATAAAATGTTCAAATTTATAACCAAACTACGAGGAAAGTATTAAATCTAAAAATATCCGGTGTCGGCACCACACGACTTTCCGAATTACATTCACATTTTTAACTTTTTGGCCATTTTTTGTATCTTTATTTCCGTTTATGCGTCAGAACCCTACAAAATTCGTAAAAATTTCATGGAATCACCATTTCATGTTCCCATATTTTCCCACATTTTCTCACTTTCTCTCCGCCCAATCGTCCGCAGGAAATCGGTTTTATCTAGATTTCTTCGCTGCTAGTGTATCGATTTTGCTCAAATTTTCACTGGATCGTACCGGACAGGGTTCTCAGCTAACTGCCAAATTTACTTGTATTTCGTGGTGCCGTTTTCCCGGAAATTTGTTCACAGACAGACAGACATGCACACAGACATCGTAAAAATCGGGTTTATTTCGACTATTTTAAGTATAAACGTAACGAAAATTGTTTTTTTTTTAATTGTTCATGATAACAATACCCTCGTCATGGTTTTTTTTTCAGGAAAGTTATCCCATATTTCGACAATCTTAGTTAGAACACGTGTAGACGTTTTCGGCAAAACAATACCTTCCTTTACATCAGTGTTGTATTGGGTAAATAAAAATCATCAATTTTCAAATTTGAAATTTTATATTTTAAAATTTGTAAAGAAACTATGAGAAAAGAATTTTATATATATATATATATATATATATATATATATATGCATGTATATAGTGGAGTATGCACTACTGCCCACTCCACATTGTATATTATTTTAGGTCTGACTCTATTTTCCAATTTAATGTCACTTGTAAGTCTTGTAAATGATTCATTTATTGGAAATAAAGATTATTATTATTATTATTATTATTATTATTATTATTATTATTATATATAATATATATATATATATATATATATATATATATACATATATTCTATAATTACTTAGTTGTTGTGAGTGGTGATTTCATGAAAGATTTAAAATCAAATACCATAACACCTTATATCTCGCCCAGTCAAGTATATAAATGTTAAACCCATCCATTATCAATCAGACAACCGCACTTCTTATCAGAAAAAAAAAATTCCGAGTTATCTCGCTGGCTGCTGGCAGTTACAGTCGTTGAGGTGCAATTTGTTGTTATTTTTCGCCGATAAATTGTTTGTTTACTTGAATCGCCGTTTGGAACGGGCATAGGTCGTGCCCCCCTAAAGACGGGAGATTGCGCTGCTTATATAAGTCCCGGTCAAGGAGCAGTGGGTGGCAGTCGGTTACTGAGATTTTAGAGTGAATTTAGTTCAACAGAATATATATAATAATGGACGCTTTTGTTGGGAAAAAATACAAGCTGGAGTCGAGCGATAAGTTCGATGAGTATATGAAGGCTGTGGGTGAGTTCGTTTTTGTGATTAGAGCTGTTACAATATTCTTTTTACTTAATGTCGTTTTAGACAAGACAATTTCTTAGCTCAAAAGTTGTTCAAGAAATGAATTCATATATCCTCTTCCCATACAATTTGTCCTTGACAAATAGAACTATTTTTCTATTCGATCTACCATCCAATTCAATATTTAAAATAATTTGCTGTATGATACGAGACAATTAGATTGTCTCGCATCTTGACTAACGTTTGAGTCAAGAAATTGTCTTGTCTAAAACGACCTTTAGACAAAAATATGACTAACCAAATAATTTAATTTATTATTAAGGTGATACTACAAAATACATATTTATTTATTTACTTATTTATTTATTTCAAATATTTGTTTTGTTATACTTTGATAAATTGGAATAAATAAATGAATTTATTATTATTATTATTATTATTTTCAAATTTATATTGCATTGTAAATACCGGATATGAATGTGGTCTATACATTACAACAGAAATTATTGCACGTTTTATTACAATCCAATTTTTAAAGGATATGTTTGATCCTTTCATGTACGATAACTCGTGTTGTGACGTACAAAAGTCGATCAAATTTACATGGGACCTATACAATACACTTAATATATATATATATATATATATATATATATATATATATATATATATATATATATATATATATATTCAAATATAAAAATAACATATTCAAAATTAAATTATTTACGAATTGCCATAGCCAACAATTGATGTTTTCAAATGAACTTCTGTTGTTTAGAGTACAGTAACTAATGTAATTCTTTAACAAATTGGACAAAACTCACAAAACAGATTCATTATATATTTAGAATATTATATTTAAAACATAAAATCAAATTCTATAAAATTGATTTTTTTTTTACGATTTTTCGAAACCCACACTTTTGTTGTTTAGAGTACAGTAACTCAAGTAATTCTTTACCAAATTAGACAAAACTCACGAACGAGGTTCATTTTATATTTAGAATATTAAGTTTAAAATATAAAATCAAATTCTACAAAATTCATTTTTTTTACGATTTTTCAAATCCCACACTTGCTCATTTTAAAATAAACTTTTGTTGTTTAAAATACAGTAACTCATGTAATTCTTTACCAAATTTGACAAAACTCATAAAAGAGATCCATTATATATTTAGAATATTACATTTAAAATATAAAATATTATTCTACAAAAGTGAATTTTATACGATTTTTCAAAACCCACACTTGATTTTAAAATTAACTTTTGTTGTTTAGAGTATAGTAACTTATGTAATTCTTTACCAAATTAGACAAAACTGGCAAAAGAGATTTATTATATATTTAGAATATTACAGTTAAAATATAAAATCAAATTCGTCAAAATTGAATTTTTTACGATTTTTTAAAACTTACACTTGATGATTTTAAAATGAACTTTTGTTGTTTAGAGTACAGTAACTTATGTAATTATTTACCAAATTAGACAAAACTGGCAAAAGAGATTTACTATATATTTATAATATTACAGTTAAAATGTAAAATCAAATTCGTCAAAATTGAATTTTTTACGATTTTTTAAAACTTACACTTGATGATTTTAAAATGAAATTTTGTTGTTTAGAGTACAGTAACTTATGTAATTCTTTACCAAATTAGACAAAACTGGCAAAAGAGATTTATTATATATTTAGAATATTACAGTTAAAATATAAAATCAAATTCGTCAAAATTGAATTTTTTACGATTTTTTAAAACTTACACTTGATGATTTTAAAATGAAATTTTGTTGTTTAGAGTACAGTAACTTATGTAATTCTTTACCAAATTAGACAAAACTGGCAAAAGAGATTTATTATATATTTAAAATATTACAGTTAAAATATAAAATCAAATTCGTCAAAATTGAATTTTTTACGATTTTTTAAAACTTACACTTGATGATTTTAAAATGAAATTTTGTTGTTTAGAGTACAGTAACTTATGTAATTCTTTACCAAATTAGACAAAACTGGCAAAAGAGATTCATTATATATTTTAAGAACATTACAGTTAAAATATAAAATCAAATTCGTCAAAATTGAATTTTTTACGATTTTTTAAAACTTACACTTGATGATTTTAAAATGAACTTTTGTTGTTTAGAGTACAGTAACTTATGTAATTCTTTATCAAATTATACAAAACTCGCAAACGAGTATCATTATATATTTAAAATATTACATTTAAAATATAGAATCAAATTCAATAAAATTGATTTTTTTACGATTTTTTAAAACTTACACTTGATGAATTTAAAATGAAATTTTGTTGTTTAGAGTACAGTAATTTATGTAATTCTTTACCAAATTAGACAAAACTGGCAAAAGAGATTTATTATATATTTAGAATATTACAGTTAAAATATAAAATCAAATTCGTCAAAATTGAATTTTTTACGATTTTTTTAAACTTACACTTGATGATTTTAAAATGAAATTTTGTTGTTTAGAGTACAGTAATTTATGTAATTCTTTACCAAATTAGACAAAACTGGCAAAAGAGATTTATTATATATTTAGAATATTACAGTTAAAATATAAAATCAAATTCGTCAAAATTGAATTTTTTACGATTTTTTAAAACTTACACTTGATGATTTTAAAATGAAATTTTGTTGTTTAGAGTACAGTAACTTATGTAATTCTTTACCAAATTAGACAAAACTGGCAAAAGAGATTTATTATATATTTAGAATATTACAGTTAAAATATAAAATCAAATTCGTCAAAATTGAATTTTTTACGATTTTTTAAAACTTACACTTGATGATTTTAAAATGAAATTTTGTTGTTTAGAGTACAGTAACTTATGTAATTCTTTACCAAATTAGACAAAACTGGCAAAAGAGAATTATTTTATATTTAGAATATTAGTTAAAATATAAAATCAAATCCGTCAAAATTGAATTTTTTACGATTTTTTAAAACTTACACTTGATGATTTTAAAATGAACTTTTGTTGTTTAGATTACAGTAACTTATGTAATTCTTTACCAAATTAGACAAAACTGACAAAAGAGATTTATTATATATTTAGAATATTACAGTTAAAATATAAAATCAAATTCGTCAAAATTGAATTTTTTACGATTTTTTAAAACTTATACTTGATGATTTTAAAATGAACTTTTGTTGTTTAGAGTACAGTAACTTATGTAATTCTTTACCAAATTAGACAAAACTGGCAAAAAAGATTTATTATATATTTATGATATTACAGTTAAAACATAAAATCAAATTCGTCAAAATTGAATTTTTTACGATTTTTTAAAACTTACACTTGATGATTTTAAAATGAACTTTTGTTGTTTAGAGTACAGTAACTTATGTAATTCTTTACCAAATTAGACAAAACTGGCAAAAAAGATTTATTATATATTTAGAATATTACAGTTAAAATATAAAATCAAACTCGTCCAAATTGAATTTTTTACGATTTTTTAAAACTTACACTTGATGATTTTAAAATGAACTTTTGTTGTTTAGAGTACAGTAACTTAAGTAATTCTTTACCAAATTAGACAAAACTGGCAAAAGAGATTTATTATATATTTAGAATATTACAGTTAAAATATAAAATCAAATTCGTCAAAATTGAATTTTTTACGATTTTTTAAAACTTACACTTGATGATTTTAAAATGAAATTTTGTTGTTTAGAGTACAGTAACTTATGTAATTCTTTACCAAATTAGACAAAACTGGCAAAAGAGATTTATTATATATTTAGAATATTACAGTTAAAATATAAAATCAAATTCGTCAAAATTGAATTTTTTACGATTTTTTAAAACTTACACTTGATGATTTTAAAATGAAATTTTGTTGTTTAGAGTACAGTAACTTATGTAATTCTTTACCAAATTAGACAAAACTGGCAAAAGAGAATTATTTTATATTTAGAATATTAGTTAAAATATAAAATCAAATCCGTCAAAATTGAATTTTTTACGATTTTTTAAAACTTACACTTGATGATTTTAAAATGAACTTTTGTTGTTTAGATTACAGTAACTTATGTAATTCTTTACCAAATTAGACAAAACTGACAAAAGAGATTTATTATATATTTAGAATATTACAGTTAAAATATAAAATCAAATTCGTCAAAATTGAATTTTTTACGATTTTTTAAAACTTATACTTGATGATTTTAAAATGAACTTTTGTTGTTTAGAGTACAGTAACTTATGTAATTCTTTACCAAATTAGACAAAACTGGCAAAAAAGATTTATTATATATTTATGATATTACAGTTAAAACATAAAATCAAATTCGTCAAAATTGAATTTTTTACGATTTTTTAAAACTTACACTTGATGATTTTAAAATGAACTTTTGTTGTTTAGAGTACAGTAACTTATGTAATTCTTTACCAAATTAGACAATACTGGCAAAAGAGATTTATTATATATTTAGAATATTACAGTTAAAATATAAAATCAAATTCGTCAAAATTGAATTTTTTACGATTTTTTAAAACTTACACTTGATGATTTTAAAATGAACTTTTGTTGTTTAGAGTACAGTAACTTATGTAATTCTTTACCAAATTAGACAATACTTGCAAAAGAGATTTAATATATATTTATAATATTACAGTTAAAATATAAAATCAAATTTGTCAAAATTGAATTTTTTACGATTTTTTTAAACTTACACTTGATGATTTTAAAATGAACTTTTGTTGTTTAGAGTACAGTAACTTATGTAATTCTTTACCAAATTAGACAAAACTGGCAAAAGAGATTTATTATATATTTAGAATATTACATTTAAAATATAAAATCAAATTCCTCAAAATTGTATTTTTTACGATTTTTTAAAACTTACACTTGATGATTTTAAAATGAACTTTTGTTGTTTAGAGTACAGTAACTTATGTAATTCTTTACCAAATTAGACAAAACTGGCAAAAGAGATTTATTATATATTTAGAATATTACAGTTAAAATATAAAATCAAATTCGTCAATATTGATTTTTTTACGATTTTTTAAAACTTACACTTGATGATTTTAAAATGAACTTTTGTTATTTAGAGCACAGTAACTTATGTAATTCTTTACCAAATTAGACAAAACTGGCAAAAGAGATTCATTATATATTTAGAATATTACAGTTAAAATATAAAATCAAATTCGTCAAAATTGAATTTTTTACGATTTTTTAAAACTTACACTTGATGATTTTAAAATGAACTTTTGTTGTTTAGAGTACAGTAACTTATGTAATTCTTTACCAAATTAGACAAAACTGGCAAAAAAGATTTATTATATATTTAGAATATTACAGTTAAAATATAAAATCAAATTCGTCAAAATTGAATTTTTTACGATTTTTTAAAACTTACACTTGATGATTTTAAAATGAACTTTTGTTGTTTAGAGTACAGTAACTTATGTAATTCTTTACCAAATTAGACAAAACTGACAAAAAAGATTTATTATATATTTAGAATATTACAGTTAAAATATAAAATCAAATTCGTCAAAATTGAATTTTTTACGATTTTTTAAAACTTACACTTGATGATTTTAAAATGAACTTTTGTTGTTTAGAGTACAGTAACTTATGTAATTCTTTACCAAATTAGACAAAACTGGCAAAAGAGATTTATTATATATTTAGAATATTACAGTTAAAATATAAAATCAAACTCGTCCAAATTGAATTTTTTACGATTTTTTAAAACTTACACTTGATGATTTTAAAATGAACTTTTGTTGTTTAGAGTACAGTAACTTAAGTAATTCTTTACCAAATTAGACAAAACTGGCAAAAGAGATTTATTATATATTTAGAATATTACAGTTAAAATATAAAATCAAATTCGTCAAAATTGAATTTTTTACGATTTTTTAAAACTTACACTTGATGATTTTAAAATGAAATTTTGTTGTTTAGAGTACAGTAACTTATGTAATTCTTTACCAAATTAGACAAAACTGGCAAAAGAGATTTATTATATATTTAGAATATTACAGTTAAAATATAAAATCAAATTCGTCAAAATTGAATTTTTTACGATTTTTTAAAACTTACACTTGATGATTTTAAAATGAAATTTTGTTGTTTAGAGTACAGTAACTTATGTAATTCTTTACCAAATTAGACAAAACTGGCAAAAGAGAATTATTTTATATTTAGAATATTAGTTAAAATATAAAATCAAATCCGTCAAAATTGAATTTTTTACGATTTTTTAAAACTTACACTTGATGATTTTAAAATGAACTTTTGTTGTTTAGATTACAGTAACTTATGTAATTCTTTACCAAATTAGACAAAACTGACAAAAGAGATTTATTATATATTTAGAATATTACAGTTAAAATATAAAATCAAATTCGTCAAAATTGAATTTTTTACGATTTTTTAAAACTTATACTTGATGATTTTAAAATGAACTTTTGTTGTTTAGAGTACAGTAACTTATGTAATTCTTTACCAAATTAGACAAAACTGGCAAAAAAGATTTATTATATATTTATGATATTACAGTTAAAACATAAAATCAAATTCGTCAAAATTGAATTTTTTACGATTTTTTAAAACTTACACTTGATGATTTTAAAATGAACTTTTGTTGTTTAGAGTACAGTAACTTATGTAATTCTTTACCAAATTAGACAAAACTGGCAAAAAAGATTTATTATATATTTAGAATATTACAGTTAAAATATAAAATCAAACTCGTCCAAATTGAATTTTTTACGATTTTTTAAAACTTACACTTGATGATTTTAAAATGAACTTTTGTTGTTTAGAGTACAGTAACTTAAGTAATTCTTTACCAAATTAGACAAAACTGGCAAAAGAGATTTATTATATATTTAGAATATTACAGTTAAAATATAAAATCAAATTCGTCAAAATTGAATTTTTTACGATTTTTTAAAACTTACACTTGATGATTTTAAAATGAAATTTTGTTGTTTAGAGTACAGTAACTTATGTAATTCTTTACCAAATTAGACAAAACTGGCAAAAGAGATTTATTATATATTTAGAATATTACAGTTAAAATATAAAATCAAATTCGTCAAAATTGAATTTTTTACGATTTTTTAAAACTTACACTTGATGATTTTAAAATGAAATTTTGTTGTTTAGAGTACAGTAACTTATGTAATTCTTTACCAAATTAGACAAAACTGGCAAAAGAGAATTATTTTATATTTAGAATATTAGTTAAAATATAAAATCAAATCCGTCAAAATTGAATTTTTTACGATTTTTTAAAACTTACACTTGATGATTTTAAAATGAACTTTTGTTGTTTAGATTACAGTAACTTATGTAATTCTTTACCAAATTAGACAAAACTGACAAAAGAGATTTATTATATATTTAGAATATTACAGTTAAAATATAAAATCAAATTCGTCAAAATTGAATTTTTTACGATTTTTTAAAACTTATACTTGATGATTTTAAAATGAACTTTTGTTGTTTAGAGTACAGTAACTTATGTAATTCTTTACCAAATTAGACAAAACTGGCAAAAAAGATTTATTATATATTTATGATATTACAGTTAAAACATAAAATCAAATTCGTCAAAATTGAATTTTTTACGATTTTTTAAAACTTACACTTGATGATTTTAAAATGAACTTTTGTTGTTTAGAGTACAGTAACTTATGTAATTCTTTACCAAATTAGACAATACTGGCAAAAGAGATTTATTATATATTTAGAATATTACAGTTAAAATATAAAATCAAATTCGTCAAAATTGAATTTTTTACGATTTTTTAAAACTTACACTTGATGATTTTAAAATGAACTTTTGTTGTTTAGAGTACAGTAACTTATGTAATTCTTTACCAAATTAGACAATACTTGCAAAAGAGATTTAATATATATTTATAATATTACAGTTAAAATATAAAATCAAATTTGTCAAAATTGAATTTTTTACGATTTTTTTAAACTTACACTTGATGATTTTAAAATGAACTTTTGTTGTTTAGAGTACAGTAACTTATGTAATTCTTTACCAAATTAGACAAAACTGGCAAAAGAGATTTATTATATATTTAGAATATTACATTTAAAATATAAAATCAAATTCCTCAAAATTGTATTTTTTACGATTTTTTAAAACTTACACTTGATGATTTTAAAATGAACTTTTGTTGTTTAGAGTACAGTAACTTATGTAATTCTTTACCAAATTAGACAAAACTGGCAAAAGAGATTTATTATATATTTAGAATATTACAGTTAAAATATAAAATCAAATTCGTCAATATTGATTTTTTTACGATTTTTTAAAACTTACACTTGATGATTTTAAAATGAACTTTTGTTATTTAGAGCACAGTAACTTATGTAATTCTTTACCAAATTAGACAAAACTGGCAAAAGAGATTCATTATATATTTAGAATATTACAGTTAAAATATAAAATCAAATTCGTCAAAATTGAATTTTTTACGATTTTTTAAAACTTACACTTGATGATTTTAAAATGAACTTTTGTTGTTTAGAGTACAGTAACTTATGTAATTCTTTACCAAATTAGACAAAACTGGCAAAAAAGATTTATTATATATTTAGAATATTACAGTTAAAATATAAAATCAAATTCGTCAAAATTGAATTTTTTACGATTTTTTAAAACTTACACTTGATGATTTTAAAATGAACTTTTGTTGTTTAGAGTACAGTAACTTATGTAATTCTTTACCAAATTAGACAAAACTGGCAAAAGAGATTTATTATATATTTAGAATATTACAGTTAAAATATAAAATCAAATTCATCAAAATTGAATTTTTTACGATTTTTTAAAACTTACACTTGATGATTTTAAAATGAACTTTTGTTGTTTAGAGTACAGTAACTTATGTAATTCTTTACCAAATTAGACAAAACTGGCAAAAAAGATTTATTATATATTTAGAATATTACAGTTAAAATATAAAATCAAATTCGTCAAAATTGAATTTTTTACGATTTTTTAAAACTTACACTTGATGATTTTAAAATGAACTTTTGTTGTTTAGAGTACAGTAACTTATGTAATTCTTTACCAAATTAGACAAAACTGGCAAAAAAGATTTATTATATATTTAGAATATTACAGTTAAAATATAAAATCAAATTCGTCAAAATTGAATTTTTTACGATTTTTTAAAACTTACACTTGATGATTTTAAAATGAACTTTTGTTGTTTAGAGTACAGTAACTTATGTAATTCTTTACCAAATTAGACAAAACTGGCAAAAGAGATTTATTATATATTTAGAATATTACAGTTAAAATATAAAATCAAACTCGTCAAAATTGAATTTTTTACGATTTTTTAAAACTTACACTTGATGATTTTAAAATGAACTTTTGTTGTTTAGAGTACAGTAACTTAAGTAATTCTTTACCAAATTAGACAAAACTGGCAAAAGAGATTCATTATATATTTAGAATATTACAGTTAAAATATAAAATCAAATTCGTCAAAATTGAATTTTTTACGATTTTTTAAAACTTACACTTGATGATTTTAAAATGAAATTTTGTTGTTTAGAGTACAGTAACTTATGTAATTCTTTACCAAATTAGACAAAACTGGCAAAAGAGATTTATTATATATTTAGAATATTACAGTTAAAATATAAAATCAAATTCGGCAAAATTGAATTTTTTACGATTTTTTAAAACTTACACTTGATGATTTTAAAATGAACTTTTGTTGTTTAGAGTACAGTAACTTATGTAATTCTTTACCAAATTAGACAAAACTGGCAAAAGAGATTTATTATATATTTAGAATATTACAGTTAAAATATAAAATCAAATTCGTCAAGATTGAATTTTTTACGATTTTTTAAAACTTACACTTGATGATATTAAAATGAACTTTTGTTGTTTAGAGTACAGTAACTTATGTAATTCTTTACCAAATTAGACAAAACTGGCAAAAGAGATTTATTATATATTTAGAATATTACAGTTAAAATATAAAATCAAATTCGTCAAAATTGAATTTTTTACGATTTTTTAAAACTTACTCTTGATGATTTTAAAATAAACTTTTGTTGTTTAGAGTACAGTAACTCATGTAATTCTTTACCAAATTATATAAAACTCGCAAACGATTATCATTATATATTTAGAATATTACATTTAAAATATAGAATCAAATTCAATAAAATTGAATTTTTTACGATTTTTTAAAACTTACACTTGATGATTTTAAAATGAACGTTCTTGTTTAGAGTCCAGTAACTCGAGTCAGTCTTTTCCAAATTACATAAAACTCACAAAGCAGATTGAACATTGAAAATAATTTTATAAAATAGAATTCCATTATTATAAATTAACCCAACCGGTCTTTTTCATGTTAGTTTACTCATACTAGATGTAATTAGCATGTTTAACGCGCTAAACTAATTTTCCTTATAACACCTTAATACATTGAGGATTACTCAAGGATTAATTCTAATACCTACCATATTTTACAGATGTTGGCATGTAAAGTGCGGCTTTTCGTCATAGTAATCGCAATGATTATCAGCCAGCTGTTCAAGCCAAGCCACTCATTGCTTTTAATTGGGGGCAATTTTTGTGCGCTGCATACAATCTGCAGAATGCACTGAGCAATTAAAACAATTGTTTTACTTTTTGCCACTCTATAGGTTTAGTCCGTTATTAAAAAAAATAAGCCTGTTTATTATATAGTTGCGAAAAATTCACTCGCACCCGATTTGTTCTGAAAAATCGTAAAAAACATAAAAACGTCAGAGAAGGTTTCTTTTGGTAAAGATAGAAGTTCAGATGAATGTAATTATATGCCTTAACTGCACAAAAAAGTATTATACAGTATTTTGAGAAATATTCGTTCTATAACTTTGAAAAGTTTATATTGTAATGTCTAGACGTCCTCGGTATTGAATTGGACGTCGCACTGCATTCAAATTATTCGTTGTTTATTTATGGCAGTTGATTTGCACATAATGGCAGTCGTCCGTACAAGACTTTGTTCGTGAATAAACATATAATTGGTCACAAAGTTCATAGTTAACCAGTGCCGGAGATTTATTAGCAACAAATTGCCCCCGGCGTCATCACGGTTTTTATGCTACAACGCAAAAGTCAAGGCCAGCAGTTTAATTTTAACGCACAAAAAGTTATTTGTTAGGTGGTCATAAAAAAAAATTAATTATTACATAACAGAATACTACATTCAAATTAGAAGTAATAAAAATGGATTTTATATACTAACTGTAATTAAGAAAACATGTAATCATAAAACAGGTAGAATGACCCCCAAGGGGGTCGATAGCAAAATAAAGATGTTTATATATAATAATGGATTTATTATAGGTTGAAAAATCCAAAACTAATTTTAGTAACATTATCTGTTTTCTTGTGTTTGGTTTATTTCTTAGAATTGGTACAAAATAAGAGTAGTTATAAAAATATGTTGTTATTATTAAATAAGCTTAATTTAATGAGCTATATATTTCTTTTAGTTTCATTCAAAAATTTCAATTGGTTTTCAATTTATGACCACTTACATCGTCCTACGATATGTTACGACATTGAGTGAAAAACTCACCCCTATAAAACAAATGAAATCATAACAGATTAAATTTAATGTTAATTTAATACAGAATTTAATAAAGAATTCAATTATATAAGTTGTTTTCAAAAATGTACAAAATACAACTGTTTAAATTCAAACTTTATTTTGTTACCAATCAATTTTATGTGGGGTACATATTAAGGGTAGTTACAGACATATATTGTTATCACTTTTCTAGTAGAATTTATTCAGCTGTACGATGCTTTTAGATTCATTCACAAATTTAATTCCGGTTTCAAGTTATAATCATGTAGGTGAATCGACTATTTGTTAAGACAGTGATTGAAAACCGCACCCCTATAAAACAAGTGAAATCATAACAAATTAAATTTTATGTTAATTTAATATAGAATTTAATAAAGAATTCAATTATATAAGTTGTTTTCAAAAATTTACAAAATACAACTGTTTAAATTCAAACTTTATTTTGTTACCAATCAATCTTATGTGGGGTACATATTAAGGGTAGTTACAGACATTTATTGTTATCACTTTTCTAGTAGAATTTATTCAGCTGTACGATGCTTTTAGATTCATTCAAAAATTTAATTCCGTTTTCAAGTTATAATCATGTACTTGAATCGACTATTTGTTAAGACAGTGATTGAAAACCGCACCCCTATAAAACAAATGAAATCGTAACAGATTAAATTTTATGTTAATTTAAAATAGAATTTAATAAAGAATTCAATTATATAAGTTGTTTTCAAAAATTTACAAAATACAACAGTTTAAATTCAAACTTTATTTTGTTACCAATCAATCTTATGTGGGGTACATATTAAGGGTAGTTACAGACATATATTGTTATTACTTTTCAAGTAGAATTTATTCAGCTGTACGATGCTTTTAGATTCATTCAAAAATTTAATTCCGTTTTCAAGTTATAATCATGCAGGTGAATCGACTATTTGTTAAGACAGTGATTGCAAACCGCACCCCTATAAAACAGATGAAATCATAACAGATTAAATTTTATGTTAATTTAACACAGAATTTAATAAAGAATACAATTATATCAGTTGTTTTCAAAAATGTATAAAATACAACATTTTAAATTGAAACTTTATGTTGTTACTAAAAGATCTTATGTGGGGTACATATTAAGGGTAGTTACAGACATATATTGTTATTACTTTTCAAGTAGAATTTATTGAGATATACGATGCTTTTAGATTAATTCAAAAATTGCAATTCATTTAAAAGTTATGATAATTTACATCGTCCGACGATAGGTTAGGCCATTGAGTGAAAAACTCACCCCTATAAATCAAACAAAATCACAACGGATTAAGTTGTATGTAAATCTAATACATAATTTAATAAAGAATATAATAACTTTTGTATATTTCAAAAATTCGTACGCATTTACCAGCTATGCCAGTTTAAAACGTCTTGACTTTATATACTATTTTTATTTTCCATTTCCATTAGGTGTCGGTCTTGTCACTCGCAAAATGGGCAACGCTGTCTCCCCGGTGGTTGACCTGAAGAAGGATGGTGATGAGTACGTGCTGTCCTCCTCGTCCACGTTCAAGAACGTGGTGACTAAGTTCAAGCCTGGCGTTCAGATCGACGATGAGACTCCTGATGGCAGAAAAGTTAAATCAACGTTCACCATCGATGGTGCCACCCTTAAGGAAAGCCAAGTTGGCACTGATGGCAAGGTCACCAACATCGAAAGGGTGTTCACCGCTGAGGAAATCAAAATGGTTAGAAACACAATTAAAATTAAGAATATACAGAATTCATAAATTGCATTTTGCATATAACTTTCTTAATATAAACCCTACAATATTATTACTGTAGGAAAATTATAGATAATAAAAAGTTTTTGAATCATAATTTAGATTATATATAATCTAACTTTCTTAAATTTGTAGTTTAATTTACTATTAAATTTCCCTATAAATATAACTATTTTTTATAAAATAATAATAATTAATATTTTTTTAAATCAAAATATTTCAATTTTCGATTGTTTTTAGTAAAGTTCATTTAAATCTCTAATCCTAAAATATGCCCCCTAAATTTTTTACCCGTAACGCGTAGGCATAGGCCCCTTTTTCAAAAATTTAATATTAAACCAATTTTTGACTCAAATTTCGACCCACAAATAATTTATAAGTATTTCCGCAGAACGTTGTAAAAACTATATGTTAAATAATATGTTATTTTCTGTTGCAGATTTGCAAGGTGGACGATATTACCTGCACAAGAATCTACAAGCTGCAGGCTTGAAACTCCTCTACCTCGTCTAGCTTTTCTATCTTTCAAAATAAATTAACCATGGGTACGTAAAGCGATGACTCAAACGACTGGTAATATTAACGAATCAACAGAGGAGTCTCGCCCACACATTGAAACCAAAAAAAAAACGTACTGAATTATGTTGTTGGCATTTATTAAGCGTTAGTTTTGTATTTTCGCAATACATCACACAATTTATGCAAAAAAAATATATATGTAGAGGTTTTATTGACTTCCTTAATCCTGATTGAAAATAACAACGCAATGTACAAACTGTTTTGCTTCAATAATTGAGGCAAATAAATAATTCATACTTCTTTATAAAGATGAATTAATGGGTAAGTCAGAAATTTATTATATCAACAATTCTACAATTATTTTTTTACGGTTTTAAGAAAGGTACTGTATGTAAACTTTTCGGCATTGTGGACTCAATTGTTGAGGCAAATTAATGGACCATACTTCCTTATAAAGATGGATAATTGGTTAATACAGAAATGCCATTGTAATTTGGAATTTTATTCTTATACGGATTTAAAAAAAAAGACGTAACAATCTGTGAACTTTTCGGAATTGTGCCCTCAATTATTGAGGTAAATTAATGGATTATACTTTTTTTTATATACGCACTCTTGTCTGACAGCGTTCACATGGATAGCGTCGGCGAGCATCAAGAGCGCGATCCGTTCAAACCGCAGGTGAGAAACTGCGCGCCAGATTAAAAAAAATATATGGCATGGGTTGACATCTGAGCAATTGAAGGAGGGCACCTAAATGAATGTATGAGGTGGTAGATGATGTGAAGAAAACCAGAGAGAAATGGCAGAGTTGGGTGGAAATATTAAGATCAGAAAAAAAATAATACAATCAAAAAGACTGCAATTCGCAATGAGGCAAGATGATGGAACTTTCTACCCAGAAAGAGCCGCAGAGCAAATGGAAGAGACAGGCAAAAAGGAGGTGGTGTATCAGCCAGTCAAGTTGCAGGAGAAGGGAGAAGAGCCAGGGTAGAAAGTTGCACCAGAGTAGGTGCGGAGGTAATAGAAAAGAGAGGGGAGGACAGAAATAAAGAACAATGTGGAGGTGTCTGAGATTTTAGGAGAGGGTGTGATTCCGATGATGAAGGAAAACCACAAGATCCAGTTAAGAAATGGTGAAGTGGGGCAAATAGAGTCGTGCTGGTGCAAGCTAAGAAGAGATGAGGAGTTTGATTCAATCAAAGATAAACTTGAGGGGTAACATATATACGACGAGATCATATAGTATAGAGGTACAGAGGACACTCAGACAAAAAGCAAAGGAACAAAGGCCGAAAGAGTCTACTTAGGTCTAAGAAGAGATGAGGAGTTTGATTCAATCAAAGATAAACTTGAGAGGTAACATATATACGACGAGACCATAGAGGAGAGAGGTACAGATGACACTCAGACAAATAGCAAAGGAACAAAGGCCGAAAGAGTACTTAGGTCTAGTAGGCGTGGGCTACCGAAAAATAAAGATTGCGGACGAGTGCTGATTATGGCAGGCGGGGCAGCTTGTTAAAAAAAAGACTAACGGGTTCAAGGACGGTGAGGCAGCAGAGGAGGGTGGCTAGAATAGGGGAGGAGCTGCACGCCAAATTCAGGATGAGATTTTGTATGTTCCAATATCCCCCGTGGACAGAGAAAAACAAAATTGCGGAAATGTGTCCAAAAGACCTGGAAGAGTGGACAAACACAAAGGACATAGTGGGTGGACGAGGTCGTGAGGGTGAGGAACGTTGTGAAGGGAGAACAGAGGAAGGGGTATCAGAGGTTTGGATGGAGCGAGCCGGATTTGGATGCATATGAGAAAAAGCTAAAACGCGTCAAGTGGGAGGATGTGCATTCGATGCTCCAGCTGGAGAGAGTGATGGTGGCTGCATTGAAGAAGAAGAAGAAGAAGAGTGGGGGGCAGAGGGAGAGTTGGTTTGACGAGGAATGTCTTCTTCTTCTTCTTCTTCTTTTCGGAAGCCATGTGGCTTGTTTTGACCAAACTCTTATCCCGGGTCCAGCTCCTGTGATATCGACGACCAGCTGTCCTTCCACCTCTTCGGTGGCCTGCCGAGAGGGCGTTTGGTGTATGTTTTACCGTCTCGGACTATCTTGGCGATTCTATCGTCCTGCATGCGTGTTACGTGCTCGTTCCACTGTCTTCTTCTGCTCCGCACCCATCTTATAATGTCCGGTGTGTTGCATTGTTCCCGTATTCCCTTGTTGGTTTTTCGATCTGCAAGTGAATAGCCAGTGATGGATCTGAGGGTATTCATTTCTGCACATCTTAATCGACGTTTTGTCTCTGCCGTATCGGCTCTGGTTTCAGCGGAGTAAGTAAGAATGGGTCTCACGCATGCTTTGTAAATCCTTACTTTGCTCTCAGTTGTTATGTTTTTATTCTTCCAGACAGGATTTCGCAGTGCTCCTGATATTCTGGACGCTCCTCTTACCTGGTTTAAGACACTGGTTTTTAGGTCTCCGTAGGAATTTATAGTTATTCCCAGGTACTGGAATTCTGAGACTTGCTCAATGATGATGTTCTTCACGGCTAGCTTGCATCTGATTGGATTCTTTGCAATGACTAGGCTTTTGGTTTTAGCTGTGGCTATTGTCATATTTATTGTTTCACACTCCTTTCTGAACGTGTTCAGTAGCCATTGTAAACCGTCTTCTGATTCTGCGATTAGTACGGCGTCGTCAGCGTAGCACACTGTTTTAATGAGTGTGTTTCCCAGTTTGTAGCCATGTTCTATTGGGTCAAGGGCTGTTATAATCTTATCCATCAGGAGGTTGAACAGTAGAGGACTCAAGCTGTCCCCTTGCCGTATCCCAGTTCTGATTCGGATATCAATTTCCTCCCCGTTCGTCGCTCTTAATTTGGTCGTGGTGTCTGTGTTCAGTTGTTTTATTGTCTTAATTATGTTGGGGTGTATGTCTTTGATAATTAACGTCTTTAGTACATCTGAGAGCCGGACTTTATCGAACGCCTTTTCTAGATCCACGAAACAGAGATAGGCGGGTTTGTTGAATTCCAGCGCCTTCTCTGCAATTTGTCGCACCACATAGATAGCGTCTGTGGTGGAGCGATTTTTCCGAAAGCCCTGTTGCTCTTCCCGCATCGCGATCTTCTGTGTTATAATGTTCGCTAGATGTTTTGTGAATGTCTTCATAGTCGCATCCAACAGGGAGATGCATCTGTAATTTTTCGGGTCATTCCTGCTGCCTTTTTTGTATAGTGTAATGCTTGCACTCTCTTTCCAGTCAAGGGGGGGTTGCGTTGTTGATAGAACTATGTTATATAGCTTCGCCATCTGCCCTGCTAGTGGTTGTGCCCCGTATTTCAGCAGTTCGTTTTTGATGTTATTAGGGCCGGGCGCTTTACCGTTTTTCAGTTTTGCTAGGATAGCTTCGACGTCCTCGGTATTGACTTGATCGAATGCAGGCTGATGTGGTCTTGTTGTTATTGTCACTTTTTCAAGTTCTGTGTCTCCTTGATCATATAGTTCCGTGAAGAACGACTTTAGCTTGTCCGAGCTAACGCTGTTTATTTGTACTGTTTCGTTCATTTCTTTTCTCAGTCCCCTGAGAAACTTCCAGATTCGTTTTTGTGTCCCATATAAGTCGTTCTCCATTTCCATGCTAAATTGTTCCCACTGCTCTCTTTTTATGGTACGGATTCGGTTGTTAGTTCTGTTTCTTATTTCTCTATACTTTTCGTAGTCTTCTCTGGAGTTCGTCGATTTGTGAATAAGATGGGCTTGTTTCTTTTCTCGTGCCAGAGCTTTTACCTCCTGATTGAACCAGGGTTTGGATCTTCTTTGGTATGTTGGTGTATTATTTATTATTCTCTTCCCAAGCGCTTCTGCGGCAGCTTGGTTTATGTTTCGTTTTAGTTTTTCCCATGCCGCTTGGGATGTATCACTGTCTTCGATGGGATTATGCCTTATTTGAAGGGCCAGTCTTTGTTGGTAGAGCGTTTTTGTGCTTTCGTTTCTAAATGCTTCTATGTTCAACTTTTCGATTTTAGCTGCACTATGTGTTGTTCTGTACTGTGGTGTCTCTACTGCGAACTTACCTACAATCAGGTTGTGATCTGATCCAATGTTAGCAGATGTTAGTGCTCTAATGTCTAGTGTTTGCTCTGGTCTTATGTGCTTGTTGGTAATAATGTAATCAATCATGGATTGCCCTCTTGCACCTGTAAATGTTATCTTGTGCTGCAAATTGTGTTCAAAGTATGTGTTGCATATTCTTAATTCGTTATGTGTACAGAAGTCTATTAGTGTTTCTCCCCTGCTATTTAGCGTTGGCTCATTGAATCTGTTCTTTACACCAGGGATTATGTCATTTCCCACCCGGGCATTTAAATCCCCCAGTATTATAAGTTTATCTTCCTGTGGGATTGTGTCTATCACTTCCTGCAGCGCTTCATAGAAGGACGTTGCCTGTTCGTCTGGCAGTCCAGAATCTGGTGCGTATACAGATATTATGTGCAGATGTTGCTTTTGGTTCGTTTTCATTGATATTTGAAGTATTCTATCATTCGTGTATGTTATGTTTGTGATTAGTTGAGCCAGTTTGTTGGTTATGAGTACCCCCGTGCCAGATGCTGCTCGTTGGTTTTTGTTTTTACCTGAAAAAATCAGGACATAATTTGGGTATTGAGTTGTACCCTTACCTAGCTTCTTTGTTTCTGCGACTGCACAAATGTCTATTTTATGTTCATGTAGTTCCATTAGGATTTCCTGGTCTTTGCCGCTGAGAGATCTTACATTCCAGCATCCTATTCTGAGTTGGGTGTTGTGCTTTCGTTTTCTTGTTTCCCGGGCTCTTTTCCTGTTACTTGCATATGTCGTCAACGTGTATCCGTCCGGTTCCGAGGCTTGTCGTTTGGTCCTGTGAGCCCTTTTTGTTTTTTTTACATGAGGCAGGTGGCTGGCCTAACCTCAAAACCCTCCTCTTTTGTCCGGGCTTGGGACCGGCAAAGACATCACCGAGCTACTCAGTTCACCCGATTACTGTTCTTTGGCAGAGTTGACGAGGAATGTAGGGTGAAGAAGTCGAACTGGCGAAGAGCAATGGCGAAGTGGAGGAATGGGAGAGGTGAAGTGGAAAGGGCCAATCAGGCGAGGGCGTTCACGAGAACCTGCGAGAGGAAGAAGCTAGAGGAGTTGCAGAAGGTAGAAACGAGGTTGAAGGAGTGTGTGACAGAGAAAGGGTTGTGGGAAATTCTGAAGGGAAGTGTAGAAAAGGGCAAAGTTAAATTAGAGCTGGCAGAGTGGGAGAAGAGCTGTAGAGAAATGGCGGGATCAGAGGTGGAGCTAGAGAGTCCGAGACCGGTGGTAGGAAGGGAGACGTTTTCACGGGAACAGGTCGACGTGGCCATAGGGAAAGGCGGCGGGGGAAGATGGGCTGAAGGCAGAAGCTTTCAAAAGATTACCATAGGAAGGAAGAGATAAGTTGCTGCAGGTTTTGAATAGGGTCTGGAGCGGTCAGGAGGAGTTGCCGGAAGAGTGGCGTGTGGAGGTGGTGGTCCCGGTACATAAAGGGGGAGCGGCATTGGTCGTAAACAATTATATGAGTGCGGGGTATAAAGCTATGATGACAATTGTGAAAAATAGACTAGAGAGGGAAGTGGATAGAAAAGGGCTGCTGCCGGAATGCCAGGGGGGTTTCAGAAAGGGAAGAGGGACGAGGGAGCAGATTTTCACGCTTGCGAGAATGGTGGAGGAAGCGTTGGAGTGCAAAGGGAGAGTGTATGCGGTGTTTGTGGACTTGAAAGCGGCGTATGATTCAGTTCCTAGCGGAAAGCTCGTGGAGTGTATGGATAGATTGGGCATGGAAGATGAAAGTGTGGAGTGGGTGAGAAGTATATATAAAGAGACGTGGGCAAATGCGAGAGTGAATGGAGAAGTGTCTGAGAAGTTTAGGGAGAATGTGGGTGTAAGGCAAGGGTGCCCGCTAAGCCCCCTCCTGTTCAATCTATACACAAGCGAGTTGGAGGCGGAACTGAGGAGAGGACAGGTGGAGGGGTCGTGGTGGGGAGAACCAAGGTGTGGATGTTGGCATATGCGGATGACATAGTATTAGTAGCCAAGAGAGTGGAAGAGATGCAAGAGATGCTGGAAAGAATGAGAAGGTACCTTGATAGGAGAGGGCTAGTGGTGAATGTGGAGAAGACTAAATGGGTGATGTTTAGGAATAGGGGTAGAAGGGGTAGAGTGGAAGAGCTGAAATGGAAGGGAAGGATGATTGATAGAGTGAATGTCTTTAAATATTTGGGCTTTTGGTTTGACAGTGGAGAAGGATTTAGGGTGCATGTGGAATGTATGCAAGCGAAAGCGAGAATGGCTTGGGGGATAGCGAGAAGGAAATGGGAGAGGTTGTGGGGCGGTAATCTCGTAATGGCGTGCAAGATCTGGGATGCGTGTGTAAAACCTGTTCTGTTTTATAGAGTGGAAGTGTGGGGATTGCGTGAGTGGGATGTGATAGAGAGAGAGAGCAAGGTTTGCTCCTGAAGAGTCTGCTAGGTCTCGAAAGGTCGACACCGAGAGCACTGCTGTTGCAGGAGACGAATCGAGTATGTGGTGGGAGTCGTGTGTAAATGTTGTGAAGTTTGAAGAAAGATTGCAGGAATTGGGCGAGGAAAAACTGGTCCGGTAGGTATGGATGAGGTGTAAGAGTAGGACGGAGAGTGGTTGGAGAAAGGATAGAGGAAGCATGTATGAAAAAGTGGGTATGTCTGAGGTGTGGGTAGAGGAGAAGCTGAGAGAAATGGGAAGCCTAGGAACTGAGGTAAGAGTGAGAGTGAGAGATATTGAGTGGCAAGAACGGCAGACTATAATTAATGAGTGCTCTTACAACCCTGGCTACATAGAGTGGCAAGTTCGTGGGAAACTCCCGAGTTACTTAGCCAGGGGTGAGTGGATCAAGATAAGGTATGCATGGCATGAGCGAGGTGTGGGTCAAACGAGAGAGGGAGGAAAGTGTGGATGGGTCTGGGGTACACCGCGTGTGCGCTGTGTGGTACGGGAAGCGACACGTGGTGGCACCTTAGCGAAGAATGTGAGGGTATGAAAGCAGAGTGGGTGGTAGACTGCAGAAAGCTGAATGAATGGTTAAGCGAGGATGGGGAAGGCGTCAAAATCTGCAGGAGGCTGATATGGGAGAGGAAAATGGCGAGGGCAAAGGGAGCGGTAATGGATGAGGGTAATTTGTATTTTTTTGCGTAGTATTACTTTTATTTATATTTGTATTTTTATTTTTGTATATTTTTCGTGTGATTTGTGATGTGGAAGGGCAGTGAGGGAAATGCCAATAAAGGTTCTTTTTTTTAATGGGTGGACGACATTACCTGCACAGGAATATACAATTGGCAAGCTAAGAAGAGAAGATTAGTTTGATTCAAGCAAAGATAAACTTGAGAAAAACTAATATATATATATATATATATATATATATATATATATATATATATATGACGACCCAACTATAGAATAGACAGGTGCAGAGGACACTCGGAGAGAGAGAGAGACCCTTTCTTCCTTTGGGAAGAGAGGCAGAAAGGGTCTGACAGACTCCTGGTCTAGTAAGGGTAGGCTTGCGAAAAATAAAGATTGCGGATGAGTGCTGATTATCGCAGGGAAACTGCCTGTTAAAAAGGTGATGCAGGCTACTTTGGTGAGACAGAAAAGCAGCAACCAGATGGATAGCTGGTTTGATGACGATTATAGGAAAGAGAAGGCGGAATGGAGATATGAGAGAAGTAAATTGGAGCGGGCCGACCAGAGTAAGGGTTAGTTTTGAGTGTGTGGCTAAAAGTAAGACAGTCAGAAGGTGGAAAAGATACTAAACGTGAGAAGGGGTTGTAGGGGATATTGAAGGCAAGTAAAACGAAGGGTAAAATAAACATAACTCTGGCGGAGTGGAAGAGGCGTTGCAGAAAGATGGCGTGGATTGGAAAGGAACGTGAAGAGTTCTCTTAAAATGAGCTGGACACTTAAAATTGGTAAAGGCGGCGGCAGAATAAGTGTAAGGCTTTATACATACTTTTTGTCTCGTTTTCTATACTTCTTCTAAATTCTTCTGACTTCCATATGCTTCTTCAGATATCTTCAGACTAATTGATGTGCTGACGCCAGTTGGTGTTTAGCTTTCCTCCTAGGGGGTTAATTGTATCATTTTTGTATATAACCACTCGAGATATTGTGTGAATTCATTCTTACTAGTACAGCTACACTGATGACCTACCTAATAAGATCGAAATATAGCTATGTAGATTGCTAAGAGGTATATTCACACTTATATATGTCTTATAAGATTGGCCTTGTGCTGATAACTTAAGCACTCTGTTGGAATATTCTTACATAGAGGGCACCATCGGTGATCCTGATGGCATGAGGATGTTGAAGGTTATTACCATATGGTTGTGCATTGCTAATTGATGTGGTGCCGCCAGATGATGTTTAACTTTCCTCCTATGGGGTTAGTTGTATCAATCTTTAGACTACTTCAAATAGCAAAATACTGCTTAAGGCTTTTCAGATTTCCTCATACTTCTTCTGGCATTAGTAGATTTATTCAGATTACTTCTAATATCTCTGTTTTTTCTAACTTTCTGCAGACGTCTTCAGCCTATTCTAACTTCAGTAGGCATGTTCATACCACATCAGAAGCTTTCTGAAATCTTTTCTCACTTTTTATCTCATTTTTTATACTTCTTCTGAATTCTTCAGACTTTCTCAGTCTGCGTAATATTTCTTCAAATATCTAGAGTCTGCTTAAGACTTCTTTAGATATCCTTAGACTTCATCTGACAGTATTAGATTTCTTCAGACTTCCTCAAATATTTAGTGGCTTATTTAGATATTCTCAGACTTCTTCTGACAGTATTAGATTTCTTCAGACTTTCTCATATATCTAGTGACTGCTTAAGTCTTCTTTAGATATTCTCAGACTTCTTTCAACATTATTACATTTCTTCAGATTTCCTCAAAGATCTATTGACTGCTTAAAGCTTCTTTAGATATCCTCAGACTTCCTCTAACATTATTACATTATTTCAGACTTATTCAAATATCTAGAGACTGTTAAGGCTTCGTTAGATATTATCAGAATTCATTTGACATTATTAGATTTCTTCAGACTTCCTCAAATGTCTAGAAACTCCTTAAGGCATCTTTAGATATCTTTAGACTTCATCTGATAGTATTAGATTTATTCTGACTTTCTCAAATATCTAGAGACTACTTAAGGCTTCTTTAGATATCCTCAGACTTCTTCTGACATTATTACATTATTTCAGACTTATTCAAATATCTAAAGACTATTGAGACTTCTTTAGATATTCTCAGAATTCATCTGACATTATTATATTTCTTCAGACTTCCTCATATATGTAGTAACTGCTTAAGACTTCTTTAGAAAACCTCATACATCTGACATTATTAAATTTTTTAAGACTTGTTCAAATATCTAGTTTAAGACTTCTTTAGATATCCTCAGACTTCCTCTGACGGTATTAGATTTCTTCAAACTTCCTCAAATATTTAGAGACTGCTTAAGGCTTTTTTTAGATATATTCAGACTTCTTCTGACGTTATTAGATTTCTCCATACTTCCTCAAATATCTAGAAACTGCTTAAGGCTTCTTTAGATATCGTCAGACTTCTTCTGACATTATTAGATTTCTTCAAACTTCTTCAAATATCTCGAAACTGCTTAAGGCTTCTTTAGATATCCTCATACTTCTGACATTATTAATTTTTTTCAGACTTGTTCAAATATCTAGAGACTGCTAAAGGCTTCTTTAGATATCCTCAGATTTCTTCTGACAGTATTATATTTCATCAGACTTCTTCAAATATCTAGAGATTGCGTAAGGCATCTTAAGATATCCTCAGATTTCTTCTGACATTATTAGATATCATCAGACTTCCTCAAATATCTAGAGACTGTTTAAGGCTTCTTTAGATATCCCTAGACTTCTTCTGAGATTATTACATTTCTTCAGACTTCCTCAAATATCTAGAAAGTGCTTAAGGCTTTTTTAGATATTCTCAGACTTCTTCTGACATTATTAGATTTATTCAGACTTTCTCAAATATCTAGAGACTGCTTAAGGCTTCTTTAGATATCCTGAGACTTCTTCTGACATTATTAGATTTCTTCTGTCTATAGAAGCAGTCTTAATCAGTCTCTAGACTGATTAAGACTGCTTCTTTAGTTATCCTCAGACTTCTTCTTACAGTATTAGATTTTCCCAGACTTCCTCAAATATCTAGAAACTGCTTAAGGCTTCTTTAGATATCCTCAAATATCTAGAGACTGCTTAAGGCATCTTTAAATATCCTCAGACTTCTTCTGATATTATTAGATTTCTTTAGACTTCCTCAAATATCTAGAAACTGCTTATGGCTTCTTTATATATCCTCAGACTTCTTCTGACATTATTAGATTTCTTCAGACTTTCTCAAATATCTAGGAACTACTTAAGGCTTCTTTAGATATCCTTAGACTTCTTCTGACAGTATTAGATTTCTTCAGACTTTCTCAAATATCTACGAACTACTTAAGGCTTCTTTAGATATCCTCAGACTTCTTCTGACATTATTAGATTTCTTTAGACTTCCTCAAATATCTAGAAACTGCTTAAGGCTTCTTTAGATATCCTCAGACTTCTTCTGACAGTATTAGATTTTTTCAGACTTCCTCAAATATCTAGAAACTGCTTAAGGCTTCTTTAGATATCCTTAGACTTCTTCTGGCAGTATTAGATTTCTTCAGACTTCCTCAAATATCTAGAGACTGCGTAAGGCATCTTTAGATATCCTCAGATTTCTTCTGATATTATTAGATATCATCAGACTTCCTCAAATATCTAAAGAATGTTTAAGGCTTCTTTAGATATCCCCAGAATTCTTCTGAGATTATTACATTTCTTCAGACTTCCTCAAATATCTAGAATGTGCTTAAGGCTTCTTTAGATATTTTCAGACTTCTTCTGACATTATTAGATTTATTCAGACTTTCTCAAATATCTAGAGACTGCTTAGGGCTTCTTTAGATATCCTCAGACTCCTTCTGACAGTATTAGATTTTTCCAGACTTTTTCAAATATCTAGAAACTGCTTAAGGCTTCTTTAGATATCCTTAGACTTCTTCTGACAGTATTAGATTTCTTCAGACTTCCTCAAATATCTAGAGACTGCTTAAGGCATCTTTAGATATCCTCAGATTTCTTCTGATATTATTAGATATCATCAGACTTCCTCAAATATCTAAAGACTTCTTCTTCTGAGATTATTACATTTCTTCAGACAAATATCTAGAAAGTGCTTGAGGCTTCTTTAGATATTCTCAGACTTCTTCTGACATTATTAGATTTATTCAGACTTTCTCAAATATCTAGAGACTGCTTAAGGCTTCCTTAGATATCCTCAGACTTCTTCTGACAGTATTAGATTTTTCCAGACTTCCTCAAATATCTAGAAACTGCTTAAGGCTTCTTTAGATATCCTCAGACTTCTTCTGGCAGTATTAGATTTTTCCAGACTTCCTCAAATATCTAGAAACTGCGTAAGGCTTCTTTAGATATCCTCAAATATCTAGAGACTGCTTAAGGCTTCTTTAAATATCCTCAAACTTCTTCTGATATTATTAGATTACTCCAGACTTCCTCAAATATCTAGAGACTGCTTAAGACTTCTTTAGATATCCTCAGACTTCATCTGATATTATTAGATTTCTCCAGACTTCCTCAAATATCTAGAAACTGCTTAAGGCTTCTTTAGATATCTTCAGTTTTCTTTTGACATTATTAGATTTATTCAGATTACATCTAAAGATGTCTCTAAACTTTTTCTGAAGTTTTCTGAAACCTTTTCTCACTTCATTTATATTTCTTCTAAATTCATCAGGCTTCTTCAGATATAATAGCATAATTTAGACTTTCCGGAGACTTTTATTGAAATTTTCCGACTTATCTGATATTGCTGAATTTCTCACATTTCTTTCTAACTTTTATTCTGATATGTCTGTTCTTCTTCAGACTCCTTAAAAATTTGTTGATATATTCTGACTGGTTTTGTCTTATCAAGCATTTTCAGATTACTTCTAAAGTTTATTTAACTTTTCTTTTATTGAAATTTTCCAACTTTATCTGATATTTCTGAATTTCTCAAATTTCGTTCTAGCAACTTCTATAAACTTTTTTCGCATTCTTTCAGTCTACTTCTGTATTCATCAGACATGTTCAGATTTCTTTTGAAATTTTCTAAAACCTTTATACTTTTTTTCTTTCTGATTTTATGATTTATCACTCCAGAATTATTCAGACTTCTTCAGATTTCCTCAACCTTCCTCATAAATCTCCAAACTTCTCAGTTAGACGTTAGTCTTCTTCTGGCATCATCAGACCTGTCCAGATTACTTCTGAGATTCTGGCGAATGGCACCTAGGCAACGAATGTGACGGTGTGATGGATGAGTGTGTGGGGGATTGCAGAACGGTGAGTGAATATTTAAGAGAAGATGGGAAAGGCATGGTAACGCTGTAACGGTAACGCTGGCGTGATAAAGGAACTGTGCAATATACAACTTTGAAATTCTTGCGGAACTATGCGACTTTGCACAACTGCCTTGCAACTGTGTATCTGTGCATCTAAGTAACTGTAAAACTGTTATGCAACTGTTGTGCAATTTTTGGGCACCTGTTGGGTAACTGTGCAACTGTGAAACTGTTGTACAACTGTAAACTGTGCTACTGTGCAATCTTGCAGTTGTGCTACTGTGCAACCTTACAGCTGTGCTACTGTGCAACTGTGTCACTTTGCAACTGTTAATCTGTTATGCAACTGTTGAACGCCTGTTGTGCAACTGTTGGGCGCCTGTTGTACAATTGTTGGGCGCCTTCTGTGCAACTGTTGGGCACCTGCTGTGCAATTGTTGGGCGCCAGTTGTGCAACTGTTGTACAATTGTTGGACGCCTTCTGTGCAACTGTTGGGCGCCTTCTGTGCAACTGTTGGGCGCCTGTTGTGCAATTGTTGGAAGCCTGTTGTGCAACTGTTGGGCGCCTGCTGTGCAACTGTTGGGCGCCTGTTGTGCAATTGTTGGACGCCTGTTGTGCAACTGTTGGCCGCCTGTTGTGCAATTGTTGGACGCCTGTTGTGCAACTGTTGGGCACCTGTTGTACAATTGTTGGGCGCCTTCTGTGCAACTGTTGGGCGCCTGCTGTGCAACTGTTGCGAGCCTGTTGTTCAATTGTTGGGCGCCTGTTGTGCAACTGTTGGGCGCTTGTTGTGTGTTGTACAACTGTGCAGTTGTTGTGCAACTGTTGGGATATTTATGTTGTGATGTTTATGTTGTGTAGAAACCTGGACACGTGGAAACGTGGAAACGTGGAAGTGTGGAAACATAGAAACATGGAAACAAAATCGAACGGAAATACCTTAAATTTTAATTATTTTATTATTCAGGTAGTTGTGATGCCCACTCCAGATATTTTTAAACAACGAGAGGTAACAGTTAGTGTAACTTTTCAGCACCGTGCCCTCAATGATTTTGTATTATACTTCTGTATACTCATAGTGCTCTGTGTGTATACTATAAGATAAAATTTTCAAAATCATGATAGTAAATATGCAACTTACATTTCATTGTCTGTAGCTTCATCTAGTGGCGTGTATGCGTACACGTTTCACATACGGCGTCAGTATGGTTGCATAACAACAGTTGCGGTGGTGCAACGGTACATTCGCAGCTGCTCGCTCTCCTCTGAACGCGCGAGAGCTGTCGTTGAGTGCGCGCGCGCGCCACCGCCGTCCCCAGTTCACCGTCCGCCTGTATGCCAGTTGAACTGTCAAACAGCCGCCGCGGACATCGGCCCCCCCATAATTAGTGCGTGTGTTTATTAAAGGGCCGCTCGGTTTCGCCGCGAGTGTCAACTGTTTTTTTTTTGTTGCCGGTGCGTCGGGGGCGGCCCCGCGATGTGTGTGGCGCCGGGCGAATTTGCCGGATAACAGCCACCCCCAGGTGTTTGTGTGTATATGTGAGTGTGTTTTCTTCTGGGCGCCGCCGAGAGGACAGGATTTCGTTGGCGCGATCGATACACCAAAGGTACGTTTCTTTTCGCACCCTCGTTGTATCGATTATTATCGCAGGTAGTGGCCGTCAAGGGTGCGCTATTAAATGAGGGTAGGTTGTGGCGGGTAATTGGCGGCGGTTGTGCGAGCGCCGGCCAAGGGTTTGCAGAGGGTTGAGGTTATGCGGGTAATGGCGAATAAAATGAGCAACAAACGACGACTGTCAGTTGTCAGGGTGACATAAACGTGTGTGATTTACGCATTTGTTTACTATAGTAAACATTTTTGTTTAAATAAGTAAGACTCTGTTTTTAACATTATTAAGGTTGGATTATATAAATCTGAATCTACATTCTATTATTACAGGTAATTTATAATCCAATTGTTATTAACTTTGAATTTGTTATTAATATATGGTTAAATATGGTATTGTTTCTCTGTGTCAAAGTTGTCAAATTTAAATTTGTTATTAATATCTGGTTAAATATGATATTACTTTATGTGTCAAAGTTGTCAATAATAGGGTTTTATATTGAATCTGCTATAATTTATTTCTCAACAAACATCAAATCTAATTACACAGAAAAATAAACATAAATCTCCGCCTAAGCACCAACACCATACATCTAAAATTGTATTTGATGTGTCAACCTCAGGAAAGAGAGAAACATGTTTGTTGAGTTATTTCACTCTGACCATATGTTATTCTTGTTTTATTTTATTGTTTATATTTTATTTATTTGAACCAAGACAAATTTCCAATAAACATTTTTTTTTTCACTTTTTCTCTCCTGTCACCCAAATAAAATTTTAGATGTGTGGTGTTGGTGCTTAGGTCACTTAGGTGGAGAGTTATGTTTTTTTTCTCTCTGTAATTAGATTTGATGTCTATTGAGAAATAAATTATAGCAGATTCAATATTAAACCCTATTATTGCCAACTTTGACACGTAAAGTAATATTATCATATTTATATATATATATATATATATATATATATATATATATATATATATATATATATATATATATATGTATATATATCCTTGTCTTAGTCCAGTGGTTGTCTGAAATGTTCTTGATGTTTGTCCCTTGTGTATTATTGCATTGGTGTTGTTGTTGTATATGTTTTGTATTAATTCGACTGTCTTTCTTTCTACACCTCTCTCTTCCAGGATTTTCCATAA
The DNA here is from genome assembly GCA_963942505.1 of Lordithon lunulatus. Taxonomy (NCBI): domain Eukaryota; kingdom Metazoa; phylum Arthropoda; class Insecta; order Coleoptera; family Staphylinidae; genus Lordithon; species Lordithon lunulatus. The sequence continues at coordinate 11,771,854 of OZ012675.1, forward strand.
TTTATTTCTTGGTATCATGTCGAATGCTTTTTCCAGGTCGATGAATCCTAGGTATGTGTTTTTATTATTTGCAATTCTTTTTTCTGTGATTTGTTTTATCGTGAAAATGTTGTCCTGTGTGGATCTTCCTTTCCTAAATCCACATTGCGATTCTTCTAGCGTCTGCTCTATTTTTGCTAGTATTCTTTTGTAAATTGTTTTTTCTAAGATCTTCATACCTATGCTTATGAGTGTTATACCCCTATAGTTTGAACATTTTGTCTTATCGCCTTTCTTGTGTATCGGTACGATTAACGATAGTTGCCAATCTCTGGGTATTTTATTCGTCCTCCATATTTCGTTTATTAATTTTAGTAGTAATTCGTTACCTGCAGGTCCCATATGTTTAATCATTTCCGCTGTGATCTGGTCTTGTCCTGGTGATTTCCCTATTTTCATTTCCCTTATTATCTCTAGTATTTCTTTTCCATTGATCATGTATATATCTGCTTCCGAGTCGTTCTGGTCTCTTGTCTTCTATTCATTTTCACCATTTTGTGATAGTAAGTCTTCAAAATATTCTTTCCATCTTTCCAGTATTTTTTCGTTGTCCTTCAGCAATATTCCTTGATTGTCTTGTATATAATTTACTTCTTGTCCTTTTGCTTTTCTGTTTAGTTTTAGTGTTCTATAGAATAATGTTTGGTTTTCCTTTGCATTTTTCTCCATTGTCTCTCCCAACTTTTCCCATTCCCTACTCTTTGCTATTCTGACCTTATCTTTTACTATTTTCCTCTTTAAACTGTATTCTTCGTAGTTTTTACTATTTTTGTCATTTATGTATCTTTGCCATGCTTTTTTCGTTTCCTTTATTTTCTCTCTTATGTCCTGCGACCACCATGCTGTCTGCTGCTTCTTGTTTGTGTTTTGCTTTGTCCCACATGTCTCTTGTGCTGTCTCCAGTATATTTGTCTTTAATTTATTCCACATTTCCTCTACTTCTTGTCTATAGTTGCCCTTTACTAATTTCTCCTCTATTTTCTCTTTATAGATGTTTGCTATTTCTTTTTCCCTTAGTTTGTATGTTCTTATCTTGTTGTAGTTTATTGCTATATTTGGTCTCTGCTTTTTTTTTATCGCTATCTTGGTAGTCTTCCTTTATTTTCGTCTCTACTAGATAGTGATCACTTCCAATTTCGTAACTTCTCTTTACTCTTGTGTCTATTATTTTGCTCCTTTTCCCTTGTTCTGCTAGTACATAGTCTATTATAAATTTTTCGTTCCTGCTTATCACTTCCCTGGTGTATTTGTGTATGTCCTTGTGTTTGAATAGTGTATTCGTTATTACTAGATTATTCATTCTACAATAATCTAGCATTTTCTTACCATTTTCGTTGAGTACGCCTTCTCCATATCTTCCTCTCATCGCGTTATTATCTTTTACTTCGTTGCCAATTCTGCTGTTGAAGTATCCCGCCACGTACACTTCTCCTTTGGCTTTTTCTGTTGTTTCGTTGAGTTGCTCCCAGAATGTTTCTTTGTTGCACGCAGTATCATCTTCGTTTGGTCCATACACTGCTATGATAGTTTTATGGTAGCCGTTTCTTTGATCTCTAACTTCGATAGACAAAATCCTCTCCGTAATTGCATCCCATTTATATATATTCGATTTCAGTTTTTTATGCACTATACATCCTACCCCTGCTGCGGCTTGCGATTGTTATCTACACCGCTATATATGAATATATGTTCCTTGTCCATTTTGTACTCTCCCTTCCCCTTCTTTTTTGTTTCTGTTACCACTAAGAAGTCTAGTTCAGCTTTCTCAAATTCTTCTTCCAGCTCTTTTTCCTTTCCATTTATACTCCTGATATTCCAAGTCCCAATTTTCCATATTTTTCTATTTTTTACTGTACTCTTTTCTTTGTTTCCATTTATTATGTGTTTGTTCTTCTTTCCTTTGTTCGTTGTCCCTTTCCTCGCTGTATTCTTTGTATTTTTGCTTCCGTCCGTTTTCTCTTTTGCTAGTAGTTTTTTGGATTGGTTACTTTCACCCCATTATCTTTGGCTACGACTCCTTTCTTCTTTTTATCCCATATGTATATTTCATTGTCTACTATTATCTTTCTATATCCTATTTTTACGTGTTTTCCTTTCTCTTTTTCCAATTTTGCTATGTTTCTTATCTCTCTTTGTATTTTTCTCTTCTCTTCCGTTAGATCATCGTTTATATATATCGTTGTATTTCTCAGTTTATATTTTGCTTTCATTATTTTTTGTTTTTCTTCCCAGCTTGGGATCTCCACTATTATTATATTTCGTTCTGGGCCTGTGTTTATTTTCTGTATTTAACCAGATATTAATAACAAATTGAAACTTAATAACAATTGGATTATAAAGGCAATAATGCTGTCAATATTTTAGAATAATGACATATTACTATACGATAACATGTTTAATATTTTCATTATTCTAAAATATTGCCAGTATTACTCATCGTGTAAGGTATAGTAATGACATAATGAAGAGAATACTGATCTTTATTCAGATAATTGATTACTTAATAAATATAAAAGGAGTATTTACGCAAATATTGGCAGTAATAGGATTGACAATATTATTGACCGTGTAAGGTGTCTTATAGATTATCTGTAATAATAGGAAATAGATTATGATGTGTTGCTGCTAGGCGACAAAATGTTACATAGTAATACAAAAATTCAAAATCAAACTTTGATATGCTTAATAATAATAATAATCCCTATATTATCAAAACGAAGACAATATTTTGAAGCCGACCGACCTGTCATTTATATTTTTTTGTGCTGTCTGTTCAACTGTCGGGGTTGAGGGTTGGAATTAGGAACATATGTTTTATTTCATTTGTTTTATTTAATAGATGTTGTAAGTGTTTTGAGTAGCCTTTTTCATAATTACATATTTATATTACAACAACAAAATTGAGACCAAGGTTCTATTCCCGATTTTTTTTGAAACTAAATGTCTATACATTTATATTATATCTATTTTATTTAGTGTAATAAACAAAACAGTTACAGTACACGGTAACAACTGCAATAACTAAATTACTATATAATAAACCTGTAGTGGCATTAACAATCCTCTACACAGTATGTAATAAACTTAAAAATAAACAAAAATTATACATCTTTTAGTATCCTTACAGCAAAATAATATAATAACCCACCATTAGCCATTCCATGAAGGAAAAGATAAACAAAACAAAAATTAAATTAAATTTGAATTTGATATTCATATTTACATAAATTATTTATTCATTCTTTCTTTCCCGCAAAACAAAAGGAATATATATATATATATATATATATATATATATATATATATATATATATATATATCCATCTTGCATCCAACTGCTGTATCTCGGTAGTAAGTATTAGATAAAAATTAAAAATTGAAAATTGAAAATTGAAAATTGAAAATTGAAAATTTAAAATTTAAAATTTAAAATTTAAAATTTAAAATTTAAAATTTAAAATTGAAACTTTGTATTTAGACATTTACCTCGAAAACTTCATGGTTTAGAAGATATAAGCAATAACATTGGAAAAATAATATATAATAAATTCCAGCATTTACGCCCCTTCCCAAGTTTCCATAGGTCCCTGAAGGTCGAAAACTCCACACCCTACACAAACCCCGAAGAATATTCCAAAGTTTCATTAAGTTCGGAATTTTGTGCACGTTTTTTTTGACTTGCCAACTGGACTATAAATCAGGATTCTACACGATGATTTCAACCTACACAGGTATACTGTATTACAGTTTCTCTAATTGTACGAGGCATATCCAGAAAGTAAGAGTACTGAATTTTTGTAGGTGTTTTTTTTATTTAAACAAAAAAATTACGTGAAACTTTAGTACATAATAAAAGCTATTTTTCGACATAGTCGCCATTCCTCTCTATGCAGGTGGTGTAGCGAGGTATCAATTTTTTGATGCCTTCCTCGAAGTAGTTTCCCGCCAACTCCTTCGTCCACTTCTCCAACTCCTCCTTTACCTCCTCGTCGGTTAAAAACCTTTTTCCACCCATGTGCAGCTTCAGGGAGGTAAAGAGATAGTAATCTGAAGGTGCTAGATCAGGGGAATGCGCGGGATGGTTCAGGATATCCCATTTAAACGAGGCGAGCAGTTCCTTCATGGCGTTGGCCGTCTGTGATCTGGCATTGTCGTGCAGCAGGCAGACTCCTTTTGTCAGCATGCCTCTCCTCTTGTTCTGAATCGCCCTCCGCAATTTTTTTAAGGTCTCACAGTATCTTGCAGAGTTGATGGTCTCCCCTTGAGGCAGATATTCGATTAAAATTATGCCTTGACAGTCCCAAAACACGGATGCCATGACTTTCTTGGCTGAAATTGTGATTTTAAACTTTTTGGCGGAGGGTGAAGAGGTGTGACGCCACTGTTGAGACTGTCTTTTGGTTTCGGGCGTGTGGTGTGCTACCCAAGTTTCATCTCCAGTTACGATGGAGCGGAGAAATTCATCTCCATGGAGTTTCCAGCGCCTCAAAAACTCTTGCCCGGCCTCCACTCGATTCAACTTGTGCTGGTCTGTCAGTTGTTTTGGGACCCACCTCGCGGACAGTTTTCGATATCCGAGGGTTTCTGTGATTGTTTCGTGTAGTAGAGATCTGGAGATTTGCGGAAACATCGCAGAAAGTTCATCCACAGTCAATCTGCGATCGTCACGGAGCGCATTTTCAATTTTTTCCACAATTTCGTCAGTCACAATTGAAGGTCTTCCGCTCCTCTGATCATCATGCACAGACGTACGACCGTTTTTAAACTCGCGACACCACTTGTACACATTCGTACGATTCATAGCTTTATCACCATATGCAGTTTTCACCTCATTATAAATCTCAAATGGAGGTTTTCCCTTCCAAACGAGATAACGGATGACGCCGCGTATTTCGCACTTGGCGGGAGATTGGATCGACATTATTCACGAAACTTGTTGTCGTGTCAACAGTTCTCAACGTACTGACCTCGAACCGGTCTGGGTGCAAAGGGGAGGAGTCAGGCTACACTGCCGTGTGGCCAACATGATGAAAATAAAATCCCTCCGACCGTGAGAGCCTCAGTACTCTTACTTTCTGGATATGCCTCGTATATCGGTGATTACATTAAAATACTTTATTATATAGCGAGAGACATGTTACTCGTCTCGCTTACGGTGTAAAACTCTTCGACCTAGACGATATTATGCGCCCTCTCCTCCCACGCATTTGACCCACTTAAGGGTGGTAAATATATATATACAAACCAGACAGAACAACAGGAAACAAACTGCTTGAGTTTCCCGGAATACCAACAACCTCTGCATGCTAGTAAATCAAAAGCACAGAGTACTCTTAGATACTGAAATTGTGCGCCCCGCTTCTTCTTCTCCTAACTATACAGTTGCGACGGTTTTCTATGTTTGCAACTTCTAAGATCCAGTAGACGCGACTATCTTACTATCGCGTTGATTTTCTTTCCATTTGACGAATAGAATTGCCATTAATGAAAATATGTGTCACAATACATACTGACAGCTTATAAGTCATAAATGACAGGTCGGTCGGCTTCAAAATATTGTGTAAATAATAATGATAATATATGAAGAGTACAAGGCAGAAAGGAGGAATGCCAGTGTAACTCTAGAAAACCAAATTTCATGCTTAGAGCACATTTATATACACAAAACATGAAATTTGGTTTTCTAGAGTTACACTGACATTCCTTCTTTTTGCCTTGTACTCTTCATATTATAGGGAAGGGTTTAACACAATTATTTTCTATTATCTATTTCCACATGTTTTTTTTGCGTACATAGATAAAACGTGATTATTTCTGTTGTTATCATAACAAGCTGCAGTTTTTATCAGAAGTATTTGCTCTGATAAACTTAATACTGTACGATATGCAGTCATTACAGTGATATCAATATATGATACGAGTACTTTTTATCATACCTATTATTAGACACTTCAAACTTTCATGGCAAGTTTAATAAACTGAGTGTATCATATTAATCAAACCTCACACCTGTACAGTCGTATTGTTAAAGATAAAACAGTCTATTTTGTATGTGCACCAAAACATGTAAGTTGCTTCATAATGTAAAATTATCAAACTATCTCTTGCGGTACGAATTCGTACATTCGCGTTTTTTTTTCTGGTTTGTATCTTGTTTATTATTAGTTTACTAGGTGAAATGCCCGTCATTCGATTTTAATTAGAAAAATCCTTGCTAATGATTCAATACTACTTTAATTGTAAAAAGCAAAACTTTACTCAAAACATTGTTATTACTTCAAATCACTTTAATTATATAATGAATACAAGATATAAATAAAAGGAAACATTTCGATGAGAATTCGTACCTGCCACCCCCACATTTGACCTAACATCACAAAAAACATAAACAGCAGATCAAAACATTGTTTTCGGTTTTATATTATAATGGATTTGAATACTTATGTTTTAATAAGTATTAGTTGTGTTCACTTTGTTGTAATTAAAGAAAAAATACTTGAAAGCAAAAAAAAGTTACGAGGCAAAAACGAAAGTAAACAAAAATGTCATATTTGTATAAATGAAGATTTAAAATATACGTATATATTAACAATAGATTGAAACAGTTTATCTCGTTTTCTTTTGAATAAATTGATAGCCTCGCCCCGTGACAACTTCTATATCTCTCTAATACAATTAATCGTTATTGATAGACATGCTTTATGCATTGTTATGCTTATATAACTTCTGGTATCGCTATAAAAACATTTCATTTCGATTTTCATAATGCCAATCGCCACTCCCCTGGCAATTATGCTGTCCGGAGGCTTGGGTGAGAGAGTGCATTGTGTTCTGAAATATTTCTACACAAAATTGCTCTTCAATTTTTCAATTGAAAATTTTCTATATTTCACATAATAAATACCAACTTTTCTGTAAAACCCGTATTAGATCAATATTTATTAAGCAAACTAAATAAAAAGTTTTTTAAGGTTGTGTAAATAGAATAAATAGAAATGGAATTTGTTTGGAAAATAAATAAACGTATTATATATATATATATATATATATATATATATATATATATATATATATATATATATTATATATATATATATATGTGACTGCGATAACTGCAAGAAAATATTCCAATTATTATTCGATTTAATTTTATATAAAGTCTCTCTAATTTTGTATGCCAACCAAAATAAACATCAGTGCCGGTTTTATCTGTGACGCCATGCCTCACCGCGATTGTGACACATAATCCAGTCTTACCGAGCGCCGCAAGGCGTCAAGGTGTGATTGTAATCTTGTTCTTGGCATTCGGCAATCGCGGTGACTTACTAATCGGTCTTCAGGTGATAGTGGCATACAGCTGGATTCATTCACGCGCAGTGAGTCATTAAAAAAGCTTTAAAAGTCCAAACACGTAAGGCAAAACCGTAAAATATTTCTGCATTATATTATGGAGAAGGATTCAATGTTATAATGTCATGCCTGTAATGGAAATTATGTCAATTGATTTTTTGAATGTATGTTTGATGACTTTTAATTGCTATTATTATAGGTCACATACATTATATTTATATGATGCGTATCATTAGCATTAAGTAAAAGGGCACACAGATGCAAGAAGGATTAATGGCTATTATTTATTTTATTTATATATTTAATCATATGCCTTCTACCGTGAGGTGTAGTCGTTTAATGGGTATTAACTTTAGTTAACAGCCACGGTCCTATTCCGAAAAGGGTGCCTTGTGGATTTTTTAATATATTTTATTATTGTTTTGTAATGTTTTTCCTATTACTTCCGTGTGGCTATTACATACATGCGGCGTAAGATATGTTATCAATGAAATCAGATGTAAATATGCAATACGGAAAATAAAACGAAACCTTATTATTGTGCGTATTCAAAATGATACACATGGCAGTTAAGTGTTAAATTCAATTGGAATAGTTTTCGTTTTGGGTTAGAAATGTTTTATATATATATATATATATATATATATATATATATATATAATATATATATATATATATATATTTTTTCGCTAGTTGTCTTGCTTGTGTAACTGTCTTTCCTTTCTTATTATTTCCTCTATTCTGTTGTCCCACTCTTTTCTTGATCTACCTCTTCTTCTTTTAATTCTAGTTCTTGCTTCCCATACCTGTTGTGTTTGATTCTTTTTCTCCATCCTAATTAAATGTCCACCAGTTTAGTTGTTTCTTTTCTATATACTTTTCTATCGCTTCAATTCCCAATTCTTCTCTGATGTCATCATTTCTTATTCTGTCTCTTCTCGTAACTTGTTTTGCTCCTCTGAGATATTTCATTTCCATTGCCTGCATTCTACTTTTGTCCCTCTTCGTTAGTTTCCACGTCTCGCTCCCATATGTCAGGATAGGTCTATATATGCTTTTGTATATATTTATTTTTGTCTCTCTGCTGATCTATTTTTGTTAATCAGTATATTGCACAGTGCGTGGTATGTTTTAACTGTGTTGTTTATTCAGTTCACCTTCCATTTTTTCGTCTTCTGTCAGTGCTACTCCTAGGTATTTGAATTGTTCTACTTGCTCTATTTTGTGTTGTCCTATATTTATTTTTATTTGTTCTTTCCGGTTTCCTATTACCATCACTTTTGTTTTGTTATAATTCATTTTCATATTATACTTTTCTCTAGAAATAGATGCCTGTTCCATACACTCAGGTTGTGCTGCAGATTAGCTTAATTTTCTGCTATCACTACGACATCATCAGCGACTGCTCCTTCCGATATTTTTACCACTTGCATGTTTTTGTACCCTATAATTGCTTTTTTGATTTGTGGTTTCATGCTCTTCATTTATATTATATCATCCATGAATATGATAAATAACGTAGGACTGACCCCGCCTCGAGTCCAGTGGTTGCCTTAAATGTTCTTGATGTTTGTCCCTTGTGTATTATTGCATTGTTGTTATATATGTTTTGTATTAATTCGACTGTATTTTTTTCCACACCTCTCTCTTCCAGGATTTTCCATAATTTGTTTCTTGAGACCATGTCGAATGCTTTCTCTAGGTCTATGAATTTTAAATATGTGTTTTTATTATTTGTAGTACTTTTCCTGCGATTTGTTTTATTGTGAAGATGTGGTCCTGTGTGGATCTTCCTTTCCAAAAAACCGCATTGCAATTCTTCTAGTGTCTATTTTTGCTATTATTCTCTTGTTTATTGTCTTTTCTGATATTTTCATCCCTATACTTATTAGTGTTATGTCTCTATAATTTGAGCATTTCGTCTTATCCCCTTTCTTGTGTATCGGCACGATTAGTGCTGTTTACCAGTCTTTTGGTATGGTATTTGTGCTCCATATGTTGTTCAGTAGTTTCCGTAGTTTTTCTTTACCTACCGGGCCCAGGTGTTTGATCATTTCCGCTGTAATCTGGTCTTGTCCTGGCGCTTTTCCTATTTTTAATTCCCTTATTATTTCTAGTAGTTCTTGTTCCTTGATACTCTCTGTATATGCTTGTGTGTTGTTCTTGTCTCTAATTCTTGTCTTTTGTTGTTTGTCGTTATTTGAGGTTAGTGATTCTTCAAAATATTCTTTCCATCTTTCTAATATTTCTTCGTTTTCCTTCAGCATTCTTCCTTGTTTGTCTTGTATGTATCTCAATTTTTGTCCTTTTTCTTTCCTGCAATCTTTTAGGGTTTTATAAAGTAGCTTTTGTTTTTCCCTTGCGGTTTTTTCCATTGTCTCTCCGAACTTTTCCCATTCCCTGGTTTTTGCTATTCTAACCTCGTTTTTTAGTATTCTTCTCTTGTCTCTGTATTTTTTGTAGTTTTCGCTATTTTTGTTGTTTAGGTATCTTTGCCATGCTTTTTCTTTTCTTTTGTTTTCCCTGGTATGTCCTCCGACCACCAGGCTGTCTGTTGTTTCTTGTTGTACTTTTCTTCGTACCACATTTCTCTTGCTGTCTCAAGCATATTTTTCTTTAGGTTATTCCACATTTCCTCTACTTCTTCTCTATCGTTGGTCACTTCTATCTTCGTCTCCATTTTCTCCATATATTGTATTGCTTTATCTTTTTTTCTAAGTTTGTATGATCTTATCTTGTTGTAGTTTATTGCTATATTTAGTCGCTGGATCCTTCTGTCTCTGTCTTAGTAGTCTTCCTTAATTGTCGTCACGACTACATAGTGGTCACTTCAAATTTCGTAGCTTCTCTTTACCCTTGTATCTCTTATTTTGCTCCTTTTTTCTTTTTCTATTATAACGTACTCTATTATAGATTTTTCGTTGCTGCTTACCACTTCCCTTGTGTATTTGTGTATGTCCTTGTGTTTGAATAGTGTGTGCGTTATTACTAGGTTGTTCATTCTATAGTAATCTAGCATTTCCTTCCCATTTTGGTTTAGTACGTCTTCGCCATATCTTCCTCTCGTCAAGTCGTTATGTTTTACTTACCTTACCTTACCAATTCTGCTGTTGAAGTCACCCGCAACGAAAACTTCTTCTTTGGCTGTTTCGGTTGTTTCGCTGTGTTGCTCCCAAAATGCTTCTTTGTTGCTCACTACATCATCTTTATTTGGCCCATATACTATAATTATTGTTCTGGTTCTGTTAGTTTCTTTTAGTGTTTCTATTTGGTGTTCGATGTCTTTGTGTATAATGCATCCTATACCTTCGGCTGCCCTTTTATCCTTGCTTACTCCGCGATATATTATTTTATGTTTGTTATTGGTTGTGTATATTCAATGTATATTTAATGTATATTTTACGTATATTTAACGTATATTCAATTTATATTTAATGTATATTCAATGTATATTCAATGTATATTCACCGTGTATTTAATGTATATTGTACTTATATTTAATGTACATTCAATGTATAGTCAATGCATATTCAATGTATATTCAATGTGTATTTAATGTATATTTTACGTATATTTAACGTATATTCAATGTATATTGAGCCTATGTATAAAGCTCTAAAATCAAGTAGGGATGCAATAGTACCTTAGTTGTGTCTACTATTGCTAGTAGTCACGCAGTTTCCATTTCAATGGACAAAATTTGACTAAGGTTAGTTTAAAACGGCTGCCGAGCATGTCAATGTCGCGCATTATAGCGATTATAGTGAAATGCCGCGGAAATGTTAATTAATACCGCGCCAGCCGAAGTTATACAACCGGCGATCGCGGAATTTCAGCCTAGAAAAAGGCGCGAGCGATCGAATGCATGCGATTGCGCCTTCATTACGTCTCTCCTTTCACGTTACGCAACAATATTGCCCACCTTTGGCTTTGGCGCGTCGTGTGAACCGCGGAGAGAATCGAGTGGAACACTTTTTACAACAATCGCACACACATACAGCCGATTGATGCGAGTTGGAAAGTGTTCTAAAATTGGTTTCGTTTGTTTGTCTTATTGCCAACTTTTTCTTTTCTTCTCGCCGACGACTAATTCTAGCTTATTATGGCAAATGGTTTTAAGAAGAAAATTAACAATATCTGATTCTGAAGGTAGGATTTTATATGATATTTTCAATGCATATCACTATTGTTTTGAGATATAATATACGGATATTATACGTATTATCGTGATAGTTTATTGATATATTATATCGCACCTTGAGATTTCCAAAATAAATTTTCAGATTCCACATCCCGAACAATTTTACAAATTTTCATAAACTTCGGAATTTTATCCAGCTAACACCCTTTTTTGACTTGCCGACTGGACTATATATTTATGAAGAAAAGAAAAAATACGGATGAAACACTGTGGATGGTTAAAAAAATAAGAAGAGGTAGCGGAAAACTACTCCGGAATTGCTATTTATCGGGAACACCGTAAGAGGAAGTGGTGTCTTTGCAATTTGAATCATTCTGCTAGCTTAAAAAGAAACAGTTACGACTGAAAAACTTAAATAAGGCTATTTATTCATTTATGCCTAATTTGGAAACAAATGTAAGAAACAATGTAATGCATAGTTCAAGTAGTTTGAAAGAGTGGACAGGCATAGTTAAGTTAACGACTTGAACTATGCACTAAATTTTTCTCACATTTTTTAATGAATTAGGCATAAATGAATAAATGAAAATAATTGAATCACAGAGAATAATGGATAACAGTGTAGTGCAGAGTTCAAGCCATTTGAAATAGTGGAAGGGTATTGTTTGGTTGGTGGGGGACACCCACCCACCCCACCTTTGCTCGCATAGTTTTTTCAATGGATACAAATGTTTTATATTGTTAAAACCATTCCAGGGAGAGTGTTATCCTATGGAATAAACTATGCGAACAAAGGTGGGGTGGGCGGGCGGCCCCCACCAACCAAACTATGCCCGTCCACTATTTCAAATGGCTTGAACTCTGCACTACACTGTTATCCATTATTCTTTATGATTCAATTATTTTCATTTTTTCATTTATGCCTAATTTGTAAACAAATATAAGAAACAATGTAATGCATACTTCAAGTAGTTTGAAATAGTGGACAGGCATAGTTAAGTTAACGACTTGAACTAGGCACTAAATTTTTCTCACATTTTTTAATGAATTAGGCATAAATGAATAAATGAAAATAATTGAATCATAGAGAATAATGGATAACACTGTAGTGCAGAGTTCAAGCCATTTGAAATAGTGGACGGGTATTGTGTGATTGGTGGGGGACACCCACCCACCCCACCTTTGCTCGCATAGTTTTTTCAATGGATACAAATGTTTTATATTGTTAAAACCATTCCAGGGAGAGTGTTATCTTATGGAATAAACTATGCAAACAAAGGTGGGGTGGGCGGGCGGTCCACACTAACCAAACAATGCCCGTTCATTATTTCGAATGGCTTGAACTCTGCAGTACAGTGTTATCCATTATTCTCTACGATTCAATTATTTCCATTTACTCATCTATACGTAATTTGTAAACACATGTAAGAAACAATGTAATGCATAGTTCAAGTCGTTTGAAATAGTGGACTGGCAGAGTTAAGTTAACGACTTGAACTATGCACAACATTTTTCACACATTTTTTAATGAATTAGGCATAAATGAATAAATGAAAATAATTGAATCATAAAGAATAATGGATAACAGTGTATTGCATAGTTTAAGCCATTTGAAATAGTGGACGGGCATTGTTTGGTTGGTATCATATTTTTCACGCCATTTTTGCCATTCTCCGAGAAAACGGATAACAAAAACATCTAATGGGCCGTGTGTCGGAATTCTCTATAACTTTGCAATATGTATCGTCCTTCAAACTTTAAAAAGTAACAGTTACGGCTGAAATACCATGAAAAGGCTCAAAAAACACATTTTTCACACCATTTTTGACATGTTCCGGTTAAAAGTTAAGAGATAGCGGAAAACATCAAAAGGACCGTTTGTTGGGCCTAAAATTCTCTATAACTTTGCAACATAAATGACCCTTCTAGCTTTAAATAAAAAAAGTTACAACCGAAAAAAACATGAAATATAAATATCTTTCACACATGTTTATTGCATTTTGTAGGAAACAGATAACAGCAGCAATGAATGGGGGTGTGTTCTAGTGAGTGTATATATATATATATATATATATATATATATATATATATATATATATATAAATATACGTAAAATATACATTAAATACACATTGAATATGCATTGACTATACATTGAATGTACATTAAATATAAGTACAATATACATTAAATACACGGTGAATATACATTAAATATACATTGAATATGCATTGACTATACATTGAATGTACATTAAATATACGTACAATATACATTAAATACACGGTGAATATACATTGAATATACATTGAATATACATTAAATATACATTGAATATACGTTAAATATACGTAAAATATACATTAAATACACATTGAATATGCATTGAATATGCATTGAATATACATTGAATGTACATTAAATATACGTACAATATACATTAAATACACTGTGAATATACATTGAATATACATTGAATATACATTAAATATACATTGAATATACGTTAAATATACGTAAAATATACATTAAATACACATTGAATATACATTGAATATGAATTGACTATACATTGAATGTACATTAAATATACGTACAATATACATTAAATAAACGGTGAATATACATTAAATACACGGTGAATATACATTGAATATACATTGAATATACATTGAATATACATTGAATATACATTGAATATACATTGAATATACATTAAATATACATTAAATATATATTGAATATACGTTAAATATACATTAAATACACATTGAATATGCATTACTATACATTGAATGTACATTAAATATACGTACAATATACATTAAATACACGGTGAATATACATTAAATATACATTGAATATACATTCAATATACACTGAATACACATTAAATATATGTGAAATACCCGGAAAAATGTACATTGATAGATAGAGAATATTGTAAAATATTGTAAACGCTTTTTATGTAGTAATCTTATTTATATTGCTAGTGTTACAGTGTTTTCTTTTTAAATTTCAGACTTAACTTATCATGTTCAACTTTATCAAGAAGGCCAGCGTGGCCAGCGACAAGGATGAGAAGGAGAAGCGAAAGAGAGACAAGCGCGATAAAAAGGATAAACAGAAGAGGGACAGGGCGAGTATGTCGCCCGAGGAACTGCTCAGATTAGACGAAGTAAGTTTTTTTGATTCGTATATATGCCTCTTCATCCTATTGAGTATCAGCAGTAGTTTCTCGCCTCCCTCCACTGGCATCCTTTTGTACGCTTCTGCCTTCAACCCGTCTTCTCCCAACGCCTTTTCTAATTTTACCTGACTCAGCTCATTCCACGAGTGCTGCTCCCGTTCTCCCATCCTGCCACCTGTCTCGAACTTACCAAATACATCTTTATGTTAATCTTTGTTTCCACACAACAGTCTCCGAAACACACTACTTTACACTGTTTCCACCTTCTGAATCTCCTCCACTTGTTCATTTCACATACACTCTTAATCCTACTTCGCTTGGTCGGTCGTTACCAACTCACGATGGGACACTTATCCATATCTCCATTCCGCCATTACATATCGCCTCCTTATTCTTCTACACTCCTCATAAAAGCAGGTTATCCCCTGGCTGCCGTACTTTTTCTTTACCAATGCACCACTATCACCCTCTGCAACTGCTGAGGCGCGTTTATATTTGGATAAATATAATCCGACGAATACGTCATATCTGATATTGAACGACGTTGACTGGGTGGCTAGATACAGTCGGTGCGTATAGAGCTGTTTCTGTTTATCACTATTTGCTGCTCCAGGCGTATTGTCTCTTATTCTATTTGTCGCTCCAGATGCGCACAATTCAACCTCGTCCCCTACAACCGGTGCACGACCGCAAAATTTGGAGCGATACGGCACGCCACGGGGCGGTTAAATGAAAGCACCTGAGGCCTAATTCACACATAGGAGGCGAAGAGGCGAAGGCGCCGCAAGAGTCACGATGCTTTCACGCCCCCTCTAAAAAAAATACCTTTATTTGGCATATTTTACACAAATTCCAGCCGAAAAAACAATACTTTTACAGAAAGAAATAAAAAAGAAACCAAAAAAAAATACATGTTAACATAAAATACATCATTTTTCTAACCACTAAAATAAACCCCCTCTGCCCTCGCCAATTTCCTTTCCCACGTCAGCCTCCTGCAGATTTTCACACCTTTCCCATCCTCTCCTAACCATTCGTTCAGCTTCCTGCACTCTCCAACCCACTCTGCTTTCACTTCCTCACATTCTCTACTAAGGTGCCACCACGTGTCACTCCCCTTCCTACACAGCGCACACGCGGTGTACCCCAGCCCCATCCACACTTTTCTTCCTCGCTCTTCTGACCCACACCTCGCTCTTGCCATGCATACTTTGTCCTCTCTGCTCTACTCTCCCCTGGCTAAGTAGCTTGGAAGTTTCCCCTGTACTTGCCACTCTACGTAGACCGGATTGTATGAGCTCTCAGCCTTTCTTGCCACTCAATATCCCTCAATCTCTCCCTTATCTCAGTTCCTAGGCTACCCCTTTCTCTCAGCCCCTCCTCTACCCACACCTCAGACATACCCACTCTTTCATACATCCTTTCTCTATCCTTCCTCCATCTACTCTCTGTTCTACTCTTACACTTCATCCATACTTCCCGTACCAGTATTTCCTCGCCCAAATCCTGCAATCTTTCCTCAAACTTCACAACCATCACACACGACTCCCACCACATACTCATACGACTTGTCTCCTGCAACAGCACTGCCCTCGGTGTCGACCTTTCGAGCCCTAGCAGATTCTTCAGGAACCAACCTTGCTCCCTTTCTATTACCTCCCATTTACGCAATCCCCACACTTCCACTCCATACAGCAATATAGGTTTACACCCCCTCTATATAAACATATGGTGCAATGCCAACTTAGGTGACGAGACGCGGGCATTTGCCTCGTGCCTCTCGCCGTGCCGGCACCGCGTATTAGCCTCTTCGCCTAAGACAAGGTGGCTGCGAAACGAAAGGCACAAATTTTCCACGCCGCCGCCTTTCACACATAAGCGTCGAGCGGAGGCGCGATGTATGCGAGGTGCAGGCGCGACGTCGCACAGCCAATTGTGATGTCCATATCCAGTGAAGGGGTGGACATTGCACCACATGTTTACATAGAGGCGGAGTGGAAGAGTTTCGTCTTCTCCTCTTCGCCTAAGACATGGTAGGCGAAGAGGAGAAGACGCGGTGCCGGCGCGGCGAGAAGCTCGAAGCAAATGCCCGCGCCTCGTCACCTAAGTGGGTATTGCACAACATGTTTATATAGAGGGGGCGTGAAAGCGTCGTGTCTCTCGCCGCGCCGGCACCGCTCCTTCGTCTCTTCGCTTGAGACACGGTGCTTGCGAGGCGAGAGGGATAACTCTTCCACGCCGCCTCTATGTAAACATATGGTGCAATGTCCACCCCTTCACTGCATATGGACATCACAATTGGTCGCGCCTGTACCTCGCCTACACCGCGCCTCCGCCGACGCCGCTTATGTGTGAATTGGGCCTTAGAAGACATTCCTGCCTTACTCCCACATTAATTCTGAATTTCTCCGAAACTTCTCCGTTCGCTCTCGCGTTGACATATGTCTCTTCTTACCTATTCCACCTCTTCATCATGCATCCCTAACCTTTGTATACATCACTCCACTAGCGTACCCCTAGAAACTATCAGATCCACATTCACCCTTTGCCCTCCAGCACTTTTTTCACTCTCGTCAGGATGATAAACTGCGCTGTTCTAACTAACTTCTAAACCCACCCTGACATTCCGGCAGCAACCCTCTTTTGACGACTTCACCTTCCAATCTATTTTTCACCATTATCATAGTTAGCTTGCACCCCGGACTCATTACCATTCTCCCTATGGTTTATCAACTCCGAGACTACTTTCCGTTTAAGTACTGGAGCCAACACAACCGCGCGCAACTCCTCTGGAACCTCCACCGGCCACTCTTCACCCTATTGAGTAGCAGTAACAGTTTTTCGCTTCCTCCACTGGCAAGCTTTTGTACGCTTCTGCCTTCAATCTGTCTTCTCCCACCGCCTGTTCCAATTTTATCTGACTCAGTTCATTCCACGAGTGCTTCTCCCGTTCTCCCGTCGTGCTACCTGTCTCGAACTCCCCACTTCCTCGTCAGTCCTCGCAACTCTTCTCCCATTCAGCCAAATCCAACGTTATGTTAATCTTCGTTTTCACGCACCCTTTTTTGAAACACACTACTTTACACTCTTTGCACCTTCTAAAACTCCTCTACTTCTTTTCCTTTCATATACGCTCTCATAATCCCACTTCGCTTGGTTGGTTAACTCACGTGTCCAATATCTCCATTCAGCCATTCTATATCATTCAGCCATTATATATCATTCAGCCATTATATATCATTCAGCCATTATATATCATTCAGCCATTATATATTGCCTTCTTATTCTTCTTATTCACTCCTCATCAAAGCAGGTTACCCCCTGGTTGTCGTACTTTTGCCTCACCAATCTATTGGGGCGCGTTCACATTTGGATAAATATGATCCGACGAAATGTTATGTCATATCTAAAATTGAACGACGTTTACTGGGTGGCCAGATACAGTCGGTGCATATAGAGCTGTTTCCGTTTATTACAATTTGCTACTCCAGGCGTATTGTCTCTTGTTCTATGTGTCGCTCCCGATGCGCACAATTCTACCTCGTCCCCTACAACCGGTGCACGACCGCAAAATTTGGAGCGATACAGCACGCCACGGGGCGGTTACATGAAAGCACCTTAGGTCCGTAGGATCAGTCACAAGCATTCGTTAGTATTTCAAATTCCTATAATATTATATTTAATAGTGATTCATCATCCAGTAGTGATGAATCACTATTAAATATAATATTATAGGAATTAGTGATCACCACAAGAAACTCCACCTAGAATTCTATGGAAAATACAACTTCTCCGTCTTGTATTGGATTACCATAATCATCCAGTGCCAATGCAGCTTTACAGTATTTATATTCAATTGTATTTAAACCCCTGCTACCCTTTCATATTTTCATATTTCTTCTCTTCTTTCCCCTGACCGGCACAAGGACCAACGTGTTAGTCAAATCAATCCGACGACCTAGTACATTTCAGAGTAGAAAACGATTCTTCTACTCTGAAATGTTCTAGGTCGTCGGATTGATTTGACTAACACGTAGTCTATAACCGAACCGCCTCCCTGGTCACAGAACGTACTCTTCCCTTTCCAGCCCCCATCTGTACATCCATTCAGAACATCACTCATTGCATCCACTTTCTTCCTACTTGATTGATACACGTGTCTTCCTCTACACTCTCCGCCCCCTTCGATTTCTTCTATCAACTTCTGTACCTTCACAATGCATACACCCCCCCTTCAATCTGTGTCTATTCCTCTCTGTCAGTTACTTTCCAACTCGCCCAGCACCCATGTAAGGCCCAATTCACACATAAGCGGCGTCGGGCGCAGGCACTGTGTAGGCTAGACGCAGTCGCGCCGGCGCACAGGCGATTGTGATGTCCATATGCAGTGAAGGAGTGGACATTGCACCTTATGTTTACATAGAGGCGGCGTGGAAGAGTTATGCCTTTCGCCTACCGTGTCTTAGGCGAAGAGGAGAAGACGCGGTGCCGACGCTGCTAGAGGCACGACGCTTCAAGCCCCCTCTATATAAACATGTGCTGCAATGCCCACTTTGGTGACGAGGCGCGAGCATTTGCCTCGTGCGTCTCTCTGCGCCTGCACCGCATCTTCGCCTCTTCGCCTAAGACACGGTAGGCGAAGAGGCGAAACTCTTCCACGCCGCCTATATATAAACATAAGGTGCAATGTCCACCCCTTCACTGCATATGGACATAACAATCGCATGTGCGACGTCGCGCCTGCGCCCCGTCTACACCGCGCCTGCGCCCGACGCCGCTTATGTGAGAATTAGGCCTAAGCTGCTTCATGTTCGTATTGCAGTATACTGTCGCCACCCACGCAGTCCTACCAATTTCTACTTTCATTACTACCAACCCCGTAGTTTCCATCCTCTTACTATCTTCTTCTCTCTCGTTACAATTCAACCTCGCTTCTATCTTCGTCCCCTGCCTCCCTTTTCCTTCTCGCCGGCATATTGCTTCTCACTGGCCCCCACTCTCCAGCAACCCCCAGCAACCCAGCGCTTTAAGCTCTTGTCCCCACATTCCCACCAAACATTTTTGTTTTTCAATCCGCCTATGTTCCAAGAGCGGATCCTGAATTCTCGTCGCTCCACCATGTCATACTTTTTTAGGGCGCGTCGTTTGAGCCCTCCATTTTGTTCTTCTTTAATCCTGCCCCATTCCAGTAAGTTCTTGTTAAATCTTGTTTCTTGATTCCATTATCCTTATTCGCCGTATTTCTCCCCTATTCTACTCCTTAACAGTTTCTCCCCAAAATGTCTGTGTAAGTATATCCAGGGCCGTAACTAGCTTTTTGGAGCCCTGGGCAAGACCTTCCACACACCCTTCTCCGAAACACGCAACTTTACACTCTTTCCACCTTCTGAATCTCCTCCACTTCTTTTCCTTTCACATACACTCTCATAATCACACTTCGGTTGGTTGGCCGTTACTAACTTACGAGTCCCATATCTCCATTCCGCCATTACATATCGCCTCCTTATTCTTCTACACTCCTCATCAAAGCAGGTTAACCCCTGGCTGCCGTACTTTTTCCTCACCAATGCAGCCCCCATCACCGCCCCACCATATCATTTTTTTTTGGGGCGTGTCGTTTGAGACCTGTATTTTTGTCTTCTTTAATCCTGCTCCATTCCAGAAACTCATTGTTAAATCTTGTTTCTTGATTCCATTATCCTTATTCGCCGTATTTCGCCCCTATTCTACTCCTTAACAGTTTTTCCCCAATATTTCTGTGTAAGTATACTCAGGGCCGTAACTAGCCTTTTTGGGGCCCTGGGCAAGACCTTATCACTGACTAATTCCGGCATGGCATTTCTTCTTCTTCTTCTTCTTCTTCTTCAAGTGCGCATCCTGAATTCTCGTCGCCCCACCATGTCATACTTTTTTAGGGCGCGTCGTTTGAGCCCTCTATTTTTGTCTTCTTTAATCCTGCCCTATTCCAGAATTTTTTTGTTGAATCCTATTTCTTTATTCCTTTATCTTTATTAACTGCCGTATTTCCCCCCTATTCAACTCCTTATCAGTGTTTCCCCAATATTTCTATGTAGGTATACCCAGGGCCGTAACTAGCTTTTTTGGGGCCCTGGCCATGACCTTATCACTGACTAATTCCGGCATGTCATTTCAGGTGAGAAAATCGTTAAAAATTCCTCGAAAACGCAAGGACAAAGAGAAACTCCCCTCGGGCATCACCGCGGACTACACGGCTGATTTCCTGGCGAGTCTGGAGCGAGTGGACTCGCCCACCTCCACCATCCCCGGCTCGCCCTCCAACCTGAACCACCTCAACGACGGGTACACGCAGTCGGACAGCTCGGAGACGAGCCTGACCAGCCTCAACAACCCGCACCTGCACCCGAAGAACCACCCGCCTCTGCCCCCGAAACCGCCCAAGCGGGGCATCCTGAAAACGCCGCGCATCAGCGTCTCTAATGAGCAGGAGGTGGTCAATGGGGACGCCGGCGTCCTCATCCGGAACACCCTGCAGAACGAAGTGATCGCGTACCAGAACTTACCGGCTAATGGGATGATGAATGGGGGCTTGGGGAGTTTGTTAGTGATCACCACCACGTCGCCCAGCAATGACTCGCTTACGGATACTACTAATAGTTCATTTGCTACGCCGCCGTTTTCGTTGAGTCCTGTTGGGGAGTCACAGGGATTTCACAGGTAAACTTACTTTTCCAATTTATTATTATTCAATCAAAAACTTCTAGTTTACGCCATCTACGCACCAGCGGCGGCGGCCACATGTCCGAAATCATATTTAAACATTAATGGCATAAAATTATCTTTCAAAAAAGTACAATTCGTTGCCATTCAAATAATTTTTCCGTGTTTTATTTAAATTCAAAATTCTATACATCGAAATGAAACACCCTTTAGTATCAGTCATGTACGAGTACTATTTCTGCCAAGAATATCTCAACCTATATCCATCTAAATATTCTCAAAATTTGTATCTAATATAATTATTTTCAAGCATATTCTGAAACTTTTGTGAAATTGGATGCACAAAAAACATATGTTACAATCACTTTTCCTAATTCACATCTGCAGGTTTTATTAGATTTCAGTTTTCTAGGCCTAATATTTACAAAGAAATTGAGTTATATTTTCAAAACTTATATCAAACAAATTTAATTATTTACGAGTATATTCTGAAAATTTAGTGAAGCTGGATGCAAGAAAAAATGAGTTACAGTCACTTTTCTAGACTCACATCAGAAGATTTTGTTAGATTTCAGTTTGGAGGGTTCAAACTTACAAAAGTATTAGAGTTATATTTGCCAAAATTTATATTTAACAAACATAATTACTTACGAGTACATTATACAAAAATTGTGAAACTGGATGCACCAAAACATACGTTACAGTCACTTTTCTCAACTCGCCTCTGAAGATTTTGTTAGATTTTAGTTTGGGAGGCCTAAAACCAAAATCTAACGCCTTATATGTTTCGATTTCCTTATCTTCCGAGTACATTATACAAAACTTGTGAAACAGGATGCACCAAAACATACGTTACAGTCACTTTTCTTGACTCGCATCTGAAGATTTTGTTAGATTTTAGTTTGGACTAAAACTAAAATCTAACGCCTTATATGTTTCTTTATCCTTATCTTCATTTTAGTTTTTTAATACAATTAGAGAAACAAAATATTACAAAGCTTCTCTATTTGTTTTTCCAGATGGTCTCGGACGGCTAATTTCGATGATTTGAACCTGCCACTGCCCCCGGTGGCGCCGCTAGTGCTTCCAAAACCGCGTACATTAACAGTGCAGCGGCAAAAACCGCCCCGTACGGATTTCGGGTTTTCATTGCGCCGCGCGATGGTGTTAGAGCGGGATAGCGGTAATGTGGCTGTTTCGATGAAGGCGGTGATTTTCGCGGAGCCTGGAACAATAGTGCAACATAATAATGAAACGGGGCTGCTGCCCGGGGACAAACTTTTGGAAGTGAACGGAGTGCGAGTGGACGAACGCAGCCGGGAGGACATCATTGACTTGATCAAGGCTTCTGGGGAGAGCGTGACCCTTAAGGTAAGTGCTCGGTTTATTTTTATTTAATTTATTTCTTATTAAAAAATACTGTTTATTAAGATACTGTACAAAACAGTACAGACGTGTTGTCACCCTGACTTTACAGTAGTATTCACGCGCGCTTAAGGGGGGCGAAAAGGGCCTAAATCAAGTAGGCGGCATTAGTTTATTAAGATGATAATAAGTGGCGCTAGTAAGTCAAACAGAACAAAATAACTTGATTACCAAAGATCAACACGCTAAAAAAAAGGGGCCTATAAATCGGGAATCCACTGCAATCATTAAAAAATAAAAAAAAATATAAAAATATAGTAAAAATATAATAGTAGGCACCCGCATTTAAAATTGTTTGCGCGCTTATATGATGTCTCAACACATTGTTGGTATTCTATCAGTTTAATAATTCAATTAATTATCATATAGAATCGTTAACGTCTTTATGATATTTATACCTTCACAGATAATTCACAAAGTGGATAGGTGTAATAAAAAATATTTATATTTAGTATTGTTTATATATATATATATATATATATATATATATATATATATATATATATATATATATAAAAGACCTTTATTAGGCATATCAGCCCAACCCTTCCGTTTTACACACATTCCCAAACCGTACTTTCACAGAAAGAAATCAAAATAGACACAAAAAAAGATTACAAATTAACATAAAATACATTTTTCTATCCATTAAAATAAACCCCCTCTGCCCTCGCCAATTTACTTTCCCACGTCAGCCTCCTGCAGATTTTCACGCCTTTCCCATCCTCTCCTAACCGTTCGTTAAGCCACGTGTCACTCCCCTTCCTACACAGCGCACACGCGGTGTACCCCAGCCCCATCCACACTTTTCTTCCTCGCTCTTCTGAACCACACCTCGCTCTTGCCATGCATACTTTGTCCTCTCTGCTCCACTCTCACCTGGCTAAGTACCTCGGGAGTTTACCCTGCACTTGCCACTCTACATAGCCAGGGTTGTATGAGCTCTCAGCCGTTCTCACCTGCCTTTCTTGCCACTCAATATCCCTCAATCTCTCCCTTATCTCAGTTCCTAGGCTACCCCTTTCTCTCAGCTTCTCCTCTACCCACACCTCAGACATACCCACTCTTTCATACATCCTTTCTTTATCCTTCCTCCATCTACTCTCTGTTCTACTCTTACACCTCATCCATACCTCCCGTACCAGTCTTTCCTCGCCCAAATCCTGCAATCTTTCCTAAACTTCACAACCCTTACACACGACTCCCACCACATACTCATACGATTTGTCTCCTGCAACAGCACTGCCCTCGGTGTCGACCTTTCGAGCCCTAGCAGATTCTTCAGAAACCAACCTTGCTCCCTTTCTATTACCTCCCATTCACGCAATCCCCACACTTCCACTCCATACAACAATATAGGTTTTACACACGCATCCCATATCTTGCACGCCATTACTAGGTTACCACCCCACAAACTCCCCCATTTTCTGCACACAATCCCCCAAGCCATTCTTGCTTTCGCCTGCATACACTCCACATGCATCCTAAGCCCTCCTCCACGGTCAAACCAAAAGCCCAAATATTTAAAGCCATTCACTCTCTCAATCAGCATTTCCTTCCATTTCAGCCCTTCGTGCTTACCCCTCCTGCCCCTATTCCTAAACAACATCCATTTGGTCTTTTCCACATTCACCACTAGCCCCTTCGTATCTAGGTATCTACCCATTCTATCCAACATCTCTTGCATCTCTTCCACTCTCTTGGCCACCACCACCACGTCATCTGCATACGCCAACATCCACACTTTGGATCTACCCACCACGACCCCTCCTGCCTGTCCTCTCCTCAGCACCTCTTCCAACTCGCTCGTGTACAGAATAAACAGGAGGGGCTCAGCGAGCACCCCTGCCGTACTCCCACATTCACCCTAAATTTCTCAGATATTTCTCCATTCACTCTTGCTTTCGCCCATGACTCTTTATACACCCTTATCACCCACTCCACTCCTTCCTCTTCCATACCCAATCTATCCATACATTCCACCAGTTTCCCCCTAGGAACTGAGTCATACGCAGCTTTTAAATCCACAAAAACCACATACACTCTCCCTTTGCATTCCAACGCTTCCTCCACCATTCTCGCCAGCGTGATAATCTGCTCCCTCGTCCCTCTTTCCCTTCTGAACCCACCCTGGCATTCCGGCAGCAGCCCTTTCTGTTCCACTTCTCTATCCATTCTATTTATCACCATAGTCATCATAAATTTATAACCGGCACTCATAATAGTAATCCCCCTATAGTTTTTTACGTCCAAGGCCTCTCCTCCTTTGTGCACCGGGACCACCACTCCCACACGCCACTTTCCCGGCACTTCCTGCTCTCCACTCCACACCTTGTTAATACTCTGCCGCACCTTCTCCCTTCCTTCCTCCGGTAACTTTTTGAAAGCCTCTGCCTTCAGCCCATCTTCTTCCGCTGCCTTTCCTAGTTTTAACTGTGCCAGGGCCACTTCCACCTCTTTCCGCGAAAACGCCTCCCTTCGTACCACCAGTCTCGCACTCGAACTGCCCAGCTCCACCTCAGACCCCGCCATCTGTTTACAACTCCTCTCCCACTCTGCTAGCTCTCGTTCACTCTTCACTTTACCCTGATTCGCCCTTCCCTTTAAGATCTCCCACATCCGTTTCTCCACCACACACTCCCTCAACCTCTTTACCACTTTCTGCAACTCCTCTATTTTTTCCTTTCGCACGTACTCTTGAACTTCCTTTTCGCCTGATTAACCCTTTCGACTGCACATCTGCCGTACCTCCAATTCGCCATTTCCCTCCGCCACCTCGTCTTCTTTATCTTACACTCCTCGTCGAACCAACATTCCCTCTGACGTCCACTTTTCTTCCTCACCACCAACGCAGCCGCCATCACTCTCTCCAACTGTAACATCGACTGCACCTCCACCCACTTCACGCCCGTTAGGTTTTTCTCATACACCGCAATTTCTACTTCGCTCCATCCAAACCCTTTTTCTCCTCCCTCTTAAAACCTTTTGTCCTTCTCAAGACCACTTCCACCGGCAGATGGTCCGACCCCCCCCCCCCCCCCCACATTTTCCACCTTGAAGCACTCCAACTCCTCCCTTCCGATACCTTTGACCACGACATAGTCCAAAACCGAACCTCCTCCGTCTCCACAGAACGTCTTCTTCCCTTCCCAGTCCCCTTCGCAGCAGCCATTCAGTACATCCCACCCCGACTTTCTCACCCATTGGATCCATTCTCTACCCTCATGGTTGGTCACTTCATCCTGCGATCGTCTTTCTCTCAATTCCCCTCCTTCTCCGATTCCTCCTTCCAGCTCCCGCACCCTCACATTTCAGTCACCCCCGACGATCCATTCATCTGCCTCCGTCTCGAGCCCATCCAGTATCTCCGTTAGTTCTAAACGGTTTTGGTTACAGTACACGGCCCCTACTCACACCGACCTTCTATCCATTTCCACCTTCCCTATTACTAATCCCACCGCTTCCCTCGAAGACTCTCTGATCCATTGTCCTACTGACTTCCTCACTCCTAACAAGATTCCTCCTTTGGCTCTCCCCACCCTCGCTTCTTTCGTTGCACCTAGCGTTACCCAGTCCCACCCTATCGGCATGCAGATTTATACCTGCCTCCACTCCTCTTCTGTCATCTACGTTTCCAGTAGCCCCATTATGTCCTTTGAGATGAACCACTTCTCCAGTTCCTTTTCCCACACACCCCCTAGCACTTTTTTCCTTAGACCCGCAACGTTCCAGAACCCCTCCCAGCACTTGCTCCACTCATACTCCCGCCTCGTCGATCTCTCCTCCTTCATTCCTTTTTTGACAAGCAGTCCCCCTGCCAGACCCACCAGACGTCCGCAATTTTCAGATTTCGATATCCCACCCTAGCTTCCAATCCTTTGGCTCTTTCTTCCTTAGCTCTTTCTCTAATTTTCCTTTGTACTTCCCTCTCCTCTACGGTTAGATCGTCATCAATGTATATGTTCGTGCCCTTTCGTTTATATTTTGATCGCATTATGCCCATTTTGTCGTCCCAGTTGGTTAATTCTATTAGGACTCGGTCACCTCTTTTCCCTAGCTCTACTACCTTGCGTATTGGCACTGAGATACTCAGCTTCTCCAGCATTGCAGCTACACCTTCTCCTCCTATACCCGACACCACCACGTTATTTTTCCTCTCCATCCTCTGCCTGGCTTCCTCCCTCTTCTCGATTGTATCGACCTTTTTTTCAACCACCTGGACCCACTCCAGTGCCGTTCTCTCCCCTTGCTCGTCGCTTTTTCCCCCTAGTTTTACCAGTTTATCTAGTTTCTCCATCATCTCCTTCCTCTCTTTCAGCCACTCGCATTGCATTTCCCTCCACCCATCCATCATCCGCATCCACTCCTGCCTCTCTTTCTTCATCTCCTCCCTCTCTCTCTCTTTATCTCTTCCTTTTCCGCTTTTAGGGTTTCCATCCATTGCTGCCTCTCCTCTCTTGTTTTTTTAACCTCTATCTCCAGCTCATCCATCACTTCATTCATTTTTATTAGGGCCTCCCTATTGCCCTCCTTCACCTGCTCTGGCGTCAGTAACTCCCATTTTCTTTTCTTCTGGTCCGGCGTGCGAGCGAACACTCCCGCCCTTGTTTATATATATATATATATATATATATATATATATATATATATATATATATATAATATATACGGGAAATATTTTTTAAAATTTATTGCAATTCTTGAAAACATCAAGTCCCTTCAAAATATTTTCCATTCGATGATGTACACTTGAACTGATGCTGTGTTAATGCATGTATATATAAATATATATATATATATATATATATATATATATATATAATGTGGATGACGGGTATAAGTCCAAATGGGGAATACTGGAAACCAAGGGCCAGGTGAAATAATTAAAGCCAAGATCTTATGTGGTTCCGGTGTATTATGTATTATGCAGATAGAGAGTTGGTTTAACGAGGAATGTAGGGTGAAGAGGACGAACTGGCGAATGGAAATGGCGAAGTGGAAAGGGCCAATCAGGCAAAGAAGGAGTTCGAGAGAACGTGCAAGAGGATAAATTAGAGGAGTTGCAGAAGGTGGAAAAGAGGTTGAGGGAGTGTGTGACAGAGAAAGGGCTGAGAGAAATCCTGAAGGGAAGAGTGATAAACGGCTAAGTGCACATAGAGCTGGCAGCGTGGGAAAAGAGTTGCAGAGAGATGGCACGGTCACAGATGTATTTGGGGAGTTCGAAATCGGTGGTAGGAAGGGAAGCGTTTTTGTGGGAAGTGGTGGGTGTGGCCCTGGGACAATTGAAACTGGAAAGATGGGCTGAATGCACAGGCTTTCAAAAGACTACCAGCGGAAGGAAGAGAGAAGTTGCTGCAGGTTATCAGTAGGGTGTGGAGTAGTGAGGACGAGGTGCCAGAAGAGGGGGGTATGGGGGTGGTGGGCCCGGTGCATAAAGTGTAAGTGGCCTCGGATGTAAAGAACTATATATCATGACATAGGTGAAAAACAAATGAGATAGGGAAGTGGACAAAAAAGGGCTGATGCCGGAATGGCAGGGTGAATTCAGAAAGCGAAGAGTGACGAGGGAGCAGATTTTCACGCCAGCGAGAATGGTAGAGGATTCGTTGGAATGCACTCCACAAGATTTCCTCTGGGAACTAAGTTATACGCCGCTTTCAGATCTACAAACACCGCATACACTCTCCCTGTATGCGGTGTGTGTGGACCTGAAAGCGGCATATAACTCAGTTCCTAAAGGAGAACTTGTGGAGTGTATAGATAGATTGGGCATGGAAGATGAAGGTGTGGCGTGGGTGTGAAAGATATATAAAGAGTGACGAAGGAGCAGATTTTCGCGCCAGTGAAAATGGCAGAGGATTCGTTGGAATGCAAAGGGAGAGTGTAGGGCGTTTGTAGATCTGAAAGCGGCGTATAACTCAGTTCCTAGAGGAAAACTTGTGGAGTGTATAGATACATTTGGCATGGAAGATGAAGGTGTGGAATTGGTGAGAAATATATAAAACGAGTCGTGGGCAAAAGCACGAGTGAATGGAGAAGTGTCGGAGAAATTTGGGCGTGTAAGGCAGGGCTAAGCCCCCTCCTGTTCAATGCTATACACAAGCGAGTTGGAGTAGGTGCTAATGAGAGGACATGCTGAAGGAGTCGTAGTGAGGAGAACCAAGGTGTGTATGTTGGCATATGCTAATGTGTCCAAGAGAGTGGAAGAGATGCAAGAAATGCAAGAGATGCTGCAAAGAATGGTAAGGTACCTGGATTGGAGAGGGCTAGTTGTGAATGTGGAAAAGACTAAATGGATAATGTTTAGGAATAGGTATAGAAGCGGTAAATATATATATATATATATATATATATATATATATATATATATATATATATATATATATAATATGTATATATATATATATATATACATATTATATATATATATATATATATTCCATGGTATTCAGTTTATCGCGTTAAAAAATTGGAGTAAAACAAATAAAATAAATAGCGAAGGAAAAAAAATAAACTTCTTATTTTTTTTATTATTTCGCGCGAACGAGAGCGGGTATAAGTCTGGCGCATTAACACAGCATCAGTTCAAGTGTACATCATCTAGTGGAAAATATTTTGAAGGGACTTGATGTTTTCAAGACGTTACATTAATTGCAATAAATTAAAAAAAAATATTTCCCATTACTTTTGGGTACCCACTCGTATGCATAAGAAGTTTTTTTGTGCTTAAAACTGTATGGAAAATTGCCAAAAAAATAAATAAATATTGAAATATAGTGGGGACGAGACAAACAGCAGATAATGATCCTTATTTCTTCCTGCACTCGTTTGTGTTTGCACCAGACATTTGTTTTCAAGTCTACAAGTTTGTTAATTGGAGCGCTCTCCGCTAAATGAGTGATACGCTGCCGGGGGCAATTAATCCCCCTTAATTGAGCCAATTGGTAAGTGGAGCGAGCGAGCGCGTTTAAAATTAACCGCCCGCACCGGCGTGGTTTTTCATATTTCGGACGGGCGGAACTGTGCCAAAGTGCCGCATTCCGCTCACAATAGAAAGTGGCCAGGTTTTAGGCGTGCGCTTATGTTTTTGATGAGTGCCGGGTTATGTTATGCATACTAAAATATGTGTTTTGATGACACGGATTCCTGCCCGCGCCGCCTGCAGCTGGTGAGATAACAGTAAACACAATCGAGGGGGGCTCTCGATTCATTGACTCCTCGAGAGCGAGCAAGCGTTGCGTTGCTGTGTTTTAAAATTAAGGTGAATGATAAAAAACAATTTTCTGTTCACTCTTAAATTAGTACACCATTTTTAATAAATATGTATATCAATATTAACATTCACAACATTTTATAAAAATTTAAGCACTATGAATACGAATTATACAACAAATTCTGTTATATAAAAATAATGTGGGTTAAAATGAAAATAGTCAAGAAAATTATTACACTTTGAAGAGATTTTGGGACTTTTAAAGCCATGAACATCGTTGTTATAGAAAAAAATCTGTTGGAGTAAAAAATAATATGGGTTAAAATGAAAATAGTCAAGATTCTTTTAAAAGTAAAATTATTACAATTTGAAGAGAGCGTAACTACTTGCAATCTGGTGGTTTGATAAAGAATGTTAATCATGCTTGTCTAACTTTCCTAAGGAAATGTGATTAGATTTTCATGTTTGCTCGTGCCCGCTGAGTTTCATTAGTGTTAACAAAATTGCGCTCGTGTGTGTGTGTGTGTGTGTTGGTGGATGTGGTCGGGAAAGTGGCTCGCGAGCGTCGCGCAACTTCCTGCTTCCTCGCCGCAACGGCGGATGAAAAAAAAAAACTGCGCCGGCAGGAAATGAAAAATGTGAAAGGAGAGCGCATTGTTTGTTTGCACAGCCCACCTCAACCAAGGCCGGGCGTTTTCGCTTGAAAACCCACCGGCTCGTGTGTTTTTATTTCGATTTTTTTTTACTGGGGCTCTTAACAGGTGCGCGGTGGCGCCCGAATATCTGTGGTGGTGGCACGTGCCCAAAAATAAAAACTCAAGGTCAAGTTGTCTTGAGAGGGGTTATAAATAGAGAGCTATCTTTTGTTCATCTAAATAGAGAGCTATCTTTTGTTCATCTAAATAGAGAGCTATCTTTTGTTCATCTAAATTATAAATTAC
Organism: Lordithon lunulatus; assembly: GCA_963942505.1. Taxonomy (NCBI): domain Eukaryota; kingdom Metazoa; phylum Arthropoda; class Insecta; order Coleoptera; family Staphylinidae; genus Lordithon; species Lordithon lunulatus. Next base: position 11,802,852 of record OZ012675.1, read on the forward strand.
AAATAAGCCGTTCATCCCAAAATAAAAATCTAGTGAGTATATAAAATATTATATATATATGTATATATATATATATATACATATATATATATATATATATATATATATATATATACATATATATATATATATATATATATATATATATATATATATATATATATATATATATATGTATGTATATATATCTATCTATATATAGACATTCATTTACCTTGGTCTTGTTGTTATTAATGATGAAATCAATTTCATTTCTCGTTCTACACTCCTTCATATTGTGCAAACTAATTAATGTAAATGTTCTCTTGATATATGTACCAAATTTCATAAACATTCAAAAGTTTATAGCCGATTTAAGTGAAAAAGTTAGGTGGTGTTTTATAGGGTGTCTATTTTTCGGTTTGCAGGTGCAACCCGTGGCTGAATTGAGTGAACTTAGCAGGCGATCTGGACACGATGGCAGGGAAATCGTGCTGGACGACTCGAACATCAAAGGGGGAACGCTGCGACGGTCAGGAAGCAAACGATTCAATAAAACTACAACGGTGAGTGCTATTAAATTCTTCTTTTCCGGTGTAATTTACGTTGAAAGAAAGGTACAAAAACATTCATGTATGCTATAAACACGTGCTCGAAATATCTACGTTTTATTAAGTATCGAACTTCAGATATTATCACTACTAGTGACCGAAATGACCAATAGAAACTTAAATAAGATAATGAATAGAAATATCTATATATTTATTTCATTAAAAGATTTTTTTGAAAAGAAAATTTTGTCACAGACTGGCAATTCAATTGAATGGCAAATATGTAAATGTGCTTTGTGTTTTCATAATCTGCGAAGATAAGTAACTTTTATATATATATATATATATATATATATATATATATATATACATATATATATATATATATATATATATATATATATATATATATATACATATATATATATATATATATATATATATATATATATATATATATAAATATATATATATATATAAATATATATATATATATATATATATATATATATATATATATATATATATATATATTCCAATTTCATCCTTAATGCAGCCACCAAATATAATATTTTAATATTGTCATGCAACAAGATATGCGGCGAAACAAAGAGCAAAAGGTTGGGCGATACGATCTGTTTCCTACATTTGCAAATTATACGATGATTTCGAATCTATTGCCGATTCGTGTCGTTGCATTGCGCAAGCCGGCGAGAGCGGGAACTGGGTAAATGGCCGCATGGTAAATGCTAAGAGATTAAAGGTCGACATGCCCGTAGCGGGCTGTGAAGATCAAATGGGCCGCCGGAAACAAAAGGCCCGGATGCAGTTTGTGCATGATAAACAGGCACAGCAATGCTTACTAAAATAAAGAGTAACAGAATACAAATATATTTAAGGCTTCTGTGAACTGTCTCTTCGAAACACAAAACAAATTTCAATCAAACCTCTTCAGAAAATGAATGGTTGTGGCGTCTAGTATCTGGTAATTCATTTTCAATGAAGGAGATGAATCAAATGTGGTAGTTTGATTCTCCTGATCTCCTTCATTCAAATATCTTCATTTTCAAATAATTGCATCTGTTAGATGTACGAATTAGTGGACGAATATTATTTATAAAATATATTTTTACATTTTAAGCAAAAACAGTACATATCATATATGATAGAGTATGTGTTAAATACAACATAAATATAGTCACAATATCTATCTATTTATCGTCCTTCTATCTATCTATCATCTATCTATCATCTATCTATCATCTATCTATCATCTATCTATCATCTATCTATCATCTATCTATCATCTATCTATCATCTATCTATCATCTATCTATCATCTATCTACCATCTATCTATCATCTATCTATCTATCTATCATCTATCTATCATCTATCTATCATCTATCTATCATCTATCTATCATCTATCTATCATCTATCTATCATCTATCTATCATCTATCTATCATCTATCTATCATCTATCAAAGGTGTCATTGGAAAGCATTTGATTAGAAAAATAGTCTAGAGTGTCTCAAATTGAACCGAAACAGCTACAGGACTTTTTTCGAACTTTATTTCATTACAGAAAGTTCTGGTAGATCTCATTTTGTAGGTCTTTTAATTCCAAAGAAAAATAAGAAAAAATATTGCTATAAAACGAGCACCTTTTTCGTGTCAAGGCCGAAGAAGTGAAGAAACTAAAAATTGTCCAATCAAGATGAACTTTAGGCTGTTGGGTAGGCAATTTTGGATCAAATGAAAAATCTTAATACATTTTTCCCTGAAACAAAAGACAATCCCGTCACATGATAAATTATAAATGTGATAAAAATCGGTAAAAACGCCAAAATTACCTTCCTCCCGTTCAAAATTCGAGCAGTCCCAACAGTGGCAAAACTACCTTCGGTCCGTTCAAAATTGGCGCCGTCCCAAAAGTTGCATGGTCCTGAAACTTAAGTCGTTTGTTTGGAAATATAGTCCAGATGGCGGGAAAAATGGTTTGAATTCACCCGGGAAAGCTATAGGGCTTTTGAAACTTTGAAAATTTTAATTCATGATAGAGAGTGGTTTTTGGTCTTACTTTGTAGGTCTTAATTTCCAAAGAGAAAAACACAAACATATTACTATAAAAAGTGTACGGTTGTGGCGGTAAAGACGCAGAAGTGAAGACAACTAAAATAGATTTTGTCCAATCAAAATTCAGCCTGTTGGATAGACAATTTTCAACCAAATAAAAAATCTTAGTACAAATTCTTCCTAAAACAAAAGGCGGGCCCGTCATATGATAAATTATAAAATTGAAGAATATCGGTAAAATGCCACAACTATTCTCCTTTGTGTTAAAATTGAGACCGTCCAGGATGTGGCCTGGCACTGAAACTAATGTCGTTTGATTGGAAATATAGTCGAGGTGGCGAGGAAAATGTCGAGATTGTTTCAAATTGAACTGGAAATGCTACAGGCCTTCGCAAATTTTTGAAAATTGGCAATTTTGGTTTCAAGATAGAAAGCCGTGTTTATCCTTAATTTATAGGTATTTTAATTCCAAAAAAAGTTCACAAAAACATTGTTATAAAAAGTGTACCATTTCGGCAGTTACAAAAAAACACATTTTGACAGACAGTTGTATTTGTTATTGTTTGTAGTATCTTTCATTTCCAGAGAGGAATACACAAATAGATAGGTAGATAGATTTATTTATGTGTGTGGTTTTTTGTGTTTACAAGAACAGGAACAGCAATACATAAGTCAAAGAGAAAAAATTAAAGATAAAATAAAAGTAACACATTAAAATTACTGCTACATACATGATGATGTATGATGAGATGGCCTAGAGACACAAGTGGATAAATAATACAATACAATACATTAATTACCTGACATTCACACTAGATATTCGTGAAGGTGGTACACTTCTAAATCACATAGAAAGTTAATAATACTCGTTTTAAATACATGTATTAAACTTTTTTTTGGTGCGCATGTCTTCAAGAAGTCTGTTATAGAATTGAATACACCGACATATTTTATGTCTATCGGATACCTCTCTCTTATGAGCAATATATTTCAAGTCTGACTTGTATCTGGAGTTATGTTGGTGTGATCTTCGGTCTGGTGTTGGTGTGGCTTTGGTGTTTTTGAAAACCACGCAATTTGTTTTAGTGGTATTTAGTAGTAGATGTTTCACCGAGAATCATTCGTATGCCATTTTCAGTATTCTACTGCCGTTACACATTAAGTCTGGATAATCAGACCCTTGAATGAGCAGGTTGTATCATCAGCATAGTTTACGATGTTAGTATGTATGTTATTGCCCATATCATTAATAAATAAAACAAACATCAAAGGTCCAAGTATGCTGTCTTGTGGGATCTATTGGATCTGAATTTTTGTTGTTCTGGTTTCGAATTTACACGTATTGCTTCCGCCCCGTCAAGTAGTCTTTTATCCATACATTGGCTGTTCCACGGAGACCATAGCTGTTCAGCTTTTCAAGGAGAATATCATGGTTTATTGACTCAAACGATTATCACAGATCCAGGAGATTTCACATGCAAGGTCACCATTTTCCAGGGCTGACAAAATGTTTTTGACATAATCCACTGCTGTTTCCGTGCTGATTCTTTAAAAATCCATGCTGATTAGACGTTATGAGTCCATTAGTATTACAAAAGGATACTATTCTGTTTGCCATTACAGTTTCAAAAATCTTGGAAAATACAGTGAGGATACTGATGGGTCTATAATTTTCTACCATCGATGCATCTCCTTGTTTGTAAACGGGAATAACTCTAGATTTTTGGAGGGTTTGGAAAGATCCCTGATTCTAATGATGAGTTCAGTATATTACATAGAACAGTAGCTAGTTGTGGTATGCACTTTTTTATAATTTAGTGGATATTTCAACGAAAAAAAAAGACCTTTATTTGGCATATCAGCCCAACCCTTCCCTTTTACACACATTCCCAAACCGTACTTTCACAGAAAGAAATCAAAAAAGACACAAAAAAAAGAATACAAATTAACATAAAATACATTTTTCTATCAATTAAAATAAACCCCCTCTGCCCTCGCCAATTTCCTTTCCCACGTCAGCCACCTGCAGATTTTCACGCCTTTCCCATTGTCTCCTAACCATTCGTTCAGCTTTCTGCACTCTCCAACCCACTCTTCTTTCACTCCCTCACATTCTTTGCTAAGGTGCCACCACGTGTCACTCCCCTTCCTATACAGTGCACACGCGGTGTACCCCAGCCCCATCCACACTTTTCTTCCTCGCTCTTCTGAACCACACCTCGCTCTTGCCATGCATACTTTGCCCTCTCTGCTCCACTCTCCCCTGGCTAGGTACCTCTGGAGTTTCCCCTGCACTTGCCACTGTACGTAGTCAGGGTTGTATGAGCTCTCAGCCATTCTTGCCACTCAATATCCCTCAATCTCTCCCTTATCTCAGTTCCTAGGCTACCCCTTTCTCTCAGCTTCTCCTCTACCCACACCTCAGACATACCCACTCTTTCATACATCCTTTCTCTATCCTTCCTCCATCTACTCTCTGTGCTACTCTTACACCTCATCCATATCTCCCGTACCAGTCTTTCCTCGCCCAAATCCTGCAATCTTTCCTCAAACTTCACAACCCTCACACACGACTCCCACCACATACTCATACGATTTGTCTCCTGCAACAGCATTGCCCTCGGTGTCGACCTTTCGAGCCCTAGCAGATTCTTCAGAAACCAACCTTGTTCCCTTTCTATTACCTTTCTTTCAAGCAATCCCCACACTTCCACTCCATACAACAATATAGGTTTTACACACGCATCCCATATCTTGCACGCCATTACTAGGTTACCACCCCACAAACTCCCTTTTCTGCACGCAATCCCCCAAGCCATTCTTGCTTTCGCCTGCATACACTCCACATGCATCCTAAGCCCTCCTCCACAGTCACACCAAAAGCCCAACTATTTAAAGCCATTCACTCTCTCAATCAGCATTTCCTTCCATTTCAGCCCTTCGTCCTTACCCGTCCTGCCCCTATTCCTAAACAACATCCATTTGGTCTTTTCCACATTCACCACTAGCTACCTCTTATCCAGGTATCTACCCATTCTATCCAACATCTCTTGCATCTCTTCCACTCTCTTGACCACCAGCACCACGTCATCTGCATACGCCAACATCAACACTTTGGATCTACCCACCACGACCCCTCCTGCCTGTCCTCTCCTCTGCACCTCTTCCAACTCGCTCGTGTACAGATTAAACAGGAGGGGGCTCAGCGGGCACCCCTGGCGTACTCCCACATTCACCCTAAATGTCTCAGATATTTCTCCAGTCTTGCTTTCGCCCATGACTCTTTATACACCCTTCTCACCCAATCCACTCCTTCCTCTTCCATACCCAATCTATCCATACATTCCACCAGTTTCCCCCTAGGAACTGAGTCATACGCCGCTTTTAAATCCACAAACACCGCATACACTCTCCCTTTGCATTCCAGCGCTTCCTCCGCCATTCTCGCCAGCGTGAAAATCTGCTCCCTCGTCCCTTTTCCACTTCTGAACCCACCCTGGCATTCCGGCAGCAGCCCTTTTTGTTCTACTTCTCTATCCATTATATTTTTCACCATAGTCATCATCAATTTATAACCGACACTCATAATGGTGATCCCCCTATAGTTTTTTTACGTCCGAGGCCTCTCCTCCTTTGTGCACCGGGACCACCACCCCCACACGCCACTTTTCCGGCACTTCCTCCTCTCCACTCCACACCTTGTTAATACTCTGCCGCACCTTCTCCCTTTCTTCCTCCGGTAACTTTTTGAAAGCCTCTGCCTTCAGCCCATCTTCCCCCGCTGCCTTTTCTAGTTTTAACTGTGCCACTTCCACCTCTTTCCGCGAAAACACCTCCCTTCGTACCACCTGTCTCGCACTCGAACAGCGCAGCTCCACCTCAGACACCGTCATCTGTTTACAAGTCCTCTCACACTCTGCTAGCTCTATGTTCACTTTACCCTGATTCGCCCTTCGCTTTAAAATCTCCCACATGCGTTTCTCCACCACACACTCCCTCAGCCTCTTTTCCACTTTCTGCAACTCCTCTATTTTTTTTCCTCTCGCACGTACTCTCGAACTCCCTTTTCGCCTGATTAATCCCTTCGACTGCACAACTGCCGTACCTCCAATTCTCCATTTCCCTCCGCCACCTCGTCTTCTTTATCTTACACTCCTCGTCGAACTAACATTCCCTCTGGCGTCCAATCTTCTTCCTCACCACCAACGCAGCCGTCATCACTCTCTCCAACTGTAACATCGACTGCACCTCCTCCCACTTCACGCCCGTTAGGTTTTTCTCATACACCGCAATTTCTACTTCGCTCCATCCAAACCCTTGCTGTCGCTTTTTCTTCTCCCTCTTCAAACCTTTTGTCCTTCTCAAGACCACTTCCACCGGCACATGGTCCGACCCCCCCACATTTTCCACCTTGAAGCACTCCAACTCCTCCATTCCGATACCTTTGACCTCCTCCGTGTCCACAGAACGTATTCTTCCCTTCCCAGTCCCCTTCGCAGCAGCCATTCAGTACATCCCACCTCGACTTTCTCACCCATTGGATGCATTCTCTACCCTCCTGATTGGTCACTTTATCCTGCGATCGTCTTTCTCTCCATTCCCCTCCCTCTCCGATTCCTTCTTCCAGCTCCCCCACCCTCACATTCCAGTCACCCCCGACGATCTATTCATCTGCCTCCGTCTCGAGCCCATCCAGTAACTCCGTTAGTTCTAAACTGTTTTTGTTACAGTACACGGCCCCTACCCACACCGACCTTCTATCCATTTCCACCTTCCCTATTACCAATCCCGCCGCTTCCCTCGAAGACTCTCTGATCGATTGTCCCACTGACTTCCTCACTTGATATTTCAACGATTCCTGCGCTTTTTAAATTTTTATATGTATTACATTTATCACCTCTTCACAATCTACTGGGTGTAGAAATATTGTGTTCTGATTTCGATTGATATAATTTAAATATTTACCACTAGCAGGTTTTGAGATAGCCTTTACAAAATATGTATTGAAGTTTTTTGCCAGTTTAGATGGTTCATCGCTGATAAGGATCTTGTTTGTTTTAACGTTCCCTGTAATACTTTTAACAACCTTACTTATAGTTTGGTTATTTAGATAATGTTTTACAGCATGTGTAGTAGTTGACTCACCTTATCAAGAAATACTTATACGTTGTCCATTTGTGATCTATATATGCAAACTATGGCTATATTAATATTGTTATAAAAAAACGTTTTTGCGGTAAAACCGAAAAAGTGAATAAAAATAAAATAAAAATGGTCCTCTCAAAACCAACTTCTTCCCGTTCTCAATACTTCATCTTGATATTCGTTATATATAGGCGTCGTTGCAATCTTTCCAATTTTAGTGTTCCTGTTTCATATGATTATTTATTTAACACCCATAACTCTTTCAATTAATGACCTTAAAATTTAATTTTTTTTTTTTAAATTTTATTTATTAATCATATATATATATATATATATATATATATATATATATATATATATATATATATATATATATATATATACATAAATAATACATAAATACAATTCAGTAAAAAAATAAACTGAAAATAATAATTTTCGCTGCGGTTGCTCCGGAGTGGGTCCTGGCCACCTGGTTTAAGGAAATCTCGAACAAAATGAAAATTAAGTTAACGTATGTATATGTCTAAATTTAATACTGTTAAGGCATATAATTCTACATATATCAGCATAATGAAATACAATAAATAAATATATTTTAGTATTCATATAAAATATAATACTACTGGTGTTAAAACTTTTTAGACTATTCTAAAGCGTCAATTATATTGAGCCAACACCGAATGGTAAAAGGCAAATAGATAATATAGTCATTTGATTCAAAATATAGTCTTCTAGATGGCGCGGATAATGTCGAGATTGTTTCAAATGGAACCGGTTAAGCTACAGGGATTGGCAAATTTTTCGAACTTTATTTTTTTTCATAATAGAGAGTTGAGGTTGATCTCATTTTGTAGGTATTTTAACCAAAAGTACGAAAAAAACTTTGTTACAAAAGTAGTTTGGCGGTAAAGCCGAAAAAGTGAATAAAAATAAAATGAAAATTGTCCAATCAAAATGACCTTTAGCCCTGTTGGATAGACAATTTTCAACCAAATAAACATTTTAATTTTCTCTAAAACAAAAGATAAACCCGCCACATATGTATGTATTTCTTGAGTATATACCGCTCGAAATAACATAAGCCTTAAAACGTAGTAAAGTTTATATACCTCACAACAACGGGGTTGATCGGGTCGTTGCAGCGAATTTGCTTGCATGCGTTGATTTATATTATAAGGGAACTAAGAAAAAAAATCTGGTATCTATATGACTCAATATGCAGTAAAGGTTTCACATGTATAATAATCAAGAATTTATCAATGCATTTCTGACAGCACTCGTTCTTCACTTTTCCAAATGAGCGCTATTAGGAATTTGCACTGATTCCATATCACACAAGTACGTATGATTCTGAACATCCTTTCTTGTGTGATGAATAAAATGTCGGTAATTTCCGCCTCTAATCTGGTTTAGTTTCTCACAAAGCGATATTATGCTATTGTTCTCTAGTGGTAAGAATTTACAGAAGTAGATTGAAAAAAAAAACTATCTCGCTCGGTCGGAATGAACAGTTACGCCGTTGTAAAATCTCACCGCGCTACACTTAATCCGCATTTGCATGCGCATACTAGATGTCCGGCATGAATATTCACGAGGCCGCTTTGTGTTTGTATTATTTTCTTTTGCTACGCGCGTCCGTTAGTAGTAAAACGCGTAAATCAGGTCAGTGCGAGCGCGGCGGTCGCGTGGGCCGCCATCGATCGACCGATCACCTCAAGCCGCCCAAACAGAGAGAAGCGTGTTATTTGGTAATATACTCCAGTTAAAAGTTCAAATATATTATTTATATTTATTACGTATTAGTTAGACTAATATGTAGATAGAATTTTAGCAATACTATTTGTTTCGGTATACTATCTATTACACTGCCTAACAGACGTTTTGGTGGCAGCATTATTTTTAACTGTTTCTAGGTAATTTAAGGGTGCAGAATCCAAAATAGATATATATATATATATATATATATATATATATGATGTAATACATCATAAATGAAATGTTTGGAAATGTAACCATTAGAAGCTCAATTATCTACAAAATGAGTAGATATATATATATATATATATATATATATATATATATATATCTACTCATTTTGTAGATAATTGAGCTTCTAATGGTTACATTTCCAAACATTTCATTTATGATGTATTACAATTTCCTAAATCGCCAACAGTTGTTTGATAGATAAAGGTGGGTTTAGACCGATATGAAATAATGGATTCGACAGACCGATATCAGTGATAACAGGAAATATTTTGGATTATTTCATGCTCACAAAATAAGAATACTTTGTTACCATTATGTTCTCAGTACTTATTTTATCACAATACACAATATTTTGGGAAATAATCTTATGAAATTGATTTCTTATTCTGTATTTAGTATATGTTTGTATTACGTCGCTATAAATCCACCTTTACTCTTATAATATTTGGATTATTGTGGATACAATAGTGTGATACAATAAAAATTCTTAATCAGAATTTTGTCTACTCTTTGCGTCTTTCTTTAGCATATCTTGCTGCTGCTACAAACAACACTCTCTGACCATGCACGTTATAATAAACTGTAAATTTAATTCAGATTTAATTGTCCTTTCGACTTCACTGTGCTCTGGTATTCCTATAATTATCTCACCGCATTCCTCCACTTCGTTTTTTTTATTATTATTCATTGGCGACGACGATAACGACGTAACCTTGCGTGCTAATTGCCTTCCGTTATTCGTCGCGCGGCGGTTTATTATTGAAAAATTAATTAATGGGAGGGCACGCAATAACACATACGCGTCGTAGAAAATGCGGGCGCATTTAATTGCGAAGGGCGAGAATTATGTTTTATCCTTGTCTTTGTTTCAAGTATGGCTTTTGTGTGTATCGTAGCAACCGTGGTATCAAAGCGCGTTAGAGAGGGCTCTTTTTTATGTGTGTAGACTGAAATGACGAAACTTTGCATGTACGTTATACTATTACTATTTTAAATCCGCCATGAGGCTTTTTCGTCGATTAAGGGAGAAGCCCAGAGGAGTTTAATCACCCGGTATCTACTTTAACTTCACAGAATACCTCTGAAAACCGAATGATTTTTCGCGAAAATTCTCGCCGATGCACAATGGGGCCGATTTTCGGAAACGTCGCCAAAAATAGGAAAACCGTCTTTCGTATTTTCGAACGACAGGTTCAGGGATTGTCCGAGCATTCATCTGTGAAAGGGTAGATTTTCCTACCTGCCCCTTCATTCACCCCGGTAAGTCAGTCTGAAGTTGACCCTCGCACTGAGTTTACGCATCGTACAACTGAACTGACAATTTGAGCAACGTTCAAAGTATTATAAAATTTCACATAATCCTGTAACGTTAATTGTGTAAAATGGAAAATTCTCCTGCAGATATGTACTATATGTTCGTATATGTATCAGCCATTTTGAATTTTGTAATTAATAAGCTCAAAAATCCCCGTGTAAGTAATTTCGAACCAAACTTTTTTGTCCGCCATTCTTGCTCCGCCATTTTGAATTTTTTAAATCGGACATCGGATTTAACCTCAAAACCCCTCGTACAAGTTATTTCGAACCAAATTATTTGTAAAATTTACTTTTTTGTTCGCTATTTTGTGTCCGCAATTTGATTTTTTTAAATCTACCATTAGATTTGTATTCAGTGACCTCAAAATCCTGCGTGTAAGTTATTTCGAACCAAATTATATGCAAAATTTACTGTTTTGTCCGCCATTTTGGTTCCGCCATTTTGAATTGTAAAAATCGTACATCGGATTTGACCTCAAAACCCTTCGTACAAGTTATTTCGAACCAAATTATTTGTAAAATTTACTTTTTTGTTCGCTATTTTGTGGCCGCAATTTGAATTTTTAAAATCTACATCAGATTTGTATTCAGTGACCTTAAAATCCTGCGTGTAAGTTATTTCGAACCAAATTATATGCAAAATTTACTGTTTTGTCCGCCATTTTGGATCCGCCATTTTTTTTTATCAGACTTCTGATTTTTATTCAGTGACCTCAAAACTCCCCCGTGTAAGTTATTTCGAACCAAATTATTTCCAAACATTAATTTTTCACGTTTATTTGTTGTCTTAAAATATACACATTATCAAAACCCTTCGTACAAGTTATTTCGAACCAAATTATTTCTAAAATTTACTTTTGTGTTCGCTATTTTGTGTCCGCAATTTAAATTTTTAAAATCTACATCAGATTTGTATTCAGTGACCTCAAAATCCTGCGTGTAAGTTATTTCGAACCAAATTATATGCAAAATTTACTGGTTTGTCCGCCATTTTGGGTCCGCCATTTTTTTTTTTAAATCAGACTTCTGATTTTTATTCAGTGACCTCAAAACTCCCCCGTGTAAGTTATTTCGAACCAAATTATTTCCAAACATTAATTTTTCACGTTTATTTGTTGTCTTAAAATATACACAATTCGTATGTGTTGTATATAACAGTAAATTTTTAAAAAACTAATGACCCTGTAATTATTGATTATTGCATAATTAACTTGCCTATTATATTTCTTATTCGATTAGTAAAGTTTTAAAAATATGAATCGAACGTTTTTTGAGTTTCTTACGTTTTATATGCATTATCTACAACAGTGACTCTCAAAGTGGGGTTTACAGATCATTTGGATGTTTGTGCATGTTTTTCTACACATACACAATCTTCAGAGGGTTCTTTGATATTTGTAAGTGCGTGGGGCAAAAAGTTTCAGAAACACTTCTAGAATGTCAAGCACGTTTTGAAAATCAAACATTCTGATTATATTACAAACAAAAAACTAGAAACCCCATAATTTTGGATAACATTGAAATCGCTTAGTTTATTGCTAATTGATTTTTATTTATTTTTTGAGTTTTAATTTTTAAAATATCCACCTAGGGTTTTAGTTGTATACCAACATTGAGTTGCTGTTGTTTTTACAAGGATCAGTTCGTTCGTAGTTAGGATTATATTTGAATTTTTGTGTGACGCTTAGTCCTCTCACTAAGGAAAGTTTTGTTGCTTCTTCTGACTGTCACAAATACAAATTGACTCATTTGTATGCTGACAAACGATGGGAATTTACGTGCCAGCCCCGGGTTGTTACTTTCGTTCCGGTCATTGAAATTTACCGTCATTCGGCGGCAAAACGTATGCAACCGTAAATTGTACATGGAAACACAGAGTTGCATACAGTACGAAACAGTTTGTTGATTAATTAATATCGCCAAGAGCGCACACTAAAGCGGTGTTAATTAATTACGCAATCAGCTCGCTTAGTTGCATAGTATGATCGCGTAAAATTAATAAAATATTTAAATCTTTTATATATATTTATATATATATATATATATATATATATATATATATATATATATATATATATATATATATATTTATTTATTTGTTTAACTTAAGGTTGGCGTTTTCAAATTTAGAAAACTTGTGATGCACATGTAATAGCATAGGCGAAATACGTACCAGAAATACGCACCGTTTTCTTTAACTAAATCATAAATTGAGTTGCAACAATACGTATGCAAAAGAATAATGTTGCACGTATTCCGTGGTCTAGGTGAGAATGTCCATAGTCCTTCGGTAATTGTGAACAAAAAATAATAAATTTAATTTCACGATTACCGAGGGACTATGGACATTCTCACCTAGACTACGGAATACGTGCAACATTATTCTTTTGCATACGTATTTTTGCAACTCAATATATGTTCTAGTTAAAGAAAACGGTGCGTATTTCTTATACGCAATTTCGCCTATGCTATTACATGTGCATCACAAGTTACCTAAATTTGAAAGCGCCAACCTTAAGGTGGAGCTCTGGTGTTTGAAAATCTCCGAATTCTCGCCTTTTGCGTAGTGCGGTCAGGAGTAGAAGGAATGTAGGGGAACAAAGAACTCGCAGCCTCGATAATTTTACGCGTGAATGAACACATGGGTGTTTTATTATTGCAATTATATTCTTATTATTTATCTTACAATGTTCAAATTTAGGTAAAATGAACCTAATAGAATTTTTTTTAGGTTTTAGATTCTCAAAATATTGCACGTGGGCGAAGATATTTCGAATCGCGAAGATGCATTAATTTGTGATCCTTATAAATTAATTAAAAAAAAATTAATACAAAAATTGAAAAAGTAATTCCTAATAACTTTTATAATTTACTTTAACTTTACACACACAAAAATTTGATCGAATTCCTACAATTGAATGATTTCTAAATCGAAACTAAAATTGCATATTTGTGCATCTATTTTCAGCCGTCAGAACTCCGCCTTAATGCCATTTTTTTCGTAAAAATTGTAAGCTATCTCTTACATCCAGAGGGCTTGAAATTCTCTATAACTTTGCAATCATTCATCCAGCTTTAAAAACAAAAAAGTTACGGCCGAAAACCTGAAAAGGCTCAAAAACATATTTGTCACACAATGTTTGCAATTTTCCGGAAGAACGATATGAGATATGGAAAACATCCAAAGGGCTAGGCATTCTCTATAACTTTTCAAGAAGGCGCAATTTGAATCATCTTTCTAGCTTTAAAAAGAAAAAAGTTATACCAGAAAGCCTAAATAACAAATTTTTGACACACTTTTGGCAATTTTCTGGGAAAAACGTCAAAGGTGTCGCGCCGATCTACTTTTTTAGCAAAAGGACTAAACTGATTTAAAGGACTAAATACGAATAGTTAGGTTTTAACAATTGTGAAATAATGAATTAAGAAGGAGCCACAGATTGACCCTTTTAATTTTGTTTAATTAAGTAATAAAAAAATTAATTAAGTCCTTTAAAACAGTTTGTTCCTTTTGTTAAAAAAGCAGATGGGCCATCGATATGGATAACATCCAAAGGGCTAGAGTTGTTCTATAACTTCGCAAGAATGACAGACTTCAATGCTGGGTTACACCTTACAGCACGAACCCACGTTTTTAGTTGGGTTCGTGTCTTTTACCGTCGACCTAGCATTGAAGTCTCCCGAGATATCGAATTTTATTTCGGTTATTTTTCGGCGAATTGGTTTAAAACCTTCAACTAGTTGTTGGTTTTTAATATCTTCATTTGTTATAACAAGAAGAAAGAAGGGCTGGGACTCGAGCCGTAGTGAGTGCTAGACTGGACGAATGTTTACTTCGCCCGACGCCGCTTATGTGTGAATTGGGCCTTACACTAGCGTTCGCAGAGCGTGGGGCATAACATCTGTTTATTTGGTTGCCATGAGTGTAAGACCAGTCTAAGCTAGACCCCTAGGTCGAAGAAAACTCTCGTTGCTAAAAAACATTAGAGACTGGAGGGACGAAACTCTGGTGAGTTTTTTGGAACCGCTAAGTATCGGATTTAATTTAACTAGCCAATATTCTAGTCAACATTTTACAATAATTGGAGAAGGCGCGCCTGCAGATAAAATTGACGGAGAGAATATACAAATTGAAAAGAATACCAAAAAAGTGAAGTAAACATTCGTCCAGTCTAGCACTCACTACGGCTCGAATTCCAGCCCTTCATTCTTCGTGTTATAACAAATGAAGATATTAAAAACCAGTTGAAAGTTTTAAACCAATTCGCCGAAAAATAACCGAAATAAAATTCAATATCTCGGAAGACTTCAATGCTAGGTCGACGGTAAAAGACACGAACCCAAGTAAAAAACGTGGGTTCGCGCTGTAAGGTGTAACCCAGCATTGAAGTCTCCTGTCATTCTTGCGAAGTTATAGAACAACTCTAGCTAGCCCTTTGGATGTTATCCATATCGATGGCCAATCTGCTTTTTTAACAAAAGGAACAAACTGTTTTAAAGGACTTAATTACATTTTTTATTACTTAATTAAACAAAATTAAAAGAGTCAATCTGTGGCTCCTTCTTAATTCATTATTTCACAATTGTTAAAACTTAACTATCCGTATTTAGTCCTTTAAATCAGTTTAGTCCTTTTGCTAAAAAAGTAGATCGGCGCGACACCTTTGACGTTTTTCCCAGAAAATTGCAAAGAATGTGTCAAAAATTTGTTATTTAGGCTTTCTGGTATAACTTTTTTCTTTTTAAAGCTAGAAAGATGATTCAAATTGCGCCTTCTTGAAAAGTTATAGAGAATGCCTAGCCCTTTGGATGTTTTCCATATCTCTTATCGTTTTCCCGGAAAATTGCAACCATTGTGTGAAACATATGTTTTTGAGCCTTTTCAGGTTTTTGGCCGTAACTTTTTTGTTTTTAAAGCTGGATGAATGATTGCAAAGTTATAGAGAATTTCAAGCCCTCTGGATGTAAGAGATAGCTTACAATTTTTACGAAAAAATGGTATTAAGGCGGAGTTCTGACGGCTGAAAATAGATGCACAAATATGCAATTTTAGTTTCGATTTAGAAATCATTCAATTGTAGGAATTTGATCAAATTTTTGTGTGTGTAAAGTTAAAGTAAATTATAAAAGTTATTAGGAATTACTTTTTCAATTTTTGTATTAATTTTCTTCCACGCCGCCTCTATGTAAACATTAGGTGCAATGTCCACCCCTTCACTGCATATGGACATCACAATCGTCTGTGCAACGTCGCGCCTGCGCCTCGTCTACGCCGCGCCCGCGAACGACGCCGCTTATGTGTGAATTGGGCCTAATACTGCCAAGTCATGAGCGACAGGATAATAACCTATTTCAGTATCTTAACGTCACTTTTGACAAATTTGTGACATTTAA
The DNA here is from genome assembly GCA_963942505.1 of Lordithon lunulatus. Taxonomy (NCBI): domain Eukaryota; kingdom Metazoa; phylum Arthropoda; class Insecta; order Coleoptera; family Staphylinidae; genus Lordithon; species Lordithon lunulatus. The sequence continues at coordinate 11,819,308 of OZ012675.1, forward strand.
TATAAGGCAGTATTACACTAGTGTTCGCAAAGCGTAGGGAAAACCAACACATACCAACAGTTCTTTAGTTGGTTACTATGAGTAACAGACCAGTCTGAACTTACAAAGTAGACCCCCATGTCCTCTTTCCTTATATTCTTCCTTCCATTATTTTCTTCACGGGTATGTATTTCTCATTCCTAAGTATTTGCATCAGATACGCTGTCTTTCGTCGATTAATCATGCCAATTAGTTCTCTGTCCCTTTCCATTCGTTCTACCACTTCTTCGTTGGTAATGTGTTCCGTCCTCAAGATTCCGTGCATCCAGCGGAAGGTCTACATTTCGAATGCTTCCAGTTTATTCATCGTATTGGCTTTTAGTGCCCACACCTCTATACCATATATAAGAACTGAATATATGTAAATATTTACAAATCTGCATCTGTGTTTAAAGTTGTGGGCCCTACTGCATAATAAACTTCTCATGTTGAGAAAGGTGTTTCTGGCCAACTCTATTCTAGATCTTATTTCTAAATCAGGGTTGAAGTCGTCCATTATCCAGCTACCTTTTTTCTAATGTTTCTGTAAGGAATCTTCTAAAGACACCCATGCACTGACCGATGAGCATATGCAGTGTCGCATTCTGAACGCCTACGGACTAAACGTCCTCACATCCCACGCGGGAGGCTTGATCGCCTTCAAGCCACACTAAGCTCTCCACATGCCACCTTGGGTTGCGATCCCTGGTCTTCAGGCTTGTTTGTTCTATAGTAGTTCTCTTATCTTCTTATCTTTCTGGTCTGAAATCTACATTGCGTTGGGTAGGCCCCGTCCGCATTTACATCTGCCTCTTCCCTAGCCCTTCTCTTTATTGGTCATCGGTGACCCCCGGGGCATAGCATTCTGACTTGCATACTGCGCAGTGGACAGTCTGCACTGTCTGGCATGTTGTCCTTCGTCGCTACATCTCAGACATAGATGTCTCCCCACTACACTCGTGGAGCCGGTGATCATCCAATCAACAACGGCTGCAGCTCTTTCCTTCTGGTGGCTCTATATACCTACTTTCAGTCTTGTTACTGCAAGGCACGACCTTGCAGTAGCAAGACTGAAAGTAGGTATATAGAGCCACCAGAAGGAAAGAGCTACCACAGGGCTGCAGTCGTTGTTGATTTCTCGTTTGTTGACACCGTGATATTTCGAGATGATCTCGGCTCACCTTTCTTTTTTCGTCTGACGTGGAATTTTCTAAAGACACCCATGCCTCCGTTACCACCACTAGGTGGTAGGCATGGGTGGTGTCGTAAACAACCCCGCGTTCTGGCTGAGCGCCTACCGACTAAACCAAAACTCAGGTTCTGTAACTAGGGGCTTGGCCGCCATTAGTCATACTAACCGCCCTAGCACCGTCTCACCTCTATCGGTTCGTTATTGTCTGTTTTGGTTTCTCCTAGGTCGTCTTGGAATTTACGTCGAATAACGGATCCGGCGAACCTAGCGACCGTGTCCCAGTTCTGGTCTGTCGACGCCATTAATGTCCCTATGCTGTCGGCCCTCTTCTCCTAGTTCTAACCACAGTATTGCCCTATTCCAGTAACACCAGGGGCACGTGAAGATGGCGTGGGCGGGGTTGTCAATGCCTTGAAGCCACTTGGGTGTCGTGGCCTTCCTTATCTTGTATAAATAAGTTTGAAAGCAGTATCAACCAGTGATCACACTGCCAATGGCGTCCGTCTGCCAGGGCTTCCAGCTGGGGGAAGAGCTGTCTTGTCCATGTCGCGTTAGTCGTCGTGTCCCATTTCGCGATTATCTCCGCCCTGGCCTCGTGCCTCGCCGCTCTGGGTGTTGCTCCGTTCTTAATGCGAGAGTATATAGTTGCCCGTTCGTTTACTAGGAGGTACGCTGGCGTTACTGCGGCCAGTGCCTCTGCTGCGTCCTTGAATGTGCTTCGCTAGGCGCAGATAATTCGCAGGGCACTGGTGCGCAGAGCCCTCCTCAGTCTATCTACGTTTCTTCTACTTCCCGTGGCCACGGCCGCTCCGCGTAAAGGAGTTGCGTGCGGGAAACTGTCGCCAGGAGCCTGCGCTTCTTTTCGCTAGGGCCATCCAGGTTAGGCAGTATCCTGGCCAGGGCTGCCCCTTTTCGTGCCGCCTTTCTCGTTGCCTGAAGTACCTGGGAGGCATGGCTGGTGTTCGCCTCAAAGATTATCCCCTGGTACTTGAGTTTTCTGGCTATTGGGAAGGTAGTTCTCATCATCCTGATTTTGATGGCGGCCTAGACACCTGCGCTCTTAGTGGAGAGCAGGCGACTTCAGTCTTAGCAACGGCTATGCCAAGACTGTTTATTTCCATCCATTCCGCCATGTCCTCCGTAGCTCTGGCGGTCCTATCTAGTGTTTCAGTTAGGTCCCTGCCGCAGACGACTATCGCCATGTCGTCCGCGAAGGCGATGACTGTTGGGTCATCAGGGAGCGGAACTCTGAGGATGTCATCGCAATGTTCCACAGATGGGGTACCAAGGCAGAGCCTTGCGCTACTGCGTATGTCGTTGATTCGTTAAGGGCTGTGTACATAACTGCACGGGCATTTAGGTAGTCACCAACCAGATTCACCAGTGAGCCTGGAATCTCTCACCTACTGAGCGCCTGCATGTTAACACCCCCTCCCCCTCAAATGCAGTAAAATACATTCGCAATATGCATGGTGACTATCACGCAGTACCTCCGTGTCCTCCAGGTCCTGGTGGTGGCTTCGGTGCCGGATCGTCCCTATCTGTACCCATACTGCAGACGGTGGAGTCCCGGTTACTCTATCTGCTATAAGCCTCTCCATTGCTTTAGCTACCCCATCTAGTAAGCAGAGAGACCTTAAATGCATTCGCAATATCCATGGTGACCATCACGCAGCACCTCCTTGTCCTCAAGGTTCCGGTGGTGGCGTCGGTGCCGGATCGTCCCTGTCTGTACCCATACTGCAGATGGTGGAGTCCCGGTTACTCTATCTGCTATAAGCCTCTCCATTGCTTTAGCTGCCCCATCTAGTAAGCAGAGAGACCTTAAATGCATTCGCAATATCCATGGTGACCATCACGCAGTGTCTCCTTGTCCTCCAGGTCCCGGTGGTGGCTTCGGTGCCGGATCGTCCCTATCTGTACGCATAGTGCAGACCGTGGAGTCCCGGTTACTCTATCTGCTATAAGCCTCTCCATTGCTTTAGCTACCCCTTCTAGTAAGCAGAGAGACCTTAAATGCATTCGCAATATCCATGGTGACCATCACGCAGTGCCTCCTTGTCCTCCAGGTCCCGGTGGTGGCTTCGGTGCCGGATCGTCCCTGTCTATACCCATACTGTAGATAGATGGTGGATTCCGACCTCGGTCAGTCTATATGCCATAAGCCTTTCCATTGCTTTAACTACCCCATCTAGTAAGCAGAAAGGCCTGTAGGATTTCGGTTCTTTCGGCGGTTTCCCGACTTTTAATAGCAGAACGGGGCGGGCCTTCTTGCACCTGTTAGAAGGAGCCCGTTTCCATGGAGCTGCTGGCAGTTTTGGTGAGGTATTCTGCTATTGCTGTCCCCGATGAAAACGTTGGGCAAGCCGTGTGGTCCCGGCGCCTTGGCATTGGGTAGTATACCTAGCGTGTTGCTCTGCGTCTTCTACTTCCCATAGCCCCATCGTGGGTTGTGGTTAGCTTACTGCGTTGTTTGCCTGGTTAGGTGGGAATTGTGGGAAGAGAGCCGACGCCACCGCTCTCACCCCTCTAGGAACTGTCGCTTCGGGGCCAGGCGATCTTCTTCATCACCCGCCTGTAGGGTCGGCCCCTCGGGTCATCTTCGGTCTCCCTACAGAGTTGGCGCCAGCACTCGTTTTGTTTCTTTTTTATGGCCCGCTTGTACTCCCTACGCTTCGCGCGGTAGTTTTCGTGCAGTAATTCCGTGAGGGCGCCGCCCACTCTTGTGCGCTGGATCCTCCTTCTCGCACGGTTAGCCTCTCTCCAGGCGTCCGCCATTTCCTTGCACCACCAGTATGTTCTTCAGTTTTTCGCATTGGTCCTACTCGGCAGAGCTGCAAGACATGCTCGCTGCATTTGGGTGTTGATGTTCTCAGTCATCTGGTCAGAGTTCCCAACCGGCAGGGTGGTCATTCCTTCAAGCGAGTAGGTCTACGTCCATCCGGGCGGTATTCCATTTTTTCGGGCCAGAGCTGGTATGCTCTGGGAATCCTCGTCCTCGTGGCCTGGCAGAGTCCACCGTGAATGTAATGTAACGGTGGTCACGTATGGTTTCCTCTGCCAGCGTTGTCCATCCCCTCACTCTCTCCATTAGTTGTGCAGATGCGAGGGTCTCGGCTCGCCTACCCTATAGTGTTTCTCACTCTTGGTTGCCGCCTGATGACCGTATCAACCTCGGTTCTCGTCGTCAGTAGATCTATGCCCCTTACCTGCATAGTTACTCCGGGCCTCCTGACTCTGGGCACGGTCCCCGGTTCTTTCTCGCTGATGGCCTGACATAGTGCGACGACTTTTGCGCCACTGCCCTCACCCTAATCCGGAAGTGCCTGTTTTCGGGTTTCTCAAACCATACGGCACCGCTATCGATCTCCCCTAGTGTTCCTCACTCTTGGTTGCCGCCTGATGACCGTCTCAACCTCGTTTCTCGTCGTCAGTAGATCCATGCCCCTTACGTGAATAGTTACTCCGGGCCTCCTGACTCTGGGCACGGTTCCCGGTTCTTTCGCGCTGATGGCCTCGCACAGTGCGACGGCTTTTGCGCCACTGCTCCTCACCCTAATCCGGAAGTGCCTGTTTTCGGTTTTCTCAAACCAGACGACATTGCTGTCACGGCTATCGATCTCCCGTGTCCTCTGGACTAGGTCTGCATACGTCTATCCCTCAGTCGATATTGATTACTCTTTATTTTTCTCAGTTTTTGTTGTCACAATGATAGTTCCCTGGTGATTTTCAGTTGCGTAATACTCTTTCACGGCTCTGCTGGGTGCTTGCACCTTTGAACCTGCGAAGAGGTATTCGGTTATAGTCCTTAGGTCCTGTGTGGGCAACCTTGCCGCCTCAATTGCAATCGCCTCTGTCTCCTTTGATTATCTTTATGCGTTACATACCATGGAAAGGCTCTCCTTCATCTTCTGCTCGCTGGTGGTCTCACACGCGATATAGTGTCTGCACCTCTCTATTTTCCCCGTTGGGCCGGCGGGGAGGTGCACGTTTGTTTTGTGGGCTATTGTCACCCACCGTGAGATTCAGATACGAAAGTTCTTCAATCAACCACCCGGTTTCCCTCTTCCGGTCACTTCTCACTGCTATGTATTATGGTGGAAGGTAGGGCACCTTCTAGAAGGTAGGGCACCTTCTAGAAGGTAGGGCACCTTCTAGAAGGTAGGGCACCTTCTAGAAGGTGGCGGGGGCCAGTGTTTCGACTGCTTTGTTGTAGGTCTGTATTTTATCAAAAGTGCTCCGTATTCTGATTATCGTGTCCATTGTATTTCCTTTGGCGTAGGGTTCGGTGCCATTTAGCATGCTTGGCTGGTCAGCTGGTCAAGCTGTGCCTGAATGTTTCTCATATGTGTTCTTACTGTATCCATCTTCCTGCCCCATTGTCCTTTCTCCGCCTTCAGAGCTTGGCGCTTGAGGCATTTCGCATATGCGCTTTGGGGGACTTCTAGCGGGGTTTACTGTTTCCCAAAGAGCCGCTCGTATTTGTCGAGAAGATTCGCCGCGTCCTTGGGTGTGTTCCTTGTTGTCACATCAGAGTCGGTTAGTCTTAACACTGTCTCTGTTCTGCCAGCTGTATGTAGGCGTCCTGGGATTCGTTCTTGGCTTCACTGTTAGCTTTGTGGTGCCTCGGCAACTTTTCTTTGCGCCTTCTCGTATCCTGATCCGGAGATGAGGTGGCTTTCCTCAGGGCTGGTCTGGGCTGGCTGACTTTCCTCTTGGCTACATGGGCTGGTTGGCTTTCTTCCTCTGAGTTTGTATATTTTTCGGACCTAGACATGAGCGATTTCCTGCTGTTTTTTTCGCGTTGTTTTGCTCGGTTCTACTTGTATTTGTCGTTTGGTTCGTTGGAGTCCTTGGTATTATACCTCCTCCAAACGGGTTGATATTTTCCACGAGGTCTCATTCCGCTTCCTCTGCTACTGGGTGGCAGTCTAATGATTGTCGCAGGGGGCACCGGGCTGACTGGTGCTGAGGTATCCCTCTTCTGCATGGTATTCGGTTTGTTGTTTTGGTTGTTGTCTATTTGTTCCTTTTATTTAATGGAAAAGTCGTTTCCTCCCATGCTCGTGTGCAGTGTGTGTTATCGTGTTTTTTCACTCAGTCTCTCTTTCTCCACTCTCCTTGTCTTGCTTCAAGTTCCGGCTCTTGGTCACTTGCTTCAGTTTCTGTTGTGCTCTAGTCCTGGTCTGGGGTCGAGGAGGTTTCGTTTAAGGACATCCTCTATCCATGGTCAGGCACGTGTTGTCTTCGGGTCAGTCCAGGACATCACACACGTTTTTTTTGTTGTGGGCCATCTCCTTGCCTCCACTGAGATCGACATACCCCCCGTTGCCACGCATGTCATTGTGGAAGGCGAATAAGTTCCAGCCAGACACGCTGAAGACCAGCGTTCCGCCCTCCTAGCACATTCAGGCAAGTTCGGGCTCTTGGTCACTTGCCTCAGTTCTCGGGTTTCTGTAGTGCTCTAGTCCTTGTCTGGGGTGGAGGAGGTTTCATTTAAGGGCATCCTCTATCCATGGTCAGGCACGTGTCGTCGTCTTCTTCGGGTCAGTCCAGGACATTACACACATTTTTTTTTTGGTGGGCCATTTCCTCATTGCCCCCGAAATGCCATTGAGATCGACATCCCCCTGCTGCCCACGCATGTCATTGTGGCAGGCCAATAAGTTCCAGCCAGGCACACTGAAGACAAGAGTTCCGGCCTCCTAGCTCATTCAGGCATGAATTTCGTGTTTTTTTTTTGTATTTTGACGAGACGTGGTGTGATTCCTAGCCCTCGATACCTAATACCGTCGCACAATGGGGCCGTATCCCGAAAACGTGGCCAATATACCTAAACCTTCTTTTAGAAGTCCAATTTATATTTCCCGGAGGTTTTCGAGGACGCTGATTACTATTCCAAAGTTCGATTTAAAAAATTCAAAATGGCGGTTTGGAAAAAATTTGGTTCAAAATAACTTACTCGGTGGGGTTTGAGGTCACTGAATACTAATCCGATGTTTGATTTAAAAAATTCAAAATGGCGGTTTGGAAATAATTTGGTTTAAAATAACTTACACGGTGGGGTTTGAGGTTACTGAATACTAATCCGAAGTTTGATTTAAAAAATTCAAAATGGCGGTTTGGAAATAATTTGGTTCACATTAACTTCACGGTGGGGTTTGAGGTTACTGAATACTAATCCGAAGTTTGATTCAAAAAATTCAAAATGGCGGTTCGGAAATAATTTGGTTCGAAATAACTTACACGGTGGGGTTTGAGGTTACTGAATACTAATCCGATGTCTGATTTAAAAAAAAATCAAAATGGCGGACAAATCAGTAAATTTTTCAAATAAAGGTTTTGAGGTCACTGCATACAAATGCGATATATGATTGTTTTTTTACATACCTAACTCAAGGATTCTTTAATCGCGCCAGTTTTCTTGGCGTGTTGCTTGCACTTTAGGCCTGGAAAATCGTGCGTGGCTCGCGGCGCGTTATCGCTTTTCGCGTGACCGCGGTTGCGTCACGAGAAAAGCTCGCGGTGCACAGGCATAATCATTGTGCAAACGTTTACACGAGAAAACTGCATAATGATAGCGTGTATGGAAATAGGTAATCATTTAATAACGTTATATATTTTATGGGAAAACACTTTCTAGGAGTATTGCCCGTAAGGAGCCTTAAAGCTTAGAAATTTAAACTGATAATTAAATAATTTTGCAATATGTATTGCATTTTATTTATATTATTAGACTGTCATCAAATTATAAATGTTAGGACCTGAAGGTTGTTAAGGTTGTAAATGCATTACTAATAGTTCTATTGCTAGAACTGCAGCAAGACGAAACTAGTTTGTAGGCGAATTTAGTACTGTTAGTAGTAAATCACTATCTTCTACGGAAGAAAGATTGGATAATGATAATAAAAAAGAGAGCGTAATAATAACGTAATAGGGGCAACAGAGACAATGGACTTAGTATAGGGGAGGAGAGGCAGAGAGAGTGGACTTAGTATAGAGGACGAGAGACAGATAATGGACTTAAGGTCGTTTTAGACAAGACAATTTCTTGACTCAAAAGTTAGTCAAGATGCGAAACAATTTAAATTGTCTCGTATCGTACAGCAAATTATTTGAAATATTGGATTGGATAGTAGATCGAATGGAAAAATATAACGCGTTCTATTTGTCAATTACAAATTGTATGGGAGGAGGATATATGAATTAATTTCTTGAACAACTTTTGAGCTAAGAAATTGTCTTGTCTAAAACGGCCTTTAGTATAGGGGTGAAGATACGCAGCGAGCGGACTATAGTATATGAGAGGAGAAACGGAAAGAAAGTACTTAGTATAGAGGAGGAGAACCAGAGAGAATGGACTTAATATAGACCAGGCTAACGAGAGAGAATACACTTAGTATAGGCAAGGAGAAACAGAGAGAAATTACTTAGTATAGGGGAGGAGAGAATGCACTTTGTATAGGGGATAAGAGTTATCGAGAATGGACTTAGTATATGGGACACTGACCCCCGTATTTCCCGACGTTCCATAAATCTATCAATAGCTATAGATCCCATAAGTATTCGTTGTTATAGCAACAATAAATACAATATCTAGGGAATGTACTTACTTTAGAGTCTCTCTATTGGAAAGACTGAATAATTAAACAGAAGGTGTCATCAAAGCTCCAATCGCAAGCGCTATTCACGGTGTTTGACATTTGTTTTGGCATTTTCTGTCACAATGACGTTGTCAATTTATCCATTCAATAGCTTATGGGACCTATAAAGTTAATGGGTTGTTGGCGAATACGTGAATGAGAATGGTAGTGAAAGTAAAATAAATCCCTGAGATAGTTTTTGTTTTCGTCTATAAAGTAACATGTATATGACTTTATACAGTAAATATTGTAAGTGTGAAATTTAGTCAATAACTTTTCCCAATTAGCATGATTTTCTTTTATGAAATGTGTATGTAGTGACATACACATTTCATAGAGAAAAGTTTTCGTTTGTTGAATTTATTTGATGTTTATTATTACTTGTGTATAACACCTGTGAATGAACACGTGCAACAAATAATAATGATATCTCCGTTACTAATTTCACTGCAAGTAGAATTTTGAGGTGTGCGAGCAGGCGATTACCATAACTATTTATGGGCGGCCTCGCGGGCAACAATAAAACCAACGGCGTTGCGTCATAAATGCGAATTTACAGAAGCATTTATCAAAATTACCAAATGCAAACGTGCATAATTGTGTTAAATATCAAATGATGTCTCAATGAATTTAAATTCACGCAATAGGCTTGCAATAATATTTATATATATATATATATATATATATATATATATATATATATGTATATATATATATATGTATATATATATGTATATATATATATATGTATATATATATGTATATATATATATATGTATATATATATATATATATATATATATATATATATATATATATATATAGGAGCGAGTGCATAGTATACGCAGGGCGATGTATAATTTAGATGTATCACATATCGTGATGTTTTATTAGTAATAACAATTAGTATGGTCAGGTACTTGGTCCGGTAAATCCAGGGCGTGCTCTTTTGAGGATATTATTGCATACACAATAAATAATAAGTCCTTCGCCACAATCAACTAACACATTTTATTAACAACTAAGTAACTAACTTAAAGGACTGATTATACAATACCTAATAATTATCTTGAGAAAGCAGTCCCGGCCGACGCCAACGCTCGGTATTTCCATACCGACGCGCTCTGTCAACTGATTCTGCTCAGACCCCCATCGAGGGTAAGATCCCAAGTACACACAGTCCTTAAATTCGGCCTTCCTGATTGGATTCACGACTAATCAGACGCTGCGCAATGCACCCTTGTGCTATCGTTATGGCTTGAAAACGATTATTGTAATCAAGCGACGACACGGCCAATCTGATATCTTGTACGTCCTCGTGCACTATTGTGGATGAATCATCATCTAAAGATAAACATCAATCACTAAGATATTGAAGCTGCTCAACGGCATGCTTCTCTACAAATTGTTACTGTTGTTATGGGCAATATAATAAGTTACATATCATAATCCCTCGTCTATCCTGACAATATGCTACTAAGTAAGAAACAAGGATCTTTCATTAGGACTTTCAAAGAATATTCAATTAGTCTAGGCATCAAACCTATCGCTGTTGACAAGACAGCTCATTAGCAGCAGAATCGTAAGGATTCTCTGCCAGCAAACCACATGTCTAGTTGTCAGACCTATCGCTGTTGGCAAAGCAGCTCATTAACAGAATAATCAGAAGGATTATCTGCCAGTATATCACATGTTTAGATGTCAGACCTATCGCTGTTGGCAAAGCAGGTCATTAACAGCATAATCAGAGGTATTATCTGCCAGAAAACCATAGCTTCTATTAAAGACAACTCTTAGATCAGTAGAATCGTACAGATTATCTGTCAGTTAACCAAGCCTAGGTATTAAACATATCGCTGTTGACAAGACAGCTCATTAACATAGTTCTGGATCTGGATAGTTGGCTGGAGGGTAGCATAGCTACAGACACTTAGGCCTCAAAATGGGCCCATTGTGAAACCTCCCTTTAAAGGCTGCTCACTCGTCCCACCACTCAATTTTGCGTGCAAGCCGCAAAACCCTGGCGGGTGAGGAGCTGCCAATGCTGACCATACTAGGCCAGCACTCCCCTAGTATTTGATGCCTGGTGTTTACTAGAGCTGGGCAGAGGCATATTACATGCTCTGCTGTTTCTAGTTCTTCATTACACCCTCTACATAACGGGCTGTTCACCAGGCCCATCGTGTGTAGGTGTTTGTTTAGCCGGCAGTGGCCGGTTAGGATGTTAGTCAATAATTTCAGACTGGTTCTAGATAAGTTAAGGCGGGCCGTGGCTGCAATTTTACAAGGCTGCCTGATTGCAACCTTTGATTGTTTGCAGCCCGGCGTTTCTCGCCATCTTACCTTGTGTAGAGCATGTGTCCTATGCTGTATTATTTTTTTCAGAGTACCTGCGGAAATTATTTCATCCTCTTGGGTTATTAGAGGATGTGAGGATCCCTTCCCTGGCAAGTTCATCTGCTATTTCGTTCCCTTTGATGCCACTATGTCCTTTTATCCAGCAGAGTTCTAGTTTGTTATATTTAGCTAGCTCCTCCAGGCTGTGTAGACATGAGTATAACTCTTTCGACACAAATGTGTTGGCATTTAGTGCATTTAGAGCTGCTTTGCTGTCGGTGAGTATTTGGATATGTTTATCCTTAATATTCCGTTCAGCTAAAATTTGAACACATTTTAGTATTCCTGTTAATTCCGCTTGGAAGACTGTCGTGAGTCTTCCAAGTGGTGCACTTATCTTGAGATCGAGTTCTGGTGAGAAAATTCCATAGCCAGCTCTCGTCTTAGTTTTGGATCCATCAGTATACATGGTTATGTTGGCGCCTTGTGGGGTACCATCCATTGTGATGATGGTCTGAAAGTGTTTGACAAAACTGTATTTGGGTAGAATTCGGTCGCACTTACCTTCTATGAGGGGGTCTAGTTTGATAGCTTCACTCAGTATGCTCCTGTGTCCAATGATTCTACCTTTATCATGCCACAGGTTGAGTGAAGATAGCCTTAATGCTGTTTTTACTGCAGTCTCCCTTATTAGAAGGTCGAGTGGTTGTAGACATAACAGTGCTTCAAGAGCTGCTGTGGGCGTTGTTCTCATAGCGCCGGTGAAGACACGCCATCCGCTGGATGTGTGATAGCTTTGAGATTGTTGTAACTTGTTTGGTTTTCGACCACCAGACTATTGCACCATATGCGATAGTTGGTCTAATGATCGCGGTATATATCCATTGGGTGATCTTGGGAGACAGACCCCATGTTTTACCAACCGCCCTGCCAGAATGAGATGCAAGCTTTTTGCAGCTTGGATGTTATATGCTCATTCAGTTGTATCCATGATTAATCCTAGATATTTTACTTTATCTGTGAGAGTCAGAGGGACATGTTCATGAGTTCGAGTTTCCTCTTCCTCGTAAACAATATCAGCTCTGTCTTTTTTGGGTTAACTGTTAGCGAATGGTTATCGCACCAGTTCTCAACAATCTGTAGGGCACCCTGCATGAGATTACAGAGTACACCTTCAAAACTGCCATTTATCATGATCACTATGTCGTCGGCATAGCCAACGGCATAGTATCCTGAGTTGTTTAATTCCAGGAGGAGGCTATCAACTACAAGGTCCCATAAAAGGGGTGAGAGGACTCCACCTTGAGGACAGCCTCTTCCTGCAACTTTTTTTGATGTTACGTCATCTAGTGTTACTTGCATTGTTCTTAGACCAAGCATATTTTTTATCCAGCCTCTAATAGTGGGGTGAATCCCGTGAGATGTTAGAGCATTATCGATACTCTTAAATGTTGTTTTGTCGAAAGCACCTTCAATATCAATGAAGGTGGCAAGCAACGAACCTTTATGCTCTAGTGTTTCCTCTATCTTTGAGGTCACCAGATGTAGGGCTGATTCTGTTGAGCGTCCTGGTTGGTAGGCATGCTGTTTCGGATGTATGGGGTACGTTCTCAGCGGCCCGTCCCTGATTTCACGATCGCAGAGCCTTTCCAGCGTCTTCAATAGAAATGAGGTTAGGCTGATGGGCCTGAATGACTTGGCAAGTGTGTAATCTACTTTGCCTGGTTTGGGTATAAAGGTCACTTTGACCTCTCTCCATGTATTGGGTATGTACCTAAAAGCAATGCAACCTTTAAATATGTACACCAATGTGTTTATAATGTAGGTTAACCCCCATTGTAGTAGTGCTGGGAATATTCCATCTAGTCCTGGGGACTTAAAAGATGAAAAGCTTGATATTGCCCATTCTATTTTAGTTATACTTATCATTTGGTCAACTTGCAGCCAATCTTCCTCATCAGGTAGATGAGGATCAGTTGCCAAGTTGAGACCTCTAGGTTGGTTGCCAGGAAAGTGGGTGTCTAGAAGTACCTCGATAATTTGGGAGGGTGTTACCGTGAAGGTGCCATCCTCCCGTTTTATCGAGTTAAGTTGTTGTACAGGGTCTTTTGAGATTACTCTCTTCAGACGAGCAGCTGCTGCTGTGGATTCAATGCCATTGCTGTAGGCTCTCCATGTATTTCTTTGTCGCTTCCTGACTTCACTTTTGAATTGTCTACGGGCTTCCCTAAAAGCTTCCCATAGAACAATATCATTTCTATTTTTGGCCTTGTTGAAAGTTTTCCTGGCCTTAGATCGGAGACAGTTGATCTCTGCGCTCCACCAAGGAGGTGCAGAGGCTCTCAAGCCCGCCTTTCTTATGGGACAGGAGTCCTCATATGATGAAATCAGTGATTTTTGGAGGTGTTTCACACAGGCCTCCAAGTCGTCCACTGATTCTGGAATTTTGTCTGCTGCTTGATACTCCATCCTATCCGATAGGTATCTGCAAAATAGTTGTTTATTAGTTTTTTGTGGATTTCTGTAGGACGGTAGTTCACGTGGTACGAAATCTAGGTCGTAGCGTATCAGTCGGTGATCGGACATGGAAACCTGACTTGATACGTGCCAGTTTTTTATTTTGCTTGAGATATTGCCCAGTGTCAGACTGATGTCTATCACCTCGGCTCGTTTTTGTGTTACGAACGTTGGTTCGCACCCTCTGTTTAATATCTCTATTTTTGTACTGGTTAAGTACTCAATTAGAGCCTTTAGCTATAATAAGACCTATATTAACATACGGATGTGAGACATTAAATAAAGCACAAAAGAGCAAAATACAAGCAGTTGAAATGAAGTATATGAGGAGAGTTATAGGAGTGACAAACAAGGACAAAGTGAGAAATAAGGATATAAGAAGAGAACTAAATGTAACACCGACAATAAAATACATTTAGGATGGTGGGGACACATAGTTAGGATGGCAGAGACGGCACTAGCCAAAAGAATAAGGAGAGCAAAAAAGAAAAAAAAAAGAAAATGGGATAAAGCTATATCGGAACTATTGGGAAGGAAAGGAAAAAACTGGAAGGAAGCAAAAGAACTGGCAATAAATAGAGCAGAATGGAATTTTTTTATAAAAGAGCAGAGTTTTGTTATAACAAGATGTTTGTGCTAGCCTGGATGAATGTACCCAAAGTCCTCTACTCTTTTAGTGGTTTCTTGCGTTAACGTCCAGCTTTCTATTCCATAGAGAAGGATCGGAAAAATGTAGCAACGGATCAATCTTAACCTTAGGTCTAGGGTTAGACATTAAGTTAAAAGTTGTTTCATTTTTATAAATGCTGCTCTAGCTGGTTCTATGCACGCTAAAATTTCTTGACGGTAGGTACATTCGTCATTCATCCAGGTGCTAAGATATTTATATTTTCTATTCTTTCACCGTTTATTTGCAGTTGGACTTGTTGAATATTAATAGAATTTGTCATCGCATTCAAGGATGATTGCTTTGTACAGTACACCATCCATTTGTTTATAGTTATACCCATTAATCCTCTCACATTGTTCCACCGCACCGCGAGTAATTCAGCCATTTATCTGCGCGCATCGCTGGAAATGTTAACGTGACAATGCGGTAATAACATAATCGACTGTAATTGCAAACGCGCTAGCACACCTGGCCGCCGCGGGGTGGCCATCGGGTTGCCCGCGACGACGCCATAAGCCACATTTGGGTCGCGGCGAGAGCGAGTGGGCGTCAAAATGTGTTTGCATCCGCAATTAGCAGCCATTACTTTCACGCTAAATAAATCAGAAGCTAATTGGTGTTATGGCGATAATTAACCAGGTAAAGTGAAGGACCTTGTAGCGAATTGATTAGAAGTTTAGATAATAAGGTTCTCGTTTAAAAAAAAACCTATTAGTTTTTCAAATGAACACTTTGTCATAATAGATAACTTCAAGAATTATAAAATAAAATCATAACAAATTCCAATTCCATTTTACAAATGAAACAGCAATTCTTTTTTTTTTCAAATTATAGTTATAAAAGGCTCTTATTACCTCGATATTTATGATCTGTAAAAAAAGGTTGTTTAAATTTATCGTTATTTAACCAAAACAACTATTTTAATCCTACTGATAGAGTCTATTAGGATTAAAATAGTTATTTTGGTTAAATAACGATAAATTTAAACTACCTTTTTTACAGATCATAAATATCGAGGTAATAAGAGCCTTTTATAATTATAATTTGAGAAAAAAAAAAACAGAATTGCTGTTTCATTTGTAAAATGGAATTGAAATTTGTTATGATTTTATTTTATAATTATAAATATAAGTTACCTATTATGACAAAGCAGGATGGCGAAGGAGAGTGGCTCCAACTGCCTGATGTTGATAGTTTTATTGCATCAATTATATTCTCAATGTAAACCAAGTTTTCAACCCCGGTAAACTAATAACAAGTACACACAATTACTTTTTTGTGTTGAAGGTGTGTAAGGCCCTTAACATTGCCTGCACAGGTTTTTCCATGCCTCTCGCGTGCAGCATTTATTAATCAATTTTCCATGGAAACAGCGCCGGCCTAATGAATAATTCCTGCTGGCGCACTTCGCAGGATTCCGTAATTATTGCACGTCGCTCGCCGGGCATGACAATGCGGCTCATTAACAAATTAACCAAACGGAAATTGCAGGAATAACTACCTGTACGTATGTATGGCTTCTTCCGTAAAGTTAACGAATTGACGCACCAATTCATTTAGTATCATTTCGTGCTCTACTGATTCACTAAAAATAGAAAGATATTAATTACAACTGGAATAAGAATCTTAATATAATTCTTAACTTATATATATATATATATATAACTTTTACGTATAAGAAATGTAAAGGGTGTTTCATTTCGAGTGATTAAACTTTAAATTTAAATAAAACACAGAAAAATAATTTTAGTGCCCACGCATTTGATTTTTATTGAAGGATAATTCTATGGCATTAATGTTTATATGTGATTTAGAGCATGTTGCCGCCACGGCTAGCGCGTATATGACGTAATCTGGAAGTCCATTTTGCGATCATTCTTCGTAGCATTTCTGGTCGTATTTCGGCAATAGCGTCGTATGTTGGCTTCAATGGCATATCAGCGTAGACAAATAACTTCACATACCTCAAAAGAAATTAGTCCAGCGGTGTTAAATCATACGAACGCGGTGGCCTGTTGACAGCTCAATATTAATAAAAATATTATATTTTTGTGCCTCAATTGGATGGTATTGATATCAGAGACATGTGGTTCCAATAACATGGGGCCTCATGCCATACAGCGCGCGATACAAGTAATTTATTGCAGAAACATTTGATGAACGATTAATATCTCTACCCTAACTTCTTCCGCATATCTCACCGCGTGAGAAGAGCAAGAGTCTCATCTTCTCTGAGAATGGACCTGTCAACATGCCACCGCGTTCGTATGATTTAACACTGTTAAACTAAAAAAAAAACCTTTATTTGGCATATCAGTCCAACCCTTCCCTTTACAAATTCCAGCCGCAAAAAAAAACAATACTTTCACAGAAAGAACTAAAAAACAAAATTTAAAAAAATAATACAAATTTACATTTCCTGCCCACTAAAATAAAATAAACCCCCTCTGCCCTCGCCAATTTCGTTTCCCACGTCAGCCTCCTGCAGATTTTCACGCCATTCCCATTCTCTCCTAACCATTCGTTAAGCTTTCTGCACTCTCCAACCCACTCTTCTTTCACTCCCTCACATTCTTTGCTAAGGTGCCACCACGTGTCACTCCCCTTCCTACACAGCGCACACGCGGTGTACCCCAGCCCCATCCACACTTTTCTTCCTCGCTCTTCTGAACCATATGCCATGCATACTTTGTGCTCTCTGTTCCACTCTCCCCTGGCTAAGTAGCTCGGGAGTTTCCCCTGCACTTGCCACTCTACGTAGCCAGGGTTGTATGAACTCTCAGCCATTCTCACTTGCCTTTCTTGCCACTCAATATCCCTCAATCTCTCCCTTATCTCAGTTCCTAGGCTACCCCTTTCTCTCAGCTTCTTTATCCACACCTCAGACATCCTTTCTTTATTTCTTCCTCCATCTACTCTCTGTTCAACTCTTACACCTCATCCATACCTCCCGTACCAGTCTTTCCTCGCCGAAATCCTGCAATCTTTCCTCAAATTTCACAACCGTCACACACGACTTCCATCACATACTCATACGACTTGTCTCCTGCAACAGCACTGCCCTCGGTGTCGACCTTTCGAGCCCTAGCAGATTCTTCAGAAACCAACCTTGCTTCCTTTCTATTACCTCCCATTCACGCAATCCCCACACTTCCACTCCATACAACAATATAGGTTTTACACATGCATCCCAGATTTTGCACGCCATTACGAGGTTACCACCCCACAAGCTCCCCCATTTTCTGCACACAATCCCCCAAGCCATTTTTTATTTCGCCTGCATACACTCCACGTGCATCCTAAGCCCTCCTCCACAGTCAAACCAAAAGCCCAAATATTTAAAGCCATTCACTCTCTCAATCAGCCTTTCCTTCCATTTCAGCCCTTCGTCCTTACCCCTCCTGCACCTATTCCTAAACAACATCCATTTGGTCTTTTCCACATTCACCACTAGCCCCCTCTTATCTAAGTACCTACCCATTCTTTCCAACATCTCTTGCATCTCTTCCACTCTCTTGGCCACCAGCACCACGTCATCTGCACACGCCAACATCCACACTTTGGATCTACCCACCACGACACCTCCTGCTTGTCCTCTCCTCAGCACCACCTCCAACTCGCTCGTGTACAGATTAAACATGAGGGGGCTCAGCGGGCACCCCTACCTTACTCCCACATTCACCCTATATTTCTCCATTCACTGTTGCTTTCGCCCATGACTCTTTATACATCCTTCTCACCCACTCCACTCCTTCCTCTTCCATACCCAATCTATTCATACATTCCACCAGTTTCCCCCTAGGAACTGAGTCATACGCAGCTTTTAAATCCACAAACACCGCATGCACTCTCCCTTTGCATTCCAGCGCTTCCTCCACCATTCTCGCCAGCGTGAAAATCTGCTCCCTCGTCCCGCTTCCCCTTCTAAACCCACCCTGGCATTCCGGCAGCAGCCCTTTTTGTTCCACTTCCCTATCCATTCTATTTTTCACCATAGTCATCATCAATTTATAACCGGCACTCATCATGGTGATCCCCCTATAGTTTTTTACGTCCGAGGCCTCTCCTCCCTTGTGCACCGGAACCACGAACCCATACACCACTTCTCTGGCTCTTCCTCCTCTCCACTCCACACCTTGTTAATACTCTGCCGCACCTTCTCCCTTCCTTCCTCCGGTAGCTTTTTGAAAGCGTCTGCCTTCAGCCCATCTTCCCCCGCTGCCTTTTCTAGTTTTAACTGTGCCAGGGCCACCTCCACCTCTTTCCATGAAAACACTTCCCGTCGTACCACCTGTCTCGCACTCTAACTGCCCAGCTCCACCTCAGACCACGCCATCTGTTTACAACTCCTCTCCCACTCTGCTAGCTCTATGTTCACTTTGCCCTGATTCGCCCTTCCCTTTAAGATCTCCCACATACGTTTCTTCACCACACACTCCCTCAACCTCTTTTCCACTTTCTGCAACTCCTATATTTTTCCCCTCGCACGTACTCTCGAACTCCCTTTTCGCCTGATTAACGCTTTCGACTGCACATTCCGTACTTCCAATTCGCCATTTCCCTCCGCCACCTCGTCTTCTTTATCTTACACTCCTCGTCGAACCAACATTCCCTCTGGCGTCCACTCATCTTCCTCACCACCAACGCAGCCGCCATCACTCTCTCCAAATGGAACATCGACTGCACCTCCTCCCACTTCACGCCCATTAGGTTTTTCTCATACACCGCAATTTCTACTTTGCTCCATCCAAACCCTTGCTGCCCCTTTTTCTCCTCCCTCTTCAAACCTTTTGTTCTTCTCAAGACCACCTCCACCGGCACATGGTCCGACCCCCCCCCCCACATTTTCCACCATGAAGCACTCTTAACTCCTCCCTTCCGATACCTTTGACCACCACATAGTCCAAAACCGAACCTCCTCCGTGTCCACAGAACGTCTTCTTCCCAGTCCCCTTCGTAGCAGCCATTCAGTACATCCCACCCCGACTTTCTCACCCATTGGATCCATCCTCTACCCCCCTGGTTGGTCACTTTATCCTGCGATCGTCTCTCTCCATTCTCCGTCCTCTCCGATTCCTCCTTCCAGCTCCCCTACCCTCACATTCCAGTCACCCCCGACGATCCATCATCTGCCTCCGTCTCAAGCCCATCCAGTATCTCCTTTAGTTCTAAACGGTTTTTGTTACAGTACACGGCCCCTACCCACACCGACCTTCTATTCATTTCCACCTTCCCTATTACCAATCCCGTCGCTTCCCTCGAAAACTCTCTGATCCATTGTCCCACTGACTTCCTCACTCCTAACAAGATTCCTCCTTTGGCTCTCCCCATCCTCGCTTCTTTCGTTGCAACTTGCATTACCTAGTCCCACCATGTCGGCATGCAGATTTCTACCTGCCTCCACTCCTCTTCTGTCATCCACGTCTCCAATAGCCCCACTATGTCTTTTGAAATGAACCACTTCTCCTGTTCCTTTTCCCACACTCCCCCAAGCACTTTTTTCCTTAGACCCGCAACGTTCCAAAAACCTACCCTGCACTTACTCCACTCATACTCCCGCTTCGTCGACCTCTCCCCCTTCATTCTTTTTTGACAAGCAGTCCCCCTGCCAGACCAGACGTCCGCAATCTTCAGTTTTCGATATCCCACCCTAGCTTCTAATCCTTTTTGGCTCTTTCTCTAATTTTCCTTTGTACGTCCCTCTCCTCTACGTTTAGATCGTCATCAATGTATATGTTCATGCCCTTTAGTTTATATTTTGATCGCATTATGCCCATTTTATCGTCCCAGTTGGTTAATTCTATCAGGACTCAGTCACCTCTTTTCCCTAGCTCTACTACCTTGCGTATTGGCACTGAGATACTCAGCTTCTCCAGCATTGTAGCTACCCCTCCTCCTATACCCGACACCACCACGTTATTTATCCTCTCCATCCTCTGCCTGGCTTCCTCCCTCTTCTCGATTGTATCGACCTTTTTTTCAAGCACCCGGACCTACTCCGGTGCCGTTCTCTCCCCTTGCTCGTCGCTTTTTCCCCTAGTTTTACCAGCTTGTCTAGTTAAGACGTGAACTACTTTAAGTATCTAGGTACACGAATAAGCATACTCAACCTCACTAATGTGAATCAGTACTCTTGGTGATGGAGAAACTGCCGTTTAGGGGTGCGTGTACGTTATTTATAGAGGGCAAACAGGCCCCCTACTCTTAGAATCCGCTGAAGAGGTGCACGCAGCCCTCTACTGAGCGTGGAGCAGGAGTAAGCGGCATGTTCACCGAAGCGGTAACATACTGCCTGGTTTGGACCTCTCTCCATGTATTTAGTATGTATCTAAAAGTAATGCAACCGTTAAATATATAAACCAATGTGTTTATAATATAGGGTAAACCCCAATATAGCAGTGGTGGGAATATTCCATCTAGTCCTGGGGACTTAAAACATGAAAAACTAGATATTGCACATTCTATTTTAGTTATACTTATCATTTGGTCGGCTAGCAGCTAATCTTCCTCATCAGGTTGATGGGGATCGGTTGCTATGCGACCTCCAGGTTGGTTGCCAGGAAAATGGGTGTTACGTAGTAAAAGAAATATAAGCGCGGATAGTACAATGTGGACATGTACAGAGCAATGGCAAAAATGCAAAAATAAGAGGAAGCCATTGGAAAGCAGAAGGAAGGGAAGACCAATGACAAGCTGGACTGACAATGTAATAGTTAAAAAACTATGGCTCCAAAACTGGATAGAAAAAGTACATTAAGGCTGATGGCTGAAAATAGATGCACAAATATGCAATTTTAGTTTCGATTTAGAGATCATTCAATTGTAGGAATTTGATCAAATTTTTGTGTGTGTAAAGTTAAAGTAAATTATAAAAGTTATTAGGAATTACTTTTTCAATTATTGTATTAATTTTTTTTAAAAATTAATTCATAAGTATTACAAATTAATGCATCTTCGCGATTCGAAATATCTTCGCCCACGTGCAATATTTTGAGAATCTAAAACCTAAAAAACTTTCTATTAGTATATTTTTATCTATATTTAAAAATTGAACATTGTAAGATAAAAAATAAGAATATAATTGCAATAATAAAACACCCATGTTTGCGATCACTCACGCGTAAAATTATCGAGGCCGCGAGTTGCCCTCCGTTTTCGTTGATTCCCACTACGTTTACTTACGCACCACCCCCTTTTATGCTTCGGCTCGTTCATTTGTCTTCGTGTCGCATGATTCGAATTCATAGTTGCGGCAGGCATGTTGCGGATTCCTTTTACTATTTCGATATTACTTGTGCGATTTGTTCGTATAATATACGTATAACAAACGTATAATATACGTATAACATACATATAATATACGTATAATATATATATATATATATATATATATATATATATATATATATATATATATATATATATATATACATATATATACATTACAAGTACGTACGTTCTAAGTGCTATATGCAATTAATGATAATTACTACTATTAACTACCAATACAAATAAGATCTATAACTAATTCTGATATTATCCTTCAGGATAGTTTTACAGAAACACAGTATACAAGATTTCTCATTTTTGAAGCGATTAGTACATTTATGATTGTTTTTTTTTTATCTCAAGTGCATAACTATTATTCTATCATCATCACGCTGATATCCGTAGTGCAAGGTGGGTCGTTTCGGCCCACCTGGCACGGCACTTAAACGCGCACTTGAAACTGCCCAGAGAGAAGAAATCCTGACGAAATGCCCTCGTAATTTGCCTTCCCACTCGCACCACGAACGCCTCCTGATGGTGGCCGCTTCCAGTCATGAATGGACGCGAGTAGTGCCGCGACCGCCGCCGCCAGTTCACGCGCCGCTCTTCTCGGCAACCAAAGATTTTAAAAACGTGCACGCAATCTACAGCAAAAAAAATATATATATAATGTTGTTTACTCGCAAATTTGTTTTGCAAGGTGTTTTTGCGTGAGCGGTGTGTAGTTTATAGTGTGCGTGCTCAATTAGTGCTAAACGTGAAACCAACTCAAACTGCGAAGCAGATTTAGTTCTTCAATATACTAGAGTACATATTAGATAGATCTCATTTTTTCTTGTTGCAATAATATCATTTTTTTTGTTCATTGTAACAATTCATTTGTTTTTGAATGTTTTGTTTGCTCAAACAACTATAGTTTATCAGAAATTTAAATAAAAAATCCGTGACGAATCAGTAAACTTAAATTTAAAAAATCAGAGAACAGTATTAAGGATTCTCTGATTTTTTATTTAAATTTATTCATCCAATAGCAATAGTTGCCCAGAAGTCTTACTTTGAAGACACACAGTTACAACATTGAGAAGGCACTGCAATTAAAAAAAAATTAAATCTCTCTTATCACCGAAAGTAATTGTTGATTTCAACTCTTGATCAGTAGTATATAAAAATTTTGATCAGTATTATATTTGTACAATATATAAACAAATGTTAACAATTTCCATAATCACATTCTACAGTTGATTGCCTCTGGTTTGTTTCTCAAGATCTATTATATTTGGATTATTTTCTTGATCCTAATGTATAATCTTGCTAGAGTATGACACATTCGATTTGTTTCTGTAGGTAGCAGTAAAAATCTGCGTCTCCCATTTATTGCATCCTCCGTGGTCGCGCCTCCACCCATCGGCCTTCCTAACCCAATGCTAATGCAGTGTGTTTACACCTTATGCTAATCCTAATGCCACATGCGATTGTAATCTCGCATTAAATCTGAATAAGATTAGATTGAAATTTCAAATGCACAGAACGTTTTTCAGCTGTGACTGCCCATGGAGAAATATATATATATATATATATATATATATATATATATATATATATATATATCTATATCTATACATAAATGTGTGTGACGAATTCACAAACCTATATAACGAATATCTCGCGTGCTACCAATCAATACCCTACGTGGTGCAATTGGTTAGCACGTTGGCCGCGATAGCCAGAGACGTGGGTTCGATTCCCACCGGAGGGTGAAATTTTTAGAGAATTTGCATTTATATATATATATATATATATATATATATATATATATATCCATGGGCAGTCTCAGCTGAAAAACGTTCTGTGCATTTGAAATTTCAATCTAATCTTATTCAGATTTAATGCGAGATTACAATATATAATATATATAATTATTTTTGAAGTAAAGAATTAACAAACATTTTATTTTGAGATCTACTACTTAGGGTATAAAATCACAGTGACTAATTTTGAAAATTAGATGAATCATCCGAACTAAATCAAGCGAAATAAAATTTTGAGTGTAAAGAACAATAAAATCAAGATAAAGTGATAAAGTGAAATTTAAAAAAACCATGCTAGTTTTTGTGGTATAATGTTCCATCTCCAATCACCCTTTGAGCACTCCCTGCGCAATAGCGACGCGAGGACCTCAAAAAACTGGCAGGCGCAGCACAAAAGTTGTCGCGGCGTCGTTCACGGTGGTGGAAAAACCTGCGACGCCACGCCTGATAGTCCGTTGCTGCAACGCAATGGGTCCATACGACGCTCTCGTAAATCCGCCCTCGAGGCGAAACCTCCGAAAAAATCATCCAGTTTGACATCGGGCGACAGTAATTCGGACAGCTTGGACTCGCTGCCCCCTGAAAAAACCGCTCTGCGGAAAACGTTTTCCGATGGCGCCAGGCCTGCGCAGAAAGCAAAACTCGAAAACGCACAGAAAACAAAACCGGAAATCCCACAGAAACCAAAACTGGAAACCTTTAACCGTATTAACTTTAGAAGGGGTGACACCTTGACACGTCGAGTGTCTTTAAGACGAAAACGTTTTAGTAGTGTAAGCTACCGTGTGGTTTTGGAGGAAGCGCTAGCTAGGAAGCATCATGGTTTCCCTCTTGATGACCAGAATCGTTTTAAGGACATCGATAAATTAACAAAGTGTAAAGAGGTACATCATACATATAAATCATCATTTTATTAGGCATTTAAGTTTTGTTGAGAGGTTGTAAAAGATTTTAATAGGTTACACCACCTTTGGCGCTCGGCAAAAGAGATATACATTTAAAAAATAAAATGAAAAATTAAAATAAAATGAAAAATTAAAAGTTATTGAATATATAAAATATTTTTAATTTTACACATATACTTCGTAGTTTTGTTAACAATATGAAAGAATAACGAATAAAAAAAATCAATAAATAACGGATATGTGTTGTCAAGTAGGACTTTCTTCTGAAATTTCTTGCTGATTGTGTTCAAAGTTTAGCCGTTTGTCATCGGTTCAAAAAAAAATCTTTTGTTAAGGTTGTTTTAGACAAGACAATTTCTTGACTCAAAAGTTAGTCAAGATGCGAGACAATATAAATTGTCATTTTCGCGATAAAACAAATCACAGAAAAAAGAATTGCAAATAATAAAAACACATACCTAGGATTCATCGACCTGAAAAAAGCATTCGACATGATACCAAGAAATAAATTATGGAAAATCCTGGAAGAGAGAGGTGTAGAAAGAAAGACAGTCGAATTAATACAAAACATATACAACAACAGCACCAATGCAATAATAGACAAGGGACAAACATCAAGAACATTTCAGACAACCACTGGACTAAGACAAGGAGGCGGGCTCAGTCCTACATTATTTAACTAATACATGGATGAAATAATGAAGAGCATGAAATCAGAAACCAAAAAAGCAAACATAGGGTACAAAAACATGCAAGTTGTAAAAATATCGGAAGGAGCATTCGCTGATGATGTAGTAGTGATAGCAGAAAATTAAGGTAATCTGCAGCACAACCTTAGTGTATGGAACAGACACCTAGAAAAGTATAACATGAAAATGAACTATAACAAAACAAAAGTGATGGTAATAGGTAACCGGAAAGAACAAATAAATATAAAGATAGAACAACACACAATAGAAGAAGTAGAAGAATTCAAAAACCCGGGAGTAGCACTGAGAGAAGACGGAAAAATGGAAGGCGAACTTAGTAACAGAATAAACAACACAGCTAAAACATACCACGCATTGAGCAATATACTGATTAACAAGAAAGAGATCAGCAGAAGGACAAAAATAAATATATATAAAAGCATATATAGACGTGAACTGACATATGGAAGCGAGACGTGGAAGCTAACGAAGAGGGACAAAAGTAGAATACAGGCAATGGAAATGAAATATCTCAGAGGAGTAAAACAAGTTACGAGAAGAGATAGAATAAGAAATGAGGACATCAGAGAAGAACTGGGAATTGAAGCTGTAGATAAGTATATAGAAAAGAAACAACTAAACTGGTGGGGTCATTTAATTAGGATGGACAAAAAGAATCAAACAAAACAGGTATGGGAAGCAAGAACTGAAAATAAAAGAAGAAGAGGTAGACCAAGAAAAGAGTGGGACAACATAATAGAGGACATAATAATCAAGAAAGGAAAAACAGTCAAGCAAGCAAGAGAACTGGCGAAGAACAGAAAGGAGTGGAAAGAATTTACAAATGTATAAACAACATTAATTGTAAACTATAATGATAATGTAATAGCCTACACCGAAAATTAAAAGGCAATTGATAATATATATATATATATATATATATATATATATATATATATATATATATATATACACCGAAAATATATATATATATATATATTATCAATTGCCTTTTACTTTTCGGTGTAGGCTATTACATTATCATTATAGTTTACAATTAATGTTGTTTATACATTTGTAAATTCTTTCCACTCCTTTCTGTTCATCGCCAGTTCTCTTGCTTGCTTGACTGTTTTTCCTTTCTTGATTATTATGTCCTCTATTATGTTGTCCCACTCTTTCCTTGGTCTACCTCTTTTATTTTCAGTTCTTGCTTCCCATACCTGTTTTGTTTGATTCTTTTTGTCCATCCTAATTAAATGACCCCACCAGTTTAGTTGTTTCTTTTCTATATACTTATCTACAGCTTCACTTCCCAGTTCTTCTCTGATGTCCTCATTTCTTATTCTGTCTCTTCTCGTAACTTGTTTTACTCCTCTGAGATATTTCATTTCCATTGCCTGTATTCTACTTTTGTCCCTCTTCGTTAGCTTCCACGTCTCGCTTCCATATGTCAGTTCACGTCTATATATGCTTTTATATATATTTATTTTTGTCCTTCTGCTGATCTCTTTCTTGTTAATCAGTATATTGCTCAATGCGTGGTATGTTTTAGCTGTGTTGTTTATTCTGTCACTAAGTTCGCCTTCCATTTTTCCGTCTTCTGTCAGTGCTACTCCCAGGTATTTGAATTCTTCTACTTGTTCTATTGTGTGTTGTTCTATCTTTATATTTATTTGTTCTTTCCGGTTACCTATTACCATCACTTTTGTTTTGTTATAGTTCATTTTCATGTTATACTTTTCTAGGTGTCTGTTCCATACACTAAGGTTGTGCTGCAGATTACCTTCATTTTCTGCTATCACTACTACATCATCAGCGAATGCTCCTTCCGATATTTTTACAACTTGCATGTTTTTTGTACCCTATGTTTGCTTTTTTGGTTTCTGGTTTCATGCTCTTCATTATTTCATCCATGTATATGTTAAATAATGTAGGACTGAGCCCACCTCCTTGTCTTAGTCCAGTGGTTGTCTGAAATGTTCTTGATGTTTGTCCTTTGTGTATTATTGCATTGGTGTTGTTGTTGTAAATGTTTTGTATTAATTCGACTGTCTTTCTTTCTACACCTCTCTCTTCCAGGATTTTCCATAATTTATTTCTTGGTATCATGTCGAATGCTTTTTCCAGGTCGATGAATCCTAGGTATGTGTTTTTATTATTTGCAATTCTTTTTTCTGTGATTTGTTTTATCGTGAAAATGTTGTCCTGTGTGGATCTTCCTTTCCTAAATCCACATTGCGATTCTTCTAGCGTCTGCTCTATTTTTGCTAGTATTCTTTTGTTAATTGTTTTTTCTAAGATCTTCATACCTATGCTTATGAGTGTTATACCCCTATAGTTTGAACATTTTGTCTTATCGCCTTTCTTGTGTATCGGTACGATTAACGATACTTGCCAATCTCTGGGTATTTTATTCGTCCTCCATATTTCGTTTATTAATTTTAGTAGTATTTCATTACCTGCAGGTCCCATATGTTTAATCATTTCCATTGTGATCTGGTCTTGTCCTGGTGATTTCCCTGTTTTCATTTCCCTGATTATCTCTAGTATTTCTTGTCCATTGATCATCTCTATATCTTCTTCCGAGTAGTTCTGGTCTTTTGTCTTCTGTTCGTTTCCACCATTTTGTGATAGTAAGTCTTCAAAATATTCTTTCCATCTTTCCAGTATTTTTTCGTTGTCCTTCAGCAATATTCCTTGATTGTCTTGTATATAATTTACTTCTGGTCCTTTTTCTTTTCTGTTTAGTTTTAGTGTTTTATAGAATAATTTTTGGTTTTCATTTGCATTTTTCTCCATTGTCTCTCCGAACTTTTCCCATTCCCTGCTCTTTGCTATTCTGACCTTATCTTTTACTATTTTCCTCTTTAAACTGTATTCTTCGTAGTTTTTACTATTTTTGTCATTTAGGTATCTTTGCCATGCTTTTTTCTTTTCCTTTATTTTCTCTCTTATGTCCTGCGACCACCATGCTGTCTGCTGCTTCTTGTTTGTGTTTTGCTTTGTCCCACATGTCTCTTGTGCTGTCTCCAGTATATTTTTCTTTAATTTATTCCACATTTCCTCTACTTCTTGTCTATAGTTGCCCTTTACTAATTTCTCCTTTATTTTCTCTTTATAGATTTTTGCTAGTTCTTTTTCCCTTAGTTTGTATGTTCTTATCTTGTTGTAGTTTATTGCTATATTTGGTCTCTGCTTTTTTTTATCGCTATCTTGGTAGTCTTCCTTTATTTTCGTCTCTACTAGATAGTGATCACTTCCAATTTCGTAACTTCTCTTTACTCTTGTGTCTATTATTTTGCTCCTTTTCCCTTGTTCTGCTAGTACATAGTCTATTATAGATTTTGCGTTCCTGCTTATCACTTCCCTGGTGTATTTGTGTATGTCCTTGTGTTTGAATAGTGTATTCGTTATTACTAGATTATTCATTCTACAATAATCTAGCATTTTCTTACCATTTTCGTTCAGTACGCCTTCTCCATATCTTCCTCTCATCGCGTCATTATCTTTTACTTCATTGCCAATTCTGCTGTTGAAGTCTCCCGCCACGTACGCTTCTCCTTTGGCTTTTTCTGTTGTTTCGTTGAGTTGCTCCCAGAATGTTTCTTTGTTGCACGCAGTATCATCTTCGTTTGGTCCATACACTGCTATGATAGTTTTATGGTAGCCGCTTCTTTGATCTCTAACTTCGATAGACAAAATCCTCTCCGTAATTGCATCCCATTTATATATATTCGATTTCAGTTTTTTGTGCACTATACATCCTACCCCTGCTGCGGCTCTCCGATTGTTATCTACACCGCTATATATGAATATATGTTCCTTGTCCATTTTGTACTCTCCCTTCCCCTTCTTTTTTGTTTCTGTTACCACTAAGAAGTCTAGTTCAGCTTTCTCAAATTCTTCTTCCAGCTCTTTTTCCTTTCCATTTATACTCCTGATATTCCAAGTCCCAATTTTCCATATTTTTCTTTTTTTTTACTGTACTCTTTTGTTTGTTTCCATTTATTATGTGTTTGTTCTTCTTTCCTTTGTTCGTTGTCCCATTCCTCGCTGTATTCTTTGTATTTTTGCTTCCGTCCGTTTTCTCTTTTGCTAGTAGTTTTTTGGTTTGGTTACTTTCACTCCATTATCTTTGGCTACGACTCCTTTCTCCTTTTTATCCCATATATATATTTCATTGTCTACTATTATCTTTCTATATCCTATTTTTACGTGTTTTCCTTTTTCTTTTTCCAATTTTGCTATGTTTCTTATCTCTCTTTGTATTTTTCTCTCCTCTTCCGTTAGATCATCGTCTATATATATATCGTTGTATTTCTCAGTTTATATTTTGCTTTCATTATTTTTTGTTTTTCTTCCCAGCTGGTGATTTCCACTATTATTATATTTCGTCCTGGGCCTGTGATTATTTTTTGTATTTTGTTAACCCCTGTCTCCACTTCCAGTTTCTCTTTGATGAGTGATCTTACCTCTTCTATGTTATCTGTCTTGTCTAGACCTCTTATTGTTATGTTATTTTTTCTTCTTCTCTTCTCTTCAATTTCTGCTTTATTTTCTAGTTTTTCTATTCTGACTTCCAATGTTCTCTTTTCTTCTTTCCATGTTTCTTCCTTATTGTTCATTTCGGTCTTCATCTCTTTTATTTCCTGTTTTATTTGTGACATGTTTTCTTCCATCTTCCTCATTAGTTCTATAATCATTTGTTTTGGTTCTTCCATTTTATCTTTGTCAATGTTCGTTTCACCGTTTTTTTCTGTTTCTTCTAATCTTCTTTGAGATGCTGGTGATCTCAGTATTTTTTTGTTTTTTCTAACGGTTTCTTTCTGATTTTGTATGTCTTTGTCCTCGCTATCCGTTTCTCTACCTCTTTTATTTTTATTCATTGGCCCTGGCGCTATTTTTATTTGCTATTCTTGCCTTTGTTGTCGTCGCTATATGCCGCCCAATATACTCCTCACCTTTATCGGCGCCAGAGGTTATTTACGGGTCGACCCCTCGTGCAAATAACCTCTACCCTCTATTTTGTTTACTTTCACTTACCGTTCTTTCTCTCGACTTTTTAACTTTCCTTGTGTATCACTGTTTCTTGTCGCTGTTTTCACCTGTCGTGTATATTTCAACTCGATACGCCGCTATATTTCGGTAAAATATCGGAGCTGTCTATACACCTGTCAACTCACAAAAATATAACGCTTTATATTTGTCAAGGACAAATTGTATGGGAGGAGGATATATAAATTCATTTCTTGAACAACTTTTGAGCTAAGAAATTGCCTTGTGTTAAACGACCTTTAGTTAGAAAGGTTGTAGCTACGAAGTAGCATAGGATAATTTAAAAATATTTTTGTGTGTGAAATGACTGCTGTTTCGAAAAAATAAAATCTGATTTTTAACGAAATTTTAACTATACTATAAAAAAATTATAACTCATGAACAAGGTACCCATTTCAAAAAATCGAACGCTACTTCGTAGATAATGTTATAATATTTGTTGCAAATTAAAAAAAAATCGGTTAAGTAGATCTTAAGATATCGTGTATACCAGTATAGGTAGTTTTTCGAGATAAACGCAAAGGAAGCGCTCACTTCTAATTGTTATAACTTTGGAAATACTTTGAATTTTGAAATGATTAAACGTTTAAAATATTCTTAAAAGTATAAAGTATTTCTTTAGCCAAGAAATAAATCGATTTTCTGCAAATCTCAAGATGGTGCAAGGGACGTGTTAAAATTGTGCGCATCGGGAGCGATAAATAGAACAATACGCCCGGAGCAGTAAACATTGATACACGAAAACAGCTTGCACCAGGGTGTTTCCTAAATATTTAAAGATTTTAAGGTTTTTTAAGGGGTTTAAGAAGTTTTTTTGGCGATATACAGGTACAGGTGAAATAAAAATAATTATCGCTTAGAAACATTTGCATTTGTGTTTCTTATAGTTCCATCACTAGTTATATAGTAGTTATAGTAGTATAGTATATAGTATACTAGTGATGGGAGGATTTCGAGATCCTACAACAGCTCGATTTTTATCAAGAGTCGGTCTTCTCGATTCTTAAAAGTTTTTGAGAACCGACAACAGAAAACCGTCTTCACACCGGTTTTCTGTTGCCTCTAAGATCCCAGCCTCTATACCGCGCGCACGGCGTATTGTTTGTGATTGGGGTGACCAATAAAATCCAGATTTTGAGGAATTTGTTGTATATATATATATATATATATATATATATATATATATATATATATATATATATATATTAATAATTTGTATAGGCGTTTTTGTATAATATGTTGCAACGTAAATTATTTTTTGACCAAGCCGCGTGATCGATATGGATTTGAAAAAAAATACTTAATGTTTATAACAATATGATAAAGTAAAATAGGAAGTCTCTATCCCAACGTATTTGTTTTTCTATTTTTATTTTTAACTTTTACGCTCATATCTCTATAATCCGATTAGGCGATAAAAAAATAATGCAACATATTTTGTTTAATTTTTTTACTGATCTAACTAAGCACAAAACATATCAGTATACCAGATGGCCGAAGGAAAATGGAAAATTTTGATTCTAAGTATTATTTTTTTTTTGCGGCGACTAACTTGTATATCATTATTATTATTTTTGACCAAGACGCGCAATCGATGTGGATTTGAAAAAAATTGCTTAATGTTTATAACAATATGACAATATAAAATAGAAAGTCTGTATCCCAACGCATTTGTTTTTCTATTCATTTTTATTTTTAAATTTTACACTCATATCTTGACAATCCGTTTTTAGTCAAAAATAATAAGAATGAAATATGTTCGACTTAGCCGCCGAAAAAAAAAGTTAAAAATCAAAATTTTTCAATTTTCTTCTTCCATCTGATACATTGATTTGTTTTGTGCTAAGATCAGTAAAAAAATTAAACATATATTAATATATATATATATATATATATATATATATATATATATATATCTATATATATATATATATATATATATATATATATCTATATATATATATATATATATATATATATATATATATATATATATATATATATTTAAACAAAAAAATTACGTGAAACTTTAGTACATAATAAAAGCTATTTTTCGACATAGTCGCCTCTCTATGCAGGTGGTGTAGCGAGGTATCAATTTTTTGATGCCTTCCTCGAAGTAGTTTCCCGCCAACTCCTTCGTCCACTTCTCCAACTCCTCCTTTATCTCCTCGTCGGTTAAAAACCTTTTTCCACCCATGTGCAGCTTCAGGGAGGTGAAGAGATAGTAATCTGAAGGTGCTGGATCAGGGGAATGCGCGGGATGGTTCAGGACATCCCATTTAAACGAGGCGAGCAGTTCCTTCGTGGCGTTGGCCGTGTGTGGTCTGGCATTGTCGTGCAGCAAGGAGACTCCTTTTGTCAGCATGCCTCTCCTCTTGTTCTGAATCGCCCTCCGCAATTTTTTTAAGGTCTCACAGTATCTTGCAGAGTTGATGGTCTCCCCTTGAGGCAGATATTCGATTAAAATTATGCCTTGACAGTCCCAAAACACGGATGCCATGACTTTCTTGGCTGAAATTGTGATTTTGAACTTTTTGGCGGAGGGTGAAGAGGTGTGACGCCACTGTTGAGACTGTCTTTTGGTTTCGGGCGTGTGGTGTGCTACCCAAGTTTCATCTCCAATTACGATGGAGCGGAGAAATTCATCTCCATGGAGTTTCCAGCGCCTCAAAAACTCTTGCCCGGCCTCCACTCGATTCAACTTGTGCTGGTCTGTCAGTT
Organism: Lordithon lunulatus; assembly: GCA_963942505.1. Taxonomy (NCBI): domain Eukaryota; kingdom Metazoa; phylum Arthropoda; class Insecta; order Coleoptera; family Staphylinidae; genus Lordithon; species Lordithon lunulatus. The sequence continues at coordinate 11,852,138 of OZ012675.1, forward strand.
GTTTTGGGACCCACCTCGCGGACAGTTTCCGATATCTGAGGGTTTCTGTGATTGTTTTGTGTAGTAGAGATCTGGAGATTTGCGGAAACATCGCAGAATGTTCATCCACAGTCAATCTGCGATCGTCACGGAGCGCATTTTCAATTTTTTCCACAATTTCGTCAGTCACAATTGAAGGTCTTCCGCTCCTCTGGTCATCATGCACAGACGTACGACCGTTTTTAAACTCGCGACACCACTTGTACACATTCGTACGATTCATAGCTTTATCACCGTATCCAGTTTTCATCTCATTATAAATCTCAAATGGAGGTTTTCCCTTCCAAACGAGATAACAGATGACGCCGCGTATTTCGCACTTGGCGGGAGATTGGATTGACATTATTCACGAAACTTGTTGTCGTGTCAACAGTTCTCAACGAACTGACCTCGAACCGGTCTCGGTGCAAAGGGGAGGATTCAGGCTCCATTGCCGTGTGGCCAACATGATGAAAATAAAATCCCTCCGACCGTGAGAGCCTCAGTACTCTTACTTTCTGGATATGCCTCTTACATTTTATTACTTTTATTTTATTTACATGGCTTAATTCTGTCTTACTTCCCTCTTTCCTTTGTTTTTTGTACTCGGTACAAATTTTTCTTGTTCTTCGTTCCAATTGTACCATTTTTCATTTATGCACATCTTTTTGTATCCTATTTTCACTCTTTCTCCGTCCTGTCTTTCCTTCCTTGCTATCTTCCTTATCTCGTATTGTATTTCTCTCTCTTTGTGGGTCAGATTATCTTCTATGTATATTTGGTGTCCTCCCAGCTTGTATTTGGTTGTCATTATTTTCATTTTATCTTCGAAGGATTCCAGTTCCACTATGTTTATACTATTTCCATCATTTTGTTTTATCGTTCTTACCATTTTTACTTTCGTATCTACTCCCAGCTTTTGCTGTATGAATTTTCTAGCTTCTAGTTTCCATTGTTATCCCGAGTAGTTTAATTGTGATGTTATTCGTTTTCTCCCTTTTCTCTAGCTGTTCTATATTTATTTCCAGCCTTTTCATCATCTCATTCATACTCCTTCTTTCTTCTTCCCATTTTTCTGTTTGATTCTTCATTTCCTCTTTTAATAGTTTGTTTTAATTTGTGCTTATTTCTACTTTTTCTATTAGTATTGCTATATATTAAACAAAATATGTTGCATTATTTTTTTATCGACTCAGCATCTAAAATCGGATTATCCTGATATGAGCGTAAAAACTTAAAATTAAAAAAAATAGAAAAACAAATACGCTGGGATAGAAAGTTTCCATTTTACTTTATCATATTGTTATAAACATTAAGCAATTTTTTTCAAATCCATATCGATTGCGCGTCTTGGTCAAAAATAATAATAATTATATACAAGTTAGTCGCTGAAAAAAAAAATAGAATAGAATCAAAATTTTCCATTTGCCTTCGGCCAGCTCGTATACTGATATGTGTTGTGCTAGGATCAGTAAAAAAATTAAACAAAATATGTTGCATTATATCGACTAATCGGATTATCGAGATATGAACGCAAAAGTTAAAAATTAAAACAAAATAGAAAAATGAATACGTTGGGATCGAGACTTTCCATTTTACTTTATCATATTGTTATAAACATTAAGCAATTTTTTATCAAATCCATATCGATTACGCGTCTCGGTCAAAAATAATAATAATTATATACAAGTTAGTCGCCGAAAAAAAAAAACTTAGAATCAAAATTTTTGATTTGCCTTTGGCCATCTCGTATACTGGTATGTTTTGTGCTAGGATCAGTAAAAAAATTAAACAAAATTGCATTATTTTTTATATCGACTAATCGGATTATCGAGATATGAACGTAAAAGTTAAAAATTAAAACAAAATATATATATATATATATATATATATATATATATATATATATATATATATATATATATATATATATATATAATGGTAGGTAGGACATAAACAAAGGATTCCTCATATTTTGGAACTTATTGGTCACCCCAATTGGTCAGTATAGACTCGCAAACAATCCGCCGTACGCGCGGTATAGAGGCTGGGATCTTAGAGGCTATCTTCGCACCATTCACCGGTGTGAAGATAGCCTCTAAGAAAATCAAGATTAATTATCCGAGAACCGAGATCCGACTTCTAAGAACCGCTTTAGACATTTGGAAATAGATTTGGGCATAGAATTATGAGAACCGAGAATTTATCAAAATTAAATGATGTTTATTACAACTACCTTACCATATGGATTGCTAAAAGTACATGGGTTATAAATACATACTCATATTGTTCTCGGTGTGCGGTTCTCAATACTCGATACCTTAGAAAACTGTTCTCAGTACTGGATTCCTAAATTTTCTCAAGAACTACAATAAACTTTAAAGATTTTGTTGCTAATTGCGCCCTGAAACAGTGATATGGTCCAGAAAAGCGCTCGATTAATCTGCGAATAGCGGTATAAATCTCTTTTGCATTCACTTTCACGTTTTATGCCTAGCCGCGATTAAATTCCAGAAAACCCGTGGGCGTCCCGGGCAAAGCGCGCATAACTGAGTCGCGCTCGCGTGATATATGCGCCATTATGACACCGAGCGCATAGCAAAAATCACCTGCAGGTATGCTAAACACGAGCGCACACTTTTTTTTTCTGAAATAGTCCAATGCTAAAGCTACGGAATTTCTCACTCATATGCAAGGTTTTAAACATTTAAAGATCAAAGGGTGAAGATTTATTTAGGAAATAGTAGTACTTCAACTAGGGTTGCCACCTCAGAATTAAGTCTCGCCCGGAGACGATGAATAATTATTTTTTTCATTTATGCATATCTTTTTGTATCGTATTTTCACTCTTTTTCCGTCCTGTCTTTCCTTCCTTGCTATCTTCCTTATCTCGTATTGTATTTGTCTCTCTTTGTGGGTCAGATCGTCTTCTATGTATATTTGTTGTCCTCTCAGCTTGTATTTGGTAGTCATTATTTTCATTTTATCTTAAAAAGTTTCCAGTATATATATATATATATATATATATATATATATATATATATAAATATATATATATATATATATAAATATATATATATATATATATATATATATATATATATATATATATATATATAAATATATATAAATTAACAAATTTAAAACTCACAATCACAGAGTAGTTACTATGTATATAACTACTAAAAAGCAAACTTAACAATTTACGTATAAAATAAAAACAGGTAAATAAGAAGAGAAATATGCAAGTTGCAAAATATATTTATTATAATAAATAATTTATTTATATATTGCATTGTTAAGGCGTCTACTTTGTGATAATTCATTTTAAAATGATTTTTTACTTTGTTTTTTATCAAATAAAAAATCAAAGTTAAAAATTGTATTATTTATCCTTTAATTTATTTATGTAGATTCCGCATATAATTTTGTACAAATAAAATTTTACTTACACAACCCGAATAAATAAAAATTAAATTCACTCAAATCCGGAGAGGTGGCAAGCCTAATTTCAACCATTCAATAAGGAGATATATTAAGCCCGTATGACATTATCTAGTTTCCTATATCGTTTTATATATAAGAATTGATATATTAAATTGTATAACTATTTCTAAATGGAAAATTAACATTGTGTATTACGGTGTTGTTATTGTCAAGTGAATTTATAATTATTTCGCCGTTATATAATTTTCTACATGTGTGTATGACACTATGTAGTTTGTATCTGCATCGAAAACGATATAAGAAACTAGATAATGTCATACGGGCTTTATACTAAAACATTATTATAGCTCTAAAGTAAAACTACATGGATGATGATGATGATTTGAAATAACAAAAAAAACTTGCTGGATGCTCATCAGCAGACTGCACGTAGTTTACTTGTGTAGTCCCTGTATGCATCCCCTAGTAAACCAAAAGGATAACGATGCGGTAATTTGTTTGTCAAAACTAATTAGACAACAACAGACCTGACGTTAAACTTAAGCGCCCATACATATTGTTCTTTTTCCTCCTACAAATTCAACTTGAATTCATGCCAAAACTAATTAGTATTCTCTATTATTTTCAGGCGAAAACCGAGGAGCAGGTTGCCAAAGAAAAGCTCTGGCTGGACGCGGAAAAAGTATGGCTGATGCACAGGGCTGGCTTCGCGGTGGCGCGGAGACAGTCCGGCATGGACGTCGAGCCGGGAAAATGGAAAATCCTAATCGAACAAACCGGAGACATTGTCATCGTCGACGAAGATGATGTTGAAAAGGTAAGAAACCATTTACACACTTATTATATACATTACATAATATATTACTGCAATATACGTATTATTTACGTATAATTTACAAGTAATATACATATAATATGCATATAATGTACGTATAATGTACGTATAATATACGTATAATACACGTATAATATACGTATAATATATGTATAATATACGTATAATATACGTATAATATACGTATAATATACGTATAATATACGTATAATATACATATAATATACGTATAATATACGTATAATATACGTATAATATACGTACAATATACGTATAATATACGTATAATATATGTATAATATACGTATAATATACATATAATATACGTACGAATTTACATATAAAAAACAACATTTATTAAGCATAAACATTACAAATAAATAAACTCAACTTAATATCAAATGCAACCTTAAAGTATCCCTTCTCGCTTAAGCCTTGGTTTCCTAGGGTTGCTTAAAAGCGGCCGCTTTTGACGTCATTTGCACATCACAAAAATTGTTTTTAGTATATGTAACTGAACAACTCGCAATTTTTCATCGTAATTTATTGCGTTTCTGCAGTCCGTTGAGGTATTACTCTTGATGGGAAACCAAAAAAAAAGACCTTTACTGGCATTTCCCTCACTGCAAAAATTGAAATTGAAATAGAAATAATAAAAATAAAAATAAAAATAAAAATAAAAATAAAAATAAAAATAAAAATAAAAATAAAAATAAAAATAAAAATAAAAATAAAAATAAAAATAAAAATAAAAATAAAAATAAAAATAAAAATAAAAATAAAAATAAAAATAAAAATAAAAATAAAAATAAAAATAAAAATAAAAATAAAAATAAAACTCCGCAAAACATTACAAATTCCCTCATCTATCATCGCTCCCTCACTGCCCTTCCACATCACAAACCACAACAAAAATTAAAATTAAAATTAAAATTAAAATTAAAATTAAAATTAAAATTAAAATTAAAATTAAAATTAAAATTAAAATTAAAATTAAAATTAAAATTAAAATTAAAATTAAAATTAAAATTAAAATTAAAATTAAAATTAAAATTAAAATTAAAATTAAAATTAAAATTAAAATTAAAATTAAAATTAAAATTAAATTGAAATAAAAATAAATGTAATACTCCGCAAAACATTACAAATTCCCTCATCTATCACCGCTCCCTCTGCCCTCGCCACTTTCCTCTCCCACGTCAGTCTCCTGTAGATTTTGACGCCTTCCCCATCCTCGCTTAACCATTCGTTCAACTTTCTGCAGTTTCCCACCCACTCTGCTTTCACACCTTCACATTCTTCGCTAAGGTGCCACCACGTGTCACTTCCCTTACTAGACAGCGCACACGCGGTGTACCCCAGACCCATCCACACTTTCCTCTCTCTCTCGTCTGACCCACACCTCGCTCTTGCTATGTATACCTTGTCCTCCCTACTCCACTCACCTCTGGCTAAGTAACTCGGGAGTTTCCCAACACACTTGCCACTCTACGTAGCCAGGGTTGTAAGAGCTCTCATTCATTCTAGTCTGCCGTTTTTGCCACTCAATATCTCTAAATCTCTCTCTTACCTCAGTTCCTAGGCTTCCCATTTCTCTCAGCTTCTCCTCTACCCACACCTAAGACATACCCACTCTTTCATACATCCTTCGTCTAACCTTTCTCCAAGCACTTTCCGTCCTACTCTGACACCTCATCCATACCTCCCGGACAAGTCTTTCCTCGCCCAATTCCTGCAATCTTTCTTCGAACTTCACAACCCTTTCACACGACTCCCACCACATACTCATCGATTCGTCTCCTGCAACAGCACTGCTCTCGGTGTCGACCTTTCGAGATCTAGCAGACTCTTCAGGAGCAAACCTTGCTCTCTCTCTGTCACATCCCACTCACGCAATCCCCACACTTCCACTCCATAAAACATAATAGGTTTTACACACGCATCCCAGATCTTGCACGCCATTACGAGGTTACCGCCCCACAACCTCTCCCATTTCCTTCTCGCCATCCCACAAGCCATTCTCGCTTTTGCTTGCATACATTCCACATGCACCCTAAATCCTCCTCCACTGTCAAACCAAAAGCCCAAATATTTAAAAACATTCACTCTCTTAATCATCCTTCCCTTCCATTTCAGCTCTTCCACTCTACCCCTTCTACCCCTATTCCTAAACATCATCCATTTAGTCTTCTTCACATTCACCACTAGCCCTCTCCTATCCAGGTACCTTCCCATTCTTTACAACATCTTTTGCATCTCTTCCACTCTCTTGGCTACTATTACTATGTCATCCCATATGCCAACATCCACACCTTGGTTCTCCCCACCACGACTCCTCCAGCCTGTCCTCTCCTCAGCACCGCCTGCAACTCGCTTGTATATAGATTGAACAGGAGGGGGCTTAGCGGGCACCCTTGCCTTACACCCACATTCAACCTAAACTTCTCAGACACTTCTCCATTCACTCTCACTTTTGCCCACGCCTCTATATATATATACTTCTCACCCACTCCACACTTTCATCTTCCATGCCCAATCTATCCATACACTCCACGAGCTTTCCTCTAGGAACTGAATCATACGCCGCTTTCAAATCCACAAATACTGCATACACTCTCCCTTTGCACTCCAATGCTTCCTCCACCATTCTCAGAAGCGTGAAAATCTGCTCCCTCGTCCCTCTTCCCTTTCTGAAACCCCCCTGGCATTCCGGCAGCAGCCCTTATCTATCCACTTCTCTCTCTAGTCTATTTTTCACAATTGTCGTCATAGCTTTGTACCCCGCACTAATAACGGTTATACCTCTATAATTGTTTACGACCGATGCCGCTCCCCCTTTATGTACCGGGACCACCACCCCCACACGCTACTCTTCCGGCAGTTCCTCCTTACCGTTCCAGACCCTATTCAAAACCTGCAGCAACTTATCTCTTCCTTCCTCTGGTAATCTTTTGAAAGCCTCTGCCTTCAGCTCATTTTCCCCCGCCGCCTTTCCCAGTTTCAGCTGCCTTATGGCCACGTCGACCTCTTCCCACGAAAACGCCTCCGTTCCTACCACCGGTCTCGGACTCCCTAAATCCACCTCTGCCCCCGCCATGTCTCTACAGCTCTTCTCCCACTCTGCCAGCTCTATGTTAACTTTGCCCTTTTTTACACTTCCCTTTTGAATTTCCCACAACTCTTTCTCTGTCACACACTCCCTCAACCTCGTTTCTACCTTCTGCAACTCATCTATCTTCTTCCTCTCGCAGGTTCTCTCGAACTCCCTCTTCGCCTATTTGGCCCTTTCCACTTCACCTCTCTCATTTCTCCACTTCGCCATTGCTTTTCGCCAGCTCGACTTCTTCACTACATTCCTCGTCAAACCAACTCTCCCTCTGCCCCCCCACTCTTCTTCTTCTCCAATGCAGCCACCATCACTCTCTCCAACTGGAGGATCGAATGCACATCCTCCCACTTGACGCGTTTTAGCTTTTTCTCATATGCATCCAAATCTGGCTCGCTCTATCCAAACCTCTGCTGCCCCTTCCTCTGTTCTCCCTTCACAACGTTCCTCGCCCTCACGACCACCTATACCGGTACATGATCCGACCCCCCTACGTTTTCCACCTTGAGCGCTCCAACTCTTCCCTTTCGATCCCTTTGACCACCACGTAGTCCAAAACCGATTCTCCTCCTTGTCCGCAGAACGTTTTTTTTCCCTTTCTAGTCCCCTTCACAGCAACCGTTGAGCACATCCCAGCCTGACTTTCTCACCCATTGCATCCATTCTCTACCCTCCTGGTTGGTCACTTTATCCTGGGAGCACCTTTCTTTCCAGTCACCGTCTTCTCCGATCCCTCCTTCCAGCTCTCCCACCCTCACATTCCAGTCGCCCCCGATGATCCATATATCTGCTGTCGTATCCAGTTCGTCTAGTACCTCCGTTAACTCCACCTGGTTTTTGTTACAGTACACTGCTACCACCCACACCGCCCTTTTATGCATTTCCACCTTCCCTATTACGAGTCCTGTAGCTTCTCTTAGCGTTTCTCTGTTCCATTTTCCCAATATTTTCCTCACTCCCAATAGAATTCCTCCTTTGGCTCTACCCATCTTAGCTTCCATCTTCGCTCCCTGAGTCCCAGTCATGGAAAACCATATTCGCTTATATACACGTAAAATTATGTTTGTGAGGTGAAAATGACATCAAAAGCGACCGCTCTTCTAAGAAACCAGGGTTTTACACAATTGCCCTCACCAACTTCCCTTCCCACGCCAGCCTCTTGCAGATATCGACGCCTCTTCTATCCTCTCTTAACCATTCATGCACTTTTCTGCCATCCGCTATCCAGTCTCCTTTCACTCCCTCGCATTTGTTGCCAAGGGGCCTACACAGCACACACGAGGTGTACTCCAGCCCCATCCAAACTGTTCTTCCTCTCTCTTCTGGCCCACACCTCGCTCTTGTTATGCACACTTTACCCTCCCTGCTCCACCCACCTGGCTAAGTGGCTCCGAAAATACCATTTACATATAATATATATTTAATTGTATATAAGTAGTTTTATAATTTCGTGAAGACATGTTACGAATTACAAATTCTGCAATTATATGTATAGACCTATAGACATTATTGGCAATTTTAACAACCTTCTATAAAGTAAATGGTACTAAAAATAAGTTAAAAAGTAATTATTCTATTCCATACATTTAAAAACTAAAGGTCGTTTTAGACAAGACAATTTCTTGACTCAAAAGTTAGTCAAGATTCGAGACAATCTAAATTGTCTCGTATCATACAGCAAATTGTTTGAAATATTGAAGTGGATTGTAGATTGTATGGAAAAATATAACGTATTCTATTTCTCAAGAACAAATTGCATGGGAGGAGGATATATGAATTAATTTCTTGAACAACTTTTGAGTCAAGAAATTGTCTTGTCTAAAACGACCTTAAGTTTCCCTATAATTACCCTACAAATCCAAACATAACAAAATCATGTAAACTTCTAAAGCTGAGGATTATATATCCTAAAAAATATAATTTATCCACTCATTGCTTCCAAACCAACCAATCTTCGTCCATGCGTATTTTTTCCGCCATCCTTCCACATATGCGTACCTACATTTCCTATAGTCCTTATCTATCGCGTATTTACTCACCTACACCTTTATTTGCATGAGGGGCGAATCTTCATAGACGCCCGGAGACACCTCTAGCATTCTCCCCCGAGAAATGCTGGATACCGACTCCTCTAGAGTCGAGCTATCCGGTATATCCTCACCAATTTCTTTCACGTATGGATCGCTGGTATCGCCGGAGTGGCATTCTTCTAAAGCCTTGGGGTTCCTCCGTCTCAGGTTCGGTTTAAGTCGAACTTCTCTGCCCCTGCGAAATGGGCCACTTATCTGAACTTCCAAGCATCTACCCTTAGGGACCCAGTTGACAATGTTCTGCCGAAGCCGCGCTTAATCCCTCACGTGGCTAGGCCCAGGGCATATGAGCAGGGTATTCTCTGCTTGGTCCACTTTCTAGATTTATTCCCAATGGGTCAGCCTCCACTTCCTCGCCCAGCTCCTTCTACCACCGAGATTAGCTGTGTTCGATCTGCCAGCTACAACGGCCCACGATGGTGTATCTGCGCATCTTTATATCTGCTGTTATACCTATCTAAGCCTGACGTACTTGCCATTCGCTGTCCTGCAGGGTCTGTTTTGAAATCATTTCAGACCTAACCTCCTCCTTCTACCGTTTCTGCACAGCAAAAAAGAGAAACCAGCTCATTCACACATTTAATTCCAGACATCCAGTTATGTATTCAATCCTAAACATTTCGACCAAGATCACTCTTGCAGCAGCTATCCATCCAACACTCATCCTATTTGTTTCCCAATTATATGTATATTATACGTGCCTAATACGTATATTTAATGTATATCATATGTTTGTATCGACCCCCTTCACGCCCCTGCAGGCGCATCTATCTCTTCTGTGCCTATAGTGCGGACACTACAGGTGGACCTACGGTTTAACGTAGATTCCAAACCATTGGAGTACGTTTAGATGAGAATATCATCTACTCCGGATCAGTGAAGGGTGTTACCCGCGAAGCCTCACGCTCGGCAGGCTTGTTGGGGAGTGGGGAGGGCGTACAAGCTAAAAAGTATTTCGCTTTGTGAGATTTAAACTCACGATCTTTAGCGCAACATTCCGATGCCTTAACCACTTCACTACGCTGTACGTCTATTATATTGCAACTTATTATATGTCTATTATACGTATATTATACGTGTATTATACGTATATTATATGCATATTGTACGTATATTATATGTATATTATACGTATATTAGATGTATATTATATGTATATTGTACTATATTGTACATATATTGTACGTATATTGTACGTATATTGTACGTATATTGTACGTATATTGGACGTATATTGTACGTATATTGTACGTGTATTGTACGTATATTGTACGTATATTGTACGTGTATTGTACGTATATTGTACGTATATTGTACGTGTATTGTACGTATATTGTACGTATATTGTACGTGTATTGTACGTATATTGTACGTATATTTTACGTATATTATATGTATATTATACGTGTATTTATGTATGAATGTGAGAAGTGTGAATCATGCGACATTTTCTGTTACTAGGCAAATCCTCCTCAATTCGATCGAGCCGAGGACTTGGCCTCCTTGCACAACCTCAACGAGTCCAGCATTTTACACACGCTTCGCCAAAGATTCGCAACCAATTTGATTCACACCTATGCCGGCGCCAACACCCTGTTGGTGATGAACGCGATGGCACCATTAGCCATCTATTCAGAAAAGGTGGGTACACTTCAAAAACATCTTCAAATCATCTTCAAAAATAGATAAAATATAGATTTTACCATATTTCGAATCTGGATTTAATAACTGGTAAGCTTATAGAAAAATGTGCAGGCTACATGAGGCATTGAGAGCAGCAAAAGTGGACTATCCTACAAATTTTAAAATCTAGTTTTGTATATATATATATATATATATATATATATATATATATATATATATATATATATAGAGAGAGAGAGAGAGAGAGGTGCTAAGTAAGTTATCGAGGAGACCAACGGCTTAAAGTGCCTTCAGAAGCACCGTGGAGTCTAGAGCTGCTTTCGTTGTCTTAACTGCCTCGAACGGTTCGCACCGGTGTTATTCGTCGCGGAACGGCAAAAGTAACATCGTGCGTTCCGGGAGCGGCTCGCATGGATAAACGAACACAAGACAATCAGCCCAGAACAGCTCCCGCAGATAAACAAAAACAGCTTAGGATTCATGCAACGCGACACCGAGATTTGATCTCGGGTCTGCTACGTTACAAGTCCGGTGTTTTACCGTGCTGCACCATAGTTTTATGTTATTATTATCATTATTATTACTAGTACTAACATAAACATGAATTAAAAAAAAATTAAAACTTTGAGGGTTAGTGCACTTTTGCCCTCAATGCCTATGAGAACATAGCTACCGTAAATTTGAATTATAATTATAGAAATCGGTTTTATTAGAGTATATTTTCTGTATTATTAGGTTGTAGCCTTATTTAAAGGCTGTAAAACGGAGGACATGCCGCCCCACATCTACTCAATGGCTCAATCAGCCTACCACAACATGTTGTCAACCCGCAAAGACCAATCGCTAGTCTTCTTGGGCAGAAGCGGTTCGGGCAAAACCACCAATTTCCGCCATTCAATCCAGTATCTAGTAACAGCAGCGGGTACCCTCAATAAAGTCCTCACTGTAGAAAAACTTACAGCCATCTGGAACGTGCTTGAAAGTTTCGGCAATTGTCGGACAGTAATGAACACAAACGCAACTAGGTTTACACAGATTTTCAGTCTGGATTTCGATCAGAGCGGCGTGATTGCTTCAGCTAGTATACAGATACTGATGTTGGAGAAAAGTCGGATCGCGAGGAAGGTTGATGGGGAGACTACGTTCCATGTGTTGCACCGACTGTTGTGTGGCGTGGAGGGGAATTTGAGGAAGGATTTGTATTTGGATAATATGTCGGGGAATGAACAGAATGCGTTTCTTACACAATTACAAAAATTGGAGGATCGACAGAGAGCGCAGTTGGAGTTTGGAAAGGTCGTTGCTGCATTTGGGGTGCTTGGCGTTGGGGAGAGCGAACAGAAGATATTGTGGAGTGTCCTTGCGGCTATTTTCCATCTGGGATGTGCTGGCGCAGTTAAAGGTAAATATGTTCTACAATTAGACTTATTAAAATTTAAAAAAAGTTTTATATATATATATATATATTTCCTATACGTATATGACTTTTATATGTAATATATACGTAATATCTACGTACAACATTCCTTTATTAGAGCATTTTTTTTCATAGCAGGTAGCACGAATCGTTACCAGTTTGCTAACCCGCAATCCGCACAACGAGCTGCTCATCTACTAGGAACTACCGTTGAAGAACTAACTCGCGTCATCTTCGGCATGGCTTCTGGGGGTTTGTCAACGCCGAACGGTCCCAGAGCACCCTTCCGCACGCCCTCGCCCACTGATAGAGGGTTTGACCGTGAGGTTTCCGGTTTTGAAGCACTAGAAGGCATAATCGTAGGACTGTACGCTGAGGTCTTCAATTGCGTTGCATCACTCATAAACAAGTAAGTGTACACCTAAGAAGATGGAAGTTTTATAGATATCACATAATAATAAGCTATATTAACTGAAAAAGCCTTGAATATATGTATCATATACATATATACGTATATCAATATACGTCTTAAGGATATACGTATTATATCTGTATTCTATTATATTAGAATATATATTATCTATATTCTAAGGATTATATACGTAATAGCAACGTAACTCAACTAAAAGTTATTTTCAATTACAGTCACATTGATAATTAATAAAATACAGAACAAAAAACAACAAACATAATTCCTTGCTGATTCTTAAACCATTCCTCTCCAATCAAGCACTAGTGATATTGCTTCAAAATATGATAAAAATTGCCCAAAAGTAGTCCAGAACATTTAAAACAATTAAAAACTGTAGTGATGATGAGACAAACATTTGTGGTCATGGTTGGAATATTCCACTCTAATCAAGTACTAGTTTTTTTGCTTCAAAATATGATCAAAATTGCCCAAAAGTAGTCTAGAACATTTAAAACAATTAAAAACTGTAGTGATGATTAGACAAACATTTGTGGTCATGGTTGGAATATTCCACTCTAATCAAGTACTAGTTTTTTTGCTACAAAAAAATATCAAAATTGCCCAAAAGTAGTCTAGAACATTTAAAACATTAGAAAATTGTAATGGTGATTAGACAAACATGTGTAGTCTTGTTTGGAACATTCTTCTCCAAACAACAACTAGTTTTATTGCTTCAAAATATGATCAACGTTGTCCAAAAGTAGCTTAGAACATTTTAAACAGTTGAAAACTATAGTGATAATCAGAAAAATATTGATGGCCATGGTTGAAATATTCCACTTCAAACAAGTACTAGTTTTATTGCTAGAAAATATGATCAAAATTGCCCAAAAGTGTTCAAGAACATTTAAAACGGTTGAAAACGGTTGAAAACGGTAGTGTTGATCAGAGAAACATCTGTGGTTATGGTTGGAATTCTCCACTGCAAGCAAGTACTATTTTTATAGCTACAAAATATGATCAAAACTGCCCAAAAGTAGTCTAGAACATTTAAAACAATTGAAAGCTATAAAGGTGCTTAGACAAACATTTGTAGTCATGTTTGGAACATTCCACTTCAATCAAGTACTAGTTTTATTGCTTCAAAAATTGATCAAGTTGTCCAAAAGTAGTCTAGAACTTTTAAAACAATTGAAATCTGTAACGGTGATTGAACAAACATTTTTAATGATGTGTGGAACAGTACACTCTAATCAAGAACTAGTTTTATTGCTTCAAAATATGATCAAAATTGCCCAAAAATTAGTGTAGAACATTTAAAAAATTAAAATCCGTAATGGTGATTAAGCGAACATATGTGGTTATGTTTGGTACATTCCACTCCAAATAGGAACTAGTTTTATGGCTACAAAGTATGATCAAAATTGCCCAAAAGTAGTCTAGAACATTTAAATCAATTGAAAACTGTAAAGTTGATCAGACAGGTAATATTAGTCATGTTTGTAATATTCCACTCCAATGAAACAATAGTTGTATAGCTTCAAAATATGATCAAACTTCCCAAAACGTACTATAGAAAATATAAAACAATTTAAAACTGTAATGCTGATGAGACAAATATTAGTAGTCACGCTTGGAATATTTCAGTCCAATCAAGTACTAGTTTTATTGCTTCAAAATATGATCAAAATTGCCCAAAAGTAGTCTAGAACATTAAAAACAATTTAAAACTGTAATGGTGATTAGACAAACATTTGTAGTCTTGTTTGGAACATTCTACTCCATACAATAACCAGTTTTATTGCTTCAAAATGTCCAAAAGTAGTCTAGAACATTTAAAACGGTCATAAACTGTAGTGTAGATCAGACAAACATCTGTGGTTATGGTTGGAATATTCCACTGCAAACAAGTACTATTTTTATTGCTACAAAATGTGATCAAAATTGCCCAAAACTTGTCTACAACATGTATAGCAATTGAAAACTGTAATGGTGATTAGACAAACATTTGTAATCTTGTTTGGAACATTCCACTCTAAACCAGAACTAGTTTTATTGCTTCAAAATATGATTAACGTTGTCCAAAAGTAGTTTAGAACATTTAAGACAATTAAAAACTGTAGTGATGTTGAGACATTCCTTTGTGGTCATGGTTGGAATATACCACTGCAATTAAGTACTAGTTTTATAGCTTCAAAATGTGATGAAAATTGTCCAAAAGTAGTGTAGAACATTTAAAACTATTAGAAACCATAATGGTTATTTGGCGAACATATGTGGTTATGTTTGGAATAATTCACCCCAATAAAAAACTAGTTTTATTGCTTCAAAATATGATCAAAATTGCCCAAAAGTAATCCAGAACATTTGAAACAGTTGAAAACTGTAGTAATGATCAGACAAACATTGGTGATCATGATTGAAATAATCCACTCCAATCAAGTACTACTTTTATTGCTACAAAATATGATCAAAATTGCCCAAAAGTAGTTTAGAACATTAAAAACATTTGAAAACTGTAATGGTGATTAGACAAACATTTTTAGTCTTGTTTGGAACATTCCACTCCATACAATAACTAGTTTTATTGCTTCAAAATATGATCAAAGATGCCCAAAAATAGTTTAGAACATTTAAAACAGTTGAAAACTGTAGTGATGGTCAGACATACAGTTTTGGTCATGGTTTGAATATACCACTGCAATCAAGTACTAGTTTTATAGCTTCAAAATATGATGAAAATTGTCCAAAAGTAGTGTAGAACATTTAAAACAATTAAAAACCATAATGGTGATTAGGCGAACATGTGTGGTTATGCTTGGAACATTCCACTCCAATAAAGAACTAGTTTTACTGCTACAAAATATAATCAAAATTGCCCAAAAGTAGTCTAGAACATTTAAAACGGTCCTAAACTGTAGTGTTGATCAGACTAACATCTGTGGTTATGGTTGAAATATTCCACCGCAAGCAAGTACTATTTTTATTGCTACAAAATGTGATCAAAATTGCCCAAAACTGGTCTACAACATGTATAGCAATTGAAAACTGTAATGGTGATTAGACAAACATTTGTAATCTTGTTTGGAACATTCCACTCTAAACCAGAACTAGTTTTATTGCTTCAAAATATGATCAACATTGTCCAAAAGTAGTTTAGAACATTTAAGACAATTAAAAACTGTAGTGATGATGAGACATACCTTTGTGTTCATAGTTGTATTATACCACTGCAATCAAGTACTAGTTTTATAGCTCCAAAATATGATCAAAATTGTCCAAAAGTAGGGTAGAACATTTAAAACAATTAAAAACCGTAATGGTAATTAGGCAAACATGTGTGGTTATGTTTGGAATATTTCACTCCAATAAAGAACTAGTTTTATTGCTACCAAATATGATCAAAATTGTCCAAAAATAGTCTAGAACATTTAAACCAGTTGAATACTATAGTGATATTCAGACAAAGATTGATGGCCATGGTTGCAATATTCCACTTCAATCAAGTACTATTTTTATTGGTAATCAAAATTACCCAAAAGTATTCTAGAACATTTAAAACGGTCCTAAACTGTAGTGTTGATCAGACTAACATCTGTGGTTATGGTTGAAATATTCCACTGCAAGCAAGTACTATTTTTATTGCTACAAAATGTGATCAAAATTGTCCAAAACTAGTCTACAACATGTATAGCAATTGAAAACTGTAATGGTGATTAGACAAACATTTGTAATCTTGTTTGGAACATTCCACTCTAAACCAGAACTAGTTTTATTGCTTCAAAATATGATCAACATTGTCCAAAAGTTGTTTAGAACATTTAAGACAATTAAAAACTGTAGTGATGATGAGACATACCTTTGTGGTCATAGTTGTAATATACCACTGCAATCAAGTACTAGTTTTATTGCTTCAAAATATGATCAAAGTTGTCCAAAAATAGTCTAGAACATTTAATCCAGTTGAATACTATAGTGATAATCAGACAACGATTGATGGACATGGTTGAAATATTCTACTTCAATCAAGTACTAGTTTTATTGGTTCAAAATATGATCAAATTTGCCCAAAAGTAGTCTAGAACATTAAAAACTTTTGAAAACTGTAATTGTGATTAGACAAACATAGTAGTTCACAGTTTAGTAGTTTAGAACATTGAAAACAAATGAAAACCGTAGTAATGGTCAGACATACATTTGTGGTCATGGTTTGAATATACCACTGCAATCATGTACTAGTTTTATAGCTTCAAAATATTATTGAAATTGTCCAAAAGTAGTGTAGAACATTTAAAACAATTGAAAACTGTAATGCTGATTAGATAAACATTTGTGGTCATTGTTGGAATATTCCACTCCAATCAAGTACTAGTTATTTTTGCTACAAAAAGATCTAAATTGCCCAAAAGTAGTCTAGAACATTTAAAACAATTGAAAATTGTAATGGTAATTACACAAGCATTTGTAGTCTTGTTTGTAACATTCCACTACAAACAAGAACTAGTTTTATTGCTTCAAAATATTATCAACGTTGTCCAAAAGTAGTCTAAAACATTTAAAACAATTGAAAACTATAAAGGTGATTAGACAAACATCTGTTGTCAAGTTTGGAACATTCCACTCCAATCAAGTACTAGTTTTATTGTTTCAAAATATGATCAAGTTGTCAAAAAATAGTCTAGAACATTTAAAACAATTAAAATCTGCAACGTTGATTAGACAAACATTTTTAGTGATGTTTGGAATATTCTACTCTACTGAAGAACTAGTTTTATTGCTTCAAAATATAATCAAAATTGCCCAAAATTAGTGTAGAACATTTAAAACAATTAAAAACTATAATGGTGATTAGGCGAACATGTGTGGTTATGGTTGGAACATTCCACTCCAATAAAGAACTAGTTTTACTGCTACAAAATATAATCAAAATTGCCCAAAAGTAATCTAGAACATTTAAAACGGTTCTAAGCTGTAGTGTAGATCAGACTAACATGTGTGGTTATGGTTGGAATATTCCACTGCAAGCAAGTACTATTTTTATTGCTACAAAATGTGATCAAAATTGCCCAAAACTAGTCTACAGCATGTATAGCAATTGAAAACTGTAATGGTGATTAGACAAACATTTGTAATCTTGTTTGGAACATTCCACTCTAAACCAGAACTAATTTTATTGCTTCAAAATATGATCAACATTGTCCAAAAGTAGTTTAGAACATTTAAGACAATTAAAAACTGTAGTGATGATGAGACATACCATTGTGGTCATAGTTGTAATATACCACTGCAATCAAGTACTAGTTTTATAGCTCCAAAATATGATCAAAATTGTCCAAAAGTAGTGTAGAACATTTAAAACAATTAAAAACCGTAATGGTAATTAGGCGAACATGTGTGGTTATGTTTCGAATAATTCACTCCAATACGAACTAGTTTTATTGCTTCAAAATATGATCAAAGTTGTCCAAAAATAGTCTAGAACATTTAATCCAGTTGAATACCATAGTGATAATCAGACAACGATTGATGGACATGGTTGAAATATTCTACTTCAATCAAGTACTAGTTTTGTTGGTACAAAATATGATCAAAATTGCCCAAATGTATTCTAGAACATTAAAAAGAGTTGAAAACTATAATGATAATCAGACAAAGATTAATGGCCATGGTTGAAATATTTCACTTCAATTAAGTACTAGTTTTATTGCTACAAAATATGATTTGCCCAAAAGTAGTCTAGAACATTAAAAATTTTTGAAAACTGTAATTGTGATTAGACAAACATTTGTGTCTTGTTTGGAACATTCCACTCCAAACAAGAACTACTTTTATTGCTTCAAAATTTCAAAGTTGCCCAAAAGTAGTTTAGAACATTGAAAACAATTGAAAACTGTAGTGATGGTCAGACATACATTTGTGGTTATGGTTTTAATATACCAGTGCAATCAAGTACTAGTTTTATAGCTTCAAAATATGATCAAAATTGTCCAAAAGTAGTGTAGAACATTTAAAACAATTGAAAACTGTAGTGATGATTAGACAAACATTTGTGGGCATGGTTGGAATATTCCACTCCAATTAAGTACTAGTTTTTTTGCTACAAAAAGATCTAAATTGCCCAAAAGTAGTCTAGAACATTTAAAACTCTTGGAAATTGTAGTGATGATCAGACAAACATTGGTGGTCATGGTTGAAATATTCCACTCCAATCATCTATTAGTTTTATTACTACAAAATATGATCAAAATTGCCCAAAAGTTATCCAGAACATTTAAAACAGTAGAAAACTGTAGTAATGATGAGACAAACATTGGTGATCATAGTTGAAATAATCCACTCCATTCAATTACTACTTTTATTGTTACAAAATGTGATCAAAATTGCCCAAAAGTAGTCTAGAACTTTTAAAACAATTGAAAACTGTTGTGATTATCTGACAAACATTGGTGGTCATGGTTGAAATATTCCACTCCAATCAAGTACTAGTTTTATTGTTACAAAATATGATCAAAATTGTCCAAAAGTAATATAGAACATTTAAAACAATTAAAAACCATTATGGTGATTAGGCGAACATGTGTGGTTATGTTTGGAACATTCCACTCCAACAAAGAAGTAGTTTTATTGCTACAAAATATGATCAAAATTGGCAAAACGTAGTATAGAACATTTACAACAATTGGAAATTGTAAAGGTGATTAGACAAATAGTTGTAGTCATGTTTGGAATATCTAACTCTAATCAAGTACTATTTTAATTGCTTCAAAATATGATCAAAATTGTCCAAAAGTAGGCTAGAACATTTAAAACAATTGAAAACTGTAGTGATGATCAGACAAACATTTGTGGTCATGGTTGGAATATTCCACTGCAATCCAGTACTAGTTTTACAGCTACAAAATTTGATCAAACTAGCCCAAAAGTAGTCTACAACATTTAAAACATTTGAAAACTGTAAGGGTGATGAGACTAATATTTGTAGTGATATTTGGAACATTCCAGACCCTTCTAGAACTAGTTTTATTCCTTCAAAATATGATCAAAGTTGCCCAAAAGTAGTCTAGAACATTTAAAACAATTGAAAACTGTAGTGATGGTCATACATATATTTGTGGTCATGGTTTGAATATAGCAATCAAGAATTAGTATTATAGCTTCAAAATATAATCAAAATTGTCCAAAAGTAATGTAGAACATTTAAAACAATTAGAAACCATAATGGTGATTAGACGAACATGTGTGGTTATGGTTGGAACATTCCACTCCAATAAAGAAGTAGCTTCATTGCTACAAAATATGATCAACATTGGCAAAACGTAGTATAGAACATTTACAACAATTGAAAACTGTAAAGGAGATTAGACAAATGTTTGTAGTCATGTTTGGAATATTTAACTCTAATCAAGTACTAGTTTAATTGCTTCAAAATATGATCAAAATTGTCCAAAAGTAGTCTAGAATATTTAAAACAATTGAAAACTGTAGTGATGATCAGATAAACATTTGTGGTCATGGTTGGAATATTCCACTGCAATCCAGTACTAGTTTTATAGCTACAAAATTTGAACAAAATAGTCCAAAAGCAGTCTACAAGATTTAAAACATTTGTAAACTGTAAAGGTGATGGGACTAATATTTGTAGTGATATTTGGAACATTCCACTCCCTGCTAGAACTAGTTTTATTGCTACAAAATATTATCAAAGTTGCCCAAAAGTAGTCTAGAACATTTAAAACAATTGAAAACTGTAGTGATAGTCAGACATATATTTGTAGTCATGGTTTGAATATAGCAATCAAGTATTAGTATTATAGCTCAAAATATGATCAAAATTGTCCAAAAGTAATGTAGAACATTTAAAACAATTAAAAGCCATAATGGTGATTAGGCGAATATGTGTGTTTATGTTTGAAACATTCCACTCCAATAAAGATGCTACAAAATATGATCAAAATTGGCAAACCGTAGTATAGAACATTTAAAACAATTGAAAACTGTAAAGGTGATTAGACAAATATTTGTAGTCATGTTTGGAATATTTAACTCTAAACAAGTACTAGTTTAATTGCTTCAAAATATGATCAAAATTGTCCAAAAGTAGGCTAGAACATTTAAAACAATTGAAAACTGTAGTGATGATCAGACACACATTTGTGGTCATGGTCGGAATATTCCACTGCAATCCAGTACTAGTTTTATAGCTACAAAATTTGATCAAAATAGCCCAAAAGTAGTCTACAATATTTAAAACATTTAAAAACTATAAAGGTGATGAGACAAATATTTGTAGTCGTATTTGGAACATTCCACTCCCTTCTAGAAGTAGTTTTATTGCTTCAAAATATGATCAAAGTTGCCCAAAAGTAGTCTAGAACATTTAAAACAATTGAAAACTGTAGTGATGGTCAGACATATATTTGTGGTCATGGTTTCAATATAGCAATCAAGTATTAGTATTATAGCTTCAAAATATGATCAAAATTGTCCAAAAGTAATGTAGAATATTTAAAACAATTAAAAACCATAATGGTGATTAGGCGAACATGTGTGGTTATGTTTGGAACATTCCACTTTAATAAAGAAGTAGTTTTATTGCTACAAAATATGATCCAAATTGGCAAAACGTAGTATAGAACATTTACAACAATTGAAAACTGTAAAGGTGATTAGACAAATATTTGTAGTCATGTTTGGAATATGTAACTCTAATCAGGTACTAGTTTCATTGCTTCAAAATATGATCAAAATTGTCCAAAAGTAGGCTAGAACATTTAAAACAATTGAAAACTGTAGTGATGATCAGACAAACATTTCTGGTCATGGTTGGAATATTCCACTGCAATCCAGTACTAGGTTTATAGCTACAAAATTTGATCAAAAACGTCCAAAAGTAGTCTACCACATTTAAAACATTTGAAAACTATAAAGGTGATGAGACTAATATTTGTAGTCGTATTTGGAACATTCCACTCCTTTCTAGAACTAGTTTTATTGATTCAAAATATGATCAAAGTTGCCCAAAAGTAGTCTAGAACATTTAAAACAATTGAAAACAGTAATGGTGATTAGACAAATATGTGTAGTCTTGTTTGGAACGTTCCATTTCAAACAAGAACTAGCTTTATTGCTTCAAAATATTATCAAAGTTGCCCAAAAGTAGTTTAGTACATTTAAAACAATTGAAAACTGTAGTGATGGTCAGACATACATTTGTGGTCATGGTTTGAATATACCACTGCAATCAAGTACTAATTTTATTGCTACAAAATATGATCAAAATTGCCCAAAAGTAGTCTAGAACTTTTAAAACAATTGAAAATTGTTGTGATGATCTAATAAACATAAGTGGTCATGTGTCAAATATTCCATTCCAATCATGTATTAGTTTTAATGCTTCAGCTGTATAGTATGTAGAATATATGTATAGTATATGTCTAGTATATGTCTAGTATATGTATAGTATATGTATAGTATATGTATAGTATATGTATAGTATATGTATAGTATATTTATAGTATATTTATAGTATATTTATAGTATATGTATAGTATATGTATAGTATATGTATAGTATATGTATAGTATATGTATAGTATATGTATAGTATATGTATAGTATATGTATAGTACATATATGTATAGTATATGTATAGTATATGTATGGTATATAATCTGATAAATTGTTTCAGATCTATTTCTGCTCCAACCCACACTGTATCCTCACTGCTGTTAGTAGACACCCCAGGTTTCCAAAATCCAGCTACTTGTGGCCGGCAGGTGGGGGCAACCTTTGAAGACCTCTGCCACAATTACCTGCAGGAGCGGTTGCAGCTGTTGTACCACCACAGCAATCTTGTAGTGCCCAAAGACAGATATCTCCAGGAGAACATCGATGTTAATCTGGATGATCAGGAACACGAGGGTTTGATCAACCCCACGCCGCTCGTCAACCTGCTAGATAAAACCGCGCAGAATACAGTTGTGAGAACGTCACAGACGGACTTGCATGAGGCTGACCGAAGAGGGCTGTTGTGGCTGCTGGATGAGGAAGCTATTTATCCAGGTAAGTTTAGTGATGAACACTATCTGATAACAATTCGTGTTGTAAGGCATTTGTAGTTTATTTTACTCATGTCTACAGTTTTGGAGGGCGCTAATAATATTAACATAAAGCCCTTGGTTATTAGTAAACATAGAGGTATTACTCTTTTTGGAAAACTATATTAATTTATATACTCGTAAAACTATTTTTGTGAAAATGACGTAAAGAGCGGCCGCAAAAGTGACGTAAATACGGCCGCTTTTACTACCTTGGAAACCAATAAACTCAAACCTTATTCCTCCAGCATGATTTATCTATGTATTCTAATAAAAAATGTTGTTTAAATTTCAGGATCGACCGATGATTCATTCCTGGAGCGTCTTTTTACGCACTACGGCGATCGCGACCACCAGCTACTGTTGCGTAAAGCTCCTGGTAGCCAGCAGTTCATCCTGCAGCATCTGCAAGGCACCAACCCCGTCCTTTACACGGCGAGCGGTTGGTTGAAATGTAGCAGAGAGAATCCTGTTACACGCGCAGCCGTTACGGTCCTTCAAGAAAGTTGCAAGTAAGTAATGACTGATGCTGACTAGTGGTTGTTAGAGGTGACAACCTAAATCTTTGTTTGCAGAGAGGAGATTAGTAAAATGTTCGTGACGGTAAGAGGGTTGGGTGCGTCGAGCTTCAGTGGATCTCTAGTTGGCATTGAAGGGTCCCAATCGTTGCGACGGGCCTCCAGTATTCGCAGGACATTTACTGCAGGCACAGCGGCTATCAAAAGAAAATCCATATGCTTACAGGTAGATTTTATTTTATATAATTTATAGATCTATAAATAACCTGCCATCAGGATTACCGGGTTGAAGGTTATTACCATATTTGTTTTGATCATCGGTCAAAACAATATGGTAATAAGTTTCAACTCTGTAATCCTGATGGTATGAGTATGTTGAAGGTTATTACTATATGGGTGTGCATTGTTAATTAACGTGGTTACCACCAGATGGCTTTAAACTTTCTCTCTAGAGTGAAAGTTGCATTTTCTTTTTTATAACCAATATGGCTTGCTATATGTATAAATATCAATACAAAATGATACGCATGGCTTCAAGATTAGCTGCTTTAGTTTATCGCTCTAAGCTACTCCGGGCTTGTTATCTCGTGTTCAATGTTTGCTCCTGGAACGGAAGATTTTACCCTAGCCCCATACGGCGGTTGCATCCGCCATATAAAAGTAGCGTGGTTACTTGATCAAAATTATAAAATCATTTCAAAACTACTTATTATACTTAGTAGCAGTGGGCCATCTCGTATTTCTTGATGACATCAAGGTGTATAGTGTCTAGCAATAATTTTCGTTTGTTTCAGACCAAGTTCACTGTCGATGGCCTGGTGGAGACTCTACGGAGGACGAAACTTCGGTTTATTCAATGTGTCCTGCCTCAACACAACGCTGGTTTGTGTGACACCAACGCCGCGCTTATGGCTGTCAAAACGGCAGCCAATGTCGATGATGTTGTCCTGAACGTGCCTTTACTGCGGTCACAAGTAAGTACTTAAAGTCTCTTCAGTAATATTTAAGTCATTTAGGGACAGTTGTTCAATAGTCGGTTAAACTATCTTAAACCGAGTTTTACGCTAAACTCAGTTTAAAACGTCACGGCGATGTTCTATATGACTTATGTATATTTTGAGGCGACATGTGTCGGTCGATCTCAGCACGATGATACAGCAAAGGAGTAGCTTACAGTCACGTGTCAATTCGCAGTGGTTAAAGTATATTGACACGTGACTGTAAGCTACTTCTTTACTGTATTTATGGTGCATCGTCCTGCTGAGATCGACCGACACGTTTCGCCTTAAAATGGACCTAAGTCAGACACAATTCACACATCAACGGCGTCGGGCGCAGGCGCGGTGTAGGCGAGGGGCAGGCGTGACGTCGCACAGGCGATTGTGATGTCCATATGCAGTGAAGGGGTGGGCATTACACCTTATGTTTACATAGATGCGGCGTGGAAGAGTTTCGCCTCTTCGCCTACCGTGTCTTAGGCGAAGAGACGAAGACACGGAGCCGGCGCGGCGAGAGGCACGAGGCAAATGCCCGCGCCTCGTCACCTAAGTGGGCATTGCACCACATGTTTATACGAAGGGGGCTTGAAGCGTCGTGCCTCTCGCAGCGCCGGCACCGCGTCTTCGCCTAAGACACGGTAGACGAAGAGGCGATAGGTATAACTCTTCCACGCCACCTCTATGTAAACATAAGGTGCAATGTCCACCCCTTCACTGTATATGGACATCACAATCACCTGTGCGACGTCGCGCCTCCGCCTCGCATACACCGCGCCTGCGCCTCGCATACACCGCGCCTGCGCCCTACGCCTATTATGTGTGAATTGGGCCTCATATAGAACATTACCCGTAGGTCCGTTGTAATGATTGGTTGCACCTGGGTGGTGTCCAAACTAACTCTTTCAGGTTCGGTCCTAGGTAGTCGGCCGCCCGCGTGCAAAAACAATTTGGCAGCCTACACGCTGCACTTAAAATTAGCATTAAATAGAAGGATAGGGGCAGCGTAGCGTAGTGGTTAGGGATCCTAACGACTACTGCGCTGATGATCGTGAGTTCAAATCTCACAATAAACATTACAGTTTATACGCGCTCCCCACTCCCCCACACGCAATGACCAGCGTGGGGTTTCACGGCTAATACCCTTCTCTGGTCCGGAGTAGATGGTATTCTCATCTAAGGCGTACACCAGTGGTTCGGAATTCAAGTTAAACTGTAGGTCCACCTGTAGTGTTAATTGCCAGCACTTTAGGCAGATAAGAGACCAATACGCCTGCAGTGGCGTAATCTAGGTTGATACACATTATATGGAAGTGCCTTTCGTTTATCACTCTGGGTTGGTACGCACTTATTGTTTCTTGTTCTATTTGCCGCTTCCGATGCGCATAATTTTACCTCAGTCCTTACAACCGGCGGCGCACGACCGCAAAACCTTTTTTTCCGTCTGGGGTGTAATCTTCGAAAGACACCCATGCCTCACTATCGCCTCGTGGCGTTAGAGGCGTGGGTAGTGTCGGATTCACCCCGCGTAATGGCGGGGGTGCCTACCGACTAAACCACCCCAGGTTCTGTCACGAGGGGCTTGGCCGCCTTGAAGGCATTCCTAAGCCCCCCGGACCGTCTATGTTTGTCAGTCGTCAGGTCTCTTGTGCTTGTCCGCGGAACGATGTATCGTCGGTTCCGTTTCGGTCCAGGTTCGTTAGTCTTGTGGGTTGCGCACGTCGTCGTAGAACTTCTTTCCCATCACCACCCGGGAGAAAGTCGCGAACGCGTCCCACTTGTCCTTGTCACTGAGCATGGCTGCACTGATCTGCTCGGGGGTGTCTCCCCTTCCATGCTTATCCACAGCCTGGTCCTCTCTGCCTGCCAACGGGGGCAGCGGTAGATTGTGTGGACCGGATCATCGATACCACTACAGTAGCGGCATGTCGGTGTCCTCGCTTTCCCTATCCGGTGCAGATAGGCCTGGAACACTCCATGTCCGGAGAGGGTCTGGGTGATACAATGATCCAGGTCCCCGCTGCCCCTGGTGACCCACGGCTCCAGTCTGGGGATGACTCTCCGGGTCCATTCTCCGTTGGGGCTCAGCTCCCACCTGGACTGCTATTGGTCCTGCGTTTGCCGCCTCGCTCCGTCCTGCGACTGCCCCCTATCCTCCCCAGCTCTCCGTCTCCTATCAATGTAGACTCTTTCGTTGATCAGCAGGTCGCCCGGAATCATCCCCGCCAGCACTTATGGTATGCCATAACAATTCTGATGGCGCTTGTCCGCAGCGCGCGCCGCAGCCGGTCCCTATTAAGCTTGGTCCGAGTTGCCTCGGCCCAGGCAGGGACCGCGTAGGACAGCTGAGCGCGCGACACCAACGCCAGGAGTCTGCGCTTGCCAGCGCTCGGCCCCCCGATGTTGGGCAGGAGGCGGGCCAGGGTTACCTCGGTTCTTGAGGCTTTGGCCGTAGCTGCCAGTACCTGGGCTGTGTGGTTGACGTTGGCCTCGAGGATCGTGCCCAGGTACTTCCCAGCAGGTTGATTCTGGAAGTGGCTTCGTGGAATCCTGCTTTCCTAGTGGAGAGCAGGGCGACTTCGGTCTTGGCAACGGCGATGCTAAGGCCGTTGCCCGTCGTCCACTCGGCCACCGCCTCGGTTGCAGCAATCAGGTTCGCCTTCGCGCCCTGGTCACCACCGCGATGTCGTCTGCGAAGGCTATTAGTGTAGTGTCTCCGGGCAGCTCCAGCCCCAGGACGTCGTCGAACGCGATGTTCCAGAGGAGGGGGCCCAGGACGGATCCTTGTGGCATACTGCACGCCACGGGGGCGACTAGCATTGATAAACCATTGTAAACGAAAGTGCCTAAAATATTAGGGTAGGGTGATATGTGAAGAAATTAATAGATAATTTAAAAACGCTACGGATCTTTTATAACCGAGGCGAGTTCAGATATTATGTTTAGAACTCTATCCGCAGCTCATACCCCAGGCTGAATTTGGCCGCCCGCTATCAACGCACACCTTACACGACCGGCCCTGAACTATGAGCTATAGGAACGTTGCAATACAGTGCCAAGATTAACACATATATTGACATAGAATAGACAAAGGGCAATCATACGCCATATATGACATCCGCTATAGATCCGTTGTGAAGATCGGTAGCACCTTTTTTTTGGCTTGAAGTGGGGAATCTTCGTATGACACCCGGGAGGCGGTGGTGGCATTCTCCCCCGAGTAGTGCTGGATTTCCGCCCCTCTAGGACCGTCCTACCAGCTGAACCCCACCTATGTCCACGCCCCAGGCCCGGAACAACGCGCGCATTACTTCATGGCGGGGTTGGGGGTATTTCTCTCAGTTAGTCCGCACCGCCATGGCGCTGCTGCCCTTATCGGTCCTTCTCTTCCTTGATTCTTTCGTTCCTTTCTCCCCCGGGTAGTGCTGGATGTCCGCCCCTCCAGAACCGTCCTACCAGCTGAACCCCACCTATGTCCACGCCCCAGGCCAGGAACAACGCGCGCATTACTTCATAGCGGGGGTGGGGGTATTTTTCTCAGTTTGTCCGCACCGCCATGGCGCTGCTGCCCTAGTCGATCCTTCTCTTCCCTGATTATTTCGTTCATTGTCACCGTGGCGTGCCCCTCAATGTCTGACCTGACCCTAGGCTCTCGAGCACTAGGCCCATCCTCCACTATTCTCGCTAGCGTGAAAATCTGCGTCCTTGTCCGTTTTCCGGTTCTGAGCCCACCCTGGCTTTCAGCCAAGTGCCTTTCTGCCCACTTCCTCTTCTAATCAAATTCCTCAGCATGGACGTAGCAAGTTTGTTTCTCTAATTATAATTATTCCCCTATGGTAGGACGGCACCGAGGCTGCCCCTTTCTATACTGACACTACCACCACCGCACACCATTCGTCCGGTACGTCCTACTCTCCACTTCACACCCCGTTGATGATCTTCAGCAATTTCTCCCTCCCATCCGCCGTTAGCCGCTTGAACGCCTCGGCCGTCAACCCGTACAATTCCACCGCCTTTTCCGCCGTCAGGTGGACCCACGATACTGTAAAGAGTCATCCTGACCCCAATCGCGTCTCCAAGGCCGGCCACATGAAAAGATAGCATTGCCCGCGGAGCTTCACACAGGGGACAGCTGTCCGACTGTTCCAGGGACACACGTTTGAGGTATGCTCTGAAGAAATTGTGGGGATACCCCATACTTTTTCGTGGGCTCGATACCCCGATATCTGGGATTAGTCTCCTATTCCACTCCATGCCAGCTACCACCGTACTATGGTCCATACTCTGGGCTCCAGGGCGCTCACCGCTTCCCGGTATCGTTGGGCTCTTTCTCTTCTGCACCAGGAGGTCAAGCGATTACCAGGGCTGCTTCCCTAGACACCGTTCGGTATCCTCTTGCTAACCACAGCGCGCACCTCCGCACTACTCCTGTACTCCAGCTAGCAGATCTCGGTACTTGCACGCACCTTTTTTTTTTCATCTGGGGTGGAATCTTCGAAAGACACCCATGCCTCCACTATCACCACTATGGTGATAGGCATGGGTAGTGTCGGATTCACCCCGCGTATTGGCCGGGGCATCTACCGACTAAACCAAAACCCAGGTTCTATCGACGAGGGGCTTGACCGCCTAACAGGCATTCCTAAGCCCCCCGGACCGTCTTACGTCAGTTCGTTATTCGGGTCTCTTGTTAATAAAAGCGGGAAAGGTATGAAACAAATGAAAAATGGGGGACGAGGTCAGTCCGTCAGTTTCCGTCTTTCGTCTTGGTCCGTTAGTCTTGTGGGTTCCGCAAGTCGTCGTCGAACTTTCTCCCCATCACTGTCCGGGAGAAAGCCGCGAACGCGTCCCACTTGTCTTTGTCTTCGAGTATACTCGTACCTATACTCTCCGGTCCTGTCTCTCCTGTCTGCAGCCAAAGGTGTGTCCTGTTGGTCTCCCAGCGGGGGCAATGGAATATGGTGTGGACCGGATCATCGGTACCACCACAGTATCGGCATTTTGCAGATTCCGCCTTCCCTATCCGGTAGAGGTATGATTGGAACACTCCATGTCCGGATAGGGTCTGGGTAGTCCAATGATCCAGGTCCCCATGGCCCCTCGTGACCCACGGTTCGATCTGCGGGATCACCCACCTCGTCCATGCACCATTTTGGCTGCCTTCCCACCTCGTCTGCCACGCTCGGTAGGTGTCCTGCCTTGCTTGGTCCTGGGCTTCTCTTCGAGTTGCTCCGCCCCTCCTCCTCTCGTCGATTCGTGCGCGTTCGATGACCAGAAGGTCGCCGGGTATGGTGCCGGCAATTACCTCCACCGCATCGGTCGATACAGTCCTGTACGCCATACTTATTCGGAGCGCGCTGGTTCTCAGCGCCCGCCGTAGCCTCTCTGCGTTCCTTTTCGTCTTCGTAGCATCCGCCCAGGCGGGGGCAGCGTAGGATAGCTGGGCTCGAGAGACCAGCGCTAACAATCTTCTCCTTCCCATGCTAGGGCCTCCAAGATTTGGGAGTAGTCTCGCCAATGCGGCCTCCGTTCGGGTTGCTTTTGCTGCTGCTTCCGATCTGAGTGATGCCTCCTACCCCGATGTTGTAGGTTATATAGAGGTGATCACTCAGTGTCTCTTCGTCCAACACGCGCCACCCGTGCACCCGCCTGGCTGCCTGCGGTGATGCAATTGTAAGGTCGATGTGGGACGTCGATTCCCCTCTTCTGAAGGTTGGCGTCCTTCCCTCGTTGCAGACAGACAGGTTGAGTGCTGCTGCTAGCTCCAACACAGCCTCCCCCCTAGCATTGGTGCAACGGGAGCCCCACGCAGTTGCCCATGCGTTAAAGTCGCCTGCGGCTATGTATGCCCCTCTTGTCTCTCTGAGCGTCTCCTCCAGTGTTGTCAGCCACCGGCGCTCCTGTTCCCTGCCGCAGTTGGGTGACAGGTAGCACGCCGTTATGGTGATATCATCAAAGCGGACCCATGTGATTCCTTTCGTAGGTGTTCCGAAGGCGTTAATGCGCCCATGGAGGGTGCCAAGCGATTTTATGGCTACGTCCCCCTTGGGCCCGTCAGTCACCCACGATGGGTCCTGCCTGGCGTGGTTGGGCTCGTAACGCACCTGTCCGCTCTGTCTGCAACCTCCTGTATATGTCGGTGGTAGGTGAGGCCCTTGTCCAGCCGCACCGGCAGGTACTTTAGGTTGTCTTTAGCCGTCATCTCCAACCACCGGTTTTCATCCAGTCACCTCACTCTCTCTCGATACTGGTCTTGACTACCGCTATAAGCTCCTTCTCCTTCCTGCTGCTGGCCAACAGGGCGACATCGTCTGCGTACCCTATCAGCTTAGCCTCGTCTGTCAGGGCGATCCTGAGAACGCCGTGTTCTGGATAGTTGGCTGGAGGGGGCCCATTGTGAAACCTCCCTTTAAGGCTGCTCACTCGTCCCACCAGTCAATTTTGCGTGCAAGCCGCAAAACTCTGACGGGTGAGAACGCCGTGTACATGGTGTTCCACAGGGCGAGACCTATTGCGGACCTCCGTGGCACATGGCAACTCAGTAGCAAGACACTTGCTATCAGTCTTCTGTCGTTGAGGTAACTCTTAATGTATTTTAGAGTGTCCCTTTAGTTGTTCAGGGCCTCGCACCTCTCCAATGTGCACGCCGTGTACATGATGTTCCACAGGGCGAGACCTATTGCGGACCTCCGTGGCGCATGGCAACTCAGTAGCAAGTGGACACTTGCTATCAGTCTTCTGTCGTTGAGGTAATTCTTAATGAATTTTAAAGTGTCCCTTTAGTTGTTCAGGGCCTCGCACCTCTCCAATGTGCGCGTTCAGTGTACCGAGTTGATGTCATTCTTGACGCCGATGGTGATTAGTGCGCAGAGTTTCCTCGTCCGCCATGTGCCATTGTTGGCGTCTCTAGCTGCCTGCGTTGCCTCACCGTCGATTTGCCTGGACGGAAGCCATGCTGCTACAGCAACAGTCCGTCGGCTGCAAGGGGTAACCCCCCCGCATCAGATACTCGAATACCTTGCCAATAGTGTCTAGGCTACATAACGCCATGTATGCGGACGTGCTGTCCAGAGGCTTTCCTGAGCATGGGCCGGCCTTTTTCCAAATCGGCGGAAAGACTATCGCCTGGTTCATCGCCTCTTCGCTGCCAGTTCCGTCGCCTCTAGTGGGATGCAATCTGTGCCTGGCGCCTTTCTATTCGTGTGGTAAAAGGATCTGAGACCTCTTCCTCTTTTTCGACATTGTAGATGGTGGAGTTATTAGGGTCCGCTTCGGTTGAAGAGCTGTCGGACAATATCCTCGAGTTCCTCATTGTCGATCGGTCTGGCCTTAAGTGGCGCAGGGCGATCTTGTAGATCTTACGTCCTCCTAGATAAGGGTCGACGATGTCTGCTCCAACCGGTTTTTTTTCCTTTTTCGCTACTCTTTAAGAGTTTGAGCTTTGTCTTCGCTGACGAGTATGCCATCATTTCCTATACGACGGTTGCGGCCCTGGGTAAGGGTGCGTCGCGTCGCCACATAGGTCTTCCGCTAGTCCGCGATTTTTCGATTTTAGCGCCTCCTTGACATCGAGGCGTCGCACGCCCCTTTCAGCAGGGCCCACAGGTCTACCTCGGTTTCCCGTGCCGTGGCCTCGGCGAAAGCGGCGAAATCTAGCGTTTTAACGTTATAACCGCCCAGCTTTACTGACTTCGGGCTCCTCTACTACTACTACTACTACTACTACTACTACTACTACTACTACTACTACTACTACTACTACTACTACTATGAGTAGACTTACGTATATCGACTGTGTAGCGCAACAAGGGCCAATCTGCTTTTTTGACAAAAGGAAAAAACTGAATTAGAGGACTTAATACTAATAGTTACCTTTTAACTAATGTGAAATGAGATTTGAGAGGGATCCGCAGATTGGCCCTTGTAGATTATCCCTTTTAGTTTTGTTTATTAAATTCTTTAACGTAGTTTGAACAAAAAAAAAATCTTTATAGCCGTGAGGCTTTTTCGCCGGTCAAGGGAGAAGCTCAGTAGAGTTTAATCACCCGGTATTTACCTTAACTTCACAGGAAACCTCTGAAAAACTGTGAAAGGTGATTCGCGAAAATTCTCTCCCATCTGGGGATCGAACTCAGGCTCCCCAATGCTCAGTACGAGACGGACGACACCTCTAACGATTCGGACACTGAGCTGGGTCCGTTTGAAGATTTTGTTAAAAAAGCAGATTGGCCTTTATTACGCTACACAGTCGACATGTGGTCGCTGTGTTTTTCGGTCTCTAGCTCTTTCCATTGCGCCACTCTGGCTGTTATATCCCCAGAGCGTATGGGCAGGTCTAGGACCGCCTGGGGTCCGTGCCTGCAGAAAGTTGGATACGCGTCGTTTACCGTTATAGGCCACGAAGTTGGTGAGTGTTCTGTTGTGGTTCTAATTCGGGCTGCGCTCTTGGCGTTAAAGTTGGCTCCTATAATATCCAGGACGCGGCCAAGTTCCATTTATCTCCTGGTAGCTGTTTGGCGACACGTACATGCTTACCTGGGTCGTGTCCCCTATCTGGGCTGTCCTCGGCTCTGGCCACCAGCTTCATCGTCACGCTCTTCGCCGTCTAGATCGCTGCCCCTTCTAGGTCAGCGAGCCATGACTTTAAATCTTCTTTCTATTATCTCCTAGTATTTCTATTGGTTCTTTGTTTCTTTCAGTTTATAGCTTTTTATTTACACTTTTTCTATCTTCCTACTTTTCACCGTTTGATCTTCTCTTTTGCTTCTCATGTCCATTTTGAGTAGGTAGTGATCACTTCCGATCTCTGCTTGTCTAGATACTTTCACGTTTTTTATATTCCTCCATTTATGTCTGCTTATTAAGAAGTAGTCAATTATTGATTTTTCTTTTCTGGCCGGTTCTTCTCTTGTAAATTTATGTATCAAATGTTTGTTTGTATTCGTTATTATTAGATTATTCTCAATGCTCAGTTCAATTATTCTTTCTCCGTTGTTATTTCTGGCTTTCTCCCCTTCTATTTCCATATAATTATCTATTCCTGTATTCTGGTTTCCTACTCGTCCATTTAGATCTCACATGATAATTATATTGTCCACTCCTTCATCTATTTCTTTTTGTGTATTTTAGTAGAATGTGTCTTTTTCCGCATTAGTCGCATCATCGTTTACCCCGTAGGCCGTTGTTATGGTCCATGCTTCGTTTTCTAAAAGCTTCATATCTACTGATATGAAGGATCATATCAGTAGATATATAAAGGACATTGTGAAGGAAAAAAATACGTAAGCGAAGGGATTCTCTTACATATCTTTCCATCACAATATCCTTTATTCTGCTTGGTGCAACTATTAATCCTACTCCTCCTTTCGTTCTTTCCGTTTCGTCGACACCAGCCCAAAACATCCAGTATCCTTTATGTATTCTTTTTACTCTTTTTTTACTTTTTACTACTTATTCTTTTCTTTCTTTTTTATTTCTTTAATTTCTAATATCTCTATTTTCTGTTTTATCATTTCTTCCACCAAAAAAAAGACCTTTAATTGGCATATCAGCCCAACCCTTCCCTTTACAAACTCCAGCCGCAAAAAAAAACAATACTTTCACAGAAAGAACTAAAAAAAATAAAAAAAAATACAAATTAACATTTTCTATCCACTAAAATAAACTAAACCCCCTCTGCCCTCGCCAATTTCCTTTCCCACGTCAGCGTCCTGCAGATTTTCACGCCTTTCCCATCCCCTCCTAACCATTCGTTCAGCTTTCTGCACTCTCCCACCCACTCTGCTTTCACTCCCTCACATTCTTTGGTAAGGTGCCACCACGTGTCACTCCCCTTCCTACACAGCGCACACGCGGTGTACCCCAGCCCCATCCACACTTTTCTTCCTCGCTCTTCTGACCCACACCTCGCTCTTGTCATGCATACTTTGTCCTCTCTGCTCCACTCTCCCCTGGCTAAGTAGCTCGGGAGTTTCCCCTGCACTTGCCACTCTACGTAGCCAGGGTTGTATGAGCTCTCAGCCATTCTCACTTGCCTTTCTTGCCACTCAATATCCCTCAGTCTCTCCCTTATCTCAGTGCCTAGGCTACCCCTTTCTCTCAGCTTCTCCTCTACCCACACCTCAGACATACCCACTCTTTCATACATCCTTTCTCTATCCTTCCTCCATCTACTCTCTGTTCTACTCTTACACCTCATCCATACCTCCCGTACCAGTCTTTCCTCGCCCAAATCCTGCAATCTTTCCTCAAACTTCACAACCCTCACACACGACTCCCACCACATACTCATACGACTTGTCTCCTGCAACAGCACTGCCCTCGGTGTCGACCTTTCGAGCCCTAGCAAATTCTTCAGAAACCAACCTTGCTCCGTTTCTATTACCTCCCATTCTCGCAATCCCCACACTTCCACTACATACCACAATATAGGTTATACACACGCATCCCAGATCTTGCACGCCATTACGAGGTTACCACCCCACAATCTCCCCCATTTTCTGCACGCAATCCCCCAAGCCATTCTTGCTTTCGCCTGCATACACTCCACATGCATCCTAAGCCCTCCTCCACAGTCAAACCAAAAGCCCAAATATTTAAAGCCATTCACTCTCTTAATCAGCCTTTCCATCCATTTCAGCCCTTCGCCCTTACCTCTCCTGTCCCTATTCCTAAACAACATCCATTTGGTCTTTTCCACATTCACCACTAGCCCCCCCCCCCCCCCTCTTATCCAAGTACCTACCCATTCTTTCCAACATCTCTTGCATCTCTTCCACTCTCTTGGCCACCAGCACCACGTCATCTGCATACGCCAACATCCACACCTTGGATCTACCCACCACGACCCCTCCTGCCTGTCCTCTCCTCAGCACCTCTTCCAACTCGCTCGTGTACAGATTTAACAGGAGGGGGCTCAGCAGGCACCCCTGCCTTACTCCCACATTCACCCTAAATTTCTCAGATATTTCTCCATTCACTCTTGCTTTCGCCCATGTCTCTTTATACATCCTTCTCACCCACTCCACTCCTTCCTCTTCCATACCCAATCTATCCATACATTCCACCAGTTTCCCCCTAGGAACTGAGTCATACGCAGCTTTAAATCCACAAACACCGCATACACTCTTCCTTTGCTTTCCAGCGCTTCCGCCACCATTCTCGCCAGCGTGAAAATCTGCTCCCTCGTCCTTCTTCCCCTTCTGAACCCACCCTGGCATACCGGCAGCAGTCCCTTATGCTCCACTTCCCTATCCATTCTATTTTTCGCCATAGTCATCATCAATTTATAACCGGCACTCATAATGGTTGATCTCCCTATAGTTTTTAACGTCCGAGGCCTCTCCCCCTTTATGAACCGGGACCACCCCCCACACGCCACTTTTCCGGCACTTCCTCCTCTCCACTCCACACCTTGTTAATTTCTTCCACCAGTTCTTCTTCCTTATCGTGTATACTCCTAATATTCCATGTCCCTAATCTCCATACTTCATTTCTTCCTCTTTTGAGTTCCAATTTCCGTTTTTCATCGTCATTTTCCTTGCCGTTTCGTTTTTATTTTTGATTCCATCGGTATTCTCTGTCGCTGAACGTTTTTTGGTTTGGTCAATTTTCCTCCATTAACTTTGCATACGACTCCATTCTCTCGTTTATCCCATAGATACAGTTCATTCTCATCTATTATTTGTATATATCCGGTTTTCTCAACTTTTCCATTTTCCTTTTCCATTTTTGCGATTCCCATTATTTCAATGTTTTGTTTTGTAATTTCTTCCACTATTTCTTCCTCTTTTGAGTTCCAATTTCCGTTTTTCATTGTTATTTCCCTTGCCGTTTAGTTTTTATTTTTGATTCCATCGGTATTCTCTGTCGCTGAAAGTTTTTTGGATTGGTCAATTTTCCTCTATTAACTTTGCATACGACTCCATTCTCTCTTTTATTCCATAGATACGCTTCATTCTCAATTATTAATTGATTATATCCTATTTTCACGACTTTTCCATTTCCGTTTTCCATTTTTGCGATGTTTCTTATTTCTCTTTATATTTTTCTCTCCTCCTCCGTCAAGTCGTCGTCTATGTAAATCGTTGTATTTCTTAGTTTGTTTTTCTCTTTCATTATTTTTACTTCCCAGCTTGAAATTTCCACTATTATTATATTTTGTCCTTTTCTTGTGTTTATTTTTTGCATTTTATTAACACCTATCTCTACTTGTAGTTTGTCCATGACGGTTGATTTGATCTCCATGTTTTCTATTTTGTTTAATCCTTTTATAGCTATGCTATTTTTCCTCCTTCTTTTCTCTTCACTTTCGGCTCTATTTTCAAGTTTTTCTATTCTGTCTATCAATGTTATTTACTCTCTTTCCATGTTTCTTCTTTTTTTTTCATTTCTGCCTTCATCTCTTTTAGTTCTTCTTTTATTTGTGTCATATTTTCATCCATCTTTCTTATTAAGGTCGTTTTAGACAAGACAATTTCTTGACTCAAAAGTTCGTCAAGATGCGACACAATCTAAATTGTCTCGTATCATACAGCAAATTATTTGAAATATTGAATTGGATGATAGATCGAATGGTAAAATATAACGCGTTCTATTTGTCAAGGACAAATTGTATGGGAGGATATATGAATTCATTTCTTGCACAACTTTTGAGCTAAGAAATTGTCTTGTCTAAAACGACCTTTAGTTGTAAAATCATACATTTTAATTCCTCCATTGCGTCGTTATTCATATATATATATATATAGATATATATATATATATATATATATATATATATATATATATATATATAATATATATATATATATATATATATATATATATATATATATATATATATATATATATATATATATATATATATATATATATATATATATATATCTCCGCTGGCTTTTTCTACCACAGTGTGGTGTAAAGGTTTGCATTTTCCTCTATTCTTTTATATATTTTTTCCATTTCTTGTCGTTGTTCATAATGTCCATTTCATCGTTGCAATGTTTTCTACTTCTTCTAGCGTTTCTGAGGATCGGAGGATTTTCTTGCTTTTTCTGCTTTTGTATCTCTTTATCCTCGATATCCATTTCTCTACCTCTTTTATCTTTATTCATTGACCCGGGCGCTATTTTTATTTGCTACTTTTACCACTATTGACGTCGTTTTATGTAGCCCAATAGACTCCTCACCTTTATCGACACTAGAGGTTGTTCACGGGTTGACCCCCTCGTATGAATAACCTCTACCCGCTATTCAATTTATTCCCACTTACTGTGTTTTCTGTCTTCTATTATTCACTTTCCTCTATGTAGCACAGTTTTTTGTCGTTGTTTGTCGTCTCTTATGTATAATAGTAACTCAATACACTGCGGTGTATTGAGTTACTATTATACATAAGTAGTTTCGGTAAAATATCGAACATATACACCTGTCAACCTCACAAGGAAACTAATTTGTTTTGTTCGAGAGTGTTTGGTAGCTAGAGTTTGTACCTTTCGTTTATCACTCTGGGCTGGTATGGGCTTATTGTTTCTTGTTCTATTTGTCGCTTCCGATGCGCATAATTCCACCTCGGCCCTTACAACCGGTGGCGCACGACCGCGATACTGCACGCCACGGGGCGACTAGCAATGTTAGACCATGTTAAACGAAAGCGCCTTATATGGCTTGAGTTTAGCTGTTATAATCTACATTTCCATTTTATTTCAGATACGTGGTGGACAAATTTTGGACTCCATCCGTCTCCACAAACTCGGATTTCCGACCTTTATGCCGCTTGGCGAGTTCCGACGTCGCTTCCGGTTGTTGGCTGGTGATCACAAGTCCAGCGCGCAGGTCCTGGATGAGAGGAAGGCTGTGGAGGACATGCTGCTCGCCATGGACCTCGACATGACTAGCTACAGGGTTGGATTAAGTCAGGTTAGTGGATTTTTAAATAATTCTAACATAATTGATTGACGGCATCTATAATTGCTTTCTCATTATAAATTAATTTATGGCTGTAAAAATAAATGGAGAATGCACCTTTTGCGATTAAAATGCGGAAATCATTGGCTAATATATAAGATAAATTTATTAAGCAACATTATCATTACATGTAGTAGTTCTTATATATAATTATTATGTTACATGTCAAATTGCATTGGCAATTCCTCACCCGCCAGAGTTTTGCAGCTCGCACGCAAAATTGACTGGTGGGACGAGCGAGCAACCGTAAAGGGAGGTTTCATGGGCCCATTTTGAGGCCTGTAACTATGCTACTCTCCAGCCAACTATCCAGACCTCAGGACTTTGCGAATTAATATTGAATCAATATTGAACATATTTCTCAAAAATTTGATTTTATTTAATTCGGGTTGAGTCCGCTCCATTCGGTTTGACCGAGTTCAATCTGGCGTCTTTTCTCCATATTCTTCAATGTTGCGCAGAAAATTCCCCAACAATCGCAGTATTGTTTAAAAAGGATATGGGGAAGAACACAACCTAGAGGACTTCTGGTTTCAACTAACGGTCTATCGCGTGAAATCTTCAAATCTCATCGCATGACCTACGCGAGACAGTTCCGTGGCCACCGCATTCGCCTGATCTAAAGGTCCTTTTAGACAATACAATTTCTTAGCTCAAAAGTTGTTCAAGAAATAAATTCATATATCTTCCTCCCATACAATTTGTCCTTGACATATAGAACGCGTTATATTTTTCCATTCGATCTATCATCCAATTCAATATTTCGAATAATTTGCTGAATGATACGAGACAATTTAGGCCCAATTCACACTTAAGCCACATGTTTATATAGAGGGGCTTGACACGTCGTGCCTCTCGCAGCGCCGGCACCGCGTCTTCGCCTCTTCGCCTCTTCGCCTAAGACACGGTAGGCGAAGAGGCTAGAGGCATAACTCTTCCACGCCGCCTCTATGTAAACATAAGGTGCAATGTCCACTGAATATGGACATCGCAATCGCCTGTGCAACGTCGCGCCTGCGCCTGGCCTACACCGCGCCTGCGCCCGACGCCGCTTATGTGTGAATTGGGCCTTAGATTGACTCGCATCTTGACTAACTTTTGCGTCAAAAAATTGTCTTGTCTAAAACGATCTTAAGTCTTTTTTCTGTGGGGGTACTTCAAGGTTGAGGTCCTTGAACCAACTATAGGTGGCTATTTTAGAGAAAAGTTAAGGATTTTCGCCAGATATGTTTGTGAAAGTAATGCAACACTTCAAAGCACGTCTCGAAATATGAATCGACCGCAAAGCCGGCGGTATAATTTTTAAACCTTAGACTAAAAAACTTTCGTATATTTACTTTACAGTTTTTGGTGATACCTCGTGCCATTTCTAAAAAACTTTCGTATATTTACTTTACAGTTTTTGGTGATACCTCGTGCCATTTCTAAAAAACTTTCGTATATTTACTTTACAGTTTTTGGTGATACCTCGTACCATTTTTTTTGAGTCCGCCGAAATATTTCGGTAGCACTCTATAGTTGCTGCTCGCAGAAAATATGTATTTTTATCATTTTGTATATTTCTGGTTGCTTTTGTTGAAAGCATTAGCACCGAACAGTTTCAGTGGGGGCCAGCTGTTTTGCAACGCATTTTGTTGCGTGGGCTCCCGTGCTTTATTAGCGCTGCCTCATCAAAACATGCGGGCGAATTTGCAATCCTGCGAAACTAGGACGCGCCTCCATAACAATTTTTAACGAGTCGAAAACGCTGAATCCGTCCTATATATAATACACAAAATAAATTATATCGATGTTTACTGCCATATTAACTGAGAAAAACAAACACTACTTAAAAAAAAACTTCTACCAGTATAGGGAGAAGCTCAGGGATGCGATTTTTGAGCGATCGCTATTATTATGGCCTATAAAGTGTACAGTAAAGTTTGGAAAAAATATTCCTAAACACGTTTTGGAAATATTCAAAAACAATTGAAAGCACTTTTAAGGATCAAATTAATACTCTGATTTTTAAAACAGTCTAACATAAATGAGACCTGAATTGATTCTCATCGCTCTGTTTTGTAGTTTTTGTAACCTATCTAATTATCCTTGCATGGTTATAAAATTAATTTATTGAATAATCCTCTTGCATGTCTCTGTACACACACGGTAACCTTGTTTCGGGAGCGTCGGGCCCCTTTGGCGGGGCAATAAAACCGAGTGAAATCACCGCAGCAATTTCACCGGCGGCGGCGGCTGCTGCTGCTTTCACCGGCCGCACAATGTACAAGAGCGGCGCATTGTGCGGCCGCCGATCGATTATAGCTCTTCTGTGTGCATGGGAAAAGTGAAAAAATAATTTGTTTGCCAACGGTAATTGCGGGTCGTTGCGCCCGTAGGAGGAGGATGCGGTGTAATGCCACGAAGCCGCTGTTTAAACAAAATTATGCTTCATAATTATATATTATGTTGCAAAATACAAATTGCAACATTTACAACCAAAAAAAATAGTTTACTAAATTTAAAGCGATATTTCTGAAAAAGAGTTTGTTTTTTGAGAATTTCAAGCCCGACAAACGGCTCTTTGGATGTATTCCGCTACCCGTATTCTGGAAACAATGCGTGATTTTAGAGCCATTTAACGATTTTTCGGCCGTATCTTCTTTTTTTTTATACCTAGAAGGATGATTCAAATCGCAAAGGTATACAGAATTACAGACTCGACAAACGGCCCTTTAGATGTTTTCCACTATCCATTCCCGTTTTCATGCAAAAAGTGCAAAAACATATGTGAAAAGCAATTGCAACAAACCGCAACCCTCTTATCTTTTTTAGCTATCGAGATACAGCACAAAATAGACATTTTCTTTCCAAACGAGACATCGAAATACATATAACAGATAAGGATCAGGGCATAGGTGGTGAATGTGAATTTTCCTTCAACCATCTATCTACTATTACGTATAGAAAACACCGAGCTGAAGCGAGTACAACAAACTGCAACCCATTTTTTTAGCCTTTTCGCGTTTTTTTCGACGGTAACTTTTATCTTTTCAGAAACTAGCAGAATGACTCAAATTGTGTACGCATAGAGAATTTTGAGCTCGACAAACTGCCCTCCAGACGTTTTTCGTTATCTTTTACCGTTTTCCCGGAAAATAGTAAAATGTGATAAATGTGAAAAGTATTTTCTGCCGTAACTTTTTTCTTTTAAATCTAGAAGGATGATTTAAATTGCAAGGGTATAGAGAATGTCGAGCCCGACATAGAGCCCTTTGGATGTTTTTCGCTATCTTATACCGTTTTCCCGGCAATTAGCAAAAATGGTGTGAAAATTATTTTTGAGTCTTTTCTCGGTTGTTCGGCCGTAACTTGTTTCTTTTTAAACTAAGAATGAATCAAGTTGCAAAGGTATAGAGTAGAGAATTTCAAACCCGACATACGGCCAATTTGAATGTTTTCTCTTCCCGTTTTCACCCCAAAAATGTGAATGTTGAGCTATTTCACTCTTTTTTTCCGCAGTATCTGTTTTCTTTTTAAACCTAGAAAGATGATTTAAATTGTAAAGGTATAGAGAATTTCGAGCCAACAAAAGTCCTTATTGATGTTTTTCTCTATCTCTTACCATTTTCTCTGGTAATGGTAAAATGGTGCGAAGAAAAATTTATTTTCCAGCCATTTCACGGATTTTCTTTATAAAGCTAACAGGATGTAATATATGTAAATATCTATCATAATATCTACATTGTAATATAGCCCATTAATCAGTTGCAAGGATTTACTTTATATCTATAATAATGGTAATATCTATACAGAAATATCTATCATAATATCTATATCGTAATATAGCTCATTAATCAGTTCGAAGGATTTACTTTATATCTATAATAATCGTAATATCTATACAGAAATATCTATCATAATATCTATATCGTAATATAGCCCATTAATCAGTTGCAAGGATTTACTTTATATCTATAATAATGGTAATATCTATACAGAAATATCTATCATAATATCTATATCGTAATATAGCTCATTAATCAGTTCGAAGGATTTACTTTATATCTATAATAATCGTAATATCTATACAGAAATATCTATCATAATATCTATATTGTAATATAGCCCATTAATCAGTTGCAAGGATTTACTTTATATCTATAATAATGGTAATATCTATACAGAAATATCTATCATAATATCTATATCTTAATATAGCCCATTAATCAATTGCAAGGATTTACTTTATATCTATAATAATCGTAATATCTATACAGAAGTATCTATCATAATATCTATATCGTAATATAGCCCATTAATCAGTTGCAAGGATTTACTTTATATCTATAATAATCGTAATATCTATACCGAAATATCTATCATAATATCTATATCGTAATATATCCCACTAATCAGTTGCAAGGATTTACTTTATATCTATAATAATGGTAATATCTATACAGAAATATCTATCATAATATCTATATCGTAATATAGCCCATTAATCAGTTGCAAGGATTTACTTCATATCTATAATAATGGTAATATCTATACAGATATATCTATCATAATATCTATATCGTTATATAGCCCATTAATCAGTTGCAAGGATTTACTTAATATCTATAATAATGGTAATATCTATATAGAAATATCCATCATAATATCTATATCTTAATATAGCCCATTAATCAATTGCAAGGATTTACTTTATATCTATAATAATCGTAATATCTATACAGAAGTATCTATCATAATATCTATATCGTAATATAGCCCATTAATCAGTTGCAAGGATTTACTTTATATCTATAATAATCGTAATATCTATACAGAAATATCTATCATAATATCTATATCGTAATATATCCCACTAATCAGTTGCAAGGATTTACTTTATATCTATAATAATAGTATTATCTATACAGAAATATCCATCATAATATCTATATCGTAATATAGCCCATTAATCAGTTGCAAGGATTTACTTTATATCTATAATAATGGTAATATCTATACAGAAATATCTATCATAATATCTATATCGTAATATAGCTCATTAATCAGTTGGAAGGATTTACTTTATATCTATAATAATCGTAATATCTATACAGAAATATCTATCATAATATCTATATTGTAATATAGCCCATTAATCAGTTGCAAGGATTTACTTTATATCTATAATAATGGTAATATCTATACAGAAATATCTATCATAATATCTATATCGTAATATAGCTCATTAATCAGTTCGAAGGATTTACTTTATATCTATAATAATGGTAATATCTATACAGAAATATCTATCATAATATGTATATGGTAATATAGCACATTAATCAGTTGCAAGGATTTACTTTATATCTATAATAATGGTAATATCTATACAGAAATATCCATCATAATATCTATATCGTAATATAGCTCATTAATCAGTTGGAAGGATTTACTTTATATCTATAATAATCGTAATATCTATACAGAAATATCTATCATAATATCTATATTGTAATATAGCCCATTAATCAGTTGCAAGGATTTACTTTATATCTATAATAATGGTAATATCTATACAGAAATATCTATCATAATATCTATATCGTAATATAGCTCATTAATCAGTTCGAAGGATTTACTTTATATCTATAAGAATGGTACTATCTATACAGAAATATCTATATCGTAATATAGCCCATTAATCAGTTGCAAGGATTTACTTTATATCTATAATAATGGTAATATCTATACAGAAATATCTATCATAATATCTATATCGTAATATAGCTCATTAATCAGTTCGAAGGATTTACTTTATATCTATAATAATGGTAATATCTATACAGAAATATCTATCATAATATGTATATCGTAATATAGCACATTAATCAGTTGCAAGGATTTACTTTATATCTATAATAATGGTAATATCTATACAGAAATATCCATCATAATATCTATATCGTAATATAGCTCATTAATCAGTTCGAAGGATTTACTTTATATCTATAATAATGGTACTATCTATACAGAAATATCTATCATAATATGTATATCGTAATATAGCACATTAATCAGTTGCAAGGATTTACTTTATATCTATAATAATGGTAATATCTATACAGAAATATCTATCATAATATCTATATCGTAATATAGCTCATTAATCAGTTCGAAGGATTTACTTTATATCTATAATAATCGTAATATCTATACAGAAATATCTATCATAATATCTATATCGTAATATAGCCCATTAATCAGTTGCAAGGATTTACTTTATATCTATAATAATGGTAATATCTATACAGAAATATCTATCATAATATCTATATCGTAATATAGCTCATTAATCAGTTCGAAGGATTTACTTTATATCTATAATAATGGTAAT
This sequence comes from Lordithon lunulatus, assembly GCA_963942505.1. Lineage (NCBI taxonomy): Eukaryota > Metazoa > Arthropoda > Insecta > Coleoptera > Staphylinidae > Lordithon > Lordithon lunulatus. Next base: position 11,897,060 of record OZ012675.1, read on the forward strand.
ATCTATACAGAAATATCTATCATAATATGTATATCGTAATATAGCACATTAATCAGTTGCAAGGATTTACTTTATATCTATAATAATGGTAATATCTATACAGAAATATCTATCATAATATCTATATCGTAATATAGCTCATTAATCAGTTCGAAGGATTTACTTTATATCTATAATAATGGTAATATCTATACAGAAATATCTATCATAATATGTATATCGTAATATAGCACATTAATCAGTTGCAAGGATTTACTTTATATCTATAATAATGGTAATATCTATACAGAAATATCTATCATAATATCTATATCGTAATATAGCTCATTAATCAGTTCGAAGGATTTACTTTATATCTATAATAATCGTAATATCTATACAGAAATATCTATCATAATATCTATATCGTAATATAGCCCATTAATCAGTTGCAAGGATTTACTTTATATCTATAATAATGGTAATATCTATACAGAAATATCTATCATAATATCTATATCGTAATATAGCTCATTAATCAGTTCGAAGGATTTACTTTATATCTATAATAATCGTAATATCTATACAGAAATATCTATCATAATATCTATATCGTAATATAGCCCATTAATCAGTTGCAAGGATTTACTTTATATCTATAATAATGGTAATATCTATACAGAAATATCTATCATAATATCTATATCGTAATATAGCTCATTAATCAGTTCGAAGGATTTACTTTATATCCATAATAATGGTAATATCTATACAGAAATATCTATCATAATATGTATATCGTAATATAGCACATTAATCAGTTGCAAGGATTTACTTTATATCTATAATAATGGTAATATCTATACAGAAATATCTATCATAATATCTATATCGTAATATAGCTCATTAATCAGTTCGAAGGATTTACTTTATATCTATAATAATCGTAATATCTATACAGAAATATCTATCATAATATCTATATCGTAATATAGCCCATTAATCAGTTGCAAGGATTTACTTTATATCTATAATAATGGTAATATCTATACAGAAATATATATCATAATATCTATATCGTAATATAGCTCATTAATCAGTTCGAAGGATTTACTTTATATCTATAATAATGGTAATATCTATACAGAAATATCTATCATAATATGTATATCGTAATATAGCACATTAATCAGTTGCAAGGATTTACTTTATATCTATAATAATGGTAATATCTATACAGAAATATCTATCATAATATCTATATCGTAATATAGCTCATTAATCAGTTCGAAGGATTTACTTTATATCTATAATAATGGTAATATCTATACAGAAATATCTATCATAATATGTATATCGTAATATAGCACATTAATCAGTTGCAAGGATTTACTTTATATCTATAATAATGGTAATATCTATACAGAAATATCTATCATAATATCTATATCGTAATATAGCTCATTAATCAGTTCGAAGGATTTACTTTATATCTATAATAATCGTAATATCTATACAGAAATATCTATCATAATATCTATATCGTAATATAGCCCATTAATCAGTTGCAAGGATTTACTTTATATCTATAATAATGGTAATATCTATACAGAAATATCTATCATAATATCTATATCGTAATATAGCTCATTAATCAGTTCGAAGGATTTACTTTATATCTATAATAATCGTAATATCTATACAGAAATATCTATCATAATATCTATATCGTAATATAGCCCATTAATCAGTTGCAAGGATTTACTTTATATCTATAATAATGGTAATATCTATACAGAAATATCTATCATAATATCTATATCGTAATATAGCTCATTAATCAGTTCGAAGGATTTACTTTATATCTATAATAATGGTAATATCTATACAGAAATATCTATCATAATATCTATATCGTAATATAGCTCATTAATCAGTTCGAAGGATTTAGTTTATATCTATAATAATCGTAATATCTATACAGAAATAACTTGCAAAGTTATGGAGAATTTCAAACGGACAAACGACCCTATAGATATTTTTCACTACCGTTTTTCCCGGTAAATGGCAAACATTGTGTGAAAATTATTATCAATAAATCTAAGATTATGTGTCCTTAAATTTGCTTTTTTTTGTCTTAATTCCGAATGGAACCGCGTATCAACTCCCGCAATCGATAAAGGTGGAACTAGAGTTACCCTAACGCTGGGCAAAGAGCACACTGAATACAAAACCGATGTCCGGTTTTTAAAAATTCCAAATGGCGATGGTGAGAGCAATGCTGGGTATTACTGAGATAGGCTGAGAAATGAACAATACCAGAAGAAGATCATGGTCAAGATGTTATTAAGCGGGTAGCCCAATTGAGGTGGGTTGGACATGTTGCAAAGCAACAAAATACACAGATGGACAACTAAACAATCAATAATGGAGACCAAGACAATCAAAGAGGAGTCTAGGAAGACCCCAAAAAAGAAGGGTGGTTTGAGAGAACGGACAATGGCCACCTCCGCATAAGGCCCAATTCACACATAAGCGGCGTCGGGAACAGGCGCGGTGTAGGCGAGGCGCAGGCGCGACGTCGCACAGGCGATTCTGATGTCCATATGCAGTGTAGGGGTGGACATTGCACCTTATGTTTACATAGAGGCGGCGTGGAAGAGTTTCACCTCTTCGCCTACCGTGTCTTGGCAAAGACGCGGTAACGGCGCGGCGAGAGGCACGAGGCAAATGCCCAAAGTGGGCATTGCATTACATGTTTATATGGAGTGGGCTTGAAGCGTTGTGCCTCTCGCAACGCCGGCACCGCGTCTTCGCCTCTTCGCCTAAGACACGTAAGGCGAAGAGGCGAAAAGCATAACTCTTTCACGCCGCCTCTATGTAAACATAAGGTGCAATGTACACCCCTCCATATGCATATGGACATCACAATCGTCTGTGCGACGCCGCGCCTGCGCTTCGCCTACACCGCGCCTGCGCCCGACGCCGCTTATGTGTGAATTGGGCCTAACACCTAACAGGCCCTTGGGTTTTGGCCTCTTCTGCAATTTTAACAACATTCAAATCTAGTTTCGACAGCTCCAATTCCGTACTCACATTATTACTCCTATACCAGGATGTCTTTCCACTTTTTACTCTCGGACTACTCGTGGCACTTTCATGTTTCCATTCTATGATAAGTTTTGTGTTCATATCCGCTTCCATTCTTTGTAAATGTCCGAGTCAATTCTCTACGATTTTATGTTGTTGTTGTTTATCCGGGCATCGAGTTCGAAATTCATTCTTATTCTGTATGCCCCGTATATTTCTCTGATTGGGCCATAGATTTTTCATAATATTTTTCTCTCAAATCTCTTTAATTCTTCGTCGTTTTTCTTGAGTAGTGTCCACGACTTACAGGTATAGGTAACTACTGGTCGTACAAGACCCCTGTGTGTCATTAACTTCAACTTGTGAATCAGTAGTTTCATTGTAAATAACTTCCTGTTCGCATAGTAACCTCTGTTTCCTTTTATTATCCCTGTTTAAAAAAAAAACTTCTATCTTTATAGGGCTATCATTTTTTCCGTCGCTCAGGGGAGAAGCTCAGAGGAGTTTAATCACCCGATATTTACCTTAACTTCACAGAAAATCTCTGAAAAGTGTATCGTGAAAATTGGCCCCGATGGGGTTTGAAGTCAGGCTCCCCAATGTTCAGTATGAGACTAACCAATCGGCCACTTAGCTGGATCCTTGTTTTTATTTCTTCGCTTTCGTCATTATTTTCGTTTAGTAGAGATCCCAGATGGTTGAAATTTTCTACTCGTTTAAACTACTGCATTTTTCTCTATTCCTCGTTGTCCTTTCGATGTCAGCATGTACTTGGGGTTTCTCTTTTTTTTTATTTATAGCCCTACCTTCTATATTTCTTTGTCAATGCTTCTAAATGGGTCGCTTATTGCGTTATGCATACGGCCCGTGATAATTATTATTGACACTTAGTCCATCACTTATTTATTTTTTTTCTGTATATTTTATTTAATATTATTGTTGTTGGGGAGATTTTGTGTGAACTTTGTTGTTGGTTATACCATTTTTTTTTAAATATTTGTACTTTGTACTCATTAAAACTAATTAATACTTGTATGTCTTTCTCTCTAACAAATCTCTATTATTGAATGATGTAACCCACTCTCGATCGGTGGCTAATTTTATGAATTCCGGTGAAAACTGCGGGCCCGTCTCTTCCGTCCATAAATTACACGATCCGCCGCCGGGTGACGCAATTTTTGGGCTGCGGCCAGATGCGGCGGCAGCGAAAGTGAAATGTCGCCGGGAAAAATATAATGTCACTAACTGAATTCGCCGGTGATCGGGTGTTAGGTGTTCCGGATGAAAGTAAAAGCTGTAACGCGAGCAGCCGCTTGCTTTCGCCATTCTAAATGCATTTCCAATTCGTGCAAGGTGTAAAACATTTTAATATCGCCATCAAAACAATCACGAAAAAATAAAATAAGAGAGCTAGAGTATAAATAAACTTACAGGCACGACATTAGCTGAGTCAGATGGAGTTTATTTCTAGTTTTTTTTTAATATTATATATAACTAGTCATACATAAATAGATGATATTATTTTTCTCATATAAAATGCGTTTTAAAAGGAGTTTTAACATAGTTGTAACGTTATAAAATCATTTATAAGTATAATGTCGGCTCACATAACAAAATAACGCGTTTTATACGTAAAAAAATCCGTGTCGTATTATTTTTTCTTTAGGTGCCTTCTCCATTACTGAAGGTTGGCAACAATCATGGCAAATTCCGCACGTTCTTGTGACGCGCTGAACAATGAGTGGGTGTCCAGACCATCAGTCCCTTATGTTCTTTAACCAGGAGCATTTCCTTCGTCCTGAACCACGGCAACCCTCTATCTTGGCCTCCATTATTAATTTTAGAAGGTTATATTTTGTACTTCTGAAGATATGTCCTAGGTACGCTGTCTTACGTTTCTTCACAGTAGCTAATAGTTCTCTGTCTCTGTCCACGCGTCTAAGAACCTCATTATTCGTGATATGCTCCACCCAAGATATTCTCTGCATTCTTCGAAAGATCCACATCTCAAACGCTTCTATTCTGTTCATAGTATTCATCATCAACGTCCAAGCCTCAACACCATACAACAGTACCGAGTGAATGTAGCACTTAACGAACCGGTATCTTAGTTTCAGGTTTAGGCTTCTCTCGCAAAATACTTTTCTCATCTTAAGGAACGTTGTTCTGGCTATTTCGATGCGTGTTCTTACTTCCAGATCTGGATCCAGGTCTTCGATGATCCAGCTGCCCAAGTATTTAAATTTAGTGACCTGCTCCATTTGCTTATTGTATACTTGCAAATTGGCTTGGATATCTGGTGTTCTACTGATAATCATTGTTTTCGTTTTGGTCGTATTTAATTTTAGCCCAAGCGCATCACCTTCTGCTATTATTTGGTTTATCAAACGTTGTAGGCCAGCTATCGTCCGCGTACCTGATGTTGTTCAATAATTTACCATTGATCTTGATTCCATCTGTAGAGCTTTCTAAGGCTTTCAGGAATATTTGCTTCGAGTAGATATTGAACAGCAATGGTGATAGTACACAGCCCTGACATACTCCACGTTTAATAGGAATATCACTGGTCGTATGGTCCTCGAGTCTTACTGCAGCAGTCTCGTGTTCGTACAAAATTTTTATGAAGAGATATCTTTTTGGTCGAGGCTTTTGGTCATCAGAATGTTAATTAGGACGTCGTGTTTTAAACAGTGAAATGCCTTTACATAATCAATAAAATAGATGTACACGTCCTTCCTTTGGTGTCTACATTTTTGCATGAGAACTGATAGCCCAAACAACGCTTCTCTTGTTCCCAGTCCATCTCTAAAACCGAACTGTTCTTTGCTTAGGTCCTCTTCGCAATAGTTACGTATTCTATTATGTAGGAATATATAAATAAATATTTTTAATATTTGGCTCATCAAGCTAATCAGTCGGAAATCATTGCACTTATTTGCGTTTGATTTCTTTGGTAGGGCAATGAATACTGATTTTAGTCTTGCGGTATGTTTGCGGATTCATATACTTTGTTGAAGAAGTTTACAAGAATGTTGGTATTTTCCTTTTGTATAAGCTTTAGGATTTCTATGTACATGTCGTCCGGTCCTGCAGCTTTACCCGCGTTGGTGGATTTTATAGCTTTAATAACTTCTGATTTCATGATGTTCGGGCCAGTGTCTCCACCTTGATATTGATGTGGTAAATTAGTTTCGCCATCGAACAAATTTTTTATATACATTGTCCACTCTTGTTTCAGTTCTTCTTTATTTGTCTAAAGTTGATTGTCTTCATTTACTATTCTGGATGGCTACTGATATTTCCAGCTATTTCTTTCACCTTTTTGTGGAGGTTGAACAGATCGTGTTTGTCTTGTAGCTCTTCAAGTTCTTGACATCTTTCTTCCATCCATTTTTCTTTAGCTTTTCTAATGTTTCTTCTTACGTATGAGCTCAGTTCATTATATTTCTGCTGATCCACATTTTTTTATTTTCTTCGTTCATCCATTAAATTCATGATTTCTTCGGTCATCCACTGCTTTCGTTTATTAGCCTTTGGTGCTTTTAATGTTTCTTCAATATTTTTAAATATTTCCGTAAGTTGATCCCATACTGCCTCAACCGTTTGCTCTTCTGACGAACGGGTCTTTTTTAGTTCAGTGTTGATCTTTGTCGTTAGTTTCTCTTGCAGGTTTGGATCTTTGAGTGCCTCCATGTTTGGTCTTCTAATGGTTTTACGCTTGATCTGACCCAATGTCCGCCCCCGGATACGTTCTCACTCTATGTACACCATTGCGATATCTCTTGTCGACTAGTATAAAGTCTATTTGATTTCGTACTATGTGGTGTGGCTGATGTTGTGGAGATGTCCAAGTGTAGAGTCGTCTATTCGGTAATTGGAACCAAGTGTTACTAACCATAAGGTTCTCTTCTTGGCAGATTTGCACCAGCAAGTCGCCTCTGTTATTTCTATCGCCCAGACCATGGTTACCAACAACATCAGCGACTCTTCCTTTGCCCACCTTCGCATTAAAATCTCCCATAATTATGGTAATTTCGTTTTTCTTCGTATATGCTTTTAGTTCTTTTAAATGCGCATAGAAATCGGATATTTCTGTTTGTCAACTGTCAGTGCATAGACTTGTATGATATTAATGTTTTTGGGGTTTGCTTTTAGTTGTATTAGCATTGCTCTGTCTGAGTGCGGTACATAGTACAAGACTTATTTTTTTTACATTTTTGTCTAGTATTATTCCAACACCATTTGAGTGGTCTGCCAGATCGTTGCCAGAGAAATATACCGTAGAGTCGTCTATACAGGTTTTTCCCGCACCAGGCCACCTCATCTCACTAATTCCCAGAACGTTGATACCTAGTCTTCTCATCTCTTTGTTTGTATTATGAATTTTTCCGGACATGTACATACTTCCTGCATTCCATGTGCCGATTATTATAGGAATTTCTCCATTAGTTTCCACTTTCGGGTGGGTCCTATCCTTATTCATCGCGGGTATACTTCGCACCCTTTGACCATTTAAGGTCTGCCACGGACTAGGGGCCAGCTCTATTTGGTTTCTCGCCATGATTGTTATATATATATATATATATATATATATTCTTTCATTTAAGGTTTTTCAAACGTATAACAATTAATTTTATCACTAATAAATTATTGTGTCCCATTTTTTTTATATTCCTTGCAAATTGCAATTGGAAACACATAAAATAAACGCTCTACTTTATAAAATCTAGACTGTAGTATCAACCCATATGACAAGCTAAACATATTTTATCGGTTATACAAACGAAGTTAATAATAATTATATAAAATAATAATATCAGTAATGACAATTAATTTAGTTTTATTTTCCTTAAAGTTTGATTATTTCATAATATAATGAGGACAATTTCAATAAGCTTAAAATAAATAAAAATATATTTTTTTAAAGAACATATTTTAATGGAATGTAACATCTAACATGCACTTAACATCATAATGAGGTATAATTTGTTGTTTTACGGACGTCATAGCCCCCCAAACGAAAACTTCCCAAGTTCATTTACTTTCTTGTAGACATTTTATTAGTTTTAAAAATAATAATCACAAGTTGCATTACTATTTATAGAGCCACTTAGTTGGAACAACTAATTGGGTGTTAATTGCTTCAACCGAAGCAATTACGGTTTTATGTAATGCATTTTTCGCGCGGCGTTCGGGGCGTTGTTAATTTCTCTCAATTTTCTCCGGCTTCGATGATTAGAAATCGCGCGTTTGTTTACTGTAACAGTTACATGGGGTATACCCAACTCAGCTATTACCTACTTCTCCAGTGACTTTTCACCTCTACTATAGTCACCTATTCAATTGTGACGCGTACTAATGACCTGAACGCGCTAATAGCGCGCATTCCGCGGTTTTTTTTTTTAAGCGCGCGCTCAAACAATGACCGACAAAAATCGAAATCGACCAGCGATGAATTACAATTATTTGATACGCTGATATGGTTAAACATTAAGTTAGTTACATGTAATTTATATAGGCTTTCAGTGACTCGTAGGTTCGCACGGATAATCGAACACGAGACCCGAAACAGCGCCCTAACGATAAACGAAAGCGTATATAGAGTCTACAAAAATGTACATATCTATATCGCACATTAACTTTTTTTTCAATTTACGTGCATTAGTCGGTGAGAAATTGGAGGGTGTTTGTGACATGTATTTTACAAAATTAATTGATTTTATCTGCAAATGAGTCTCTGTGAGCGCAGGTAAGGGCATGATATTTAGTTTACTCCCTTATTAATGTGTTATTTAATATTTCTCTAGAGGAATCATATTTCATGTGATGTGAAAGCGAATTCTTAGGACTCTTTAACTTATTTACGATACGATGCTTGATGGAGCGGATCGTACACACCGCACAAAAAAGAAATTTTGTTAATAGCCCCTTTGAGGTTGAACTTAAATGGACCTTGGCGGGAGCGAGTCGGGCGTGGCCGAAGAAACGAAAAATGAGGAGCGTGAAAATAGAAAATCATGTAACATCTGAACTAGAAATATTTAAAATCTCAATAAATATATGTTTAAGATTGTTTTTATATCCGATAAAACCAGAAAATCGTGTTATATTTTATAGTCAGCATGAGGTTATTGCCAATTGTATTAATAAAACAACTCGACTGCAATGACCGCGAGTCGTAATCATTGTATAAAAGTTTAGCTGCAACTTTCACGGCCATAATTTCAGCGTCGTTGCGTAGAGAAATGCGGACGTTCCGTAAGATAAATGCGGAAAATGACATTTTCCGATTTCTCCGACCATTTTAGCCTTGCTGGCAACGGAAGTCAATAATGTAATTAATGGCGTAATTGTCTTTTTAGATCAAAACAATTATTTTAAAATATATTAAAACTCTTTATACTAATTGTAGCTTTCCGGAAGTCGATGGGATTTTTGAAAATATACTTTGTCTTAACTCTTCGTGTCTTTTATATCATTTAAATAATAATAAATGCATTTGAATTTGCTTATCAACTTACGTTAGTCTTTTATAAGTAACATTCCTACAGCGATATCTCTGTAAACCTTAATAATTGGACACATGTTTATATGAACATTTTTATTTAAAATGGTCCAGATATACCTCCTAAAATATTGGACATCCCTCCTTAAACATCATATATATATATATATATATATATATATATATATATATATATATATATATATATATATATATATATATATAATTTTATGTTGTTTCAATCACATTTCAGGCCGATACAGGCCACATTTTATGTAATTTTGAAAACTAGTGGCGGTCAGAAGATTCTCTATTAAATTATCTTTAAATTGATCGATAGTTTCATTTTAGTACTTTGCAAGTACTATACGTAATCAAGTATTAAACACAAATATATTTTATTTTATGTAGTTTCAAACACATTTCAGGCCTATACAGGCCGCATTTTATGTAAAATTGAAAACTAGTGAGGGCCACTTGGTTCTCTATTAAATTATCTTTAAATTGATGTATAGTATTAAATTAGTACTTTGCAAGTACTATATGTAATGAAGCATTAAACACAAATAAATTTTATTTTATGTTGTTTCAATCACATTTCAGGCTGATACAGGCCGCATTTTATGTAATATTGAAAACTAGTGATGGCCACTAGATTCTATATTAAATTATCTTTAAATTGATGTATAGTATCATATTAGTACTTTGCAAGTACTATATGTAATGAAGCATTAAACACAAATCAATTTTATTTTATGTTTTTTCAATCACATTTCAGGCTGATACAGGCCGCATTTTATGTAATATTGAAAACTAGTGACGGCCACTAGATTCTCTATTAAATTATCTTTAAATTGATGTATAGTATAATTTTAGTACTTTGCAAGTACTATATGTAATGAAGAATTAAACACAAATAAATTTAATTTTATGTTGTTTCAATCACATTTCAGGCCGATACAGGCCGCATTTTATGTAATATTGAAAACTAGTGACGGCCACTAGACTCTCTATTAAATTATCTTTAAATTGATGTATAGTATAATTTTAGTACTTTGCAAGTACTATACGTACTGAAGCATTAAACACAAATAAATTTTATTTTATATTGTTTCAGTCACGTTTCAGGCCGATACAGGCCACATTTTATGTAATATTAAAAACTAGTGACGGTTACAAAATTCTCTATTAAATTATCTTTAAATTGATGTATAGTATCATTTTAGTACTTTGCAAGTACTATATGTAATGACATTTCAGGCCGATACAGGCCACATTTTATGTAATTTTGAAAACTTGTGATGGTCACTAGATTCTCTATTAAATTATCTTTAAACTGATGTATAGTATCGTATTAGTACTTTGCAAGTACTATATGTAATGAAGCATTAAACACAAATAAATTTTATTTTATGTTGTTTCAATCACATTTCAGGCCGATACAGGCCACATTTTATGTAATATTGAAAACTAGTGACGGCCACTAGATTCTCTATTAAATTATCTTTATATTGATGTATGGTATCATATTAGTACTTTGCAAGTACTATATGTAATGAAGCATTAAACACAAATATATTTTATTTTATGTTGTCTCAATCACATTTCAGACACTTACAGGCCACATTTTATGTAATATTGAAAACTATTGACGGTCACTAGATTCTCTATTAAATTATCTTTAAATTGATGTATAGTATCATTTTAGTACTTTGCAAGTACTATATGTAATGAAGAATTAAACACAAATAAATTTTATTTTATGTTGTTTCAATCACATTTCAGGCCGATACAGGCCGAATTTTATGTAATATTGAAAACTAGTGACGGTCACTAGATTCTCTATTAAATTATCTTTAAACTGATGTTAAGTATCATATTAGTACTTTGCAAGTACTATACGTAATGAAGCATTAAACACCAATAAATTTTATTTTATGTTGTTTCAATGACATTTCAGGCCGATACAGGCCACATTTTATGTAATATAGAAATCTAGTGACGGCCACTAGATTCTCTATTAAATTATCTTTAAATTGTTGTATAGTATCATATTAGTACTTTGAAAGTACTATATGTAATGAAGAATTAAACACAAATAAATTTTATTTTATGTTGTTTCAATCACATTTCAGGCCGATACAGGCCGAATTTTATGTAATATTGAAAACTAGTGACGGTCACTAGATTCTCTATTAAATTATCTTTAAACTGATGTTAAGTATCATATTAGTACTTTGCAAGTACTATACGTAATGAAGCATTAAATACAAATAAATTTTATTTTATATTGTTTCAGTCACATTTCAGGCCGATACAGGCCACATTTTATGTAATATTGAAAACTATTGACGGTCACTAGATTCTCTATTAAATTATCTTTAAATTGATGTATAGTATCATTTTAGTGCTTTGCAAGTACTATATGTAATGAAGAATTAAACACAAATAAATTTTATTTTATGTTGTTTCAATCACATTTCAGGCCGATACAGGCCGCATTTTATGTAATATAGAAATCTAGTGACGGCCACTAGATTCTCTATTAAATTATCTTTATATTGATGTATGGTATCATATTAGTACTTTGCAAGTACTATATGTAATGAAGCATTAAACACAAATCAATTTTATTTTATGTTGTTTCAATCACATTTTAGGCCGATACAGGCCGAATTTGATGTAATATTGAAAACTAGTGACGGTCACTAGATTCACTATTAAATTTTCTTTAAATTGATGCATAGTATCATATTAGTACTTTGCAAGTACTATATGTAATGAAGCATTAAACACAAATCAATTTAATTTTATGTTTTTCAATCACATTTCAGGCCGATACAGGCCGAATTTTATGTAATATTGAAAACTAGTGACGGTCACTAGATTCTCTATTAAATTATCTTTAAACTGATGTTAAGTATCATATTAGTACTAACTCGTACAACCACCAACCACTTAATGGATTAATGGATGGCCCTAGATTTACATAACACCCTGTACATACAAGCAGATAGAGGTTGAAGCGAGAAAATCCTATACTTTTCTTTTTTTAATACAATTATAATAGTCATTAGTAATGATTTGCATCGGATGTGTGAACATTATAAACGTTCATTACGAATTCCGGTTGATCGGCTAACGAACGGAATTCCTTTATTTGTCGGCGTCGCGTGCCGCCCGTCCGTGATTTATGCCGCGCCGCGCGGCGTGCATAAATTAGCCCCAACACGCGCCCCTGACCTGACGTCACCGAATAACTACCAAGAAAGTTAGGCATTTCGGTAACCGCACACACGTGACGGATAAATTACAGCCTTTCACCTGAAATTAGTATGTTTATGATGGGCGGATGCGCAACAAGTGCTATTATAGCCCTGCAACAGTTACTGAATTTCATTTAAGTTACGTGAAGATTTTTTGTTTAGAAATTTATATATATATATATATATATATAGATATATATATATATATATATATATATATATATATATATACATATATACATATATACATATATACATATATACATATTTACATATATACATATATACATATATACATATATACATATATATATATATATATATATATAACAAGTTGTAAATGTATGTATTATACAGGTTGGAAATTAAGGGAGTAAATTCAATAAAACCATTATTTAGTACATATATAAGTGTGAACCCACCTCTTAGCAATCTACATATCTAGATTTCGATCTTATTAGATCTCGTCAGTGTAGTTCAGCTAGTGAGGATGAATTCACGCAAAAATTACACGAACAGTAACTAATTTCCTATGAAAATGTCAATTTTTTTTGGACCATTTGTATTCAGCAATGAGATATTTGACAATTTTTTCAAATGACAACCCTATTTTTTATTGCGGATTCTAAAAGAGATTTCTGCGATCAGCGATGTAAATTGTAATATAGGTCACATAAGGAAATTTCCGAGAAAAATCATTTCAAATGTCAGAGAAATAGAAAACACGAAACGCGAAATAATATTCAATCTATCTCTCTCTATATAAATAATTAATATTCCTGAGAGGATAAATCAAAAGTCTTCAAAAGAGATGTTGATCAACAAAATTAAAACAAAGAATTTGATGTTGATAAGATGAAGCTAGATGGATACGAGTTGAAAGAAAATAAAATACAAAACGAGAATCCTGAGGAGAATTACGGTTTAGAGGATGAAGCCCTGGATGATATCCGAAGACATGCTTTTGTGAATAAATATGTGATGAATAAAACCTTAAGAGTATACTACAATGAAACAAACATTTGAGAAATAAAACAGATGAGAGAGTAGACCTAAACAAAGATTCGGATAACAAAACAGATGAAAAAAAATTGATGATGATTTTGATGTGAAAGTAGGTGTTAAAGATGTAGTTCTTCATAAAAACGAGGAAAGTCCAACAAGGTCAACCACACAACTTCTACTTAGATCAAGACGGAATGCTTTTACAGAAATTCTCTTCAACTATATAAGCGGCACGCAGAGGTTAAGTCGTCTCCGAGGAGACGATCCGGGCGATGTGCCTAGCGCTGCGCGATTGTACAGGTCGTTTTAGGCCCAATTCACACATAAGCGGCGATGGGCACAGGCGCGGTGTAGGCGAGGCGCAGGCGCAGGCGCGTCGTGGCACAGGCGATTGTGATGCCCACAGAGTAAGACAGAGGGAGCATAAGCGCTTTCGCATGTAGTCCCAGAGGGGAAATGCAAACGTTATATGCAACTTCAGGAACAATGGACTCTGTTTAAAATGTCCATAAGACTACGTGTGTAATCTTTCTGCTTTTTTCGAGAATATTAGTTCAATTTTAATTTTAAGGTCCATAATTTATCATTAATGAATGTACAGTACTTAAAATGGGTAGTTTAATACTAGATATTTAATCAAATGGAAATTATTAAGCACATGTCTGTATCTTTTGATTACATCTAATGTACGTTTTGGCTTAAAAAATGACCATATAGTTTACAACCAAATTTAGCATGTGGCCTGTTAGTTATATGATCTAACTTAGTCTTGAATAATGTTTGGTGGAAACCTACAAACGAATGTTTATGTTAAACAACTCCGTTTACCGGATTTGAAACAAAACTTCATGCAGTTTTGATGTTTTTTTCCCTACAATATTCGAATTCATTATTTAGATAAATATCCTAACGAATTTTAATTTTAAAAAACAATACAGGTACAGTGTTATTTCTGACAGAGATTATAATTTTGATTATTATAATAAAATTATTATAATAATCAAAATTATAATCTCTGTCAGAAATAACACTGTACCTGTATTGTTTTTTAAAATTAAAATTCGTTAGGTAAATTGTATTTATTGTGTATCATTACTTAGTAATGTATATAGCATGAATTTGTTAAAAATAATGGAAAAGAAAAATTTTATTTTGAACAAGAAACTTGATGTATTTTAAACAGTTTCCCTTTATTTTTTTATTAAGGTTTCTAGTATAATGAATTTAATTAACATGTAAAGGGTTCTTTGGTATACACAAAAGTAATACACTTTTTTGTTTATATTTCAAATTCTAGTGTATATTTTCTGTACAAAAGAGATTATGGTTTAACTGCAAAATTTCTATATTCAATTAGACGTAAAATACATCTCAAAAATGAATTAATTATATCCGCTCTAGTCCAGTTTAAATCTCACAACCTGATGCTTGACAAGAAAATACTCAATTCGTGTGTATTTATTAAAAAATAAATAAAATCCATATATCTCCTATATGGCGCAAAACAGCCAAAGAACAGTAATCGGGTGAACTGAGTAGCTCGGTGATGTCTTTGCCGGTCCCAAGCCCGGACAAAAGAGGAGGGTTTTGAGGTTAGGCCAGCCACCTGCCTCATGTAAAAAAAACAAAAAGGGCTCACAGGACCAAACGACAAGCCTCGGAACCGGACGGATACACGTTGACGACATATGCAAGTAACAGGAAAAGAGCCCGGGAAACAAGAAAACGAAAGCACAACACCCAACTCAGAATAGGATGCTGGAATGTAAGATCTCTCAGCGGCAAAGACCAGGAAATCCTAATGGAACTACATGAACATAAAATAGACATTTGTGCAGTCGCAGAAACAAAGAAGCTAGGTAAGGGTACAACTCAATACCCAAATTATGTCCTGATTTTTTCAGGTAAAAACAAAAACCAACGAGCAGCATCTGGCACGGGGGTACTCATAACCAACAAACTGGCTCAACTAATCACAAACATAACATACACGAATGATAGAATACTTCAAATATCAATGAAAACGAACCAAAAGCAACATCTGCACATAATATCTGTATACGCACCAGATTCTGGACTGCCAGACGAACAGGCAACGTCCTTCTATGAAGCGCTGCAGGAAGTGATAGACACAATCCCACAGGAAGATAAACTTATAATACTGGGGGATTTAAATGCCCGGGTGGGAAATGACATAATCCCTGGTGTAAAGAACAGATTCAATGAGCCAACGCTAAATAGCAGGGGAGAAACACTAATAGACTTCTGTACACATAACGAATTAAGAATATGCAACACATACTTTGAACACAATTTGCAGCACAAGATAACATTTACAGGTGCAAGAGGGCAATCCATGATTGATTACATTATTACCAACAAGCACATAAGACCAGAGCAAACACTAGACATTAGAGCACTAACATCTGCTAACATTGGATCAGATCACAACCTGATTGTAGGTAAGTTCGCAGTAGAGACACCACAGTACAGAACAACACATAGTGCAGCTAAAATCGAAAAGTTGAACATAGAAGCATTTAGAAACGAAAGCACAAAAACGCTCTACCAACAAAGACTGGCCCTTCAAATAAGGCATAATCCCATCGAAGACAGTGATACATCCCAAGCGGCATGGGAAAAACTAAAACGAAACATAAACCAAGCTGCCGCAGAAGCGCTTGGGAAGAGAATAATAAATAATACACCAACATACCAAAGAAGATCCAAACCCTGGTTCAATCAGGAGGTAAAAGCTCTGGCACGAGAAAAGAAACAAGCCCATCTTATTCACAAATCGACGAACTCCAGAGAAGACTACGAAAAGTATAGAGAAATAAGAAACAGAACTAACAACCGAATCCGTACCATAAAAAGAGAGCAGTGGGAACAATTTAGCATGGAAATGGAGAACGACTTATATGGGACACAAAAACGAATCTGGAAGTTTCTCAGGGGACTGAGAAAAGAAATGAACGAAACAGTACAAATAAACAGCGTTAGCTCGGACAAGCTAAAGTCGTTCTTCACGGAACTATATGATCAAGGAGACACAGAACTTGAAAAAGTGACAATAACAACAAGACCACATCAGCCTGCATTCGATCAAGTCAATACCGAGGACGTCGAAGCTATCCTAGCAAAACTGAAAAACGGTAAAGCGCCCGGCCCTAATAACATCAAAAACGAACTGCTGAAATACGGGGCACAACCACTAGCAGGGCAGATGGCGAAGCTATATAACATAGTTCTATCAACAACGCAACCCCCCCTTGACTGGAAAGAGAGTGCAAGCATTACACTATACAAAAAAGGCAGCAGGAATGACCCGAAAAATTACAGATGCATCTCCCTGTTGGATGCGACTATGAAGACATTCACAAAACATCTAGCGAACATTATAACACAGAAGATCGCGATGCGGGAAGAGCAACAGGGCTTTCGGAAAAATCGCTCCACCACAGACGCTATCTATGTGGTGCGACAAATTGCAGAGAAGGCGCTGGAATTCAACAAACCCGCCTATCTCTGTTTCGTGGATCTAGAAAAGGCGTTCGATAAAGTCCGGCTCTCAGATGTACTAAAGACGTTAATTATCAAAGACATACACCCCAACATAATTAAGACAATAAAACAACTGAACACAGACACCACGACCAAATTAAGAGCGACGAACGGGGAGGAAATTGATATCCGAATCAGAACTGGGATACGGCAAGGGGACAGCTTGAGTCCTCTACTGTTCAACCTCCTGATGGATAAGATTATAACAGCCCTTGACCCAATAGAACATGGCTACAAACTGGGAAACACACTCATTAAAACAGTGTGCTACGCTGACGACGCCGTACTAATCGCAGAATCAGAAGACGGTTTACAATGGCTACTGAACACGTTCAGAAAGGAGTGTGAAACAATAAATATGACAATAGCCACAGCTAAAACCAAAAGCCTAGTCATTGCAAAGAATCCAATCAGATGCAAGCTAGCCGTGAAGAACATCATCATTGAGCAAGTCTCAGAATTCCAGTACCTGGGAATAACTATAAATTCCTACGGAGACCTAAAAACCAGTGTCTTAAACCAGGTAAGAGGAGCGTCCAGAATATCAGGAGCACTGCGAAATCCTGTCTGGAAGAATAAAAACATAACAACTGAGAGCAAAGTAAGGATTTACAAAGCATGCGTGAGACCCATTCTTACTTACTCCGCTGAAACCAGAGCCGATACGGCAGAGACAAAACGTCGATTAAGATGTGCAGAAATGAATACCCTCAGATCCATCACTGGCTATTCACTTGCAGATCGAAAAACCAACAAGGGAATACGGGAACAATGCAACACACCGGACATTATAAGATGGGTGCGGAGCAGAAGAAGACAGTGGAACGAGCACGTAACACGCATGCAGGACGATAGAATCGCCAAGATAGTCCGAGACGGTAAAACATACACCAAACGCCCTCTCGGCAGGCCACCGAAGAGGTGGAAGGACAGCTGGTCGTCGATATCACAGGAGCTGGACCCGGGATAAGAGTTTGGTCAAAACAAGCCACATGGCTTCCGAAAAGAAGAAGAATGGCGCAATGTAATATCGTCCATAATTTTGTGGGTTGCATATAGTCTCAGCCGACTTCCCCTTGCGTCTGGGGTTTCGAGGTCATTGCCTACAAGCTGCCGGTATGTTCCCCCTGTGGTGATGCCCATATGCAGTGAAGGGATGCACATTGCACCTTATGTTTACATAGAGGCGGTGTAGAAGAGTTTCGTCTCTTCGCCTACCGTGTCTTAGGCGAAGAGGCGAAGACGCGGTGCCGGCTCGGCGAGAGGCTCGAGGTAAATGCCCGCGCCTCGTCACCTTTTTTTTGCCTCAGGTGGAATCTTCAAAAGACACCCGCGCCCCCCTATCCACCGCTTGATGTTAGAGGCGCGGGTACTGCCGGATTCACCCCGCATTCTGTCCGGGGCGTCTACCGGCTAAACCAAAAACTCAGGTTCTGTTGCGAGGGGCTTGTCTGCTTGTATGGAATAATATTGTAAAACATGTTTTATAAGTTTGGCCTTGTGCTGAAATCTCAAACAGTCTGTTTAAATATTATGCCATAGAGGGCACTACCTGGTGATTCTGATGGCCTGAGTATGTTGGCGGTTATTACCCTATGGGTGTGCATTGCTAATTGATGGTGTGCCGGCAGATGGCGTTTAAGGTCCAATTCAGACTATGCAGCCTCGGGCGCAGGCGCGTTGTAGGCGAGGCGCGACGTCGCACAAGCGAATGTGATGTCCATATGCAGTGAAGGGGTGGACATTGCACCTTATGTTTACACAGAGGCGGCGTGGAAGAGTTATGCCTCTCGCCTCTTCGCCTACCTTGTCTTAGACGAAGAGGCGAAGACGCGGTGCTTGCGCTGCGAGAGGCACGACGCTTCAAGCTATATAAACATGTGGTGCAATGCCCACTTAAGTGACGAGGCGCGGGCATTTGCCTCGTGCCTCTCGCCGCGCCGGCACCGCGTCTGCGCCTAAGTCACGGTAGGCGAAGAGGCGATACTCTTCCACGCCGCCTCTATGTAAACATAAGGTGCCCATCCCCATCACTGCATATGGACATCACAATCGCCTGTGCGACGTCGCGCCAGCGCCTCGCCTACACCGCGCCTTTGCCTGACATCGCTTATGTGTGAATTGGGCCTAACTTTTCTCCCAGGAGGTTAGTTGTATCATTTTTGTATATAACTACTCGAGATATTGTGTGAATTCATCCTCACTAGCTGAGCTACACTGATGGTATCTAAGATCGAAATCTAGATATGTAGATTGCTAAGAGGTGGATTCACACTTTTATAAAATTGGATTAATGTATCTATATATATATATATATATATATATATATATATATATATATATATATATATATATATATATATATATATATATAATATATATATATATATATATAATATACATGGACGAAAATACACACTACATGTAATCATTTATTGCTTGTATTCTATTATAGAATTGCATATTGACCAATAAATTTTATATATGAGGTAATACAGAAATGTGGATTCCATATGTAGTAGTATGTAGTATCGGTAGTTTAAAGAAGGGAACGAATCCATCCCTTCTTCAAACTACCGATTCAATTGAGGTTTTAATTTTCGTATGCGAATAAACAGGATTCTTTTGAATATTCATGGTTGATTTCAATAATTTTTATTCACAAAATTCGAGTTTTCTTAATGAATTTTATGATATCGGAATCTACCCATCCTAAAAATGTTTTTATTAGGTTTCCTATGTTTTAGAGGTATGAATGTGCTGAGTATTTAAAAGGTGTTTGTTTTGTCCACCCCTAAACACTCTTTTTATGATGTCCACTGGTTAACTTTTTGTATCGAATATGAGCCGCTTTCGTTTATAGTGCATAAGTTGTTTCGGGCTGTTCTAAGACCAACCCAGCACAGCTCCCGAACGTTAAACGAATGCGGCCTATAAAGTGACTTATAGGTCATATAAATAAGTAAATATTTTCAAGTCAATCGATTTTATTGTTCATCTTCCCGTTCAAATCGCTCGAATCGGAAAGACCGGTCGCCCCGGTCGCACCTGCCGGTCTCTTCTCTCTCCGCCGCCTGCCGCCGCCGCGTCCTCCTTTCCGATATGTACAATTGGCCCGGCTCGCAGGTGAACGCAATCAGTACACTTGCGGCCGCCGCGCGAAGAACACCCGTTAGTAAAGTGCCATCACCCACTCGCCGCCCAAGGGGGGCATTGTAACGGTGAACCGACCGAAAAAAAAAGAACCCAAACCCGCGAATTTGGGCCGCGCGATGCCGATCCACGCGTAACCATGCTGAGGCTATCAGAGGAGTCGCAGGCTTTTTACGCCATCTTAATCATCGTGACCATCTTATTAAGGAAGATTTAAGGATTTTAAAATAGTACAACAAATAATAACATAAGTTGCGGGATTTATCGGTGGTACAAGTATTGTGAACATATTTTTTAACTTTTTGAATTTGAAGCTAGTGATTTTGGTTGATACATTGATTGTTATTAAAACTACATAGCCACATAGTAACAAAAGTAATAAAGGCGAGAATATAAGGATATTGTAATTTTTAGTGATTGGAATTGTGAATAATTTTCACATAAACTTAGTGAACAAGTGATAGTGGAGAAATTATCGGACGATTGATATAGTACATACTGAAAAGTATTGTGAATATTTGATTTTTCACATAAAAACTATATAGCAACATAGTGAACAAGTGATAGTGGAGGAAGTATCGGTAGATTGATAGTAAATACTGATAAGTATTGTGAAAATTTTATTTTCCACATAGCAACATAGTAAACAAGTAATAGTGGAGAAAATATCGGGAAGTTGATAAATATTGGGCAAATTTATTTTTCACAGAAAAACTACATAGCAACATAGTGGATGATTGTAGAGTATAAGGATCTTCATAGTACATACTGATAGGTATTGTGAAAATAATTGTTCGCATAAAAAACTATATAGGATTGTAGTGATCAACTGAAATCATAAGGATTTTAATAATACACACTGATTAGAATTATGAACAGTATTTTTTTATGTGAAAACTACATAGAATTGTAGTGAACTAACCAAAATATAAGGATTTTAATAGTACACACGAATTTTTTATATGAAAACTACATAGGAATGAATGTAAATGAAAATACAAGGATTTTTCATACTACATACTGATTAGAATTGTGAAAATTAAATTTTTTCACATATTAACTTTACAGTATAGAAATAAGGATGTGCTGAAACATAATAAACCGATAGTGGCGAATATCATAAGGATTTTTATAGCGCAGACTGAGTTGATTAATAAAATATTCAATCTGAATTTAATAATAAAACGTAGTGGAATATACTGAACTATAATAAAGGATAAATAATTCTATAAACAATCTTGTAGAAAGAATGTTGACCCCAAAACAATATAAAAGTCTTGAAATAATACTTGTATTTGCAGAAATTGTCTATTAATACACTAGTAGATTTAAATAAAGACAATAAAAAGAAAGAGGTTATTGGATTGCTTTTATAGTAAAAGCATATTGTAATAAACAATTATTTTCGGCTTAGCCAATTAGTAGCCGTTCTTATAATATTATTAACGCGCATAATTAGAGCGTGAAATTGAACCACCGTATACATTTTATTCGGCACACTTTTAAATCGTTTGCTACAATGAACTGTCCTTGATAATGGCCGTGCGATGTTTTTCGATCTCTGAAGAATACCAGCTGCTGCTGGCCGTGCTTTTCCTCCTGCACATAACGTTCGGGCGTGTGAAATACTAAGTTACAGCCATGCCGCCCCTAAAACTGCAAAAAACCGTGATGAAAAAGCTGAAAAAGTGGCCATTTAAGGAGGCCGCTGTTGATGAAAAGCCCGCGTACAAATCAGTGCGGGATATTTTCCCTGAGGCGGATACAGATACTTCAATTGAAAGCGATGTTACGGTGATTGAAATTGCCGCCGCCCCCATTCCAGCGGCTCGAACGATTAAGGCTAATAATGAGCAGCCACCAGTGCGACCGGCTCGTACTAAACACTCGGACAATAAATTAAAAACAGCTATAGATACTTTTGATCGCATTTTGGATGAATATAGTGCACCTAAAAAGGAGAAGCCTAAACTACAGAAGGCTAAAACGTGCAGCATTATTGAATCCAAGTGTATACTAAAAAAACATGTTGCGAGACAAGAGGTGGCTTTTAAAAGTCTTGATGAGAGCGCGTTAGGGCTTAAAACGACTAGTTTATATAATTTGGATGCTGAGTTGGTTGATTTAAGTCCGTTTGTGGTGAAATCTAAGGGTTGTAAAGTAAAAACTAATTTAGATGGTGTTCAATTCAATAATGTTAAAACTCGCAATGTGATGAAATCCAATAATATAACTCAATTAAAGCAAGAATTAAATAACGAAGGATCCCACGGTGATTTCAAAGATATAACGAGGTCTGATGGTAGTCATAATATTAGATTGAGTGCTAGACTACAGGAAGGTTTAAAGAATGAAGAGTTCTCAAAGGATTTAAATACTAATGATAATGTGATTGAGAGCTTGAATGATTTAGTAACTAATGGTAATATTATAAAAACTCAAAAAAATAGCTTATCAACTAATGATAATATCATAAAAACACAAAAAGAAACTTGCAAGTATTTAGAAACTAATAGTAATATGATAAAAATACAAAAAGAAACCTCTAAGGATTCATCAATTAATGGTAATATGATAAAAATACAAAAAGAAACCTCTAAGGATTTAGCAACTAATGGTAATATGTTAAAAATACAAAAAGAAACCTCTAAGGATTTAGCAATTAATGGTAATAAGATAAAAATACAAAAAGAAACCTCTAATAATTTAGCAACTAATGGTAATATGATAAAAATAGAAAAAGGAAGCTGTATGGATGTAACAATGAATGGTAATACATTAAAAACTGAAATAGAAAGCTCAAAGGGTAAATCCTCCAGTAATGGTAATGTGATAAAAATTCAAATAGAACAAGGATTAAGAAATGAAAAGAAATTGAATGACTCAAAAGATTTAAATCCTAAATCTTTCAATAATACTGCAAAATCTGATTTTATAAAAGAAGCTAAAAATAGCCTTGAAACTTTAGAACCAATAGAATCTACAAAAGAATTTTCAACGAATGAGTTGCAAGAACAAATGAACGACCTAAAGAGTACAACAAGGAAGTTAAGGGAGACTTTGGAGCGAACTACAAGCAAATTGGAGACAATCGAGAAGATGCAAAGTGACGATAAACTTATTACAAGTGAAAAACTGTCTAAAAACAGAATGATTTTAAATACCAACCAATATATGAGTAAATCAGATGAGAAAGAACACGAATCTTATAAATCAGAAAAAGAATTTTCGGAAACAACTGTTATACAAATAAAAATTACCAAACAACAGTCGAAACTGGGTGAATTACAAAGTAAAGTAATAAGCAAGCAAAGTAATGACATCAATTTAAAACCTATAAATGACAAATGCGATAATTCTCTCAGGTGTTTGAAGCAATTAAACAATCAAAGTAAGTTAATGCCAATAAACTCAATCGCCAATATCGACGAATGCGATAATTCAGTCGGAAACACATCTAACAGAAACAATTTGAAACAAATTAATATCGAGTTTACTAATTCAGAAAATAAAGAGAGTAACAAAACAAAACCACTCAATTCTACCAGCAGGATTGCAATCACTCGTGGTAAATCTAACGATGCAATCGCCAGACAAAACTGTTTGAAACCAATAAATAACCAATATGAAATTAAATCTTCCAACAATATTGCGAGCGATAAATCGATCGAAAGAAGAAAACTAACAGATGTCGGCCATTCTGAAGACAATTTCAAGCATGTCAGCTCAATGACTGACGACAAGTCAATAATTAGAAGAAATTGCATGAAACCAATAAATAAGCAACATGCAATGAGCTCAACAAACAATATTGCAATCAAATTCAACGAAAATAGAAAAGACTTGAAACCAGTAGAGTTGGTTCAACCTAAAGACAAACTTAAACCTATCAACTCAACCAGCAGTAACAAATCCAATGATGCAATAATCAGACGGAATTGCATGAAACCATTGGATAAACAAAATTTGGAAAATACTAAACTCACTCGCCATAAATCCAACGATTCAATCACTAGAAGAACTGCTGTGAAGCAAAATAATATCCAGCATTCTGATGTTGGTTTCAAGCCTACAAACAGCAACATGGGCTCAAGGAAGAACAGTCTACAACACATTAATACCGAACAAACTAGTGATAAATCAAAACTGAGTTCTATAAGTAATAGAAACACTCTAAAAACACCTACTAAACTTTCTATTAAGAAAAACAACTATAACACTCAAAAAAGTGTTGAGTCTGAAACAATTAAAGGAAGCAGCGGTGAGAAGTATTCAATTGAAAAACAAAGTTCTTTAAATAACTCTGATGGGGTGGTTGAAGATTCTGCTTACCATACATTTACATTAGAAACCACCCCAGTTAAACCACAAACAAAACAGGTGCAGTTAAAGAAACAAAACTATAACACTCAAAAAGTCGATTCAGCAGTCTCCAATTTCAATGATGATTCTGGTTATCATACATTCACTAAACAAAACGCCAGACACTCGAACCAAGTCGATCATAAAAGTTCAAAGGCTAATCAAGACACCTCAAACAATTCATCTGAGTGTAATGATGATTCTGCTTACCATGCATTCTCTAAACAAAACACTAGACCATCTAACCAAGTCTATGATAAAACTTCAATCGCTAAGCAAGACACCTCAAACAACCTATCTGATTGCAACCGTACATTCACTAAACGAAACACCGTTTTGAAACCTCCCACATCGAACCAAGCTGATAATAAATGTTCAACAGCTGATCAAAACCATAATAATGATGCTGCTTACCATAAATTCACAAACAGTCACGGCGCTATTGAAGCTCCAGCCTTCCATACATCAACACCGAACCTCCAAAAACCAGCAAGCAAAGTCAAAACCGCCATAAAGCGGCTCAACAGCCTCTCCACGCCCGACCAACAAGACCGTTCAATTGAAATCGTCATCGAAACCACCCCCAAGCTCCGCAAACCGTCCTCGATCCCCCGCGCATCCAGCTACCAAGACGTACGCTCAGCCCCCAAACGGCAGCCCACCAGTCGCATCCCCGTCAGTCTAAACAAATCATTCCCCAGCACTCCATCCGGTCTAAACCTAGACCGGAACTCGAGCGCCGCTCAAAAACTCAAAAAACCGACGCACGCACGCAGCATGCTCAATCTGAAAATTGAGCGCCCGCGCCAGCGAGTGCCGCCGAAGCAGTTGAACGACGGGACTTTTGGGGAGGCCAAAGGTGATTTCGAAACCAAGTTCGGTGAGAAACCGGCCAAGAAACCTTCTGCTGTTTTTAAAGCGGTTGTAAGGCGTACGGACACCTACACGAAGCCCAAAACGGATGAAGGCAAGGTTTCGCCTGATGATAAAAAAAGGATTTTTAACGCTAGTAAAAGTGATAGTGGGATTGTTCTAAATGAGTTCGGCAAGGACTATAGTTCGGATGATAATTCGGATGATTCGGGTAATATCTCTAATGAGGCGGATGATCTTAAGGTCTACTCCAGTGCGGAGTCGCTTGCAGTTAATCAGGATGAAAATAAAACACAGGTGAATATTTTAAAAAGAAAATCTATGTTGTTTAAGAAACTCCACCCACCTATCTTTGTTTATTATATTTAAAAATCTCAACTTTGGAGGGCTGTACTTTTTTAAATAAATAAATATTTGAATATATATATATATATATATATATATATATATATATATATATATATATATATATATAACTTTTTTCGGATTTTAGGCTACTAATAGTAATTTAAATCGCGTCAAAATTATTACATAAAATAAAAAATTAAATTAGAGTGCTCTATCACTCGAAGAAATAAATATATCTGTCTAATTCTTACAAAAACGCATTTGCCAACCACGTACCGTAAATTAGAATATTTTTGGCTTTTAGTTTACGAATAATTTGTCATTAAAGTTATGACTTAAACTTCAGATTTACTTTCCGATATTTCGAAAAATACATTAAATACGAGGATATTTTTATTTTGTTTAGTAAATCTATTGATATAGATATATAGATTTTTACGTTTGGAACTCCACGAATAAATCTATCTATCTATCTAGGTCCATTCGGAAATGAATAAAGTGCTTATAAATTATTAGTTGGCACTACATAAATTAATTTTACAAAAACTGTTATGCTATTCGTGCTAATTTCAACACGGTAATTATCCTGAAGGATTAAACTATAAATACAAAAAATAAAAGTCCATCCGGAAATAATGAAAGTGCCGGAAAATTATTAGTTTGTCCTAATTTCAATGCGGATATTATCCTGAAGGATCAAACTAAAAAATAAAAAATTTAAGGGTTTAAGCAAATCCTGATAATTATTTTTAGTCCATCCGGAAATAATTGTGTCCGAAAATCCGAAAAAAAAGTGCCTAAAATATACTAGTAGGATCTACATAAATTAATATCACAAAAACTGTTATATAATCCATGCTAATTTCACCGCGGATGTTATCCTGAATGATTAAACTATATATAAAAAAAATTAAGGATTATTTTAAGTCCCTCCGGAAATAATTGTGTCCGAAAATTACTAGTAGGAGCTACATAAATGAA
The DNA here is from genome assembly GCA_963942505.1 of Lordithon lunulatus. Taxonomy (NCBI): domain Eukaryota; kingdom Metazoa; phylum Arthropoda; class Insecta; order Coleoptera; family Staphylinidae; genus Lordithon; species Lordithon lunulatus. The sequence continues at coordinate 11,924,186 of OZ012675.1, forward strand.
CATAACAAAATCTGTGATACATTTCGTACTAATTTCAATGCGGTTATTATCCTGAAGGATTAAACTGTAAACTAAAATTTAAGGATTTCAATAATATCATAATAATTATTTTTTTTGTCCATCCGAATGTATTAAAGAGCTCGAAAATTACTAGTTCGAGCTACATAAATTAATTTCACAAAAACTGTTATACAGTTCATGCTAATTTTAACGCGGATATTATCCTGAAGGATTAAACTATAAATAAAAAAAATAAGGATTACAGCAAATCCTGATCATTATTTTTGAAGTCCCTCCGGAAATAATTGTGTCCGAAAATTGCTAGCAGGAGCTACATAAATTAATATCACAAAAACTGTTATACAGTCCAGGCTAATTTTAACGCGGATATTATCCTGAAGGATTAAACTATATATAAAACAAATAAGGATTACATCAAATCCTTTTTGAAGTCCCTCCGGAAATAATTGTGTCCGAAAATTACTAGCAGGAGCTACATAAATTAATATCACAAAAACTGTTATACAGTCCATGCTAATTTTAACGCGGATATTATCCTGAAGGATTAAACTATATATTAAAAAATTAATGATTACAATAAATCCTGATCATTATTTTGTCCCTCCGGAAATAATTAGTAGAAACTACATAAATGAACATAACAAAATCTGTTATACATTTCGTGCTAATTTTAATGCGGTTATTATCCTGAAGGATTAAACTATAAACTAAAAATTAAGGACTTCAGGCAATCATAATAATTATTTTTTAAGTCCATCCGGAAATATTAAAGAGCTCGAAAATTACTTGTTCGAGCTACATAAATTAATATTACAAAAACTGTTGTAAAGTCCATGCTAATTTTAACGCGGATATTATCCTGAAGGATTAAACTATATATAACAAAATAAGGATTACAGCAAATCCTGATCATTATTTTTTAAGTCCCTCCGGAAATAATTGTGTCCGAAAATTACTAGTAGGAGCTACATAAATTAATATCACAGAAACTGTTATACAGTCCATGCTAATTTTAACGCGGATGTTATCCCGAAGGATTAAACTATATACAAAAAAATTAAAGATTACAGCAAATCCTGATCATTATTTTTTAAGTCCCTCAGGAAATAATTCTGTTCGAAAATTACTAGTAGGAGCTACATAAATTAATATCACAAAAACTGTTATACCGTCCATGCGAATTTTAACGCAGTTATGTTGTTATGTTATCCTGAAGGATTAAACTATATACAAACAAATTAAGGATTACAGCAAATCCTGATCATTATTTTTTAAGTCCCTCCGGAAATAATTGTGCTCGAAAATTACTAGTAGAAGCTACATAAATGAACATAACAAAATCTGTTATACATTTCGTGCTAATTTCAATGCGGTTATTATCCTGAAGGATTAAACTATAAACTAAACATTAAGGACTTCAGGCAATCATAATAATTATTTTATAAGTCCATCCGGAAATATTAAAGTGCTCGTAAATTACTAATTCGAACTACATAAATTAATATCACAAAAACTGCTATACAATTCATGCTAATTTCAACGTGATTACTATCCTGAAGGATTAAACTATCAGTAAGAAAATTACAGGGAATCCTAACACTAGTGACGCATCAGTAAATGTCTTTTAAATTGAAGCGCTTATATGGGCATATTTTGCTTGAGTTAGGGGATTTTAAAAACCTCCTCCTCTTGATCTTCTGGAGTTCGGTCCTAAGTTTCTGGATTTTATTGATCAATGGTCAAGTTGACCGCTGAATTATCCGAATTCAAAATATTCCTCTACCTCAATGAACCTCCGTACCTTGTCAATGTCACCTTGACCAATCTCCTCCTCACGGCCTTGACTTATATTCATCATGGCCTTGAAATAACGATTCCGGAACCTCTTTCGCCTCCTTTGACCTGTATAGGAATATTTTGCGAGAGTATGAGAGTTTAATAAACATACTCCTCTTGATTTTCTGAATTTCTCTCTTAAGTTTCAAGAGTTTTATTGTCAACATAGTCTTCTATAGAATTATATTATATTATAATCTGATCTCTAGATTATCGCCATCTTTTCCTTGCTCTTCTTTTTTCCTTGACTAGGACTCTGATGTTAATTGGGTTTACTCCTTTTGTTAGCTGAGTCATTTATTTGGTGTTGTAAGCAACTGTTTTGATACTTTTAGTAAACAAAGAACAATTGAACAACTAGAAAGGGAGGCTAAAACTCCCTTTCTAGTTGCTCAATTGTTCTCAGCTTGCTGTTTAAGTTAATATTGTTTTGGAGGTCTGCCTTACAGCTGTCCCAGTACGGATTAAGGATGCGCCTTAAAAGTTCAGATTTACTTTCATCCGATATTTCGAAAAATACATCAAAGACGAGGATATTTTTATTATGTTTAGTAAATATATTGATATAGATATCCAAGTCCATTCGGAAATGATTAGAGGATGCGTCACAATTCACCTGACTGTTCTTTTAATTACAGATTCACTTAGTGTTAAGATGACGGCTGAATTTGAAGTCAAAATGTTCCTCAATCTCAATGAACCTCCGAACCTTGACAATGTCACATTTTTTTTTCTGTGAGGTAGAATCTTTGAAAGACACCCATGCCTCCGTTATTATCACTAGATGGTAGGTATGGACAAGTGCCGGATTCATACCACGTTCTGTCCGGGGCGCCTATCGACTAAATTAAACGTTTTGTCCACTAGGGGCTTGCTCGCCATTAGGCCCAATTCATACATAAGCGGCGTCAGGCGCAGGCACGGTGTAGGCGAGGTGCAGGCGTGACGGCGCACAGGCGATTGTGATGTCCATATGCAGTGAAGGGGTAGACATTGCACCTTACAACCAGGACGAGGCAACTAACAAGAAGAACTGACATGAGGCGGTGCTAGGGCGCATAGTATGACCCAATTTACACATAAGCGGTCTAGGCGAGGTGCAGGCGCGACGTCGCACAGCCGATTGTGATGTCCATATGCAGTGAAGGGCTGGACGTTGCACCTTATGTTTACATAGAGGCGGCATGGAAGAGTTTCGCCTCTTCACCTACCGTGTCTTAGGCGAAGAGGCGAAGACGCAGTGCCGGCGCGGCGAGAGCCAAGAGGCAAATGCCCGCGCCTCGTCACCTAAGTGGGCATTGCACTACATGTTTATATAGAGGGGGCTTGAAGCGTCGTGCCTCTCGCAGCGTCGGCACCGCGTCTTCGCCTCTTCGCCTAAGACACGGTAGGCGAAGAGGCGAGAGGCATAATTCTTCCACGCCGCCTCTATGTAAACATAAGGTGCAATGTCCACCCCTTCACTGCATATCGACATCACAATGGCCTGTGCGACGTGGCGCCTGCCCCTCGCCTACACCACGCCTGCGCCCGACGTTGCTTATGTGTGAATTGGGCCTAAGGCATAATATGCGCCCTAGCACCGCCTCACGTCAGTTTTTCTTGTTACTTGCCTCGTCCTGGTTGTATTATGTATGTTTTCCTACAGGTTCTGTTTAGTTCCTGCATCGTTGCGGGTCTACATTGTCTGTTTCTTATAGCGTGTGTCACTGTTGAAGGTCGTCCTGGTATTTCTGTCTCATCACTGTTTGGGAGAACATAATCATTACCCCCCAATTAGCTCTGACTTCTAACTGTTGGGTTCCGATCTCTCTAGGGGTGGCTTACTCCAGTTTGAGCCATAGGGTGACTCGTTCGCATGTCCACCGGTGCGAGTGTGAGCTGGATCTTCTGCCCCACAGCAGTATCGGCATCTTGCCTTCACGGCCTTTCCTATCCAGAGCAGGTACATTTGGAAAACCGCCGTACCCTAACTATTCCAATGATTCAGCTGTCCATGTCCTCGGTCCACCCACAGCTCTAATAACGCGATAATGCATCTCGACCGCAGTGCACATGGGGACTCTTCCCATCATCTCTGCCACAACTCGATCGTGTATTGTCTAGCCTATTCCCCTCTTGATCCTCTAGTAGGCTTCCGATCTCTTCTCAACCCGTAAGTCCACGGGCGTTGTTCCTGCCAGCACCCTCTGCCGCGTCTGCAGATGCGGTATGCCCGGGTGATCCGGTGCGCGCTGGTACGCAGCGCCCTCCTTAACATATGTGAGTTGCGCTGAATCAGTGGTAACCCTGACACAGGTCCTACATAGAGGATTAAGCGCGTGACACTGTCGCCAGCAACTCATCTCTAACTTATAGCATCTGGGCCTCCCAGTGCTGTCCACTCTAGCTGCCTTTCTTGCGGCCTCTAGTACCTGCTGGGTGTGATTAACGTTGGCCTCCAGTATTATTTTTTTCTAGGAAGATTACAGCCCCCGCCCCTAGGCTATCTACACCGCGGCCCTTCACGTACCTTGCATCCCTTACCCCTTACAACTCTTTGTAGAAAAGTTTCCCGATTAGCGGTGGGTTCGAACCACCAACGTTCTGTACGCAAAGGCTTCAGACCGTCACCTTTGACCACTGCGCCACGGTCCGCCTCTAGCTTCTTGTATAGTTCCCAGGTACTTCAGTCTTCTCTGTACCGTGTGCTCCTCTCCCATCATTTGCATAGCGGTGGTGTCGAGGGTTATTAGTTTAGTCGAGAGTAGGGTCACCACCGTCTTTCTGTTCGCGATGCTAATTCCAGCTTCTGTCATCCATCTCTTCATCCTTTATCTTGCATTTATTTGTACCTATGTACCTAGTTCCCGCCCGGCGTTAACCAGCGCCATATTGTCGGCAAACGCTATTACCACCACGTCGTCCGCCAGCTCAGCTCAAAGATTGTCGTCGTAGACGACATTCCAAAACAGGGGCCAAGGCTGCTGTCACCTCAAATTGTGACGCCTCTGCGGTGCCTTCAAACGTTATCGCCCTGTCCTTTAGATAAATCGCTATGATCCTGCATTGGTTCCGTGGTACTGCCCTCTTCCTAAGTGCTGCCCTGATGCTCACCCACGGTATCGTGTTGAACGCGTTTGAGGCGTTTGAGGGTGGTCATCAGGCAGTGTCTGCGTTTCCTGCATGAGCCGGTGTGACAATGTTGCGGACCACCAGTATTGTAACCTTCCTTTATGGAAGCCGACCTGCCGGTCGTTTAGCCCTCCTGTTGAATCGAGGGCCTCGGCTAGGCAATCCGCAATGAATGTTTCCATTACCTTGGCTATTCCGTCCAAGAGGCAAAGCGGTCGGTAGCTAACTTCTCTGGTTTAGGTTATCACCTATCGTGCTGTTTTTCATCGTCCTGGGAGGACGCCTTCTTCCATGCACCTGTTGGCTATGTCTTTCATACTTACTGCGATTGCCGGTTCAGCTGCCTTGATGAGTTCGCTGAGTAGCCTGTTTGGACCTGGGGCCTTGTTTCTGGGTAGTTTGGTGATTGCGTCCAGCACCTGTTCCCATTGTGTCTGCGGTGCCTTCGTTACGTTATCGCTATATCCTTCAGATAGTTCGCTATTATCCTAGGGTATCATGGTCTTCGTCGCCGTGGTCTGAGTTTATGCTGGTACCAGCCCTCACTCCTCCAGGCACCGAGGATTCCGGTCCTCGCCCTCCTGGACCGGACCTTTCCTACCTTCTGCATCGCCATCTTATATGGGTGTCCCCACCGGTCCACGAACATAAGTCCTTCCAGCATCGTTCCTGGCTGTTCTTAATCGTCCTCCTGAACTCCTTCCTCCTTATTTGTACTGTGCCTGGAGTGGCTCAGTTGAAGCCCCAGCCGCTCTGGTCATTTGTATTCGTCTTCTGGTCCTGGTTTCAGAGACAGCAAACTTTATGGCACCACGAGAATACCCTATTCCTTCTTCCTACTCTCGTTCTTTTGGTCTGGCACGTCTCGCCACACGCCTCTTGTAGCCTTCGGTTTAATTCTTCAGTCATGTGATCTGGGTTTCCTAGCAGCTGTATGTCCCCCATGTCTTCCAGGATCTTCTGTAGTAGTTCTTAATAGAGCAAAAACTACTCCAGTATGCACCATTTAATTCAGGGTGACGGCTGTATGGCCGCTCCATTTGGTTGGACGGGGAAGGAGACAGATCGATTAGAGTCTCTTCCTCCTGTTCTCTGTAGTCTTACACTCTTAACACCAGCTGCATTGACGCGAGGGTGGTGTCAATGTGTGATGTCAACACTCCTCTGACGAATGGGAACCCCCTCACACCTTGACGAACCTTCTCCTTACGCACCTTGACTTATATTCCAAGTGAAATGGATTAATCCACAGAATCTCACAGAAACTCAAAATGTTGCATGATTACATCTCCATAGGTTGAACCTAGTCTATAAGGTCCAATTCACACATAAGCGGCGTCGGGCACAGGCGCGGTGTAGGCGAGGCGCAGGCGTGACGTCGCACAGGCGATTGTGATGTCAATATGCAGTGAAGGGGTGGACTTTGCACCTTATGTTTACATAGAGGCGTCGTTTCGCCCCTTAGCCTACCGTGTCTTAGGCGAAGACGCGGTGCCGGCACGGCGAGAGGCACAAGGCAAATGCCCGATGACATGTGATTTATATTAGAGAGAAGTGCAAGAGGACATACCTTCTCCGCTAAATTATTTTTCATATTAAAAAATCCATTTCAGTAAATTGGATTGGATTTTCTATAAAAATAAGGACTTCCTTTTATTTTTATTTCGTACAATATATGGTATTATTGAAAGTGGTATAAGTCCATTTGAAGCTAAAAAGGCGTTTATTTTGTTTAACAATTATAATAATTATTATTGCACAATAAAATTTAAGTTAGTTTTAGAAAGATCATCCGAAATTGATTAACCTTAATCAATAATTTTAAATGAATGCAAGCGCTAAACCCTAATTAACTCGATATATCAAAAAATTGGTTTATACCACTTTCAAATATAACGGCTCATATCATAGAATGCCCTTTCGTGAGCCTAACAAAATAAAAATCAACAGCTATTAAATATTAACAACTTTATGTATTGAATATTTTCACGCGCTCATTAATTAAATAAACGTGCTTGAACAATCAGCATTTATTGTATATTGTATGTTGTTTCAGATTTTTTTCCGTGCGGGCGTGCTGTCCGACCTCGAGGCGCAGCGCGATGAGCGGCTGGCGGGTATGGTGGTGAGCCTGCAGGCCCACTGCAGAGGCTACCTAGCCCGGAGGCGGCTAGCCCATCGCAAGCTCCAGGACCTAGCTGTGCGCTGTCTACAGCGGAATGTCAGGAAATTTATGCTTGTAAGGGATTGGCCATGGTGGCGACTGTTGGTGCGGGTTACGCCGCTGCTGAACGTCCACAGGACGGAGGAGGAATTGCGGCAGAAGTCGGTGAGTGTGTAGAAAGTGATTGCAAACGGGAACGTTATACACACGCAGTCTCTTCCTTTCACCGTGCGGGCGTTCTAACGGGTGACCAGGTTTTTTTTTGTATATTTAAAGGACTTTGACCTTAAGATTATTCATATTCTACTGCAGCATACAGTGGATGGATAATAAAATTAATTTTATTACGGAGAATATATATATATATATATAAAACTAAGAAAATCAATAACAATAACTCGCTAACCTAGTGGTTCGTCATCTTTATAAAAATTTAAATATCTTTATGAATTTTTTTTAACGTTTAAAGGGTTGAAACAGCTTCTAAGTGTTCTAGCTGTTTTTGAGAAATATATCTGTGGCTATTTGCCAAAATGAAATCTGCAGAAGACCATGTGGGATGGGCGAGGGTAGTAGGTTTTTTTGTGAGAAGCTGTTGAAGTCATGGGATGTTGTTTTGAGTTGTTGGAATTGTTTGCTGTTTTATGTGCTAAAATGAAGGTTGCTTTATTTACATATATAAATTAAAGTCGAGGGTTATTACAAGTATTAGTATAACATCCCATTTATTAATGAGTGAATTTATGGAAATTTATTTTTAAAAAGTTTATAAAATTCACATATTAGCCCAATAACACCAGATATCAATATAGTCCTAGCACTATTTTTTAGATTCTTATAGTTTACTAAATTTTTTCTGAAATTAACCTACGAAAATGATTCGCGTGTTCCACAAATCTCATTACAAGCTGCTGCACTTATACGTTTTCCCGCGTGTTAGTCAGCAGTCTGTAGCCAACTCCTCCCAAATGTTCTTCTTTTGCTTCTGCAAAATTTTCGTCGGTTTGCACAGCTGGATGGTAGTGACGCCGCGCCGTCTGTTTCAGGAGGAGCTCGAGCTGCTCAAGACGAAACTGGAGCGGGTCGAGACGGACCGGACGACGCTCAAGCACGAGAACGACAAGCTGGAGGCAAAGGTGAGTCTTCTATTTTTAAGCACGGCCTTGCGGGTGATTTTCGAAACGCGGAAGAAGCCACGATGCGCTTCCGCGTGCGTTTAATTTGGGAATTGGCTGCGGCACCAGACGCGCGCGCGGTAATTGTCCTGTCGGGTTTGTGATGGAGCGGAAGTGTAGCACACAATAAAAGCCGCCCGGCGGCGGCGATGCCGGGAGCAAATAGATGTACTAATTATAATGAGCCCACGCGCGCTGAAGATGTTACGATGTTGTTTGATGTGAAATTCTGGAAATAAGAAATAGTGTGTGTGTGTGTTCTATATTTTTTCACTATTCATAAATTTCATGTAGTACTTAATTAGAAATAACATTCATCGAGTAATAACTTATTACTCATGTTATAACACATTACTCACGTTAAAACTCATTACTCACGTAATAACTCATTACTCATGTAATAACTCATTACTCACGTAATAACTCATTATTCTCACTATAACTGCTGATGACATCTGTAATAACTAAAACTCACGTAATAACACATTACTCACATAATAACTTACTCATGTAATAGCTTATTACTCACGGGTTGAGACCAATATAGTATACATTTCCCAAATTCCCGTATTGCTTAAACATTATAAATTTATTTTTTCAAAAAATACTAAAAACAAATAACATTCATCGAGTAATAACTTATTACTCATGTTATAACATTACTGACGTTAAAACTCATTACTCACGTTATAATTCATTACTCACGTAATAACTCATTACTCACGTAATAACTCATTATTCTCACAATAACTGCTGATGACATCTGTAATAACTAAAACTCACGTAATAACACATTACTCACATAATATCTCATTACTCATGTAATAGCTTATTACTCACGGGTTGAGACCAATATAGTATACATTTCCCAAATTCCCGTATTTCTTAAATATTATAAATTTATTTTTTCAAAAAATACTAAAAACAATAACATTCATCGAGTAATAACTTATTACTCGTGTTATAACATATTACTCACGTTAAAACTGATTACTCACGTTATAATTCATTACTCACGTAATAACTCATTACTCACGTAATAACTCATTATTCTCACAATAACTGCTGATGACATCTGTAATAACTAAAACTCACCTAATAACACATTACTCACATAATAACTCATTACTCATGTAATAGCATATTACTCACGGGTTGAGACCAATATAGTATACATTTCCCAAATTCCCGTATTTCTTAAATATTATAAATTTATTTTTTCAAAAAATACTAAAAACAATAACATTCATCGAGTAATAACTTATTACTCGTGTTATAACATATTACTCACGTTAAAACTGATTACTCACGTTATAATTCATTACTCACGTAATAACTCATTACTCACGTAATAACTCATTATTCTCACAATAACTGCTGATGACATCTGTAATAACTAAAACTCACCTAATAACACATTACTCACATAATAACTCATTACTCATGTAATAGCATATTACTCACGGGTTGAGACCAATATAGTATACATTTCCCAAATTCCCGTATTTCTTAAATATTATAAATTTATTTTTTCAAAAAATACTAAAAACAAATGACATTCATCGAGTAATAACTTATTACTCATGTTATAACATATTACTCACGTTAAAACTCATTACTCACGTTATAACTCATTATTCTCACTATAACTGCTGATGACTTCTGTAATAACTAAAACTCACGTAATTACACATTACTTACATAATATCTCATTACTCATGTAATAGCATATTACTCACGGGTTGAGACCAATATAGTATACATTTCCCAAATTCCCGTATTTCTTAAATATTATAAATTTATTTTTTCAAAAAATACTAAAAACAAATAACATTCATCGAGTAATAACTTATTACTCATGTTATAACATATAACTCACGTTAAAACTCATTACTCACGTTATAACTCATTACTCACGTAATAACTCATTACTCACGTAATAACTCATTATTCTCACTATAACTGCTGATGACTTCTGTAATAACTAAAACTCACGTAATTGCACATTACTCACATAATAACTCATTACGCATGTAATAGCATATTACTCACGGGTTGTGACCAATATAGTATACATTTCCCAAATTCCCGTATTTCTTAAATATTATAAATTTATTTTTTCAAAAAATACTAAAAACAAATAACATTAATCGAGTAATAACTTATTACTCATGTTATAACATATTACTCACGTTAAAACTCATTACTCACGTTATAATTCATTACTCACGTAATAACTCATTACTCACGTAATAACTCATTATTCTCACTAAAACTGCTGATGACTTCTGTAATAACTAAAACTCACGTAATTGCACATTACTCACATAATAACTCATTACTCATGTAATAGCATATTACTCACGGGTAGAGACCAATATAGTATATATTTCCCAAATTCCCGTATTTCTTAAATATTATAAATTTATTTTTTCAAAAAATACTAAAAATAAATAACATTCATCGAGTAATAACTTATTACTCATGTTATAACATATTACTCACGTTAAAACTCATTACTCACGTTATAACTCATTACTCACGGAATAACTCATTACTCACGTAATAACTCATTATTCTCACTATAACTGCTGATGACTTCTGTAATAACTAAAACTCACGTAATTACACATTACTTACATAATATCTCATTACTCATGTAATAGCATATTACTCACGGGTTGAGACCAATATAGTATACATTTCCCAAATTCCCGTATTTCTTAAATATTATAAATTTATTTTTTCAAAAAATACTAAAAATAAATAACATTCATCGAGTAATAACTTATTACTCATGTTATAACATATTACTCACGTTGAAACTCATTACTCACGTTATAACTCATTACTCACGGAATAACTCATTACTCACGTAATAACTCATTATTCTCACTATAACTGCTGATGACTTCTGTAATAACTAAAACTCACGTAATTGCACATTACTCACATAATAACTCATTACTCATGTAATAGCATATTACTCACGGGTTGAGACCAATATAGTATATATTTCCCAAATTCCCGTATTTCTTAAATATTATAAATTTATTTTTTCAAAAAATACTAAAAATAAATAACATTCATCGAGTAATAACTTATTACTCATGTTATAACATATTACTCACGTTAAAACTCATTACTCACGTTATAACTCATTACTCACGGAATAACTCATTACTCACGTAATAACTCATTATTCTCACTATAACTGCTGATGACTTCTGTAATAACTAAAACTCACGTAATAGCACATTACTCACATAATAACTCATTACTCATGTAATAGCATATTACTCACGGGTTGAGACCAATATAGTATACATTTCCCAAATTCCCGTATTTCCTAAATATTATAAATTTATTTTTTTCAAAAAATACTAAAAACAAATAACATTCATCGAGTAATAACGTATTACTCATGTTATAACTCATTACTCACGTAATAACTCATTATTCTCACTATAACTGCCGATGACTTCTGTAATAACTAAAACTCACGTAATTGCACATTACTCACATAATAACTCATTACTCATGTAATAGCTTATTACTCACAGGTTGAGACCAATATAGTATACATTTCCCAAATTCCCGTATTTCTTAAATATTATAAATTTATTTTTTCAAAAAATACTAAAAATAAATAACATTCATCGAGTAATAACTTATTACTCATGTTATAACATATTACTCACGTTAAAACTCATTACTCACGTTATAACTCATTACTCACGGAATAACTCATTACTCACGTAATAACTCATTATTCTCACTATAACTGCTGATGACTTCTGTAATAACTAAAACTCCCGTAATAACACATTACTCACATAATAACTCATTACTCATGTAATAGCTTATTACTCACGGGTTGAGAATAATATAGTATACATTTCCCAAATTCCCGTATTTCTTAAATATTATAAATTTATTTTTTCAAAAAATACTAAAAACAAATAACATTCATCGAATAATAACTTATTACTCATGTTATAACATATTACTCACGTTAAAACTCATTACTCACGTTATAACTCATTACTCACGTAATAACTCATTACTCACGTAATAACTCATTATTCTCACTATAACTGCCGATGACTTCTGTAATAACTAAAACTCACGTAATAGCACATTACTCACATAATAACTCATTACTCATGTAATAGCTTATTACTCACGGGTTGAGACCAATATGGTATACATTTCCCAAATTCCCGTATTTCTTAAATATTATAAATTTATTTTTCAAAAAATACTAAAAACAAATAACATTCATCGAGTAATAACTTATTACTCATGTTATAACATATTACTCACGTTAAAACTCATTATTCACGTTATAACTCATTACTCACGTAATAACTCATTACTCACGTAATAACTCATTATTCTCACTATAACTGCTGAGGACTTCTGTAATAACTAAAACTCACGTAATAGCACATTACTCACATAATAACTCATTTCTCATGTAATAGCATATTACTCACGGGTTGAGATCAATATAGTATACATTTCCCAAATTCCCGTATTTCTTTAATATTATAAATTTATTTTTTCAAAAAATACTAAAAACAAATAACATTCATCGAGTAATAACTTATTACTCATGTTATAACATATAACTCACGTTAAAACTCATTACTCACGTTATAACTCATTACTCACGTAATAACTCATTACTCACGTAATAACTCATTATTCTCACTATAACTGCTGATGACTTCTGTAATAACTAAAACTCACGTAATAGCACAATACTCACATAATAACTAATTACTCATGTAATAGCATATTACTCACTGGTTGAGACCAATATAGTATACATTTTCCAAATTCCCGTATTTCTTAAATATTATAAATTTTTTTTTTCAAAAAATACTAAAAACAAATAACATTCATCGAGTAATAACTTATTACTCATGTTATAACATATAACTCACGTTAAAACTCATTACTCACGTTATAACTCATTACTCACGTAATAACTCATTACTCACGTAATAACTCATTATTCTCACTATAACTGCTGAGGACTTCTGTAATAACTAAAACTCACGTAATAGCACATTACTCACATAATAACTCATTTCTCATGTAATAGCATATTACTCACGGGTTCAGACCAATATAGTATACATGTATTATGTTGAGATCAATATAGTATACATTTCCCAAATTCCCGTATTTCTTTTATATTATAAATTTATTTTTTCAAAAAATACTAAAAACAAATAACATTTATCGAGTAATAACTTATTACTCATGTTATAACATATTACTCACGTTATAACTCATTACTCACATAATAACTCATTAATCACGTAATAACTCATTACTCACGCAATAACTCTTTATTCTCACTATAACTGCTGATGACTTCTGTAATAACTAAAACTCACGTAATAACACATTGCTCACATAAAAACTCATTACTCATGTAATAGCTTATTACTCACGGGTTCAGACCAATATAGTATACATGTATATTATATTTAAGAAATACGGGATTTTGGGAAATGTCCCAAATTCCCGTATTTCTTAAATATTATAAATTTATTTTTTCAAAAAATTCAGGGGCACGTCGATTTTTATTTTTGAATTGCCAATTTTTAATTAAAGTGTCATTTTTGAATAAGTCACACCGACAATTTTTTCAAATGACAACCCGATTTGTTTATTGCGAAGGGATTAAAAATTGGAAATTCAAAATTAAACATCGACATGTGCGAGATTTTTTTGCAAAAATCATAAAGGTTTCATCGAATGTATTCTATACTTTAGGGAGACCCTGTATATTGTACATTGAAATATTGTCGACAATAATATAACATAAGGTGGTGATTGCCTTATATTTATGCCCAGGGGTGCAATTTTTAACCGACCGCTATTATCATGCGCTATAAAACGATCCTGTTTCGCAGCGCTGAACTAATGCATTCACGCAAAAAATTAATGTCAAAACACAACTACTGCCAAGTTTGTAGTTCTGTGAGGATAGCTATCACATTTCATGAAACGAAATGTCAAAAAAACAACACTATTTAGTAAAATAGGGATGGATCGCAATATTCATAGCGATCAGTCATCATCAGCTCTTGATATATTTCGCACATATATAAACAGATAAATTTTTGTGTTTATTGAATCCGCGTGTGTTCGTTGCATCGCATCGAACTAAACGCCCATCGTCGGCGGCGGTGCAATAAAAATAGTTGAACGCGCGTGGCCGTTTGCCAAAATTCGTTAAATATACGCGCCCCCTTGGCCGCTCCCCAGGCCGCCGGACATAGTTTTTCACCGACTTCCTTTCCAAACGGCATCAGAAAAAAAAATGCGCGAGCTGAGCCGTCGCGGGACGCTTTTAGACGCTTCATTGTGATCAGCCAAAAGCATTCATGCTTTGTCGACTGCAGCAGATGATCAAATTAACTGTACAATGTTTGTCGGGTCTTTTCAAACTAATAGTGTAAACTGAGAATTTTACAGCGATTATTTTTATATCATAAACGTCTAGTTGGAAACTCTGTATATGACGACGATGCTTGAAATTTGTATTACCAATTACCAAGTTAGAAGACACTTACACTTATGTATTTCACGAATCCCGAATTTATCGCATTTGTCCTGAATTGTCTCGAAAAACAGTAGTCTCACACTACGTAAAAGTATGTATGCATATATTTATTTAAGTATTGTCGAGTTATCTTTTGTTTTCCCTACACTAATGCTACAACTGAACGAGTATTTAGCATTATGATCAGTCTTTGGATTAGTGATAAGGCACAGCTTAAAGTGGACACTTTAAAGGGCTTAGAAAACACAAAAACAATTTTTGATGAAATTTGAAACTTGCGGGACTATTTATTATTTTGGAAAAAAATTAATTAATGATGCGTTTTGATTTACCGTTTATTTAGTAAAAATGTAGTCTTATCCTCTACAAGCATAATATACGTATTATATATACATAAGGGGTCCAGATTTCGAAGTTCGAAATTTGGACTATATATATATATATATATATATATATATATATATATATATATATATATATATATATATAGAGAGAGAGCGAGAGAGCGAGAGAGTCCCTAATTTCGAACTTCGAAATCTGGTCACCTTATGTATGGTATACCTAAACTATACGTATAATGTACAAATATAATACGTATACTATGCTAATATTATGAGTGTAGGGCACTTATGTATGGTATACGTGCAATATACGTATAATGTACAGATATAATACATGTAGTATGCCAAAAGTGTGAGTATTAGACAGATATAATACATGTATGTTTGGCATACGTAAAGTATTATACTATCCTAAAAGTAATAGATATAAGACATTTATGTATGATATACGTCCAATATACGTATAAGGTACAGATATAATACGTATATTCTGCTAAATGTATTAGTATAAGGCACTTGGAAGATACTTATGTAGTGTATACCTAAAAAATACGTAGAATGTACGGATATAATACGCACTTATGTATGGTGTACGAACAATTTACGTATAATTTTCGGGTATAATAGGTATATTATGCTCAAAGTATGTGTAGAAGACACATATGTATTCATTACTTATAATGTTCGCATATAATACGTATATCATATTCAAAATGTGAGTTTAAGACACTTATGTATGGTATACGTATAATGTTTCAATAATCCGTGTATTATGCCAAAAGTATAAGACAGTTATACGACCCGTATGTATGGTATATGTAAAATATTCATATACTATACTAACGTAATACGTATATTATGCTAAAAGTATTAGTATAAGATACTTGGAAGACATTTATGTATGGTATACCTAAAATATACGTAGAATGTGCAGAAATAATACGTAAAGCATTCTAAACATATGAGGTTAAAACACTTACGTATAGTATACGGATATAATACATATATTATACGTATATTATGCTCAAACTATGATTATAGGACACTTATATCTGATACATGTACAATATACGGATATAATACGTGTATTATGCCAAAAGTATTAGTATAAGACACTTAAAAGACACGTATATTTTTATACGTAAAATATTCATATACTATACGGATATAATACGTATATTATGCTAGAAGTATGACTTTAAGACACTTATGTACGGTATACATACAATATACGTATAGTGTACGGATATAATACATATATAATGCCCAAAGTATGAGAATAAGACACTTATGTATGATGCACGTATAATGTATAATACGTGTATAATGCCAAAAGTATTAGTATAAGATACTTAAAAGACACGTATATTTGTTATACGTAAAATATGCATATACTATACGGATATAATACGTATATTATACTAGAAGTATGATTTTAAGACACTTATGTATAATGCACGTATAATGTACGGATATAATACGTGTATAATGCCAAAAGTATTAGTATAAGATACTTAAAAGACACGTATATGCGTTATACGAAAAATATACATATACTATACGGATATAATACGTATATTATGCTAGAAGTATGACTGTAAGATACTTATGTACGGTATACGTACAATATACGTATAATGTACGGATATAATACTTATATAATGCTTAAAGTATGAGTATAAGACACTTATGTATCGTACACGTACAATGCACGTATGATGTATGTATATAATACGTGTAGTATGCCAAAAGTATGAGTATAAGACACTTGGAAGACATTTTTTTTTTTTTTAATTAATCATATATATTTACATAAATAATACATAAATACAATTCAGTAAAAAAATAAACTGAAAATATGTATAGAATACGTAAAATATACATTTGGTATACCGATATAATACGTATATTATGCTACAATTATAAGTATAATACACTTCGAAGACACTTATGTATGTATAATGTACCAATATAATACGTGTACTATGCCAAACATATGAATATAAGACACTTTAAAGATACGTATGTATGGAATAGCTAAATTATACGTAAAATGTACGGATATAAAACGTATAGAATACTTAAAGTATGAGTATAAGACACTTTATGTATGGTACACATAAAACATACGTATAATGTACGTATATAATACGTATATTATTCTAAAAGTATGAGCATAACACAGTTAGAGGATATTTTTGTATGGTATACGTACAATATACGTATAATAATATAATAAGTACATTATGCGCTACGTATGAGTATAAGACACTTGTGTATGGTGTACGTAAAATATACGTATAATGCAAGCATATAATACGTATTCTATACGAAAAGTATAAGTATAAGATATTTAGAAGACGTATGTCTTTGTACACCTTTATATAACTTTTTTAGACGTTTCTACCTTTGCGTAAGTGTTTGTAACTCTGTGTACACCTTTATATGTCTTTTATAGACGTGTATAACTCTTTGTAAGTCTTAGTACACCTTACATGTCTTTGTACGTCTTATTAAGTCATTGTACACCTTTATCATCTTTTTTAGACGTTTGCATCTCTTTGTGCGTCTTTCTACACCATTTTTTGTCTTTATTTAAAAGTTTATACCTTCTTTTATGTTTTTACGCCATTATATGTCTTAAGACATTTGTATCTCTTTGTACACCTTTATACGTCTTAGTACGTCTTTTTTAGACTCTGTACTTCTAAATCAATCGATGTACGTCTTTGTATATCTCTATACGTCTATTTAGACGTGTATATCTCTTTGTAAGTATTCGTACGTTTTTGTACATATTTCCACGCCTTTTTAGACGTTTGTACCCCTTTTAACATCAGTGTACGTGTATGTATGTATTTTTTGGACGTTTGTATATTTTTCTACGTCTTTGTAAACCTTTATGCGTCTTTTGTATACGTTTGTGCCTCTTTGTAATTATTTGTACATCTTTAAAAGTCTTTTTACCTCTGGATAAGTCGTTGTACGTCTTCGTACACCTTTATACGTCATTTTAGACGATTTTACCTCTTTGTACGTGTTTATATATATATATATATATATATATATATATATATATATATATATATATATATATATATATTAGTTTCTATCTTTGTCTTTGTAATTCTTTGTACATCGTGATAAGTCTTTTTACCTCTGGGTATGTCGTTGTACGCCTTTGTACACCTTTATACGTCATTTTAGACGATTTTACCTCTTTGTACGTGTTTATATATATATATATATATATATATATATATATATATATTGTTTCTATCTTTGTGTAACTCTTTGTTCATCTTTATATATCCTCTTTTATTCGATTGTACCCATCTGTACGTCAATATACACCTTTGTATATCTTTTTTATTCGTTCGTTTATTCCTCTTTGTATACCTTTATACGTTATGTACGTCTTTTTTAGACGTTTGTACCTCTTTGTAAATTTGTGTGTCTTTAAACATCTATTTTAGACGTCTTTGTACACCTTTATGTATTTTTTTAAACGTGTATACCTCTTTGGAAGTCTTTGTACATATTTATATATCTTTGTATCTCTGGGTTAGTCGTTGTACGTCTTTGTACACCTTTATACGTTTTTGTACACCCGTGTACCTCTTTATAGGTCTATTTTAGACGTTTCTATCTTTCTGTAACGTTGTGTACACCTTTATATCATTTTTTAGACGACGTTTGTATCTCTTGCAAGTCTTTGTACGTCTTTTTAGACCTTTGTACCTCTTTGTAAGTCTTTCTATACTATTATATGTATTTGTATCTCTGTGCAACTCATTGTACGTCTTTGTACACCTATATACATCTATTTAGACGTTTTTACCTCTTTGTACGTCTTTATACATCTATTTTAGACGTCTTTGTGCACCTTTATATTTATTTTTAGACGCGTATACCTCTTTGTCAATCTTTGACATATTTATATGGCTTTGTATCTCTGAGTAAGTCGTTGTACGTCTTTGTACACCTTTATACGTCTTTTTATACGCTTTTACCTCTTTATAGGTCTATTTTAGACGTTTCTATCTTTCTGTAACTTTGTGTACACCTATATATGCCTTTTTTATACGACGTTTGTACCTCTTGCAAATCTTTGTACGTCTTGTTTAGACATTTGTACCTCTTTGTAAGTCTTTCTATACCTTTATATGTCTTTGTGTCTCTATGTTAGTCATTGTACGTCTTTAGACGCTTTTACCTCTTTGTAAATCTTTTTACGGCTTTATACATCTATTTTAGACGTTTTTGTACACTTTTATGTATTTTTTTAGACGTGTATACCTCTTTGTAAGTCTTTCTATATATTTATATGTCCTTGTATCTCTGGGTAAGTCATTGTACGTCTTTGTACACCTTTATAGGTCTTTATTCGTCTATTTTATACGTTTCTATCTTTGTGTAACTTTTTTTACACCTTTATATGTCTTTGTACCGCTGTGTAAGTCGTTGTACGTCTTTGTGCACCTGTATACGTCTTTTTATACTCTTGCACCTCTTTATAGGTCTATTTTATACGTTTCTATCTTTCTGTAACGTTCTGTACACCTTTATATGTCTTTTTTTTACACGACGTTTGTATCTCTTGCAAGTCTTTGTACGTCTTTTTAGACCTTTGTTCCTCTTTGTAAGTCTTTCTGTACCATTATATGTCTTTGTATCTCTGTCCAAGTGATAGTACGTCTTTGTACACCTATAAACATCTTTTTAGACGTTTTTACCTCTTTGTAAATCTTTGTACGTCTTTATACATCTATTTTAGACGTCTTTGTATATCTTTATATATATTTTTAGACGCGTATACCTCTTTGTAAGTCTTTGTACATATTTATATGTCTTTGTATCTCTGAGTAAGTCGTTGTACGTCTTTGTACACCTTTATACGTCTTTTTATACGCTTTTACCTCTTTATAGGTTTATTTTAGACGTTTCTATCTTTCTGTAACTTTTTGTGCACCTTTATATGTCTTTTAGACGACGTTTGTACATCTTGTAAGTCTTTGTACGTCGTTTTTAGACCTTTGTACCTCTTTGTAAGTCTTTCTATACCTTTATATGCCTTTGTAAGTCTTTCTATACCTTTATATGTCGTTGTATCTCTGTGTTAGTTATTGTACGTCGTTGCACAGCTGTATACGTCTTTTTAGACGCTTTTACCTCTTTGTAAATATTTTTACGGCTTTATACATCTATTTTAGACGTCTGTGTACACCTTTATGTATTTTTTAGACGTGTATACCTCTTTGTAAGTCTTTGTACATATTTATATGTCTTTGTATCTCTGAGTAAGTCGTTTTACGTCTTTGTACACCTTTATACGTCTTTATTGGTCTATTTTTACACGTTTCTATCTTTGTGTAAGTCTTTTTACACCTTTATATGTCTTTGTACCTCTGTGTAATTCGATGTACACCTTTATACGTCTTTTTATACGCTTGTACCTCTTTATAGGTCTATTTTAGACATTTCTATCTTTCTGTAACGTTATGTACACCTTTATATGTTTTTTTTAGACGATTTTTGTATCTCTTGCAAGTCTTTGTACGTCTTTTAGACCTTTGTACCTCTTTGTAAGTCTTTCTATACCATTATATATCTTTGTATCTCTGTGCAAATCATTGTACGTCTTTGCACACCTATATACATCTTTTCAGACGCTTTTACCTCTTTGTAAATCTTTTTACGGCTTTAACATCTATTTTAGACGTTTTTGTACACCTTTATGTATTTTTTAGACGTGTTTACCTCTTTGTAAGTCTTTGTACATATTTATATGTCGTTGTATCTTTGAGTAAGTCGTTTTACGTCTTTGTACATCTTTATACGTCTTTATTGGTCTATTTTTAGACGTTTCTATCTTTATGTTTTACACCTTTATATGTCTTTGTACCTCTGTGTAATTCGATGTACGTCTTAGTACACCTTTATATGTCTTCGTACCTCTGTGTAATTCGATGTACGTCTTAGTACACCTTTATATGTCTTTGTACCTCTGTGTAATTCGATGTACGTCTTAGTACACCTTTATATGTCTTTGTACCTCTGTGTAATTCGATGTACGTCTTAGCACACCTTTATACGTCTTTTTATATGCGTGTACCTCTTTATAGGTCTATTTTAGACATTTCTATCTTTGTACGTCTTTGCACAACTATATACGTCTTTTTAGACGTTTTTTCCTATTTGTAAATCATTTTATGTCTGTATACATCTATTTTAGACATCTTTGTACATCTTTTATATGTTGATACTTCTTGTAAGTCTTTATATCCATTATATGTCATTGTATCTCTGGGTCGTTGTACGTCTTTGTACACCATTGTACGTCTTTTTGTCGCTTGTACCTCTTAATACGTCTATTTTAGGCATTTATATCTTTCTGTAACTCTTTGTACACCTTTATACGTCGTTTTATACGTTTGTACCTCGTTTGTACGTCTTTATGCAGCTATTTTAGACGTCTTTTTACACCTTTACATGTCTTTATGCCTCTGGATAAATCGTTGTACGTCTTTGCACACATTTATACGTCTTTTTAGACGTGTGTACCTCTTATTAAGTCTTTGTACACATTTCTACGTAATTTTTAGACGTTTATACCTTTGTGTAACTCTTTGTGCATGTTTTTATGTCTTTTTACGTCTTTTTAGGCGTATTTACCTCTTTGTAAATCTGTGTACGTCTTTATACATATATTTTAGTAGTTTCTATCTTTCTCCAACTCTTTGTACAGCTTTATATGTTATTTTTAGATGTTTGTACCTCTTTGTAAGTATCTGTACGTCTTTCTACATCTGGGTAAATCGTTGTACGTCTTTGCACACCTTTATACGTCTTTTTAGACGTTTGTACCTCTTATTAAGTCTGTGTACGTCTTTGTGCACATTTCTACGTAATTTTTAGACGTTTGTACCTTTGTGTAACTCTTTGTGCATGTTTTTATGTCTTTTTACGTCTTTTTAGGCGTATTTACCTCTTTGTAAATCTGTGTACGTCTTTATACATCTATTTTAGTAGTTTCTATCTTTCTCCAACTCTTTGTACAGCTTTATATGTTATTTTTAGATGTTTGTACCTCTTTGTAAGTATCTGTACGTCTTTCTACATCTGGGTAAATCGTTGTACGTCTTTGCACACCTTTATACGTCTTTTTAGACGTTTGTACCTCTTATTAAGTCTGTGTACGTCTTTGTACACCTTTCTACGTCATTTTTAGACGTTTGTACCTTTGTGTAACTCTTTGTACACGTTTGTATGTCATTTTTAGACATTTGTATCCCTTTGTTCGTCTTTGTGCGTGACTGCTTCAGATGTCTGTACCTTTGTATAAGTCTTTGTACACCTTTATATGTTTTTATTTAGAGGTGTGTACCTTTTTTGTGTGTGTACACCTTTGTCCGTCTATTTTAGACGTTTCTACCTTTGTGTAAGTCTTTGTACACCTTTATATCTCTATGTTTGTATCCCTTTATTCAACTTTGTACGTCTTTGTCAGGCGTTTGTATTGCTTTGTCAGTCTTTGTACACGTTTGAGTGTGAGTAATTCCACGTACTACGTCTTTTAAGACGTATAAAGCTCTTTGTAAATTTTTGTATACCTTTACATACATCTCTTTTAGACACGCCCTGGTGCGTCTTTATCACGTTGTGCCGTTTTGTCTTTATTAGATTTTTGTACCGGTTTATTCATCTTTGAACGACTTTATTAAATATTGGTACATCTTTGTATATCTCTGTATCTGTTTCTACATATTTGTATATCTCTGTATCTGTTTCTACATATTTGTAAGTCTTTATATAAATTTATAGGTTTTCCCGCGTCTATCAATAAAATTGAATAACAGTTTACTTCATTTTATTATTACAAGACGTAAAAAACTATTTAACGGTGATTGTACATGAGCAATATTAGTATAGATTTTTAAAATTGCAATTGAGGACGAAATAAGATTGTTAGGTGTGTGTTTGATGTCTAGATACACCTAGCAAACAATTGAGTTATATATTTCTATGTTTAATTAAAGACGCAAGATAAGAGTGCAGAGAAACAAGAAACATTAGAGAAACGACACTTATATATGATATACGTATAATGTACGGATATTATACGTATATTATGCATAAAGTATGAGTATAAAAAACCTTGGAAGACACTTATATATGGTATACCTAAAATATATGTATAATATACAGATATAATATGTATATTCTATTTTAAAGTTTAATGTAAATGTATTTTATTGTTTAATGTAATGTATGTTTAATTAAAAACACAAGATAAGAGTGCAGAGAAACAAGAAACATTAGATAGACGACACTTATATATGATATACGTATAATGTACGGATATTATACGTATATTATGCATAAAGTATGAGTATAAAACACTTAGAAGACACTTATATATGGTATACCTAAAATATATGTATAATATACAGATATCATACGTATATTCTATTTTAAAGTTTAATGTAAATGTATTTTATTGTTTAATGTAATGTATGTTTAATTAAAGACACAAGATAAGAGTGCAGAAAAACAAGAAACATTAGAGAGACGACACTTATATATGATATACATATAATGTACGGATATTATACGTATATTATGCATAAAGTATGAGTATAAAACACTTAGAAGACACTTATATATGGTATACCTAAAATATATGTATAATATACAGATATAATACGTATATTCTATTTTAAAGTATGATTATAAGACACCTAGAAGATACATATGTATGGTATACGTATTATGTACAGTTATATATTTATCTTATGCTCAAAGTAGAAGACATTTAGAAGACAATTCTTTATTATTCTAAAAATATGGATATATGCGTATATACGTATATATCCATATTTTTATATGTTATATATGTAGATATATTATGTTAAAAGTATGAGTATAAGACACTTAGAATTCCCTTATATATGCTATTCCTAAAATCAACGTATAATGTAGGGATATGATACGTATATTATGTTGAAAGTATGAGTATAAGATACTTAGAAGATACATCTGTATTGTATACGTATAATGTACGGATATAATACCTATATTATGCCAAAAATATGAGTAGAAGACACTTATGTATGTTAAAACATACTAATAATGTACGGATATAATACACATAGAATGCTAAAAGTATGAGGATAAGACATTTAGAGGACACATATGCATGGGATACGTATAATATACGCATATAATACTTAGATTATTCTAAAAATATAAGTATATACGTATAATGTACAGATATAGTACGTATATTATGCTACAATATATACGATATAGTTAGAACAGTAATTTTCCTCTGTCCGTTACAACTATTTTTGTGGTCGGTGATGGCGGTCATATGTAAAGATAAGAATCGTATTGGAAAAAACTATAAAATTGTGCACGTTCAATCTCATCTTCCACCTTGTGCCACTATATTCTTAGACCAGTTACTTGCAACAGTAACTGACCTTTACATTAATAGCCATCTAAAACCGGCGTGCGCGTATATCTGATGCTCCACATATTTCACCGACGTGTTTCCAACCGACCAAGATCAAGGTAAACGATGTTGGTTATATATTTTTTTTCTCACGTACAAGTCCTGGCGCCACCCCCGCGCCCACCTGGCGCCTTAAACTTTTCGCAACGCGCCCCCTTCTCGCTTGCTACATACAAGAATATCGCGGGGGCCTTTGTTATTTTTAACCGGCCCCAAAAACTGCACCGCTTGTTGCGTAAACGGACGCCGCCGCACGCAGTGAGCGTCGCGACGCCGGCCAGTTAACACGCGTTTCAGTTTGCAAGTGCGACGTTTAAACGGAAATGTGCTCATCTCAAATTATTTATTAACAATCGAAAACGAACGAACGAAAATTTACTTTAGGGAATATTCGTCCTGAAACTGTAAAAAATTATTATTTTTTATTTTATTATTAAAAAAAAATTACGGCTATCAGCCGTGAGGTTTTTCCATCGGTTAAGGAAGATCAGATCAATTAAATCATCCGTTGTTACTCTTAACTACACCTTTGAAAAACTGTGAAAGGTGATTCATGAAAATCCGTCTAAATGGGGTTCGAACTCAGGCTCCCCAATGCTCAGTACGAGATGGACGACGATTTTAACCACTGAGCTTTTAAAATTGAGAAATTTTCATCTAATTATATTTATATTATATTTAATTTTCTTTAAAAATACATTTTATGCAAACTTTTTAATAAATTGCATAAGGCTGAATAAATATAAATATTGTTTGTTATTATAGTAATAATAGTTAATGTATTTGATACAATTAAAAAAAATATATTACCGAACTCGTGAAATATAGCAATATCGACACATTTGTCCGGGTTACACATAATATTTATTTAATTCAGCCCGATTGCATACATATTTATATAATGAAAGCCGCATCCCTTATAAAAATAAGCCTGTTGCAATTATATGTGGTAATTTCATTTTTAAGAAGTTAATTTATTAGTGAACAGTTGTACCAAAAATAATTTTTTATAGCGGCCATTAGAAACTATCAAGACATATATAGCAAATCAATAATAATAAATTATTTTTAAAGCGCAATGTAAGATCGCCAATTAAAGTTAAAAATAATTTGTTGTTCGGCATTTTTCTTCAGACGTCAATATTTGTGCTTCGATTTATTTGGCGGCCTGACAGAGGAATTTTATACGGACAAATTAAGCAATACAAACAGTGATTTAAAGCATTCAGTGAAATAAAGAACTGTCAAGCACTAAGTGGTGATGTGAAAAATTTTGAATTTAAAAATGGGTTGCGAGATGAAAAGCGAAAATTGGCATTTGCAGTGGAATGTTTGAAAAGGATTTATTATAATTTTATACTGCTATACAATATAACGAATAAATTGAATGATTAGAAGTTACTATAATGAAATAAACTAATGATAAAACTGTGCGAAAAATTTTGGATGAAGAGTTTTGGTTGTTGTACCTTCAATTGATGGAAAACACGAGGTTTAAAGTATATATAAATAAATATAAAACGCATATTGCAAGTATAGTAAAACACAACAAAAACGCTTACACATTACATAAGACATATGTTAAATATTAAAAACACAAGATAATGACAACAATTAGCCCCGTCTAATAAATGCAAGGAATATATAAGGACGCAGAGAGAGATATTCGTACAGGAACGGGAAACACAATTTTTTGAAGTTGTTAGTAGAGAAATAAAGCAAACAATAAACAGCAAAGTAGCTGTGAAACAGATTACCATCATAAGAAAATATGTTGCACCTTCTAGCTGTTTTAAAGATCATTAAGAAGACTTTTCGCCAGAATTAAGGGTGCTCAGAGGCTTGTAATTGCTCTAAAATTCACAATAACGAACATAGATTAATCTTAAAATAAAATTAAAAGGAAATTCGTATACAAATCAAGGTGTCTGTTGAAGAAATTACCTTTATAAATATTGAGGAAAAACGTTTGAACTGTTAAAACTTCTGAAATATACTAAAAACTTTAGAATAGTTGTAAAAAGCTTTGAGTACTAGAAGACAAATGTGTGAATTATTGTAATAACTTCTGAAATATTCTAGAAACTTCTGAATAGTAGTAAAAAATAGTCGTAAAACGCTCCGAAATATATTAAAACCTTTAGAATCGTTAAGTAATGTAAAAAGCAAGTTATAAAAAATTTAAAAACTCAGAAGAAAACATCTGAATTGTTGTAAAAATTTGAATACTACTAGTTGAATAGTTGAAAATTCTGAATAGTTGTGAAAACTCTATTGGGGTAAAAGCTGTGTACAGAAAGAATATGCCCCATGTAATTTCATCCCAACAATCAAAAGCACTCACCACCAAGCTCCTGCTAGAAGAAATAAACCAACAACCGCCAAAAATGTATCCCTTATCGAACTACAGCTCAACCTCCAGCGTGGTTTCCGCGCTCAGCGCCCCAAGCACAGCCAGTTCAAACACCCTAAACTTCCGCTCAGCTTTCTCCACGTCGACTTACTCCAGCTACGGCGACGCTAAATACACCCCAAGTCTACGCCGATACGGCTCAGCTAGCGCGTACAGTTCCCGCGAGGGTAGCTACACCGCGGACTTCAGCAGAAGCCCTTACCCCGGTGTCTCAGAGCCCCTCAAAAGAAAAAGCTATGATGGCTCAACCTGCTCAACCCGAAGCAGCAGCGAGCTCCGCATGCTCTCGCCCATGAGCCGCGACGACAACAATAATAATTCATACAAACTACCCCCACTACCCCAAAAACGCGTACGCAGACCAAGCTATGAAGACACCTCAATGGGTTTCGTCCGCAGTAAAAGCACTGGTTTCCAACCAACACCCCTACGTACCGTTCTAACCAGTCCGGTTAGAACGCGCTCGCCTAGCCCAGCGCGTTCGGCGTTTAGCTCGCGATCAGTCACCCCGCGCAGAATCTTCCCACAGTACGCACCCTCGCATGCTGATCTTAAAGAGCTGCCCGAACGCGAGGACGCGCCGGTGGTTTTCGATGCTAATCTCACTTTCGTGCTCGGCTGTAAAACTAAAGTGCGCCCCAAACTAAGCCCAATACCCGCCCATATGGAAGACACAACTGCTTCAAATTATTTATCCACTAAAATCTCCGACTTTTTAAACCGAACCGATCATGTTATGGAGGAGTGGAAGAGTTTGGGGCGGCGTGATCCTGATGATGGCATGGGGGGTAAACGGATGGGAAGATCGCGTAGTGCTACAAATATTATGATTAAAGGGTTTCAGTACTATAGTAGGGCTAGTAGTTGCTCGAGATCTTCAATGGGGCGGGATGTTTCGGTTGATCGTACTGAGGCTGATGAGGTATGCTGTGTGAGGTCTAGAATTCTAGTTTGTTTTTAAATTACGTTTAAGAAGCATTAATTACACACGTTTGTTACTAACAAAATATTTGAGAATAAGATATATTTGTACTCAACTTAGAGTTTAATCAACATCTGAAACACGATGAAAGGTGTATGCATTTAAAGCTGCCGTAACTATTGAACATACATAGATATTGAATTCTAGTTTTAAAATTCGAATTCCTTATTAAAGTTTGAGTGGAAACTAAGTATTTTTCTTTGTTTTAAAAAAATATTCTGGGGCACAGCTGAAAATGTCCTGTATATGTCATTTTCATGAACAGTTGGATCAAAAAATTTTCTAGAATTCTAGTTTTCAAATATTTATTTCTTATTAAATTGGGATTAAAAAGCAGTAATCACCAATATTGTTACTAACAAGAATATTAAAATGAACATATATTTTTGATCTAAACTAATATTTCGTGGTCTTTTCATTTGAAGCTGCTGTAACTATAGAATAAACATAGATATTGACTTCTAGTTTTAAAATTCAAATTCCTTATTAAATTCTGAGTGGAAACGAAGTATTTTTCTTTGTTTTAAAAAATTATTCAGCGACACAGCTGAAAATGTCTTGCAAATGTCATTTTTATGAACTATGTGCTTCAAGCAGTTGCAACTTTGGATCGAATTTTTTTCTAGAATTCTAGTTTTCAAATATTTATTTCTTATTAAATTGGAATTAACAAGCAGTAATAACCAATATTGTTACTAAAAAAATATTAAAAATAACACATATTTTTGATCTAAACTAATATTTTGTGGTCTTTTCATTTGAAGCTGCTGTAACTATAGAACAAACATAGATATTGACTTCTAGTTTTAAAATTCAAATTCCTTATTAAATTCTGAGTGGAAACTAAGTATTTTTCTTTGTTTTAAAAAATTATTCAGGGACACAGCTGAAAATGTCCTGTCATTTTTGTGAACTATGTGCCTTAAACAGTTGCAACTTTGGAGCAAAAAAAAGTCTAGTTTTCAAATATTTATTTCTTATTAAATTGAGATGAAAAAGCAGTAATCACCAATATTGTTACTAAAAAAATATTAAAAATAACATATTTTTTCGATCTAAACTAATAATTCGTGGTCTATTCATTTTAAGCTGCTGTAACTATAGAACAAACATAGATATTAAACATTAGTTTTAAAATTCGTATTCCTTATTAAATTCTGAGTAGAAACAAAGTATTTTCTTGATTTTAAAAAATTATTTAGTTGAAACAGCTGTAAATGTCTTGAAAATGTTATTTTTATGAACTATGTGCTTCAAGCAGTTGCAACTTTGGATCAAATTTTTTTCTAGAACTCTAGTTTCCAAATATTTATTTCTTATTAAATTGGGATTCAAAACCAGTAAATACCAATAATATATTTATTTCTTATTAAATTGGGATTAAAAAGCAGTAATCATCAATATTGTTACTAAAAAAATATTTAAAATATCATATATTTTTCGATGTAAACTAATATTTCGTGGTCTATTCATTTGAAACTGCTGTAACTATAGAAAAAAAACATAGATATTGACTTCTAGTTTTAAAATTCGAATTCCTTATTAAATTCTGAGTGGAAACTAAGAACTTAACTTTGTTTTAAAAAAATATTCAGGGACACAGTTGAAAATGTCTTGCAAATGTCATTTTTGTGAACTATGTGCCTCAAACAGTTGTAACTTTGGATCAAATAAATTTCTATGATTATCGTTTCCAAATATTTATTTCTTATTAAATTGGGATTAAAAAGAAGTAAGCACCAATATTGTTACTAAAAAACTATTAAAAATAACATATATTTTTGACCTAAACTAATATTTTGTGGTCTATTCATTTGAAACTGCTGTAACTATAGAACAAACATAGATATTGTCTTCTAGTTTTAAAATTCGAATTTCTTATTAAATTCTGAAAGGAAACTATGTATTTTTCTTTGTTTTAAAAAATTATTCGAGGACACAGCTGAAAATGTCTTGCAAATGTCATTTTTGTGAACTATGTGCCTCAAACAGTTGCAACTTTGGACCAAAGAAATGTCTAGAATTCTAGTTTTCAAATATTTATTTCGTATTAAATTGAGGAGAAAAAGCAGTAATCACCAATATTGTTACTAAAAAAATATTAAAAATAACATATATTTTCGATCTAAATTAATAATTCATGGTCTATTCATTTGAAGCTGCTGTAACTATAGAACAAACATAGATATTGAACAATAGTTTTCAAATTCGTATTCCTTATTAAATTCCGAGTAGAAACAAAGAATTTTCTTTGTTTTAAAAAATTATTTAGTTGAAACAGCGACAAATATCTTGAAAATGTCATTTTTATGAACTATGTGCTTCAAGCAGTTGCAACTTTGGATCTAATTTTTTTCTAGCATTCTAGTTATCAATTATTTATTTCTTATTAAATTGGGATTAAAAAGAAGTAAGCACCAATATTGTTGCTAAAAAAATATTAAAAATAACATATATTTTTGATCTAAACTAATATTTTGTGGTCTATTCATTTGAAACTGCTGTAACTATAGAACAAACATAGATATTGACTTCTAGTCTTAAAATTCAAATTCCTTATTAAATTCTGAGTGGAAACTAAGTATTTTTCTTTGTTTTAAAAAATTATTCAGGGACACAGCTGAAAAGGTCGTGTCATTTTTGTGAACTATGTGCCTCAAACAGTTGCAACTTTGGAGCAAAAAAAAGTCTAGAATTCTAGTTTTCAAATATTTATTTCTTATTAAATTGGGATGAAAAAGCAGTAATCACCAATATTGTTACTAAAAAATATAAAAAATAACATATATTTTTGATCTAAACTAATATTTCGTGGTCTATTCATTTGAAACTGCTGTAACTATAGAACAAACATAGATATTGGCTTCTAGTTTTAAAATTCAAATTCCTTATTAAATTCTGAGTGGAAACTAAGTATTCTTCTTTGTTCTAAAAAATTATTCAGGAACACAGCTGAAAATGTCGTGTCATTTTTGTGAACTATGTGCCTCAAACAGTTGCAACTTTGGAGCAAAAAAAAGTCTAGAATTCTAATTTTCAAATATTTATTTCTTATTAAATTGGGATTCAAAAGCAGTAATCACCAATATTGTTACTAAAAAAATATTAAAAATAACATATGTTTTCGATCTAAACTAATAATTCATGGTCTTATTCATTTGAAACTGCTGTAACTATAGAACAAACATAGATATTGAACATTAGTTTTAAAATTCGTATTCCTTATTAAATTCTGAGTGGAAACAAAGTATTTTCTTAGTTTTAAAAAATTATTTAGTTGAAACAGCTGCAAATATCTTGAAAATGTCATTTTTATGAACTATGTGCTTCAAGCAGTTGCAACTTTGGATCAATTTTTTTTCTAGAATTCTAGTTTTCAATTATTTATTTCTTATTAAATTGGGATTAAAAAGCAGTAATCACCAATATTGTTACTAAAAAAATATTAAAAATAACATATTTTTTCGATCAAAACTAATAATTCATGGTCTATTCATTTGAAGCTGCTGTAACTATAGAACAAACATAGATATTGAACATTAGTTTTAAAATTCGTATTCCTTATTAAATTCTGAGTAGAAACAAAGTATTTTCTTGGTTTTAAAAAATTATTTAGTTGAAACAGCTGTAAATATCTTG
Organism: Lordithon lunulatus; assembly: GCA_963942505.1. NCBI lineage: Eukaryota > Metazoa > Arthropoda > Insecta > Coleoptera > Staphylinidae > Lordithon > Lordithon lunulatus. The sequence continues at coordinate 11,955,974 of OZ012675.1, forward strand.
AAAATGCCATTTTTATGAAGTATGTGCTTCAAGTAGTTGCAACTTTGGATCAAAATTTTGTCTAGAATTCTAATTTTCAAATATTTATTTCTTATTAAATTGGGATGAAAAAGCAGTAATCGCCAATATTGTTACTAAAAAAATATTAAAAATAAGATATTTTTTCGATCTAAACTAATAATTCATGGTCTATTCATTTGAAGCTGCTGTAACTATAGAACAAACATAGATATTGAACATTAGTTTTAAAATTCGTATTCCTTATTAAATTCTGAGTAGAAACAAAGTATTTTCTTTGTTTTACACAATTATTTAGCTGAAACAGCTGCAAATTTCTTGCAAATATCATTTTTATGAACTATGTGCTTCAAGCAGTTGCAACTTGGATCAAATTTTTTTCTAGAATTCTAATTTTCAAATATTAATTTCTTATTAAATTGGGATTAAAAAGCAGTAATCATCAATATTGTTACTAAAAAAATATTAAAAATATCATTTATTTTTCGATCTAAACTAATATTTCGTGGTCTATTCATTTGAAGCCGCTGTAACTATAGAACAAACATAGATATTGAACATTAGTTTTAAAATTCGTATTCCTTATTAAATTCTGAGTGGAAACAAAGTATTTTCTTAGTTTTAAAAAATTATTTAGTTCAAACAGCTGCAAATATCTTGAAAATGTCATTTTTATGAACTATGTGCTTCAAGCAGTTGCAACTTTGGATCAATTTTTTTTCTAGAATTCTAGTTTTCAATTATTTATTTCTTATTAAATTGGGATTAAAAAGCAGTAATCACCAATATTGTTACTAAAAAAAAATATAAAAAATAACATATATTTTTGATCTAAACTAATATTTCGTGGTCTTTTCATTTGAAGCTGCTGTAACTATATAACAAACATAGATATTGAATATTAGTTTTAAAATTCGTATTCCTTATTAAATTCTGAGTAGAAACAAAGTATTTTCTTTGTTTTAAAAAATTATTTAGTTGAAACAGCTGTAAATATCTTGAAAATGTCATTTTTATAAACTATGTGCTTCAAGCAGTTGCAACTTCGGATCAAATTTTTTTCTACAATTCTAGTTTTCAATTATTTATTTCTTATTAAATTGGGATTAAAACGCAGTAATCATCAATATTGTTACTAAAAAAATATTAAAGATATCATATATTTTTCGATCTGAACTAATATTTCATGGTCTATTTATTTGAAACTGCTATAACTATAGAACAAATATAGATATTGACTTCTAGTTTTAAAATTCAAATTCTTTATTAAATTCTGAGTGGAAACTAAGTATTTTTCTTTGTTTTAAAAAATGATTCAGGGACACAGCTGAAAATGTCGTGTAAATGTCATTTTTGTGAACTATGTGCCTCAAACAATTGCAACTTTGGATCAAAAAAATTTCTAGGATTATAGTTTTCAAATATTTATTTCTTATTAAATTGAGAAGAAAAATCAGTAATCACCAATATTGTTACTAAAAAAATATTCAAAATAACATATTTTTTCGATCTAAACTAATAATTCATGGTCTTTTCATTTGAAGCTGCTGTAACTATAGAGCAAACATAGATATTGAACATTAGTTTTAAAATTCGTATCCTTATTAAATTCTGAGTAGAAACAAAGTATTTTCTTGGTTTTAAAAAATTATTTACTTGAAACAGCTGTAAATATCTTGAAAATGTCATTTTTATGAACTATGTGCTTCAAGCAGTTGCAACTTTGGATCAAATTTTTTTCTAGAACTCTAGTTTCCAAATATTTATTTCTTATTAAATTGGGATTCAAAACCAGTAAATACCAATAATATTACTAAAAAAATATTTAAAATAACATATATTTTTGATCTAAACTTATATTTCGTGGTCTATTCATTTGAAGCTGTTGTAACTATAGAACAAACATATATATTGAATTCTAGTTTTAAAATACGAATTCCTTATTAAATTCTGAGTGGAAACTAAGTATTTTTCTTTGTTTTAAAAAATGATTCAGGGACACAGCTGAAAATATCGTGTAAATGTCATTTTTGTGAACTATGTGCCTCAAACAGTTGCAACTTTGGAGCAAAAAAAGTCTAGAATTCTAGTTTTCAAATATTTATTTCTTATTAAATTAAGATGAAAAAGCAGTAATCACCAATATTGTTACTAAAAAAACATTAAAAATAACATATTTTTTCGATCTAAACTAATAATTCATTGTCTATTCATTTGAAGCTGCTGTAACTATAGAACAAACATAGATATTGACTTCTAGTTTTAAAATTCAAATTCCTTATTAAATTCTGAGTGGAAACTAAGTATTTTTCTTTGTTTTAAAAAATTATTCAGGGACACAGCTGAAAATGTCGTGTAAATGTCATTTTTGTGAACTATGTGCCTCAAACAGTTGCAACTTTGGATAAAAAAATTTCTAGGATTATAATTTTCAAATATTTATTTCTTATTAAATTGGGATTAACATGCAGTAATAACCAATATTGTTACTAAAAAAATATTAAAAATAACATATTTTTTCGATCTACACTAATAATTCGTGGTCTATTCATTGGAAGCTGCTGTAACTATAGAAAAAACATATATATTGAACATTAGTTTTAAAATTCGTATTCCTTATTAAATTCTGAGTAGAAACAAAGTATTTTATATGTTTCAAAAAAATATTTAGTTGAACCAGCTGCAAATATCTTGAAAATGTCAATATTTATGAACTATGTGCTTCAAACAGTTGCAACTTTGGATCAAATTTTTTTTCTAGAATTCTAATTTTCAAATATTAATTTCTTATTAAATTGGGATTAAAAAGTAGTAATCATCAATATTGTTACTAAAAAAATATTAAAAATATCATATATTTTTCGATCTAAACTAATATTTCGTGGTCTATTCATTTGAAGCTGCTGTAACTATAGAACAAACATAGATATTGACTTCTAGTTTTAAAATTCTAATTCCTTATTAAATTCTGAGTGGAAACTAAGTATTTTTCTGTTTTAAAAAATTATTCAGGGACACAGTTGAAAATGTCTTGCAAATGTCATTTTTGTGAACTATGTGCCTCAAACAGTTGCAACTTTGGATCAAAGAACTTTCTAGAATTCTAGTTTTCAAATATTTATTTCTTATTAAATTGGGATTCAAAAGCAGTAATCATCAATAGTGTTACTAAAAAAATATTATAAATATCATATATTTTATGATCGAAACTAATATTTCGTGGTCTATTCATTTGAAGCTGCTATAACTATAGAACAAACATAGATATTGAACATTAGTTTTAAAATTCGTATTCTTTATTAAATTCTGAGTGGAAACAAAGTATTTTCTTGGTTTTAAAAAATTATTTAGTTGAAACAACTGCAAATATCTTGAAAATGTCATTTTTATGAACTATGTGCTTCAAGCAGTTGCAACTTTGGATCACATTTTTTTCTAGAATTCTAGTTTTCAAATATTTATTTCTTTTTAAATTTCGATTCAAGAGCAGTAATCACCAATATTGTTACTAAAAAAATATTAAAAATAACATATATTTTTGATCTAAACTAATATTTTGTGGTCTATTCATTTGAAACTGCTGTAACTATAGAAAATACATAGATATTGAATTCTAGTTTCAAAATACGCATTCCTTATTAAATTCTGAGTGGAAACAAATTATTTTCATTGTTTTAAAAAATTATTTAGCTGAAACAGCTGAAAATATCTTGCAAATGTCATTTTTATGAAACCTACTCTTCAAACAGCCGTAACATTTAAACAAAAATACTTCAACAATTCTAGTTTTCAGATGTTTATTCCTTATTAAATCAGGAATAAATTGGGCGAATTTTTAGTTAAAAAAAATACATTATAAACTGTCAGCGATATTCGATTTGAAGTTACTATCGGTTGTCAATATCATTTTCGGGACAATTTTTTTATGTGTTTTCAACCTTTCAGTTAAGTGAAATGACGGCCGATTATGCGGAAGAGCACTCAACATCTACTCTAGCAACCGAGCGGCTGGATGCTGAAACATCGGAGCGTGTGCGCTTGGAGCGCGAGCTCTCAGAGACACAGCACAAGAACAAACAGCTCCAGCAGGCCTCGGAGCGGCTCGAAATGGAGCTGCTGTACGCGCGTTCCGACCTCAATGGGATTAGCGAAGAGGATGAAGACGCTGATGGGGATAGTGTTTACAAACAGCGATACGAACGCGCTGTTAGAGAACTGGAGTTCACCAAACGCCGCCTCCAACAGCAGCATGAGGATGATTTAGAGCAACTAGTCGGTTTGAAGAAGCAACTGGAGAAAAAGGTAAGCCTTTTTAAATTCCGCTATTTTTATACATTAATGAATTATCATTTATAGCTAACGGATGCGTATGAAGAGGTTGAAGAGCAGAGGCAGGTGGTAGGTCAGTGGAAACGCAAAGTGCAAAAAGTGAACGGTGAGATGAACGACTTAAAATTGCTACTAGAGGAACAAAGTGCGCGTAATAACTTGCTTGAAAAGAAGCAGCGCAAGTTCGATTCGGAAACGCAACTATTGCAGGATGAGCTACGACAGGAGAAGCAAGCCAAAGAAAGATTGGGACGGGAGAAAGAAGTCAGCATCGCTGAGAAGTTTACGTTGGAAAGCAATCTTGCTGTAAGTTTTTATCAAATATCCTTATACTTGATTGTCTAAAAAAAGATTAAATTCATTATTCGTAATTTCTTTAACACTTTTGATATTTTTGACGTTCTTGGCATTTTTACATTATGACTTACTTTTTTTCATTTTCACATTATTATCAAATATTGTATTGTATTTAAAAATATTCGTCAATATTTGATAATAATTGACATTGGTGGTGAATGTCATTTTTCTTCAACCTTGCAAAATCTAGTGGGGTTTTCACATCAGGGCGTAGGTGGTGACCGTAATTTTGCTTCAATCTTGCAAAATCAAGTGAGTTGTTCGCATCAGGGCATAGGTGGTGAACGTCTTTTTGCTCCAACCATGCAAAATCTAGTGAGTTTTTCGTATCGGGGCAATATTTGACAATATAATAGATAACAGGACGAGGACTCAGTATAATTTATATTCAAAACTTCTAACGTTACTCACTTTTATTACACAGAATTTATTGATGGGCCCATCAAACGACAATTGAATTTGCTGTAAAATGGTTGGTAATCGAAGAATAGCCATTACTAAATCGTCAAACTTTTTGTTTGACATCCGTAGATTTTGTTTCTTTGTTGTCATGTAATAATGTATTATTTTACACAGCAATCATGTAATTTAAGGTATTATACACGCATGTGAAATTTCATTAATCACGCAAGTGAATAATATGCATCATATCCATAATATATAAAAACGAAAATTGAAGCCAACCAACCTGTCATTTTTAACGTGTTGTCAGTGCACTTAGTGACTTTTTTCAAATGCGTCAAATCAAGTCAAAATCAGCAGCGATAGCTGCGTCTATAGTTATGATAGTTGTAACTGCATAGTTAGAAGAAGAATTCATCATACGCCGTCGGACGATGGGAATTTCACCTAGTAACATATAAACATATAATAATAGATAGATTATTCAATAGTCGTGGACAATTATATTATTATTAAATCATTTAAATTTACAGGATGTTAAATTGGACCTTGAAATGAAAGAGGAAAAACTTGTTGCGCTACAGCGGGAACTCGATGAAGTCACCTACGGTGGAAAAACTGAGGAAGAGGTGGCGTTGTTGCGCAAACAAAAGATCGAGTGCGAGCGTCGTCTGCACGATCAAGAGGAGGAACTGGATGAGCTAGCTGGGCAGGTGCAGCTTTTAGAGCAAGCCAAGTTGAAGCTAGAAATGAATTTGGAACAAATGCGAAAGTCATCCAAAAAAGAAGCCCAACAACACGATGAAGAGCTAGAGGAGGTGCGGTGTAGTGCCCAAAAGAAAGTCAAAGCCCTCGAAGCACAATTAGAAAACGAACACGAGGAACGCACGATACTCCTCCGAGAAAAGCATGAAATCGAACGGCGACTTGTTGCAGCGTTAGAGAGCGATCGCAATGATAAAGCTTGCGACGAGGCTGTCCTACAGCGGCTAAAACGCGACCTAAAACGCACTAAAGCCCTCCTCCGTGACACCCAAGCCCAATTAGAGCGCCAAAAAGCTGAGAACCCCGGGAAAGCCCTAATACGCCAACTCCGCAACCAACTAGAGGACGTGGAATGCGCCCGCACAGTCGCCGTGAAAGCCAAGCAAAGCCTCGACGCCGAACTCTCAGAAACCCAAGCTCTCCTAGAAGACGCCCAAAAAATGAAGAACGAAACCGAGGACAGACTAAACTCAGTAAGCCGCGAACGCAGCGACATGGTCACCCAACTGGAAGAAAACGAAGAAGAACTAGCTGAAGTCCTCAAGAAATACAAGCAAGCCGTTTCGCAGATGGGCCTCGACCAGCTAGCCCTGCAAGAACAAGTCGCTCTAGTGTCCGAGCTGGAAATCGAACGGAATGCCCTTAAGGAACAATTAGCCGAGCTCACCACGAAGTTGGAAAGTGTTGAGAGCATGGGGGACGCCTCATCACATCTACTAGTCAAACGGTAAGACCCACCCCAGCAATTATATAAACTCAAATGAAGCTAATTTTATATGTATTACAGCACTGAATTGAAGGTTAAAGAATTGGAGTCCAAATTGGACTTGGAGCAGACCACTAAGTCGCGACTGGATGTACAAATTGCGCGATTGAAGGAGGCTGTCGATAAGCTGCAGGCGGATGTGGCTACGGCTCGCGGCAAGGAACAAGTTGCTCAGGATCAAATCAGGAAACTACAAAGGAATTTAAGGTTAATAATTTATAATTAGTGCAATTGGGTGCTCTGTATGGGTAATTGAAGTTTAACGACAGTTGAGGGGTCGCAAGAGTTTGCCAATATTTTAAATATGTTTTCTAGGGGGATATTTTTATTAAAATATTGTTGCAAATACTAAATCACATTCATGTGCAAACATTTTCAAGATTATGTGGAGTTATGTGTAACACTGTAACTACTATTTAATAATTTCAGAGAGTTACGCGATGAGCACAACAACGCACTAACCAAGGAAGGCGAGGCGCTGCTCAAACGGAAAGAGCTGGAGAAGCGATGTGAAGGGTTGGAGTCCGAAACAGCGACGGCGCGAACTGATTTGCGATTGGCGCTGAAGCGGATTGAAGATTTACAATCCGCCATCCAGGGAGAGCTGGATGACGACAGTATAGATAATTCTGATAGGTACGTTTGCTTAATTTACAACAAAACACTGAATGAAATCTATTAAACATCAATTATTTTCAGTGATCACGACAGCTACAGCTCGGATGACTCCGTTAGCACCTTCCTGGCCAACCACAAAATCACCTCCAAACCAGAAAGGACTGCCGATGGCATGAGAAGGTAAATACCATACACATCTTTTCTAATTTTGATCATACATCATACCGCAATCAAAAGATGATTTAATTTTTATCACACAATATTTCGTTCAACTTTACCAAAATAGTTGTGGAAACTAAAAATAAAATTCAACTCAACAAAAAAAAAGAAACAAAATGGAATTAAAAAAATGCTTTTTTCTTGATTGTGGATAAATAGGACCTATATTTGCAAATGAACATAACTAGTGAGTAAAATTTACTCACACTACCTGTCTAGAGGTACTGGTGTGATAGATTCGCGCAAATGTAGTGGATTCAAGGAGAGACCAGATGATAAAATAATATTTTTGATTTAGGTTGTCGACGGCGAGTCGCTCCAGCACATCCAGCAATATAGGAAAAGACGCCTCGTATGCCTGAGTGGCGGTGAACATCTGCAGGACGATTTCCCTGACGTTCTGCAGATCCGATTCAGAAGAGGGCGAGCAGCCCCAATATGTCTGAGTCTGAGTGACGATATGTAAACCCCCAATGTGATAAAAAGAGAAGAAAAAACCGATTAGAGCAATTTTGCGCGACAGAACAAGAAGCCCCTGATGGATGAGAATCAAAACAGTTCCCCCATAACCCCCCCACGTAATAATAACGTTTCATTGTATAATATTCTTTGATATATGATATAATTCTAACGGAGACATGTATATTTACGATAGGAGTTGTATAATCTAGTGTGTAGTATGAAAAATAAGTGAAATATTTGTAAGATAATTATTATTATTATTGCTAGTTTACTATTTGTTGTACTTGTATTAAATGTTGTGGCAGATTTTTACAGATTAATTGGTGTTTGTTTGCTCTCTTTTTAGTTTCAGAATGCATATATATATATATATATATATATATATATATATATATATATATATATATATAAAAAATTAAAGACTGTTATTATTGCCAAATGTGAGGCTATAAATATGTAATTGCAAATTCTCTATAAAAAAAAAAAAAATAAATAAAAAAAAAATTTAAAAAAAAAATAGAATTTGCAATTATATATATATATATATATATATATATATATATATATATATATATATATATATATATATATATATATAAGGTAAGTTTTGATAACGCGAAAACAATGAATTTTTCAATCCACTTCAAATTTTATATTCTATCCATCTTAATGTAATTTAAAATTTTTGAAAATAATTTCAGACCGTTTTTTAATTGCTGAAAAACTTCTAAAAACATGTATGTGGATTTCAGTCAATATCCCAACAAAAACTCGACAACAAATAGTAGTATAGGGAGAGTACCGACAGACAGCCTGAGACGCGACCGCAGACGCGCGCGGTCATCGACCCGCAATTGCGTGCATTTTACGCAAACTCGTATTCATCTAATGAGTGGGACAAGGATTTAATTGCCGCAAACGAGTGAGATTTCACATTATTATGTCAAAGTCGATTAATCCACCCTATTAGTTCGCGAAGCGTGGGGCTGAAACAGTTGATTATTTGGCTGCCAAGAGTAACGATCTGATCTTATAATCAGACCGTCTGAACTTACAGAATAAACCGCAAGGACCTACCGTGCGCGCTTGTGTGCGCGTGTGCCTTAGGCCCAATTCACAGCGGCGTCGGACGCAGGCGCGGTGGAGGCGAGGCGCAGGCGCGGCGTTGCACAGGCAATTATGATGACCATATGCAGTGAAGGGGTAGACATTGCACCTTATGTTTACATAGAGACGGCTTGGAAGAGTTATGCCTCTAGCCTCTTCGCCTACCGTCTCTCAGGCGAAGGCGCGGTGCCGGCGCTGCGAGAGGCACGACGCTTTCACGCCCCCTCTATATAAACATGTGGTGCAATGCCCATTTAGGTGAGGAGACGCGGGCATTTGCCCCGAGCCTCTCGCCGCGCCGGCACCGCGTTTTCGCCTCTTCGCCTAAGACACGGTAGGCGAAGAGGCGAAACTCTTCCACGCCGCCTCTATATAAACATATGGTGCAATTTCCACCCCTTCACTGCATATGGACATCACAATCGCCTGCGCCCCGCCTCCGCCCGACGCCGCTTATGTGTGAATTGGGCCTTACTCACTACCCGTCGCGCTGTTGTCTGGAAGCTTTCCTTGAGTTGCAGAACCTCGCCGACGAAATGGCCTTCCCAGGCGTGCGGGTCCTCTGTGCTAGCAGGTCGGTTGTGAGATTGTCCCCTCCCATCGCTGCTCTCATCGCATACCTCTGCTGGTCCAATTTTTCGAATTCCAATAAGGTGTTTGGTATATTAGACCTCGCTATAGAAGCACTGGTGTGTTGTGACCTTGCCGATCCTGTAGAGGAAGTGCCTAAAGCAGCCATGACCTGTAAGCAACTGTGGTAACTAAGGTTCTTATGCTTTCTTCTGAACCAGGGCCTGACGTCCGAAATCAGAGCTCTGGTCCAGGCGCCCCTCACCACCCACCTTTTCTGCCATTCCGACAGTCTTCTTTCCCTGGACCCCTTATTAGTCTCTTATTTGCCCTTTCCCCGTGGATAACGGATCTTTCCGTATTAAGAGGTCTCCGGAGATGGATGACGCGATGACATCCACCGCGTCCCTCTCGATCGTGCGCTGAGCGATAGGTGCCCTGGCGTAGTGCTGACCTGACTCTGTCGCGGTTCCAGGCTGTGTTCATGGCGTCATCAACCCACGCGAGAGTCCCATACACCACTCCCGGAGCCTGCGTGGAACATCTCCCGGGCCGCGGGAGTTCGGTAGGTGCCTCATGGTCTTCGCTGCTCTTTGCACTTGGCGGCTGTGGTTACGGTTAGCCTCCTTGATTACCCTTAGGTAAACGAGGTGGCTGCCCACCTCTATGCGCGCCCCTGGACTTTTAGCTGCGCATGGAGAAGCCCCCAACCCTCACATCGCGTAGACAGCCATGTCGCCTCGGTTTTTGTTCCGGCCAGGGAGAGAGATCCATCGCTTCTAGCCAATCCGCCCCTACCCTCACATCGCGTAGACAGCCATGTCTTCTCGGTTTTTGCTCCGGCCAGAGAGAGAGACCCATCGCTTCTAGCCAATCCGGCCCCTACCCCCACATCGCGTAGACAGCCATGTCGCCTCGGTTTTTGCTCCGGCCAGAGAGAGAGACCCATCGCTTCTAGCCAATCCACCACCTGCCCGATGGTCCTGCTGTTGGTCTTTTCTATTAGCCGGTTCGCGATCCGTGGCCAGGACCGCCAGGTCGACCGCGAATGTACGTGCCCTGTCTTGATATTAAGACGGATTACCCCGCCGTAGGAGGCCCTAAGACCCACCACTGCGGAACCCCATCCGTCGCCTGGAAGGAGCATCAGTGCCGCCCTGCACTGTCTCCGAACTGTTGTCGTCTGTCCGCGAGGTAACACCGCAGAATCCGAAGAAGGTACCCCGGTTCTCCATGACCTGGTGTATCCGTGGCCATTGTAACGTGTTAAACGCATTGCTAATATCCAGCGTTACCATAAAGCAGTGCTCCCTCCTCCGGTGTAGGCGAGATGCAGGCGCAACGTCGCACAGGCGATTGTGATACACCGCGTCTCCGCCCGACGCCGCTTATGTGTGAATTGGGCCTTAGACCTTCGCCAGCCCGTCGAGAAGGCAGGTCGGACTATAAACGACTGGTTTTTCCGGCATAGGAAGCTGTAGCAGGCGCGTGGTTTTCCAGGCTTTGGGGAATGTTCCCTCTGTTAAGCAGGCGTTGAGGGCTGTGGTGATGTGTCCTCAGGGTTGTCCAGTATGGCTGTCTTGGTGGCCTCATTGGGGCGGCCATCTAGTCCCGGTACCTTTCGAGCTGATAGACGCCTGGCCGCGATGGCTATCTCCTTCCGCCGTGATGGGGGGGACAGCATCACATGTGTGGCTTGCAATCGTCGTTATAGCGAATGGGCAGTGTGGGAAGAGCCTCTTAATAATTTCGGTCACACCCTCTGGCGCCGCCTCTTCTTGGGGGTCGGACCCCTGCTGCCTATTCTCTTCGTTGCAATGCGGTAGGGCAGTACCCATAGGTAGTTGTCCAGCACTTCGATGAGCCTGTTCTAGCAGCGCTCTTTGCTGCGTAGAATGGCGGTGCGCAGGGCTCTCATATTCGTGTTATATTCGTTCGCCAGGCACTCTCTTCTGGCGCGGGCGACGTGTTAGCTCCACCAGTACTGGACGCGATTCCTCGGACGGTTAACCGCCTTTGGAATCGCCCAATTACAGGCGGTTCTCAGTCTCCCCACGTAGGTCTCGTCTTTGGCCTGCACTCCCTCGATGGTCGTTGTGCGGGTGCCCGTTGCCCCCTAAGGTGGGCTATAAGTGCCTCTTTGTTCAGCCTGCCCACAAAGTAGCGCGTCTGCGGCCTGGAGGTGGCACCTCCCATCCCTATACAGGCTGAACGCAATGTAATAATGGTCGCTCATCGAGGTCCCTCCACCCTGTGACCCTGTGGACTATCCTCGCAGAGGTCGCCGTTATGTCGAAGACTCACCGCCCCCTCATGGGAAAGTGGGGGTTGTACCCACGTTCGCTGGTAGCATGTCCAGGGAGGCCAGCAGGTAGAAGACCTCCCTTCCTCTACAGTGCGTGATTCTGAAGCCCCATTCCAACGTCTTAGCGTTGAGGTGCCCCCCCAGGACGACCAGTCCGGGTTCAGCCTTGATGCAGCCCTCGTGTGCCATCAGCCATTCCCCGAACTCAGTTCTCCCGGCGTTGGGGGTGTCGTAGTACGAGACGAGGAACGTGACCCCTACCTCAACCCATACTATGCCCTTTCGCGATTCGCTGATCCCCGCGCGAGGTCTCACCCATATGGCCGCGTCTACCGCCATGTCGGTCCTTCACCTCAGGTCCTTGCTGGTAATGGCCACGTTTAGGCGAGGCGCAGGCGCGACGTCGCACAGCCGATTGTGATGTCCATATGCAGTGAAGGGGTGAAGCACCTTATGTTTATATAGAGGCGGCGTTGAAGAATTATGCCTTTCGCCTCTTCGCCTACCGTGTCTTAGGCGAAGAGGCGAAGACGCGGTGCCGGCGCTGCGAGAGGCACGACGCTTCAAGGCCGCTCTATATAAACATGTGGTGCAATACTCACTTAGGTAACGAGGCGCGGGCATTTACCTCGTGCCTCTCGCCGCGCCGGCACCGCGTCTTCGCCTAAAGTGGGCCATAGACGTTCCGGTATACCGGAAAGGTTTATCTGCGAAGAGACCTGTACAGGTAAACCGGAGCGTGTGTGTGGACAAATTTCGGTAAACCTGCACATGCATAGTGACCTGTACAGGCGACCGGAGAGGAATCTAAATTCGATTATTTCTATCCGCAAACCGCAAAGAACTGTGCAGGCAAACCGGAGCGTGTGTGTGGACAAGTTTTGGTAAATCCGTACAGGCATAGTGACTAGTGCAGGCGACCGGAGAAGAATCGAAATTCGATTCTTTCTACCCACAGGCGAGTGCTTCTTCGGCTTTACCGAAAAAAAAAACACTTTTTTTGTGTATTCCACACGCTCCGCTTTGCGGATAGAAATAATCCAATTTTGATACTCGCTTGCACGCTCACTATGCCTGCGCAGTACTGAAACCATAGATAAGTACTGACTGAAACGTCCATACACACGCTCGGGTTTAGCTGTATAGGTCTTTGCGCATGTATATCTCTCCGGTTATGTGTGAATTGGGCCTTCGGCTCCGTTGCCATCACGACGTCGATATCGCGAGACACGGCTGTCGCGGATAGGACATCGTGGACCGCGCGGCACTGGTTCAGGTTTATTTGGAGAACCTGCAACATGTTATTTTTTAAGCGGTTTAGATGTATTTTGAGAGAATTTTAGGGGTTTTTAGAGGTTTAGAATTTTTTAAAGAGGATTTTAGGGGTTTCTAAGAGGTTTAGAAGTGTTTAAAAAAATTAGAAATATTTTAAAAGAATTTTAGAGGTTTTTAAGAGATTTAGAAGAATTTTAGTTTTTTTTAAAGAGGTTTAGAAGTATTTTAAGAGTATTTTAGGGTTTTTTAAAAGGTTTAGAAGTATTTTAGGCTTTTTTTAAAGAAGTTTAGAAGTATTTTAAGAGGCTTTTAGGATTTTTAAAGCGGTTTAGAACTATTTTAAGAGGATTTTAGAGATTTTTAAGAGGTTTAGAAGTATTTTAGGTATTTAAGAGGTTTATAAGTATTTTAAGATGATTTTAGGGGTTTTTAAGAGGTTTACAAGTGTTTTAAGAACATTTTAGAAGTATTTAAGATTTTAGGAGTTTCTAAGAGGTTTAGTAGTATTTTAGATTTTTTTAAAGAAGTTTAGAAGTATTTTAAGAGGATTTTAGTTTTTAAAGAAGTTTAGAAGTATTTTAAGGGGATTTTAGTTTTTAAAGCGGTTTAGAAGTATTTTAGGTATTTTTTAAGAGGTTTAGAAGTATTTAAGAGGATTTTAGGATTTTTTAAGAGGTTTAGAAGTGTTTTAAGAAAATGTTAGAAGTATTTAGGAGGTTTAGAAGTATTTTTTTTAAGTTGTTTAGAAGTATTTTGAGAAAATTTTAGGGGTTTTTAAGAGGTTTAGAAGTTTTTAAAGAGGATTTAAGAGGTTTAAAAATGTTTTGAAAAAAATTTAGATTTAAGAGGTTTAGAAGTATTTTAAATTTTTTAAGCGGTTTAGAAGTATTTAAAAAGAATTTTAGAGGTTTTTAAGAGATTTAGAAGTAATTTAGCTTTTTAAATCGGTTCAGAAGTATTTTAAGAGGATTTTAGGAGTTTTTAAGAAATTTTGAAGTATTTTAGGTTTTTTTAATGAAGTTTAGAAGTATTTTAAGTGGATTTTAGGTTTTTTAAGCGGTTTAGAAGTATTTTGAGTGGATTTTAGAGATTTTTAAGAGGTTTAGAAGTATTTTAGGTTTTTTTAAAAAGAGTTTAAGAAGGATTTTAGGGGTTTTTAAGAGGTTTAGAAGTATTTTAGTTTTTTTAAAGGGGTTTAGAAGTATTTTAAGAGGATTTTAGGGATTTTTAAGAAGTTTAGAAGTGTTTTAAGAAAATTTTAGAAGTATTTAAAAGGTTTAGAAGTATTTTAGATTTTCTAAGCGGTTTAGAAGTATTTTAAGAGGATTTTAGAAGTTTTTAAGAGATTTAGAAGTATTTTAGGTTTTCTTTTTAAAGAGGTTTAGAAGTATTTTAAGAGGATTTTTGGATTTTTAAGCGGTTTAGAAGTGTTTTGAGAGTTTTTTAGGGTTTTTAAAAAGGTTTAGAAGTATGTTAGGTTTTTTTAAAACAGGTTTAGAAGTATTTTAAGAGGATTTTAAATTTGTTTAGGAGGTTTAGAAGTATTTTAAGAGGTTTAGACGTATTCTAAGAGGATTTTTGGGATTTTAGGGTTTTGTAAGAGGTTTACAAATTTTTTAATAAAATTTTAGGGGTTTTTAAGAGGTTTAGAAGTGTTTCAGTTTTTTTTTAAGAGGTTTCGAAGTATTTTAATAGGATCTTAGGGGGTTTTAAGAGGTTTAGAAGTATTTTAGTTTTTTTTAAGAGCTTTCGAAGTATTTTAATAGGATTTTAGGAGTTTTAAAAGGTATAGAAGTATTTTAAGAATATTTTAGGGGTTCTTAAGAGGTTTAGAAGTATGTTAGTTTTTTTAAAAGAGGTTTAGAAGTATTTAAAGAAAATTTTAGAAGTTTTAAGAGGTATAGAAGTATTTTAAGGGGATTTTAGGGATTTTTAAGAGGTTTAGAAGTATTTAAGAGGATTTTAGGGGTTTAGAAAAACCAAGTCCACCAATATACGGACGGGAAAAAACCTATCGATTGGTTATAGTGCAGTGGCTGGGGGTAACAATTTTCTCCGGAAATTTTGCCATTGACCCCCAACTTAAAATACAAAATAAATAGTGGCTAGGAATTTAAAAAAAACCAAGGGCACCATTATTTAGATAGGAAGAAATAGTTCCTCGTGAGAAAACAGTGTGGTACAGTTTTGGATTTTGAATTTGAGAAAATAGTGTGAAATATATGTCAGTATTCTTTAGAGATATTGTCTGAAAACCACGAGCATTTTCTTGTTGAGGTTTTGCCATTAAAAAAACTGGCTGATAAAGTTTCTTAAATTCTCAAATTACATTCATTTGAAAATATAGAATGTAAATGTAAAAGTTCATGAAAGTTTCATGTTTGTACTAGTTTTCTACAAGTTGTAATTTTTTTTCCATACCAGATAACAAAATCTGTACGGTTTGGGTTAGCCTGATGAATCTCGATTTGAAAACGGGTATTTTGCACTGTTTCTAGATAACTAAACGAGATAGAGGGTTGCGGTTTGTTTCATTCGCTTCAGCTCAATGTTTTCTATATGGGGAGCAACAGTTGTTGAAGAAAGTCCCACTAGATTTTGCCTGGTTGAAGGAAAATGACATTTGCCACGCATGTTTTGACCCTGATCTTTAAATATATCTCGATGTTTCGTTTTGAAAACGGCTATTTTGCACTGTATCTTGATAACTAAAAAAGTAAAAGAGTTTAATAATAATAATAATAATATATACATATATTAACATTCTTTATTGTAACAACTTAATCAACCGCTCCAACCCCTGCTGCAGGAACTTATCGAACCCCTGCCCCCGTTTCGCCTCAACCGCCGTAATTTCCGTTCGAACCATCGCTAACGTGGTTTTCAAATCGCATGGGATTATTTTTGTAAGTACATACATCATTTGAAAATAGACGTTCGTGTTGAATGGAAGATGTTTCTTGGTGGCTGCCTGTAGGCAGGATTGTATGATTTCTGTTAGAACGCCATGCTGGTACATCTCAGACTTTACTAGAGTTTTCAGAATGTCTACAACTACAACTTTCTGGTTTTTAAACATGTAGGCTTCAAACAGGCCTTGAAGGGTGTGGGATAGAATTATTTGTAGGGTGTCTGGAGGTGCTTTTGTGACTAGCGTGTTAATAGCTGTTATGACTTTAACAATTTGCTCATCGGTGGCTCTAGCAGTGTCATGTAAGAGGAACTCATTGGATATTTTAGTGAGACTGAATGCGAGTAGGTTTTTATCACGGGATATAATTAGTAGCGGCGTGGTTGCAGCCTGGAAGTGTGGAATGTATCGTATTATAAGATCCTTTAGGATTCTTTCAAGATATGCATCATTTTGTGCTATTGCATATATAGCGAATATATAGATATGCCACGTTTTTTCAATCGCTTTTAATATTGCATCGGGTGGACGTTGGCCTCGTAGAATTTCCATAGGTAAGAACATAACATCAATGATTTTGCTTAAAGGGCAATTAATATTAATCCGACTGTACAGTAATCTGTTGCATGATGTAAAAATTACAGCCATACATGTGTAAATATGCTGCAAAGTCAATTCTGAGCTAGTACTAAGATGTTTCCCAACATATCTCTCTAGTCCATTAAAGCAAACCTTTACAATCTCTTTATCACCAGATTGTGCTAACGCCTCAGTGAATTTAACAAAGGAATCCTGAGTGGACATCAGTTGCAGTTGTAATGGCTTTACTACATCTAGTGATAAAACAAATCGTGAGAATTCCGGATTTACATCATTTATCAAGCTGCACTGCAACCAGGCTTTTAACATAATCAATTCACAGTTGCTAGAGTTGGAAAACGACCAACGCTTTGATAAAGCATGGAAAAATGCTGTCGCTATAATTGGTGGCACGTTTTCACTAGCATAATGCGTAGCTGTAACTTCCAAACCCGAACAATTTGTAGCGATTACAGCCGCTAACGTACCAACTAACTCCAATCCAACTCCAGATGTTGATAAACGTTTTAAAGCTGGCAAAACATATTTTTCGAATGGGGCTTGGTACTCATACCATGCCACAGCCTCTGTAATTCGTTCTGTTGCTAGTATTAGGGTGTTTAAAAAAATTAATAAGTCACTATGCTGGCAGGATTTGGTGTAGTTGTCCATCCAAGGTCCGAAAAGAACTGTTTGTTTCAGATGCAGGTCTTGCGACATTAAAGAGTTCATAGTTGACACAAATGTTGTAATTAGATTGAATTGTGTGCGGACAGAGGATGCTTCTTGAAGAAGATGCAGGAATTTACTTGATGATGTTTCAATATTCTTTCCATTTTTCAAATTCAAGTATATCTGCAACAAAATAAATATGTATCAAGCATAAACAAGATTCTCTTCCTATCCCATAATAGACTATCAAACAAATATATAGCAAGTTTATTAATATTCCCTTTGTAATTAAGAATAATATTGATTTAGTGATGATATCTTACACAGATCAAACATTAAATAATATACAAAAAAAATTTTTTTGATTAAAATTAAATAGGGCGGTAGTGAAATAAAAAGTGTCAGTTTTGTATCAAATATTCTGTTTAACTCAAAACTGTAAAATATTTTCAAAAACTGGACTTGACAAGTTTTGAAAATATATTTCATAATTGAAAATTGTTCAGTTTCATGGATAATAAATAACAATATGAAAAATCTGAATAAATTTTTATCAAAAAAACAACTCACCATAGAAATATGTATGTTCCACACAACCAAACTATTCTGTCTTTCATGAGGCAGCACCATTAAAAATTCCAACAGTTTCTCATTAATCTCCTCTTCATTAACATCCCACACAACCAAAAACAGCAGTGCCAAATTGAAAACACCATTCTCATTCAACTTCGCAAACTTTGAGGGTGAAAACCTGGTGTAAATCCTGCCTCGAAACTTATTCCACTGTTGTGGATGTTTCCTCAAATGTCTATGCAGCAACTTCAAAAACAACTGATAACCACAATCACCCACAGAACCCCCAGCAACCCTCTCTACCAAATCCACCATATTTCCTTTTATTTCAAACCTCTCCAGCCTCTTGTAAAAATAATCCCAGGTAGCATAAAGAAAATCCAACTTCCCAGCATCAACCCACAAACCAACAACATCCTCAACCGCTTGCAAGTACCCCAAAACACTATCCACACCCACATCAACCCTCATCAAACTCCCCCATTTCTGGTTAAAAAACTCCAAATTGGGTACAACCCTCCCACTGTTGCCACCCACAAATAAACCATCCTCATTATAACATTGTAATCCAGCTACAAATGCCACAAATTTCACACTAAATTCATCATCATGGCACTGCAATGTGGCATTAAAACAGCCCCAAAAATCAATTGACTTATGTTCGCAAAATAACTGCAATCGCAACCACAGGGACTCTATACAGCCACATGAGGTGAAAACCTTATATTTTTCATAACTTTTACAACTTAAATAGGTGAGTTGAGTGATTAATTGGGTGACATCTGGGGTTTCATTTAGTGTTAACAACAGCCATGTGATATCGAAATATAGGTGTAAATATTGAGAGGTTGATTCGTTGTTTTTAACAGCTGTTCCTATGAACTTATTGAGGGTGGATGGTTCTAATTCAGTTAGGTGTAGGATGGAGTCTTCAAAGAGTGATATGTTTTGTTTGAGCTCATTGTTTTGGGTTGTTTGGTGGTGGTGGCGTGTGTATTTCAGTAGGTCTATTAGGTATGAGTAGATTTGTGTAATCGGTATATTTGGGGCATCTGGGTCTATTACATCTTCTGCTTGTCGAAGTTGTTTTCGAGCAATTGAGTACAATATGTGTGAGTCTGTTAGTAGCTGGTAATGGTGGAATTTTCTGTTACCTATTGTAATGTACTTCTCAATTTTGCGCTGGGTGCATGGGTCAAATAGATATTCAATTTCTTCCTGAACATTTTCAATTTGCTGATTGGTCGTGTTGCTGGTTCGGATACGAATTGGTTTCGGGCTGCATTGCAATGGTTTGTAAGACATTTTATTTGTACTACATAATTATTGCTATCGAAAACTTATATCATGTTTATATGTATTTTCACTGTTATTGTTTTTATAGGTTATTATCACAGTTATTATTTTGCTTGTTATGGCGGCAAATTTGTAGTTCAAATGAACTACAATTTGGTGGGTAGTTCATATAAAACAAAATTATTTAAAATAAATGTTTGTGATACAAGAATAAATATTTAAATACATCTATTTTTTTATAATCTTTATATTACACCTTACTTTATAAAGTAAGGTGTAATCTAAATATTACATATTTTACAAGAGGCTGGAGAGGTTCACTGTTATTGTTTTTATAGGTTATTATTTTGCTTGTTATGGCGGAAAATTTGTAGTTCAAATGAACTACAATTTGGTGGGTAGTTCATATAAAATAAAATTATTTAAAATAAATATTTGTGATACAAGAATAAATATTTAAATACATCTATTTTTTTATAATCTTTATATTACACCTTACTTTATAAAGTAAGGGGTAATCTAAATATTACATATTTTACAAGAGGCTGGAGAGGTT
This sequence comes from Lordithon lunulatus, assembly GCA_963942505.1. Classification (NCBI taxonomy): domain Eukaryota; kingdom Metazoa; phylum Arthropoda; class Insecta; order Coleoptera; family Staphylinidae; genus Lordithon; species Lordithon lunulatus. The sequence goes on from OZ012675.1 coordinate 11,975,754, forward strand.
CACTGTTATTGTTTTTATAGGTTATTATTTTGCTTGTTATGGCGGTAAATTTGTAGTTCAAATGAACTACAATTTGGTAGGTAGTTCATATAAAACAATAAAATTATTTTAAATAAATATTTGTGATACAAGAATAAATATTTAAGTACAGCTATTCTTATATAATCTTTAGATTACACCTTACTTTATAAAGTAAGGTGTAATCTAAATATTTATAAGTTGACAAACACGTTCGAGGTTGTATTTTTCTTTAGATCTAGGTAGTGCAAATAACACCCACGAACAGAACACACCTTGTCGTGGTGTGGAGGCCCAACTCGGCGACATCCGTACACCGCCCAACTGTGAGGAAACACACAGGTGGGATCAGGATGGCGTCGCGTTGCTAAGATGTTCGGGGCTCATCACAACTCTTTGCGTGACTGAGCCTCTTTTCTAGAATCACTTCCCCCTTTGACCAATCGGCCTCTCTTGGCCACCTCTTCAGCCACTCTCTGCTTTTCGATGACGAGATCAACCACCTTCTACAGTAAAAAAACAAATCAACCCGACCCATCGATTTTCAACATGACGACTCGCGAAAAAACGGATGGGGTTGGCGTTTGACCCAAAAAACAAACCAACAAATTCTATACGATGGACGACAAGGAAACAAACAATTTTACCGCACGGGGGGGGGGGGGGGTATACCCCAGTGCCGGTCGGGACAGGCGTCGGAATGGGCGCTCGTCAACCAGCGACCACCGCAAACACCACAGTTACCATCTGAGAGATTCGAGCGACGGGGAGAGAAGACCGGCGAGAATCCCGCGGAGCACTGAACACAGTTACGCAGAAGACCCAGACAGAATTTTTGGGGCGTCTGGGTTCACACCCCGCACCCCACCTAGGCAAATATACATGGACACGTCTGAAGAGGATACCCCCACTAATGCAAGGACTAACATCAAAAGGAAGGCTCACCACTTGAGGTGCAGATTGCTGCTAGAGGCACGTCGGATAAACGAAAAGCCAAGGCGCGTCCCAACGCGCTGAGGCATGTGACGGAAAGAGACGCACTAACAGAATTGGCAGAGGCTAGGCACATGGTACTAGGCCTCACGGACACAACCGCTGCAACCAGAAACATCCCAAAAGAGGCTAAGGCCGACGCCGAAGCCCTTAGGGCCCTCTACACAAGACTCCTCGACAGAGCAGGGGCACCCCTTAACATTCCCCACAGCACAGAGGAGGAGGTCTTGAGAGTTCAGCTAAACAAGCTGAGCGAGGAAAAGAAGGAAACGGAGAGGGAACTGGCGGAAATAAGGTCAAGCATGGAGACCATGACAAGCCAGAGAGACTCGAAACCGCCCCCACCAGAGTGACACCGGAATCCCAGGACGACAAGGTGGCTAGAATTAGGAGCCACTTCAAACCGGACGCGAGATACTCGGAATCGGAAGGGATACTCTGTGAAGAATGGCCAGAGGAGACCTTCTCTAAAACGAAAATTATCAAGGGAGGGGAGTTCAAACCGTGCCCAAACACGCACGTCCTGCGACTAGTGCGCAAAGACCTCAGAGCCCACACAAACGGGACCAAGATCGGGAGGATCCAGCACGACCTGGCCGGTCTAGAGCTCCAAAAAGACGACATGGCCACAATCAGAAGGAACATGGAGGTGGATTGCTACCAGGGAACAACATCATCTGCAACCTGGACTACCCACTTCCTGGTGTGTGAGGGAAACACTCCCGAGCAGATGAAAAAGTCCTTCTTCCATGCTGCAAGAAAGTCGAGGCGACTGCTGGGAGACAGCTATGGGCGGAACTGGCAAACATCAAACCAACTGAGGGGAGAAAAATACTAGAACTCCTCTTCGCAGACGTAAGGGCCAGCATACTAGTCAGAGACAATGGCGAACCAACGGCCAAGCAGCCTGAGGGCACACCAGAGACGACCAGACCAAGAGCACTAAAGGGCAACAAGGAGGAGACAATCCTCGTCAGGCCGCCAGAAGGTCAGACCTACGCTGAACTTGTAAAGAGCGTACGAGACGGAGACCAGGGTGGGGGCAAGATCACCCGCGTAGACAGGACTGAGAACGGCCAACTCCGCATCCGAGTCAAGGGAGGAGGAAACAAGGCCGACACCCTCTGCAGCGCCATCGAACTGAAGGCGCCAGGATCAGGGGCCAGGGGTTACGGTGCACGTAAGAGGGCTGGACTGCCTCACCACCAAGGAGGAAGTGGAGGAAGCACTGGTAAAGAACTTCCCGGAACCAAGGGAAAGCTTCAGAGTGGGGGAGCCCAGACCAGCCAGGAACGGCTCCATGGTGGTCACGGTCATCACATCGGGCAAAATCCGGATTGGGCTGGTATACTGTCGAGCCACCCGGGGGGGGAGGAGATGCCTTACGCGTGCAGCAAGTGCTGGCACGCTGGACACAGGCCAGAAAACTGCAAAGGGCCGGACAGGAGGAAATTATGCCTCCGATGCGGCAAGGAAGGCCACCAATCTCGGGCCTGTAAAAAGGAGACCCCATACTGCGTACTATGCCAAGCCGAAGGGTATTCGGCAGGGTGAATGCGGTGCCCTATAAAGACCAGGGAGGCTGAGGAGGCCAGAACACGAGCACCTGACGGAGGGAGGCAAAGCAACGGCCAATGACGGAAAACATCAGGGTGCTACAGGCCAACGTGGGCAGGGGCAGAGCGGCACATCAGCTGTGCCTGTCCACGGCAATGGCAAGAGGCGCGCAAGTAGCATTAATAAGCGAGCCAAACAACGCCAGGGTGGACCCCTCGTGGGTTTCAGATGGGCCCATGGGGGATGTAGCACTCAAGATCCTGGGAGGATTCCAAGGGCGCGTCACGTCCCACGGCACACCCGCGAGGGGAATTGCATGGATAAAAGCAGAGGGAATAACCTTGGTGGCTGCCTACTTATCACCAAACGCGAGCAGACAGCGAGCTCAGGAATGGCTCAGCGAACTTGAGAACATAATCAGGAACTCGGGCGACCACGTAATCCTGGCTGCGGATCTAAATGCCAAGTCTGCGCACTGATGGTCCCCAACCACGGACACCAGGGGCGAGGAAATCACCGAAATGGCGGCCGCACTAGATCTGGTGGCCTGCAAAACGGGCAGAGAACCAACCTTCGTCAGAAGAAACTCGTCTTCCCAAATCGACGTGACTCTTGCAACAACTAGGCTCCTGGGATGAGTAGGAGGGTGGCAGGTGCTGGACGAGGAAACCCTGAGCGACCACCGGTACATACAGTTCAACATCGAACCGTGTGTCGGGGCCGCACCCCCCCGATCCCACTCAACACAAGATACCATGTCACCCAAGCGCTGGGCAACCGACAAGCTTGACCCAGACGGGCTGAACGAGACTTTAGCCGAGCTACTACGGACAATCGACACAGAGGGGACAACCAACCAGATGGCAGAAACAATAAACACCATGCTGCAGGAGGCCTGCGAAGCGGCGGTTCTAGTGAAACATGCAAACGCAAGGCGGTCTACTGGTGGTGCACCGAAGTGGCAGCAGCAAGAACAACAGCAAACAAGGCCCAGAGACCAAGGGCCAGCGGAGCACCCACGGATCACCTGGAGGAGCAATACAGGGAAGCTCGCAGGACGGCTTGAGATCGAGCGCAGTCAGAGACGCTCCTGGAAGAAACTCTGCCAGGAGGTGGAGGATGACCCGTGGGGGCTCGCATACAAGATCGTAACCAAGAAGCTGACAGCCCGTCAAATGGGCCCGGAGGTTACGGTACCCGGCGGGGTCAGGGCAGTTGTACAGCTGCTCTTCCCCCACCCACACCCCACACACCTGGATACGACGGGACCCCGAGCGAATCACGACAACGAGGAACTGGTCTGGGAAGAGGATGAGGTGACCACGGCCCTCCAAAGCCTTCCGACGAATAAAGCCCCAGGGCCTGATGGGGTGCCCAATGAGGTACTAAGGGCTGCCGCACCAACACTGGCAGCAGCAATGCACAGGATAGCGAACAGATGCGCGACCACGGGCACTTTTCCCAGACGCTGGAAGACTGCCAGACTGGTCCTCGTCCCCAAACCAGGGAAGGACCCAACTGAACCAAATGCATACTGGATGGGGTTGCGAAAACCATGGAAAGACTCATCTCAAACAGGCTCCAAGACGCGCTAGACTGCGCAGGAGGACTACACGACCGCCAGTACGGATTCCGCAAAGGAAGATCCACCAGCGATGCCATACTGGCGGTACGCGAAGTGGTTGGCGTACGCAGGAACATGGAGAACTAGGGAGCACTGTCTGATGGCCACCCTAGACGTGACCAACGCCTTCAACACGCTCCCATGGGTGGTCATCACGACAGCGTTGCGTGCAAGGGGCATAGACGAGCAGCTGGTAAGGCTAGTGGACAACTACCTGAACAACCGGGAGGTGATCCTTGAGAGCCCGTTAGCTGTTGTATCGCACGAGGTAAGGGGGGGGGGGGGGGGGGGGGGGGTAGGTGCCCCAGGGATCCGTGCTGGGCCCCCTCCTATGGAACGTCGCGTTTGATGCCGCGCTGAGGCTACCACTCTACCTCGATAACCTTCGCTGACGACCTGGCGGTCGTAACGAGGGCAAGAAATCTACAGGACGGCAAAACCAAACTGGCAGACGCCACTGACACCTTGGCAGCATGGATGGGGAGCAGGGGCCTGAGGATTGCTGTCGGCAAGACTCAGGTAGCCCTACTATCAACGAAGAGGGCAGGCACCATCACAGCAGCCCAGGACACAATTGACCTGTTAGGCTCCACACACAACATCGAGCGCAAACTCACATACCTAGGCACAATAGCGGAGGCTAATGTAAACTGTACGGCACAAGTGATTGCAGCATCGCAGAAGAGAGGTTGCTCTCAAACGTGGACGGCCCGAGTGATAAGAAGCGGAGGTTTCTTGCTATGGGCCCAGCTCCTTTACGCAGCCCCGGCATGGGTTGGCGCCATCAGAACCCAGAGAAACATGGGCAGGCTACGAAGGGCTCTGCGCACCAGCACTCTTCGTATCATTCGGGCGTACCGCACCATTTCAATGGATGCGGCGGAGGTGCTCGCGGGAACACCCCCTGGTGACCTCATGGTGGTGGAAAGGGCCCAGACCTTTGCGGCTACAAGGAGCGGAGTGGATTTGAAGGTGGCCAAGCAGGAGAGCAGCGAAACCACTCTTACCACCTGGCAATGCAGATGGGAAGGGCCTGAGAAGGGAAGCTGGACCAAGAAATTCATCCCCGAAACTAAGCCTTGGGTAACAAGAAGACATGGGGAGTTGGACCATTGGTCTACGCAGCTCTTGTTGGGACACGGCACCTTCCAGTCCTACCTCTTCCGGATAGGCAAGGCCGCAGTGGCTAGATGTCGGTACTGCGTGGACGTTGACGATCCACTCCACACATTTTACCACTGTCCGAGATGGCATGAGGAAAGAACCGTACTATGGACTGAACTTGGAGGTGAAGCCACCCCAAGAGAACTAGGCCAACGTATGATCGACGACTAAAGAATGTGGAAAGCCGTCACCAGGTTAGCCGGCAAGGTTATGAGACAGAAGTACAGTGACGACCTAAACAGATGACTGACGCGACCAGGACAACTGACAAGACATACACGAGACCAAGGCAAATGAGCAGACCAAAATCATCACGCACCGAGTAGCAGAAAGGGTGCGAGAGAATTAGAAACAGGGCGTCAGTGCGAGTGCCTACGTGGCAGTGCCAATGAGAGACAAGGATTAAATAGAGCGAGAGACTGACCTACGGACTGACGAGTGACGGTACGGGGGGCTTAGCGTACCTCTGAGGCGGACAAGCCCCTCGCTAAAGAACCTGAGTTTTGTGTTTAGCCGGTAGGCGCCCCGGACAGGATGCGGGGTGAATCCGTCACTACCCGCGCCTCTAACACCAAGCGGTGGATAGGGGTGCACGGGTGTCTTTTGAAGATTCCACCTCAGACGAAAAAAAAAGGTTGACACGTTCACACGTTCAGGTTTTTTTTTCATTAGATCTAGGTGGTGCAAATAAACTAAACACGTAGTTCCAACATAGCTTTGAGGGACCACCCGGTAATAATAATAATAAATAATAATTACTAATACCAATTAGTAGGACCGTTATAAATTTTGTTAATAAACAACTACATGTTTAAGTAGCAATTTTTGGAGAATGGTGTAAATAAACTACCATGTAGTTCTAATAAAAATGCCCAGAGTGGTGAAAAAAAACTACCAAGTAGCTCTAATAATAAGGCCCAGAGTGATGCAAAATAACGACCAAGTAGTTCCATTAGCACTTCTCAAAGTTGAGGTAAATAAACTACATCGTAGTGCTAATAGCATCGTTCTAGATGTTATAAATAAACTACTATATCATGAATTATATAGTCATTTATTTATACCTACTAGAACGATGCTAGAACTACGTGGTAGTTTATTTACATCAACTTTGAGCAGTGCTAATGGAATTACTTGGTACTTATTTCGCATCACTTTGATTGGTGTAAATAAACTACCACGTAGTTCAAATAAAATAGTTCATGATTATGAAAAATCTACCTAGTAGTTTAGTAGCACATTTCAATATGTAGTTCTAGTAGAACTGTTTTAACTGATGTAAATGAACTACTACATAAATCCAATAACACTAAATAAATATTTAAGGCGTTTATATAAAACAGTTAAGAACAGAAATATTTATTAAAACTCATATCACAAAAGCATAAAATCATAAATTATTTTATTATACAATAAAAGTTACTCTTAGGTATAGCAAAATGCGTCGCGTACGGTTAGATTTTAATACTTACATGGTCGGAATGTTGAAAAAAACTACACTAGCAATTGCAATCATCGTCAGCAGGGGGCTGGGCAATCATATTGGACACCACCTGCGTTTTTTCGATGACGCTTTGGATGAAAGGCCGGTCGGACGGATTGGTGTTCAGCATAAACATAATTAGGTCGTGCAATTCTCCCGGGAAATGCGTGTTTTCGGGAAAATAAATGCCCCCGGACAGCACCGCTAAGGCTACCGAGTCGCCTCGCATATGTACAATATCAAAAGGCGACATAAAGTAGCACATTGCATACAAAACGCAACCCAGGCTCCAGATGTCTGTGCGTTCATCGATTACGCAGTAGCTTTCAACATTAAACAGCTCGGGGGCGCGATAGGGTGCCGAACATTGTTCAGCTGCTATGTCCTGCAGTTTTTGCGCATCCTGGGAGCCGCAAACTTGTACTCTAGCAGGCGCAGTTGAACCTAAAATCACAACAATAATAAAAATTGATGAAATTGAGTTACTAAACTAACAATGATATCAACGAATATCACATTATTTTGCAAAAATTATATAAAGATAAATTGTTTATAATTAAAAGCTACATATGTATAGCAAATATGATACAAATTGATTAATAGAGTCTTAAGATATTACCAGGTTAGATTATTATTTGATAATAATTACAAGATATTCATAAAAACTTGTATACTGTTATAACAGTATGCAAGTTTTTATGAATATATATATATATATATATATATATATATATAACATATATGTTAATCTAAATAAATATACCTTGCAGTAAAAGGTAGTTTACTTGTATTGTTTGTAAAACTCATCATTCTAACACAGAAAAGTGTGATTTAAACATATTTTTTGATAAAAAATTATAAAGATAAAATGTTTATAACTAAAAACTACATATTTATAGCATGTTTGATTCAAATTGATTAATAAAATCACGTGATATTGCCAAGTTAGATTAGTTTTTCAAATAATTAAAAAATATTCATGACAAATTATATACAGCCATAATTTGTTAATCTAAATAGATTATTTTAATACAATTTTGTGATAATATCACAGGAAAAACTAGTTTACCTATATCGTTTTTAGAAAATCGTCATTCTAACAATGAAAAGAGTCATTAACGTAATTTTTCTGACAAAAATTTATAAAGATAAAATGTTTATACATGTAGACTACATATTTATGCTAAGTTTGCTGAAGATTCAATCATAAATTCCTGTGATATAACAATGTTAGATTATAAATTGTATAGTTTCTGTCCTGTACATAACATTTTGTACTGAGGTATTGTAGGCAAAGTTAGATTCAACTACTATTAGGATTATAATTAATAAAACAGAAATTAAAATTATATACAGCCATAATTTGTTAATCTAAATAGATTATTTTAATACAATTTTGTGATAATATCACAGGAAAAACTAGTTTACCTGTATCGTTTTTAGAAAATCGTCATTCTAACAATGAAAAGAGTCATTTACGTACTTTTTCTGACAAAAATTTATAAAGATAAAATGTTTATACATGTAGACTACATATGTATAGCAAATATGATACAAATTGATTAATAGAGTCTTAAGATATTGCCAGGTTAAATTATTATTTGATAATAATTACAAGATATTCATAAAAACGTGTATACTGTTATAACAGTATGCAAGTTTTTATGAATATATATATATATATATATATATATATATATATATATATATATATATATATATATATATATGTTAATCTAAATAAATATTGTAATACAATTTTGTGATACCTTTACAGTAAAAGCTAGTTTACCTGTATTGTTTATAAAACTCATCATTCTAACACAGAAAAGTGTGATTTAAATATATTTTTTGATAAAAAATTATAAAGATAAAATGTTTATAACTAAAAACTACATATTTATAGCATGTTTGATTCAAATTGATTAATAAAATCACGTGATATTGCCAAGTTAGATTAGTTTTTCAAATAATTAAAAAATATTCATGACAAATTATATACAGCCATAATTTGTTAATCTAAATAGATTATTTTAATACAATTTTGTGATAATATCACAGGAAAAACTAGTTTACCTATATCGTTTTTAGAAAATCGTCATTCTAACAATGAAAAGAGTCATTAACGTAATTTTTCTGACAAAAATTTATAAAGATAAAATGTTTATACATGTAGACTACATATTTATGCTAAGTTTGCTGAAGATTCAATCATAAATTCCTGTGATATAACAATGTTAGATTATAAATTGTATAGTTTCTGTCCTGTACATAACATTTTGTACTGAGGTATTGTAGGCAAAGTTAGATTCAACTACTATTAGGATTATAATTAATAAAACAGAGTTTAAAAAATGATATCATAATTTTCCTCTTATATATATTGTCTATTCGCCTTTTACCTTTCGGTATAGGCTATAATATAATTTTCCTCTTACCAAAATCAATCAGAATTGGTGTGTATGTGTCTGTAAAGCAAACATTTGCTGCTTTCAGGTCTCGATGGGCAAGTGGCTCTGGTTTGAACTCATGCATATATTTAACAGCATCACATATTTCCAGGAATATCCTGATTACCTGATCAACAGCCAGGTATATTTTATCTATTGCTTGTTTGCTAAGGTAGTCGTGCAGTGTGCCCCGTGTATAATATGGAACCACCATAAGGACATTCGATGTGGAATTGATAACAATATCAGCAGAACCTTAAACATAGAATATAATAACATTATGTTTGTTATTGCCTGTTGTAACTCTAATCCCCATATTCCCCAACATCCCATAAACTTAAGGTCTGATTAGCAATTGAATAGACAAATTGGAAATGTCATTGTGACAGAAATTACCAAAACAAATGTCAAACACATTAAACAGCACTTGTGATTAGAGTTCTGATGGCACCGTTTGTTTAATTATTCTGTTTCCAATAGAGAGAATCTTAAGTAACATTCCCTAGACAATGTATTTAATGTTGATATAACAGCTAATACTTATAAGGCACCTTACACAATCAATAATACTGTCATTCCTAGTACTGTCAATATTTACTTCAATCCTCCTTTTTCAAGTAATCAATTATCTGGATAAACATCAGTATTCTCCACATTCCATCATTACTATACTTTACATGATAAGTAATACTGTCAATATTTTAGTATAATAAACATTTTAAATATATTATCGTACAGTAATAGTGTCATTATTCTAAAATATTGACAGTAATATTGATTGTGTAAGGTGCCTTTAAAAGGCACCTTACATGGTCAACAATACTGTCATTCCTAGTACTGTCATTCCTAGTACTGTCAGTATTTACTTCAATCCTCCTTTTATATTTATAAGGCACCTTACACGGTCAATAATACTGTCAATCCTAGTACTGTCAATATTTGTTTCAATCCTCTTTTTATATTTATCAAGTAATCAATTATCTAAATAAAGATCAGTATTCTCCTCATTACATCATTACTATACCTTACACGATGAGTAATACTGGCAATATTTTAGAATAATGAACATTTTAAACATATCATACAGTAATACTGTCATTATTCTAAAATATTGACAGTAATATTGATCGTGTAAGGTGCCTTTATGAAGTAATCAATTATCAGGACAAACATTAGTATTCTCTTCATACCATCATTGCTATACCTTATACGATAAGTAATACTGTCACTATTTTAGAATGAAGAAAATATTAAACATGTTTATATACAGTATTATTGTCATTATTTTAAAATATTGATCGTGTAAGGTGCCTTTAAGGGTTCACAAGCAATAGAAAGATTTATTCAACAAAAAGTAACAATACAACAAGTAAATACACAAATTTACTTGTTGTATTGTTACTTTTTGTTGAATATATCTTTTAAAGCTTTTGACACTACTATAAGATTCTATCATTGATTAATCATTGTGGTGATGATTCTGTTATGTTGCAAACCTCATTTCATTATTTCTGGAAAACCTAGAACCCATAATCACAGGCTACAATTAAGTCGCCTTTATACAATAAAGCCAGAATGATGAGAATCATGACTTATGACCCAAACATGTTTGACACATGTGCTTTAGGATGAAATTAGTTTGTATTCATAAAACATGTATATTCATATACCTTTGAATGTAGAATCTATCAGTTCCATTATATTAGGATGCCGCAGTTTCTTTAGGTAGTCAATCTCCTGCAGCACTTTCTTCTGGTCCTCTAAACTATGACAGGTCATCCGTTTCATCGCGTAACGCCGCTTGTTGGTTCTGCTTTCCACCAGATCCACAGTGCTGAATCCACTGAAGCACAAAACAACAATTATCCAGAGTACAAACAGCTGTTTTCACTCACCCTTCACCAAGCCGCTCAACCACGTAGTACTTGGCTCCATTCACGTTTACCATCTCGCGGGTGCAAAAGCACCCCATTTTCATAATCATGCTTAAACCTAACGCATTCATTCTGGAGGAGTTTCGGTGGATTCGCAGGCACACATAACCTAGGTCGTAAAAGTGACAGATAAATAATGCGGTGACAGAAGGGAGAACAACATTGGAGTACGGCAACCCAACATACACCTTACAGGGTAGTATACAACTTTGGTCGGAGATGGCAGCACATTTGAACTCATTTATTTTGACAGTTGCCACTGACACATTATAATGCTCTGTGCACTGACATCTGTCAAAAATTAACCACAGAGAAATAATTAACATACGTCAAACATGTTTCAGATATACTTAAATAATACAGTATTTTAAGATAATGTTCGTATGTAAGTTTAAACCAACAAAAAAACACTTGTCAAACATGTTTTCACAATTGCAACTGTCATCTGTCAAAAAATTACAAATGATTTCGCATTTTGTGAGCCTGTATTCCTGATGAACAGTAAATTTATTATATGAGTCCATATTCCTGTCTATCAGAGAATTTCTATGATTGTATGTTGCAAACAAGTTATCAAACATGTTTGGTTGAAACGGAAGACAGGAAAATGGATGACGTAAACTTACTCTTCCATCAACGTATAAAGGCACCTTACACGATCAATATTACTGTCAATGTTTTAGAATAATGACAGTATTGCTGTACGACCACATGTTTAAATTGTTCATTATTCTAAAATGTTGCCAGTATTATTCATCATGTAAGGTATAGTAATGATGTAATGAAGAGAATACTAAGCTTTATCCGGATAATTGATTAGTTCCAATATAAAAGGAAGATTGAAGCAAATATTGACAGTACTAGGATTGACAGTAATATTGACCGTCAAATTGAGATATCTCGACTTGTGCACATGGTTTGCTATGGTGCGCATGTCGCAATCGTTCTCGTTGATTGGGCGGTAGAAGTCTTCGGTGCGGTGCAGTGGTAAAAGTTAAAACCTAGCTAGCTTCTACCGCACCGCTGCAGTTTTGCACTACCACTAAGTCAATTTAAACGCTTGTATCCAACACCGTCGATTTAACTTTTCTGCACTACCGATGCAACTGCACTAACCTCTATGTGAATGATGCTTTAGGCCCAATTCACACATAAGCGGCGTCGGGCGCGGGCGCGGTGTAGGCGAGGCGCAGGCGCGACGTCGCACAGGCGATTGTGATGTCCATATGCAGTGAAGGGGTGGACATTGCACCTTATGTTTACATAGAGGCGGCGTGGAAGAGTTATGCTTCGCCTACCATCTCTTAGGCGAAGAGGCGAAAACGCGGTGCCGGTGCTGCGAGAGGCACGACGCTTCAAGCCCCCTCTATATAAACATATGGTGCAATGCATACTTAGTGACGAGGCGCGGGCATTTGTCTCGTGCTTCTCGCCGCGCCGGCACCGCGTCTTCTTCGCCTCATTGCCTAAGACACGGTAGGCGAAGAGGCGAAACTCTTCCACGCCGCCTCTATGTAAACATAAGGTGCAATGTCCACCCCTTCACTGCATATGGACATCACAATGGTCTGTGCAACGTCGCGTCTGCGCCCCGCCTATACCGCGCCTGCGCCCGACGCCGCTTATGTGTGAATTGGGCCTTAGGTGTCTTATAGACGCAGAAACGTATACCAGGAAAATGGGATTAAATTGCGAAATTATTCGTTAATTTTTGACAGTTGCAACTGTCAAAAACCTGTTTGACAACTGTTTATTTGGGAAAATCCTTTGCGTTTCCGCCAATCAGAGAGCAAGTTGGGTTTAACAGTTCTCATTTCTCCGTCTCTGATTGGCTAACGCAATGACCCCGGCTGACAATTGTAGAGCAGAAATATGAGCTTTAAACAGACATGCGAAAGTTGTAGTTACTGAAAATCCAGTAACTACTATTTAGCCTGTTACAAATTATAACAAATGTTACAATTTGTAACTGGCTATCGACCTTCGGGGGTCCTTCTGTCGTTAACGTTATTATAATAATTCCGAAATATTTAAAATATGTTTGATGTGTGTTTGGGGTTTAAAGTTGTTAAAGGCGTCAGTTCCGCGTATGGTTTACTTCGTTCAACTTAATTTTTAAGTAGTAGTAGTATTGTATTTCATTTGTCCTCAGCCTTCCTCTGAAGACTTTGTTACATAACAATCAACTTTATACATATACATAAATTACTCTAAATATATTTAATCACATGGATAAAAATCACTAAAATTTACAGCGAGTTCGCATTGTTCACACTTTCGACACTAGCGCCGTGCTCGCGTCCGGCTCCGTGTCACTCAGCGGCTCCTTGGAGTCGTTGATGGGTATTGCAGTGACGCCATTGGCGGTCACCTCGGCCTGCGCGGGCAGGTTGCCACTATTGGCGTCCTCTATGGCCGTGCGCAGCTCCTTCAGCCCGACCACGCCCACTAGCTTGCCAATGGCTGTTACGTAGGCGTGGTTCACCCCCACCATCGAGAATAGGGAGTGGACTTTCAGGAGCGATGTGCGCTCCACCAGCTGGAATGGGGCAGGGTCGATGTGGCATGTGCTGAAGTCGATGGGGTTGGACATTTGCTCCTCTTCCCAAATTCGCTGGTCCTCCGGCGACATGTCGCATACCCGTTCTCGGGGCTGGAGAGTAAAATTATACAAAAATCATTAGTTATTTTTTTTTAACTCCGCCCCTTCCTCATCCGTTGATATGATGGGCGGCGTTATATTTTTATAGCGCTATCAGTAATTAGTGTGCCATTGAGAAACTACCTTAGATTGTCCAACTACGTATACTACATATTAATCACGGGCTACAATTAACCCGCCCCTTCCTCATCCGTTGATATGATGGGTGGCGTTATATTTTTATAGGACTAACAGTAATTAGTGTGCCATTGAGAAACTGCCTTAGATTGCCCAACTACGTATACTACATATAAATCACGGGCTACAATTAACCCGCCGTTATACAACCGATATAATTACGACCAGGGTTGGTATTATTGTATCTGGAAATAAGGTATAAGGACTGTGTGGGTGGAGACAATGTACTGCAATAAATATTTGAAGGGGTTAAGAGAGGTGCTGAACGAGATGGAAACAGATGAAGACAAATGGTCATCGAGAGGGACTGAAATGTGAGGGTTGGAAGGTGGCATGAGAGAGGGCGAAGATTAAAGAGAAAAACGCTCTCAACACAAATTGATAAACCAAGAAGGAAGAGAGTGGATACAATGGGCGAGGAAGGCGGAGTGGGATGTGCCGAAGAGAAGAAGACGTTTTGCGGTCATGGAAGCAGCATGGATTACGTGCGTGTTAAAGCGATCGCAAGGGATGATCTAGCACATGTCAAGATTGAAAACGGGGGTTCAGACTATGTGTCGGTGGAAGTAGTGCTGAGCGGGAAGAAGATATGAGTAGAGGAAGGGACAGCAGGGGTGGAGCAACGGCTAAAGGAAGCGACGTGAGAGGAGGTGTACTGGATTCAACAGTTAGAGTCAGTACTGGGGGGTGCGTTGGTGAAGAAGAAAGGCTGCCAGAAGGAGAGTTGGTTTGATCAGAAAGGAACAGGCATCATACATGTTGAATGGTGATAGCTATACCTAATAAAGGTAATTTTTTGTATATACAACCAATCATACCATTTTTATATTAGCCCCGCCCATTTATTTTTTGTTCGTGTGCGCCATCCCCCACACCTTGTTTTTAATTTAACTCCGCCCATTTTCCCACCAGTTGATATGATGGGCGGTGTTATTTGTTTATATCCATACCATTAATTACTTTTAGTATTGAAAAACTGCTTTAGATTTAGGTCTCCTAAATTAGTCTCCTAAATCCTTTAGTACCTTTAGGTACTACTTACCAATTGAACTTTTTTATTACTAGGACTCATCGGTATAATCTGCGGTTGGTTCTCCATGCTGCCGTCCAAAACCGGCGTGCTCTCGCCGTGTTGGACGTCCTGCAGTTGTGTCGACTTCCTAAATATGGCCTCGAAGGCTAGTCTCATCCTACTTTCCGCCCCAGTTACAGTAGTATAGGGCGTGGACCCAGGGCTGGTCCCCACCAACGGGCTGAACCCTTTCAGGGTGAAGGAATTCGTCTTTTTCAAGATTGACTTCCTGGGCTGGCCGCCAAATACTGGATTGTAGGTGGCAGGCTAAATCAAAGAGACATTTATAGTTAATAAAGAATAAGTGAAATGAAGTCAAAATAAGGGCTGAGTCTTGAAACAAAACGAGTTGGTCTCAACTAAGCTGATTTAGGCAACGCATTTTTCTGGACAAAGTGGGGTAAGTCTTCTAAATACGTTTTGCCGGATTCATAACCGAAGATCACCCCAGCGAATACCGAACCCTCCGCTCCTGTTTGTTGGTTTAATCGGCGATAATCGTGTATCGGTATTGCTTCGCTCAAATACTAGTCTTTTTCTAAGTATAGCCTGGGAAGTCTTCTAAAGACGCTGTGCCGGATTCATCAGATAACCTTGATGACTACCAGCTAATCCTTCTCACCTTTTGTTTGTTTCATAAGAATTTGGCATTGCTTTGCTACTGAGGTAGCCATTTTCCTAGACAAAGAGGGGGAAACCTTCTAAAAATGTTGTACCGGATTCATCAAGGTAACCTGGATGCCTATTGACTAACCTTCTCCTCATTTTTTTGCTTTTCAAGATTAGCGGTGGTAAACGCCTCTTAAGCCCTGGTTTTCTAGGAGAACGGTCGCTTTAAAGCGGCCGCTTTTGACGTCATTCACAAAAATACAAAGGTCGTTTTAAGTATATGTAATAGAAGAACTCACATTTTTTCATCGTAATTCATTGCGTTTTTGAAGTACGTTGAGATATTACACTTTATAGGAAACTATATTCGTTTATATACACGTAGAATTATTTTTGTGACGTAAAAATTACGTAAAAAGCGGCCGTTTTTAAGCGGCCGCTCTCCTAGGAGACCAGGGCTTTAGCAACTTCGCTGCTAAGCTGGTATTTTAATATGCAAAGTGGAAGACATCTTCTAAAGACGTTTTGCCGGATTCAAGACGAAAGAGAATCCTGACATCTATCGACCCGTTCCCTGAATCGCATACATTCGTGAATCCTTCCTACCTTTCTGCTACTCGATCTTAAGGTATTTCAGAAGATTAAGGAGAGTAGGTTATCTCTGATGAATTCGGCAGATTCATTAAAGAAGATAAACTAGACGCATACCGACTAACTCTCCTCCTCATGTTTGGCTCTTCAAGACTTCTTTTTATTCTTCATTACCCACTGCTGGATATAGTCTTCTTCAAATTTCTTCCATGCGTCCATAGCGTGTGCTGTTTCCATCCAGGCTATCTGGCTCTTTGTGTGATATCGGTCCATCGAATTTGTCAAGACTACAAATATCGCATTTGTAGTCTTCACAAATTCGATGGACCGATATCACAGAAAGAGCCAGATAGCCTGGATGGAAACAGCACACGCTATGGACAGATATCTCTACCTCTATTGGTTTTTCCGCGGTCTCCATTTCGCTAGTCTAGGTCCACCTGTCTTGACTCTGTCTTGTTGTATGACCAACCAATCTCCATTTGAGACTCGCAACCCATTCCATCTTCAAGACTAGTGGCAGTAATTCTTGGCATTTCTTCACTGCTAAGCTAATATTTTATTCCAAGGCAAAGGATGAGAAATCTTCTAAATACGTTGTGTTGGAGTCAAGACGTAAGATAATCATTTAACGACCGGCTGCCTGAAACGCATATATTCGTGAATCCTTCCTACATTTCTTCTCTTCTATCTTAAAGGTTTTCAGAAGATTCAGGAGTCTAGGTTATCTTCTGTAATGAATCCGGCAGATTTATCAGAGAAGACAACCTAGACGCATACCCTTCCTTATTCCTTATGGCTCTTCAGGACTAGTGGCGGTAATTGTCTCTTGGCATTGCATCGCTGCTAAGCTGATATTTTATTATAGGCATTTGCCTATAATAAAATAAGGAGAAGAAATGTTCTAAAGACATTGAGCGAAATTCAAGACGAAAGATAATTCTGACATACCGACCAGTTTCCTGAATCTCATACATTCATGAATCCTTCCTACCTTTCTGCTCCTTAAAGTTTTTCAGAAGATTAAGGAGTCTAGGTAATCTTCTCTCTCTTGGCATTGCTTCGATGCTATGTTATTATTTTATTTTACGCAAAGGATAAGAAATCTCCGAAAGACGGATTCAAGACGAAAGATAAATCCTGACATCTAGGAGAAGAAATGTTCTAAAGACATTGAGCCAAATTCAAGACGAAAGATAATTCTGACATCTACCGATGAGTTTCCTGAATCTCATACATTCATGAATCCTTCCTATCTTTCTGCTCGTTAAATGGATTCCGTACACCACTTCTAATCTTAATTTATATAAGCTTCACCAATATATATAGCAAAACATTAGCCCATACAGTCACCCTATCCATGTTTAACGAAATCTGATTTAATTTTCCGTGGATTCCGAACACCACTTCTAATCTTAATTGATATAAGCTTCATCAATATACATAGCAAACATTAGCCCATACACTCACCCTATCCATGTTCAACTGGTTCTCGGACATCTGCTTGACACCGAGGATGTCCGGCGCCGGCACGACCTGGAACCGCGACGGCCTGCGTTGCCGCTCCTTGGCCTTGCGCTCCGCCTCCTCGCGTGCTCGCTCCTGCGCCTCACGCTGCCTGATCGCCGCCACCTGCAGCCGCCGCTCGCGGCCAATCTGTTGCTCGATCACCTGAATCAGCTGAATGCGCTGGATGGAGCCCAGCAGCACCATGTTGTCGGGGCGGTCCACCAGCGGGAAGCTGTTCAACCTCCGCGAGTCCTTCAGCACGGACTTCAACTGCTCGTAGGTCATCGTGTGGAAGATGTACATCACGTCACGCACCATGAAGTCCTCCACGTAGATGTTGTACATCCCTGGAATGAATGAATTGGATTGGAGAAAAGGTTTCAGCAAATAGGCGCGCTACTTCAGTATACTCGTTCCATGTACCGCCATATCAACAGTTACCGCTACAGTATACATTTCCTGGAACCAGAGCCGGTCCAGGCGGGGACAAACCCTGGGCGCCAAATTAGGGGGCGGCCACGGACTGCTAACCCGATACTAGATATGTTGGTAATATATATCCGGATAATTTGTAATGCAAGAATCAATACTTCAATATCTCAGACCACTGCCACACAGTATATTTATACAAAAAATATACCGCACTAGTCGATGGCTCCAAGTCTGGGATGACATTGAAGAAAAAACTGACAATTTGAAATCAATGTATAAGGTTGATTAGGATTGATTTGAGGATTGAAGCAAAAATTGACAGACTAGAAAAGACAGTATTATTGACCAGTTAGTTCTCTTCATTCCATCATTACTACACCTTAACGATCAATAATAATGTCAATATTTTAGAATAATGACAGTATTAGTGTCTGCGTAAGGTGCCTTTTAATGTCGTGCGCATTACATTTTGCGCATCAATAGTAGTGGGGATAGCGGCGCATGCGCAGATTTTTCGACGATTTTATAATTGATGTATATTTACATTCTAAATATATTATAATATTCAATACCATGTAGTATGCATTATTAAACTTTTCAAAAACCGCCTGCATTTTCCATAGTCCATCTTTAAAAATTTACAGGTACTTTCTAAGTATTAAAATAATTCTACTACTAATTTACTGACTTACCATGACTAAGGAAATGAAAGCATGTAAAAAACAGGCAATTTTAAACTTTAAAAGCTATATCATAATTGTATTTCACTTACCGCTACTGCTAGGTAAAAGATCCGGCAAGTACGGGAGCTTTTTGATCAGGATAATACTGTCATATATGCTAGGCGCGAGAAGACTAGCGATAGCGTTTGATATCAGAACAGCTATCATGATGGGGATGATGTGTGTGATTTGGCCGGTCATCTCGAAAACGATGACGGAAACAGAAATGGTGTGGGTCACAGCTCCACTAAACGCGGCTGAGCCTACTGCTGCGTAACCACCCGGAACGATGGGTGCTATCAATCCACCATACCGCATTCCTGAATAAATGAATAAATGAATATAAATGAATATAAATGAATATAAATGAATATAAATGAATATAAATGAATATAAATGAATATAAATGAATATAAATGAATATAAATGAATATAAATGAATATAAATGAATATAAATGAATATAAATGAATATAAATGAATATAAATGAATATAAATGAATATAAATGAATATAAATGAATATAAATGAATATAAATTAATATAAATGAATATAAATGAATATAAATGAATATAAATGAATATAAATGAATATAAATGAATAGAAATGAATATAAATGAATATAAATGAATGAATATAAATGAATATAAATGAATATAAATGAATATAAATGAATATAAATGAATATAAATGAATATAAATGAATATAAATGAATGAATATAAATGAATATAAATGAATATAAATGAATATAAATGAATATAAATGAATATAAATGAATATAAATGAATATAAATGAATATAAATGAATATAAATGAATATAAATGAATATAAATGAATATAAATGAATATAAATGAATATAAATGAATATAAATGAATATAAATGAATATAAATGAATATAAATGAATATAAATGAATATAAATGAATATAAATGAATATAAATGAATATAAATGAATATAAATGAATATAAATGAATATAAATGAATATAAATGAATATAAATGAATATAAATGAATATAAATGAATATAAATGAATATAAATGAATATAAATGAATATAAATGAATATAAATGAATATAAATGAATATAAATGAATATAAATGAATATAAATGAATATAAATGAATATAAATGAATATAAATGAATATAAATGAATATAAATGAATATAAATGAATATAAATGAATATAAATGAATATAAATGAATATAAATGAATATAAATGAATATAAATGAATATAAATGAATATAAATGAATATAAATGAATATAAATGAATATAAATGAATATAAATGAATATAAATGAATATAAATGAATATAAATGAATATAAATGAATATAAATGAATATAAATGAATATAAATGAATATAAATGAATATAAATGAATATAAATGAATATAAATGAATATAAATGAATATAAATGAATATAAATGAATATAAATGAATATAAATGAATATAAATGAATATAAATGAATATAAATGAATATAAATGAATATAAATGAATATAAATGAATATAAATGAATATAAATGAATATAAATGAATATAAATGAATATAAATGAATATAAATGAATATAAATGAATATAAATGAATATAAATGAATATAAATGAATATAAATGAATATAAATGAATATAAATGAATATAAATGAATATAAATGAATATAAATGAATATAAATGAATATAAATGAATATAAATGAATATAAATGAATATAAATGAATATAAATGAATATAAATGAATATAAATGAATATAAATGAATATAAATGAATATAAATGAATATAAATGAATATAAATGAATATAAATGAATATAAATGAATAAATGAATAAATGAATAAATGAATAAATGAATAAATGAATAAATGAATAAATGAATAAATGAATAAATGAATAAATGAATAAATGAATAAATGAATAAATGAATAAATGAATAAATGAATAAATGAATAAATGAATAAATGAATAAATGAATAAATGAATAAATGAATAAATGAATAAATGAATAAATGAATAAATGAATAAATGAATAAATGAATAAATGAATAAATGAATAAATGAATAAATGAATAAATGAATAAATGAATAAATGAATAAATGAATAAATGAATAAATGAATAAATGAATAAATGAATAAATGAATAAATGAATAAATGAATAAATGAATAAATGAATAAATGAATAAATGAATAAATGAATAAATGAATAAATGAATAAATGAATAAATGAATAAATGAATAAATGAATAAATGAATAAATGAATAAATGAATAAATGAATAAATGAATAAATGAATAAATGAATAAATGAATAAATGAATAAATGAATAAATGAATAAATGAATAAATGAATAAATGAATAAATGAATAAATGAATAAATGAATAAATGAATAAATGAATAAATGAATAAATGAATAAATGAATAAATGAATAAATGAATAAATGAATAAATGAATAAATGAATAAATGAATAAATGAATAAATGAATAAATGAATAAATGAATAAATGAATAAATGAATAAATGAATAAATGAATAAATGAATAAATGAATAAATGAATAAATGAATAAATGAATAAATGAATAAATGAATAAATGAATAAATGAATAAATGAATAAATGAATAAATGAATAAATGAATAAATGAATAAATGAATAAATGAATAAATGAATAAATGAATAAATGAATAAATGAATAAATGAATAAATGAATAAATGAATAAATGAATAAATGAATAAATGAATAAATGAATAAATGAATAAATGAATAAATGAATAAATGAATAAATGAATAAATGAATAAATGAATAAATGAATAAATGAATAAATGAATAAATGAATAAATGAATAAATGAATAAATGAATAAATGAATAAATGAATAAATGAATAAATGAATAAATGAATAAATGAATAAATGAATAAATGAATAAATGAATAAATGAATAAATGAATAAATGAATAAATGAATAAATGAATAAATGAATAAATGAATAAATGAATAAATGAATAAATGAATAAATGAATAAATGAATAAATGAATAAATGAATAAATGAATAAATGAATAAATGAATAAATGAATAAATGAATAAATGAATAAATGAATAAATGAATAAATGAATAAATGAATAAATGAATAAATGAATAAATGAATAAATGAATAAATGAATAAATGAATAAATGAATAAATGAATAAATGAATAAATGAATAAATGAATAAATGAATAAATGAATAAATGAATAAATGAATAAATGAATAAATGAATAAATGAATAAATGAATAAATGAATAAATGAATAAATGAATAAATGAATAAATGAATAAATGAATAAATGAATAAATGAATAAATGAATAAATGAATAAATGAATAAATGAATAAATGAATAAATGAATAAATGAATAAATGAATAAATGAATAAATGAATAAATGAATAAATGAATAAATGAATAAATGAATAAATGAATAAATGAATAAATGAATAAATGAATAAATGAATAAATGAATAAATGAATAAATGAATAAATGAATAAATGAATAAATGAATAAATGAATAAATGAATAAATGAATAAATGAATAAATGAATAAATGAATAAATGAATAAATGAATAACTTTCAAAGCAAAAATAGATTATTATAATGATCTTCAACTCACTTCAAGCTAATTGATATGCCCCTGATATGTGATGGGATGGGACAAATCGAGAAAGTAAAGGGAGAAGAGGGAGAAGAGGGAGAAGAGGGAGAAGAGGGAGAAGAGGGAGAAGAAGGAGAAGAGGGAGAAGAGGGAGAAGAGGGAGAAGAGGGAGAAGAGGGAGAAGAGGGAGAAGAGGGAGAAGAGGGAGAAGAGGGAGAAGAGGGAGAAGAGGGAGAAAAGGGAGAAGAGGGAGAAGAGGGAGAAGAGGGAGAAGAGGGAGACGAGGGAGAATAGGGAGAAGAGGGAGAAGAGGGAGAAGAGGGAGAAGAGGGAGAAGAGGGAGAAGAGGGAGAAGTGGGAGAAGAGGAAGAAGAGGGAGAAAAGGTAGAAAAGGTAGAAGAAGGTCATCATCTTCAACTCACCTGAAGGAAACCAAATATGCATGCATTCGCCGACGATGCGACCCAGAGCGGCACCAATTTTGAAAACTGGTATAAAGCTGCCGCTGGGCACTGGAATTGTGGAGCTTATTATGGAAAATATGAACTGAAAACATATAAGTCAGTGTTATATTATGTATGCATTAGGCTGATGCACACTCACAGTAAATGCTATAAAACAGGTCAAATTGATGAGCACGCCTGTGTGATCGGTTTGCCAGTGCTTTAAAGTAGCCTGCTCCTCGACGGTAAGGTTGTCTCTCGTCCACGTAAAGTTACTGAAGAGACTGGAGACTTGGTCGTGCGTCGTCAGGTCTCCAGCGGTGAATTGACCAAGCCCGAGAGGGAAGGAAACGGTTGCTACCATTAACGATACAATACCCGGGTAGATGAAACGACTAGAAATATATAGTTCTTAATTAAAATGAAAGCGCTCAACTATTAGAATTGTGTACGTCTGAAAGAGCCTTTAGGACCAATTACACATAAGCGGCGTCGGCGGAGGCGCTGTTTAGGCGAGGTGCAGGCACGACGTCGCACAGGCAATTGTGATGTCCATATGCAGTGAAGGGGTGGACATTGCACCTTATGTTTACATACAGGCGGCATGGAAGAGTTATGCCTCTCGCCTATTCACCTACCGTGTCTCAGGCAAAAAGGCGTAGGCGCGTTGCCAGCGCGGAGAGACACAACACTTTCACGCCCCCTTTATATAAACATGTGGTGCAATGCCCACTTAGGTGACGAGGCGCGGGCATTTGCCTAGTGCGTCTCGCCGCGCCGGCACCGTGTCTTCGCCTCTTCGCCTAAGACACGGTAGGCGAAGAGGCGAAACTCTTCCACGGCGCCTCTATGTAAACATATGGTGCAAAGTCCACCCCTTCATTGCATGGACATCATAATCGCCTGTGCAACGTCGCGCCTGCACCTCCCCTACACCGCGCCTCCGCCCGACGTCGCATCTGTGTGAATTGGGCCTAACAGTAGTAATAACACACAAAAAACTTCTATTTTAATGGTATAAATAAAACGATATTTTACGTTTTTTTTATCACACTTTAGTTACACCAGGTTACACTTAGCAACTAGTTTCGTCTAAACTCTAGCCATCGAGCCCCTCCGATGATGTAACTGTAAGTGTGATAAAAAACAAAGTAAAAATCGTTTTATTTATACTTTAATATGAGTTATCAAAGTAGATGCCTTAACAATCTAATATTTTATTTTTATAGTTATCAGCCTGAGGGCTTTTCCCCTAAGCTCAGACAAGTGTAATCACCCGGTATTAGACACAGAATATCTCTGAAAAACAATTTTTTAGAGCTATTCGCGAAATTTCGGCTATTTTTCGGTTTTTGGGGTTTCGCGAGAGTTCATGCACCCCAATATTCAGTACAAGACGAACTACTATCTAACCACTAAGCTACTGAGCTAGGTTAACAATAAAATTTTCTATATTTATTAGATATATAGGAGCATTTCTAATTGAAGAAAAATTGCAGTAAACCAAGAACAACAAGAACTCCTTTACACCAGGCTGTCCAGGACAGTGGATTGGTGACAGCACTGAGAGGGAACACAATTTTCCGAAATTAATATGTTATTTATATATAAAAAAAAAACCATAAGAGATAGAGCACAGTTATAGAGGTAGCCAAACCCACCCTAAGGTTGTAGAGCTCAAGGAAGAAGATCAAAATATAAGTAACGTAGTTGTGAAAAATGATATTAATTTCAATAGACAAAGTTCCTTAGGAATACGGTGGCGGTAAGCGACATCAAAGTATATAAGTATAATACAATATACATATAATAAATGTAACCCGTTGTAACTCACTTTTTCTGTAGAAAATTGTTGATCGACTTGTTCTTCCGCATGAACATGACGTACTGCCGGTGCACCCACACATAGAAAGATCCCCCGATTCCGGAAATGACTCTACCAAAAAAACCTTGAAGTCACTATTTGGGTCTTACACGCCGGTAACTTCCGGCGGTCTTACCCAATCAGCGCGAAAACGAACAGCTCTTGTGGGTCGAACGGGAAATCCATGGTGAAATTCGTTCGGAAAACTGCGGTGACCGTGTCGGCTCCTTCGAACCACACGGCTAATAGTCGGAAAATCGTGGCGCCGCACACGGCCGCGAAAAAGCCTCTCCAGTAGTTCCTCACGGCGAAGTAAACGGTTGTTACTTCTATACTGAATAATACACCTGGAAGTTGCATTATTTGCGTTAAGAAAACCTGCGGTCTAGTAGTTGACTCGGGACGATGATGAAAACACAAGGTCACGGGGACGAGGACACGGAGACGAGGACACGAAGACGAGGACACGAGGACGAGGAAACGAGGAAACGAGGAAACGAGGAAACGAGGAAACGAGGAAACGAGGAAACGAGGAAACGAGGAAACGAGGACACAACGACACGAAGGCACGAGGACACAAGGACACAAGGACACAAGGACACAAGGGCACAAGGACACAAGGACACAAGGACACAAGGACACAAGGACACAAGAACACAAGGACACAAGGACACAAGGACACAAGGACACAAGGACACAAGGACACAAGGACACAAGGACACAAGGACACAAGGACACAAGGACACAAGGACACAAGGACACAAGGACACAAGGACACAAGGACACAAGGACACAAGGACACAAGGACACAAGGACACAATGACACAATGACACAAGGACACAAGGACACAAGGACACAAGGACACAAGGACACAAGGACACAAGGACACAAGGACACAAGGACACACGGACACACGGACACAAGGACACAAGGACACAAGGACACAAGGACACAAGGACACAAGGACACAAGGACACAAGGACACAAGGACACAAGGACACAAGGACACAAGGACACAAGGACACAAGGACACAAGGACACAAGGACACAAGGACACAAGGACACAAGGACACAAGGGCACAAGGACACAAGGACACAAGGACACAAGGACACAAGGACACAAGGACACAAGGACACAAGGACACAAGGACACAAGGACACAAGGACACAAGGACACAAGGACACAAGGACACAAGGACACAAGGACACAAGGACACAAGGACACAAGGACACAAGGACACAAGGACACAAGGACACAAGGACACAAGGACACAAGGACACAAGGACACAAGGACACAAGGACACAAGGACACAAGGACACAAGGACACAAGGACACAAGGACACAAGGACACAA
Organism: Lordithon lunulatus; assembly: GCA_963942505.1. NCBI lineage: Eukaryota > Metazoa > Arthropoda > Insecta > Coleoptera > Staphylinidae > Lordithon > Lordithon lunulatus. Next base: position 12,002,055 of record OZ012675.1, read on the forward strand.
GGACACAAGGACACAAGGACACAAGGACACAAGGACACAAGGACACAAGGACACAAGGACACAAGGACACAAGGACACAAGGACACAGGAACACAAGGCCACGAGGACACGAGGACACGAGGACACGAGGACACGAGGACACGAGGACACGAGGACACGAGGACACGAAGACACGAGGACACGAGGACACGAGGACACGAGGACACGAAGACACGAGGACACGAGGACACGAGGACTCGAGGACGAGTACACGAGGACGAGGACACGGGAGGCGAGGACCCGAGGACGAGGAGTTAAAAGGAAAATATTCAGGCGACCAGTAGTATGGACAATTAAATTGTAATGGAGAATATTAAAACTACCTCCTGCAGGTGGACATAAACAGCCACTTTTGCAGCAATGTTTTTATAAAAAATGAAGCCTTAACATTGTATTAGCTGGATACCGAACAATATCGAATACAGGACCGCCACGTGAAGGTGTCAATCAGTACAAAGCCACCTTTGCAACGATGCCACATTTCACTGCATTTAGGTGCTTTATTTACCTTTACCCATATCAGTCACTCCTCTTCCATCCTGAACTACATCCAACCTTTGCTCATTCTATCGGATCCTTCCTTTAGCATACATTTCCGTCTTTTTCAACTAATACTCAAATTTATCTGTACCCTGACCACATATATCATATTTCCTATAGTTATCATCAATTTCCTAAACAATTTCATTTGCACGCTGAATCTAGCAATTAATTGCCACATTTGTAGATACCATTTGTTAGTACCACTAATTAACTAGTCACCCCTATTGCAGAAGAGAAAAATTACCTCCTACAGGTGCCGCGAAACAGCTGGCCACCCCCACAGCGCAGGCAGCCGCCAACATCTCAGTCGTTCTGCTTTCGTTCTCGTAAATGCCTTGGAAGCCTGTAACCAGCTTGCTGAGCAACGTCGCCACTATACTGGCTATGTGCACAAAAGGACCTTCCTTGCCGAGTGGCATGCCACTGCCTAACGTTGCTGTAAGCCCCACCACCTTGGCCACCAGGGTTCGAAACGTTAAATACTCCTTCAAAGCCACTCCGCGCAGGATCGTCTTCATCTCTGGTATACCAGAACCTGCAAAACACTGACAGAGTTACGAATTGGCTTTAACAGATGTTCATCAAGTCATGAGTAGGTTTTGTCATCAAACCGCTAAATGAATTTTTACTTTTTGAATACATCACTACTGTATGAGGTAGGTATTGTTTTCGCGAAAAAAAAAATCGAATTGGTACTTTTGACTTTTCTGCACGTTTCATGATTTATATAATAAATAGTCTAAATTTGGATATTTGTGGGTGTATGTGTGTGTGGATATGAATTGGTCTCCGAGAAACCGGCTGAATGGTTCGCTACCATATTTGCAAATCAGCTCGAGTAGAGGTCCCGTGAAAATTTGAGCAAAATCGGCCCACAAACAGAGATACAAATCTTGATAAAACCGTTTCCCAGAAAAAGTCACTTTCCCGCCAATTTGAATTCCATGAACGCCAACACAAATATGCGCGCAAAAACAACAGTTGGTGTAACTTGGGTTGCCTAATATTTTAATGATGTATATAGTTTAAGATTTAATAAAACAAAGAAACAAATACAGTCAAATATAGTTAAATATTGGAATTAACGAATGATCGGACTGGGACGGAAACAGATGTATGGATCATCGGGGGTGTACTGTAATGTGCGGGTGGGGGAAGGGAGGGTGGTGAATGGAGATTAAAGTGCTCCAGTGACCAACCAGGAGGGTAGAACATCGATCGAATGGGTGAGAAAGTCAGGATGGGATGTAATCAATGAGTTGCTGTGAGGAGGACTGGGAAGGAAAAAGACTTTCTGCGGACAGGGAGGAGGATCGGTTTTGGACTACGTGGTGTCCATAGGATCGGAAGGGAAGAGTTGAAGTGGTTCAAGGTGGAAAACCTAGGGGGATCAGGTCATGTATAGGTGGAGGTGGTCGTGAAGCTAAGGAATGTTATGAAGGGAGAACACAGAAAGGGGCAGCAGGAGTTTGGATGCAGCTGCAGAGAGAAGGAGTCAGAGGTGAATTTGGGGAGCTCGAGACTGGTGGTGGGAAGGGAGGTGTTATTGCGGGAAGAGGTGGACGTGAACCTGGGACAGCTGAAACTGGGAAGGGCAGCGGGAAAGATGGGCTGAAGGCAGAGGCTTTCAAAAGGCTACTAGAGGAAGGAAGAGAGAAGTTGGGAGTTGAGGTGCCGGAAAAGTATCGTGTGGAGGTGGTGGTTCCGGTGCATTACGGGGTAGCAGCCTCGGATGTAAAGATCAATAGGGGGATTTCTGTTACGAGTACGGGATACAAGGTTATAGCCAGGGTGGGTTCAGAAAGGGAAGAGGCACGAGGGAGCAGATTTTCACTCCAGCGAGAATGGTGGAGTGCAAAGGGAGAGTGTATGCGGTGTTTGTGGATTTGAAAGCGGCGTATGACTCAGTTCCTAGATGAAAACTCGTGCAGTGTATGGATAGATTGAGCATGGAAGAGGAAGGTGTGGAGTGTGTGGGAAAAATATATAAAGAGTCGTCGGCAATAGCAAGAGTGAATGGAGATATATCGGAGAAATTTAGGGTACATGTGGCAGTAAGACAGGGGTGTCCGCTAAGCCCCCTCCTGTTAAATCTATATACACGCGAGTTGGAGGAGGTGCTGAGGAGAGGACAGGCGGGAGGGGTTCTAGTGGTGAGATCCAAGGTGTGGATGTTGGCGTATAGTGACATAATGCTTGTGGCCAAGTGGAGGAGATGCAAGCGATGTGTGTATCTGGTCCACTAGTTCTGGTGAACGTGGAAAAGACTAAATGGATCATGTTTAGGTAGCAGGTGTAGTGTGGAAGAGCTGTAATGGAAAGGAAGTATGACTGAAGGCAGAACAGAGGAAGGGGCACAGCAGGAGTTTGGATGGAGCTGCAGAGAGATGAGAGGTGAATTTGGGGAGTTCGAGACTGGTGGTGGGAAGGGAGGTGTTATTGCGGGAAGAGGTGGACGTGAACCTGGGGCAGCTGAAACTGGGAAGGGCAGCGGGGAAGATGGATTAAAGGCAGAGGCTTTCAAAAGGCTACTAGAGGAAGGAAGAGAGAAGTTGCTGCAGGTTATATAATGGTTGGAACGGTGAGGAGGAGGTGCCGGAAAAGTGTCGTGTGGAGGTGGTGGTCCCGGTGCATTAAGGGGTAGCAGCCTCGGATGTAAAGAACAATAGGGGGATTTCTGTTACGAGTGCGGGATACAAGATTATCATGTCAATGGCGAAAACCAGATTTTATAGTGAAGTAAAAAGAAAATGGCTGCTGCCGGCGGAAAGCCAGGGTGGGTTCAGAAAGGGAAGAGGCACGAGGGAGTAGATTTTCAAGCTAGCAAGAATGTTGGAGGAAGCGTTTGAATCTAAAGGGAGAGTGTATGCGGTGTTTATGGATCTGAAAATGGCGTATGACTCAGTTCCTAGAGGAAAACTCGTGGAGTGTATGGATAGATTGAGCATGGAAGAGGAAGGTGTGGAGTGTGTGGGAAAGACGTATAAACAGTCGTGGGCAAAAGCAAAAGTGAATGGAGATGTATCGGAGAAATTTAGGGTAAATGTGGGAGTACGACAGGGGTGTCCGCTAAGCCCCCTCCTGTTAAATTTATACACACGCGAGTTGGAGGAGGTGCCGAGGAGAGGACCGGCGGGAAGGGTTTGGTGGTGACATCCAAGGTATGGATGTTGGCGTATAGTGACATAATGCTTGTGGCCAAGTGGACGAGATGCAAGAGATGATGGAAACAATGGGAAGGTATACACACGCGAGTTGGAGGAGGTGCTGAGGAGAGGACCGGCGGGAGAGGTTTGGTGGTGACATCCAAGGTGTGGATGTTGACATCCAAGGTATGGATGTTGTCGTATAGTGACATAATGCTTGTGGCCAAGTGGAGGAGATGCAAGAGATGATGAAAATAATGGGAAGGTATACACACGCGAGTTGAAGGAGGTGCTGAAGAGAGGACCGGCAGGAAAGGTTTGGTGGTGACATCCAAGGTGTGGATATTGACATCCAAGGTATGGATGTTGTCGTATAGTGACATAATGCTTGTGGCCAAGTGGAGGAGATGTAAGAGATGATGGAAAGAATGGGAAGCTATACACACGCGAGTTGAAGGAGGTGCTGAGAGGACCGGCGAGAGGGGTTTGGTGGTGACATCCAAGGTGTGGATGTTGGCGTATAGTGACATAATGCTTGTGGCCAAGTGGAGGAGATGCAAGAGATGTTGGAAAGAATGGGAAGGTATCTGGTCCACTAGTCCTGGTGAACGTGGAAAAGACTAAATGGATCATGTTTAGGTAGCAGGTGTAGTGTGGAATAGCTGTAATGGAAAGGAAGTATGACTGAAAGAGTGAATTGCTTTAAATATTTAGGCGTTTGGTTTGACAGCGGAGGAGGGTTTAAGATGCATGGGCAGGCGAAAGCGAGAATGGCTTGGAGGATAGCGAGATTAAAGTGGGAGAGTTTGTGGGGCGGTAACCTCGTAATGGTGTGCAAGATCTGGGATGCATGTGTAAAACATATACCGTTTTATGGAGTGGAAGTGTGGGGACTGCATGAGTGGGATGTAATAGAAGGGACCTGAAGAGTCTGCTAGGTCTCGAAAGGTCGACACCGAGGGCAGGGCTGTTGCAGGAGACGAACCGTATTAGTAAGTGGTGGGAGTCGTTTGTGAGGGTTGTGAAGTTTTAAGAAAGATTTCAATGTAATAACATAGCAAGAAGATTGACGGACTGTTAAGGATATGATATGGATGACAGGTATAAGTCCAAATGTGGAATACTGGAAAATCAAGGGCTAGGTGCAATAATTGTAGCCAAGATCTTGTGTGGTTCCGGTGTAATATGTTACGTGTCAACGTTTCGCCAGCCAGTGCCAGCATCATCAGGACCTGGAACAAGGAGGCTTAGTAAATAGTAGACACAATGAGGCTCTACCATTTACTAAGCCTCCTTGTTCCAGGTCCTGATAATACTGGCACTGGTTGGCGAAACATTGGCACGTAACATATTACACCGGAACCACACTTGGGTATAATTATTGCACCTAGCCCTTGGTTTCCAGTATTCCACATTTAGACTTATACCCGTCATCCATATCATATCCTTAACAGTACGTCAATCTTCTTGCTATATACCCGTCATCCAAACATGCGAGACCAATTATTACATTGCAATCAAACATCTGTATTGGTTACACAATACAGATGTTTGAGTAGGAAGGGGTGGACGGCTAGGAATAGGAGGAATGAAGAGGACAATAAAAAAACGTGGAAACTGGGAAAGAGGACGAGCCGGAGAAGGATAAATGTATTAATTCACCTCTCAAAATTTGGCTATAGAATACGGGCAATGAGCCGTACCTTGATTTTTGAGGCGTTGTGGATATGACTTGGTCTCTGAACAAAATTCCGAGAAAACGGCTGAATGGTTCGTGCCCATATTTGCAAATCGGCTGTGAAACCGAGTAGGGATGAAAATTTGAGCAAAATCTGTCCACAAACAGAGAAAATGATCTTTCTCAGAAAAAGTCACTTTCCCGCCAATTTAAATTCCATGGACGCAAACATAAATATGTGCGCGAAAACCAACAGTTGGTGTAATAGGAGGAAGGAAGAGGACAAGAAAAAAACGTGAAAAATGAGGAATTGGACGAGCGGGAGAAGGATAAATGTATTAATTCACCTCGTAAAATTTGGCTACAGAATACGGGCAATGAGCCGTAACTTGATTTTTGAGGGGTTGTGGATATGACTTGGTCTCTGAACAAAATTCCGAGAAAACGGCTGAATGGTTCGTGCCCATATTTGTAAATCGGCTGTGAAGCCGAGTAGAGATGAAAAATTGAGCAAAATCTGTCCACAAACAGAGAAAATGATCTTTCTCAGAAAAAGTGACTTTCCCGCCTATTTAAATTCTATAGACGCCAACATAAATATGTGCGCGAAAACCAACAGTTGGTGTAATAGGAGGAAGGAAGAGGACAATAAAAAAACGTGAAAAATGAGGAAGAGGACGAGCCGGAGTATTGGTTACACAATACAGATGTTTGAGTAGGAAGGGGTGGACGGCTAGGATTAGGAGGAAGGAAGAGGACAATAAAAAACGTGGAAACTGGGAAAGAGGATGAGCCGGAGAAGGATAAATGTATTAATTCACCTTGCAAAATTTGGCTATAGAATACGAGCAATGAGCCGTAACTTGATTTTTGAGGGGTTGTGGATATGATTTGGTCTCTGAACAAAATTCCGAGAAAACGGCTGAATGGTTCGTGCCCATATTTGCAAATCGGCTGTGAAACCGGGTAGAGATGAAAATTTGAGCAAATTCTGTCCACAAACAGAGAAAATGATTTTTCTCAGAAAAAGTGACTTTCCCGCCAATTTAAATTTCATGGACGCCAACATAAATATGTGCGCGAAAACCAACAGTTGGTGTAATAGGAGGAAGGAAGGGGACAATAAAAAAACGTGAATATGAGGAAGAGGACGAGTCGGAGAAGGATAAATGTATTAATTCACCTCGCAAAATTTGGCTATAGAATACGGGCAATGAGCCGTAACTTGATTTTTGAGGGGTTGTGGATATGACTTGGTCTCTGAACAAAATTCCGAGAAAACGGCTGAATGGTTCGTGCCCAAATTTGCAAATCGGTTGTGAAACCGAGTAGAGATGAAAATTTGTGCAAAATTTGTCCACACACAGAGAAAAAAATCTTTCCCAGAAACAGTCACTTTCCCGCCAATTTAAATTCCATGGACGCCAACATAAATAAGTGCGCGAAAACCAACAGTTGGTGTAATAGGAGGAAGGAAGAGGACAATAAAAAAACGTGGAAAATGAGGAAGAGGACGAGCCGGAGAAGGATAAATGTATTAATTAACCTCGCAAAATTTGGCTACAGAATATGGGCAATGAGCCGTAACTTGATTTTTGAGGGGTTGTGGATATGACTTGGTTTCTGAATAAAATTCCGAGAAAACGGCTGAATGGTTCGTGCCCATATTTGCAAATCGGCTGTGAAACCGAGTAGGGATGAACATTTGAGCAAAATCTGTCCACAAACAAAGAAAAAAATCTTTCCCAGAAACAGTCACTTTCCCGCCAATTTAAATTCCATGGACGCCAACATAAATATGTGCGCGAAAACCAACAGTTGGTGTAATAGGAGGAAGGAAGAGGACAATAAAAAAACGTGGAAACTGGGAAAGAGGACGAGCCGGAGAAGGATAAATGTATTAATTAACCTCGCAAAATTTGGCTACAGAATATGGGCAATGAGCCGTAACTTGATTTTTGAGGGGTTGTGGATATGACTTGGTCTCTGAACAAAATTCCGAGAAAACGGCTGAATGGTTCGTGCCCATATTTGCAAATCGGCTGTGAAACCGAGTAGGGATGAAAATTTGAGCAAAATCTGTCCACAAACAGAGAACATGATCTTTCTCAGAAAAAGTCACTTTCCCGCCAATTTAAATTCCATGGACACCAACATAAATATGTGCGCGAAAACCAACAGTTGGTGTAATAGGAGGAAGGAAGAGGACAATAAAAAAACATGAAAAATGAGGAAGAGGACGAGCCGGAGTATTGGTTACACAATACAGATGTTTGAGTAGGAAGGGGTGGACGGCTAGGAATAAGAGGAAGGAAGAGGACAATAAAAAAACGTGGAAACTAGAAAAGAGGATGAGCCGGAGAAGGATAAATGTATTAATTCACCTCGAAAAATTTGGCTACAGAATACGGGCAATGAGCCGTAACTTGATTTTCGAGGAAGAATGAGACGAGGACTAGAAAGACGGGGGAGGGCAAGAACAAGGACGAGGAGCAGATATGTAAGTTTAGTAAGACTTCATTAAATTTGTATGAAATCTAGTCTTGAACCAACAATTATATATTAATTTTATTGATTAACTTCCTATCAATATTTTATGTTATAAACAAGAATATTTACACAAAACTGTGACGACTGTAACGGAACTAATTACATTTTTATAACTTTTATTAAATTAGCTTCAATAGGTGATCTTAAGATTCACTTGCCTGTTTATGTTTTAAATGTTTAAAAATGGTTGTCCTAAAAAAGTATAAAAGGTTTTATATTTCCTTAAAGGCCATTAAAAAAGCTTTAAATTTATATGTAATTCATATATTGTAAATTTAGCGAAATCAAGATCTAAACTAGAAAAACCCGTAACACCTGATGAAAAAATCATGAGTGATATTTTACGCAATTGCGGTTGAATTGCAATAAATGACGCAATGAAAAATATTGGAAATAAGCTATAGTAAACAACCAACATTGTTTCTCACATTTTTTTGTATGAATCAGACGTAAATTAATAAATGAAACTAACTGAATTATAGAAAGTAATGGATAACAATGTAGTGCATAGTTCATACATTTGAAATAGTGGACGGGCATAGTTTGGTTGGTAGGGGCCGCCCGCCCACCCCACCTTTGTTCGCATAGTTTTTTACATAGGATAACACTCTTCTTGGAATAGTTTAAACAATATAAAACGCTTGTATCCATTGAAAAAACTATGCGAGCGAAGGTGGGGTGGGCGGGTGGCCCATACCAACCAAACTATGCCCGTCCACTATTTCAAATGACTTGAACTATGCACTACATTGTTATCCATTACTTTCTATAATTCAGTTAGTTTCATTTATTAATTTACGTCTGATTCATACAAAAAAATGTGAGAAACAATGTTGGTTGTTTACTATAGCTTATTTCCAATATACTATGCACTACATTGTTATCCATTACTTTCTATAATTCAGTTAGTTATATAAGTTGTTATTTCAATCACTCACCGATAGATTGTGGTGCGACTAGATGGACGAATCCTGCGCTGAAAAGGATTAGGCAGACTGGCAGTGACACCCAGGCCGCGTACTGCGCTAGAGGATGGTCCGTGAGATCTCGAAACAGCCATATTCTAGCTAGAGATGAAAAAGTTCATCCACTACACGTTATGTTTATAATTTTATTTCACCTTTGTTGCACATGGAAATGCCCCGGTCCATTATGAAACTGAGCACGGCCATGATGACTCCCAAGAGCGCCAGAAAGACCCAGTCTTCTCCTAGTCGGGCGAACGTGTGCTTCCATAGGAATGAGATGGTTTTTGCTAATTTACCTTATGAAAATATTACTATGTTACTATACACTATATATACAATAAATAATCTGTTGCTCATCATACGCATTTTAAGTCATATAAAGAAATATATTGATGAATTGTTTTGATATTAACTAGATTCATAGATAGTTCTACTTGGCTTGAAGGCTAAAATGAGATATCGGTTCCGGGCTCGGGGCGGAGGTTTTAGTGGGTATGGCTTGAGTCCCACACTACTTGGCGAGAAACGCATTTCCCCATACAGCAAACAAAAAAGATAGTTCTACTTTCTGTTGTGCAAGTACAAAAAAGTGTGGCTCCAACCATTTCTTAGCTATGCGTCTACAAATTTTGATTTATTTAGAAATATGCGTAATGGACATTCAAATGACATACATTTTCAGTCATATAAAGTAAAAATCTTGATGAATGTTCTTGATATTAACTGTATTTATTGGCAAATAGTTCTACTTTTAGTTGTGCAGTAACATAAAATTATGGCTCCAACCACGTTTTCGCTATTCGTCGACAAAGTTGTGGTAATTAGAGGCTATTTTCACTTGCACCTTGCACATTTTAAACCGGAATCCGTATTTACTATACTTTCTCATGTAAATATTTTAAAACCGAATAATAGGCAATCAAACCAAATTAGTTCGAAATAGTCTCAACATAGATAAGACCTAACAAAGCTACAAAATTATCGAAAATTAGAATTAATTCATGTTTCTAGTTAAACGCGCACTGGTAAATTCACTACCGAAATAGTTGTCACTAAAATTAAGTAATTGCTAACCTGTTAACATACCGTCGTGACGACCAAATCGAAACTGTTCGTTATTTCGGGTTGCCTCAAATCGTGTTATCGTGCAAATTAGTAGTGGTTATACCCAAAATCATTAGTTTTTCAAGTAAAATCATTTTTGGAGAAACATTTTATGGGTAAAAATACCAAACGATTATAAGGGTTTTATCCTATACTCTCGCCACATAAAACTACATCATTCACATATGATAGATAGTCTTTAGATTGAAATATATTCAACATATAAAGATCTAGAGATCTGGTTCTATTTATATAAGTTGAAATAATTTACCTTGATATCCCCTAAGCTCCTTCTTCCTAGCCTTCTCCTCCTTAAGCCTCCTCTTCTCCGCCTGCTTGAGCGCCTCCAACTTCGCGAACTCCCCCAGCTGCCGGCTGTACCGGCCATACATCTGAAATGCAACGCAAATTAAAACCTCGCGTTTTAATTGCAGTCAAACGCGATTCGTTTAGCGCATCGTTTAAAAATTCATTAGCCCCCCAAGGCCAATATTTATCAAAATGCAATTAGCCCGATTTCGCTTACGATGGTGCTGAGGTAGTCCTCATCGGGCGCGGGACAGGGGTAAAACGCCTGCCCCGGCTTGCCCTTCTTCTTCGTCTCCACCAGCTTGGCGAACTCCTCCCACTCGCGGTCCACCGCGTCCGCGTCCTCCTCCCCGAACGCGGAATTCGGCATGGGGTTTATGTTCTCCATGGCTTAAGGGCGGGTCGACCGAAAACAAAAGCAGCCGACGAAGAGGACGCGATGCGTGTGAAATTTCCTGGCCACTGATCATTGCGAAGATCGCAAATGCGGCGGCCAGTTGGGCTAGGATTGTGCGAGCATTCGGCGTCTTTTTCTTGACGATTTAAAAGGACTGGGGCCGGTTGATTAGCTTGCGTCTTTGATAGAGCGAAACGGAGTGCAATTTTTCAATTTAGTTCGTTTAGAGGAGTTTGTGTCACTCCGCGTGTCGTTCGTGCACACGAGCATTGCCAACAACTAATTGGTGTAATAAACAACTTAAAATTATTCAGCTACTATAAGGTAAAGTATTGTTTTAAATAAATAAGTATTTAAAAAACAATGTGGATAGCATTATTAACAATCTACAAACAATTCAAAATAATTCAGCTACGATTAGGTAAAATATTGATTTGATTACATTTTTATTCAAAGAATTGTTATAGTAGAATTAGTAGACTGTGTGCTATAGTCAAGGGTTGTATCGATAGTAACTAGAATGAAAACTAAGGAGTAGAAATAATTGAATGAAAATGGTTTCAAATTCTCTGATAAACCAATTGTCAATAGATGCTAACCTGGATATAATTTAATAGTTTTAGTTATTCAGATATTTTATATCATATCTGGGGAATAAAAGCAATTTACCATGACTTAAATTTATAAAGTCTAATTAATTCTCATAAAACAATTAATGGAACTCAATTTTGATGATACTAAAGAGATATTTTCATGTTCAAAATATAACCAAATTACTAGCAAATAGAATAGAAAGATAATAGTAGACAATGAAACATATATACGGGATAAAAGAGAGAAAGGAGTCGTAGCCAAAGATAATGGGGTGAAAGTAACCAATCTAAAAAAACTACTAACCAAAGAGAAAACAGACGGAAACAAAAATAAAAAGGAAACGGCAAGGAAAAGGACAACGAACATAGGAAAGAAGAACAAACACATAATAAATGGAAACAAAGAAAAGAGTTTGGAAAATAGGAACAAGAAACGTGAGAGGAATAGCGGGAAAGGAGAAAGAACTAGAAGAAGAATCCGAGGAAATGAAATTAGAGATACTGACAGTGACAGAAACAAAAAAGAAAGGAAAGGGATCATATGCGACTGAAAATTGGTTGTTTTAGCAACTTAATAATAAATACAGAAGACAAAACAATCTTCATTAGGCGATTCACCTTATATAAATATATTATATGTAACTATATTATTAATCCATTTGATAATATCAAAATCCCCAAACAATTAGTTTGTAAAAAAAAAGGACATATTATGATATACAGCGGGGTAAACGAAAACGAGCAGCTGCAGGAATAGGATGTATAGTACACAGAGACATAAAAGTACAAATATGGCAATGGGCACCAATAACGGAAAGGATACCAAAAGTAGAGTTGTTAGAAAAAGAAGGGAATAGAACAATAATAGTGGTGTATGGACCAAACGAGGACGACATAGTACCAAACAAGGATCGATTTTGGGAGGAGCTGACAAAGACAGTAGAAGAGGCAAAAGGAGTAGTATACATAGCAGGATACTTTAACAGTAGAATAGGAGTGAGGGACGCGGAATACAAAGGAGCATTAGGAAAGTATGGAGAAAAAATAAGTAACAATAACGGGAGAAGGATGTTAGATTTCTGTACAATAAATAACATGGCAATAACAAATTAATTTTTCAAGCACACGAGAATACATCAATATACGAGGGAAATAAGAAGTAGACAGGAGAAGTCAATAATTGATTATTTATTAGTTGAAAATAACAAGAAAAGAACAGTAATGGACACAGTGGTAAAGATAGGACCGGAAATAGGCAGTGACCATTACGCATTAGTGAGCAAAATTAAATATGAAAATGTAAAGAAATAGAATGGAAAACAAATGAAGAAGAAAAAAATAGTGATCGAAACAATAAGAACATATAAATTAAGGGAACAGGAAATAACACATTAATTCAAGGTAACACTACAAAAGAAATTAGAAAGTCTAGAAGAAACCGCCAAAGAAGAAGACGTCGAACATCTATGGAAAGTATATAAAACAGCACTAATAGAGACAGCAATGGAAACATGTGGGACAAAACTATACAAAAAAGACAAACGGCATGGTGAACGGAAGAAATAAAGATGCAAAGGAAAACAAAAAAGACAGCATGGACAAACTATTTAACAGACAGAACAACATTAAAATATGACCTATATAAAAAAGAGAGGAAAAAAATGAAGGAAATGATAGAAATATCAAAGAAAACAAAATGGAAGGAATTTGGGGAAAAAATAGAGAAAAATAGCAAAGAAAACCAGAAACTGTTCTACACAACGTTAAAATCAATGAGAAAGGAAAAAGTGACGGAAGATATACAAGTAATTAAAAACAGGAAAGGAGAAATATTAAAAGAGGAGGAAGAAATAGTAGAGAGATGGAGAGAATACTTCCAAGAACTGCTAGAAGGAGAGGAAGAAAAGATTAAAGAAACGATTAATTTCGAAAAAGAGGGGAGATATGAGATAAATAAAGAGAAGCCCGAAGAAAGAGATACATTAATAAATATAGAAGAAATGCAAGAACTGATCAAAAGACAAAAGAAAGGGGAATAGACAAAATAACAGGAGATATCATGCACAACATGGGAGAATGAGCATGGAGCTCTTACGAAAGATATTTAACAAAGCATGGAAACACGAAAAAGTACCACAAGAATGGAAAACAGCACTTATAGTACCAATATACAAGGCAGGTTGTCGAGTCGTCTCGAGAGTGTGCACGTGCAAGCGAGGGTGAAAATGCTTTTAGTGAGCAGTAGCGATCTGAAAAGTGTCGGTGTTTGGTGATATATATCCCCACTCTGGGAGTCACCAAGTGTCAGCGAATTGAAAAAACGCGAGAAACTCAGTTAGTTGAAACAAAATAAATACTTATTGGCAACGTAAACGCTGACGAGTATAAAAGCTATTGGGAACGGGCAATACCCAAATATAAACAGAAAACTGTATTTCGTCTCGGCATTTGTGGGTTTTTTACTCGCGCGATAGTGGTCGGTTTTTATACGCGCGCTGGTTTGCCCGGGCGCGTATGGAAAGCGGCGACGAAACGGAGGAACGCAACCCGATCAGACCGCAGACGGGAAAGTGCGCGACGACCCCAGATATGAAGAAATGAAATGGGAAAAGTTGACTCCGGATCAGGTGAAGAGCGGCAACGTCGAAGCTTTGAAAAAAAATGTGTGAAGTGGTAGAGGAGATGGAGGAAGCACTTAAGAAATCTCGAGAGGAGACCCAGAAATGGAGGAAACTTTTAAAATAGGAGAGGGAAGAGTCACGAATAGAGAGAGAGGAGTTGAAAAAGGAAAGAAAGGAGTGGCAACTGATGATAGATGGATGGAGGGAAATGCAGAAGGAATGGGCACGGGAGAGAAAGGATATGATGGGGAAGATAGACCAGATGGTAAAAATGGGGGAGAGTAGGAACGAACCGGAGGGGAAAGCAGCGCCAGAGTGGGTAAAGGAGGTAGAGAGGAAAGTGGTCACGATGGAAAAGAGAGAGGAGGAGAGACAAACAAGTGAGAGAAGAAACAACGTAGTGGTGTCGGGGATTGGAAAGGAAGGAGTGGAGGGAGTTATACAGAAACTGGAAGTTAGTGTGCAGGTGCGAAGAGAGGTGGAGCTGGGGAGAAAGGGAGATAGAATGCTGCTAGAGCTAGCCAGTTGGGAGGAGAAAATGAAGCTAATGCGGTCTAACCACAAATTGAAGGGGACAAACATATATATCGATGATGATTTGACCGTAGCGGAGAGGGACGTCCAGAAGAAAATACGGCAGAGGGCCAAGGAGGAAAGAACGAAAGGTGTAGAAGTGAGAGTGGACTACCGGAAAATGAATGTTGCGGGCAAGTGGTAGATCTGGCAGGGCGATGTCAAAAAAGTGCTGAATGAGGTGAGGAGGAACGAGGCAGGAGTATGGGGTGGATGGAAGAGGGGACGAGGGCAACTGCAGGGTGGGCTTCTGGAACACTGCGGGTCTAAAGAAAAAAAGTGCTGGGAGGAGTGTGGGTAAATGAACTAGAGGATTGGTTGGGCGCAAAGGACATAGTGGAGCTAGTAGAGACGTGGTTGATAGAAGAGGAGTCGGGGCAGGTAGAGTGCTGTATGCCGACAGGATGGGACTGGGTGACGCAGGGAGCGAAGAAGGAAGCTAAGATGGGTAGAGCCAAGGGAGGAATCTTATTGGGAGTGTGGAAGATATTGGGAAAATGGAACAGAGAGACGCTAAGAGAAGCTACAGGACTCGTAATAGGGAAGGTGGAAATGCACAGAAGTGCGGTGTGGGTGGAAGCAGTGTACTGTAATAAAAACTGGGTGGAATTAACGGAGGTACTAGACGAACTGAATACGGCAGCAGATATATGGATCATCGGGGGCGACTGGAATGTGAGGGTAGGGGAGCTGGAAGGAGGAATCGGAGAAGACGGTGACTGGAGAGAAACGTGCTCCCAGAACAAAGTGACCAACCAGGAGGGTAGAGAATGGATGCAATGGGTGAGAAAGTCAGGATGGGATGTGTTCAACGGTTGCTGTGAAGGGGACTGGGAAGGGAAAAAAACGTTCTGCGGACAAGGAGGAGGCTTGGTTTTGGACTACGTGGTGGTCAAAGGAATCGAAAGGGAAGAGTTGGAGTGCTTCAAGCTGGAAAACGTAGGGGGGTCGGATCATGTACCGGTGGAGGTGGTCGTGAGGGTGAGGAACGTTGTGAAGGGAGAGCAGAGGAAGGGGCATCAGAGGTTTGGATGGAGCGAGCCGGATTTGGTCGCATATGAGAAAAAGCTAAAACGCGTCAAGTGGGAGGATGTGCATTCGAGGCTCCAGTTGCAGAGAGTGATGGTGGCTGCATTGGAGAAGAAGAATAGTGGGGGGGGGGGGCAGAGGGAGAGTCGGTTTGACGAGGAATGTAGGGTGAAGAAGTCGAGCTGGCGAAGAGCAATGGTGAAGTGGAGGAATGGGAGAGGTGAAGTGGAAAGGGCCAATCAGGCGAAGAGGGAGTTCGAGAGAACCTGCGAGAGGAAGAAGATAGGGGAGTTGCAGAAGGTAGAAACGAGGATGAGGGAGTGTGTGACAGAGAAAGGGTTGCGGGAAATTCTGAAGGGAAGTGCAAAAAAGGGCAAAGTTAAACTAGAACTGGCAGAGTGGGAGAAGAGCTGTAGAGAAATAGCGGGGTCAGAGGTGGAGCTAGGGAGTCCGAGACCGGTGGTAGGAAGGGAGGAGTTTTCGCGGGAAGAGGTCGATGTGGCCATATGGCAGCTGAAAATGGGAAAGGCGGCGGGGGAAGATGGGCTGAAGGCAGAGGTTGAAGGTCAGAGATAAGTTGCTGCAGGTGTTGAATAGGGTCTGGAGCGGTCAGGAGGAGCTGCCGGAAGAGTGAAGTGTGGGCGTGGTGGTCCCGGTACACACAGGGGAGCGGCATCGGTCGTAAACAATTATAGAGGTATTACCGTTATGAGTGCGGGGTATAAAGCAATGATGACAATTGTGAAAAATAGACTAGAGAAGGAAGTGGATAGAAAAGGGCTGCTGCCGGAATGCCAGGGGGGTTTCAGAAAGGGACGAGGGAGCAGATTTTCTCGCTTGCGAGAATGGTGGAGGAAGCGTTGGAGTGCAAAGGGAGCGTGTATGCGGTGTTTGAGGATTTGAAAGCGGCGTATTCAGTTCCTACAGGAAAGCTCGTGGAGTGTATGGATAGATTGGGCTTGGAAGATGAAAGTGTGGAGTGGGTGAGAAGTATATATAAAGAGGCGTGGGCAAAAGCGAGAGTGAATGGAGAAGTGACTGAGAAGTTTAGGGTGAATGTGGGTGTAAGGCAAGGGTGCCCGCTAAGCCCCCTCCTGTTCAATCTATACACAAGCGAGTTGGAGGCGGTACTGAGGAGAGGACAGGCTGGAGGGGTCGTGGTGGGGAGAACCAAGCTGTGGATGTTGGCATATGCGGATGACATAGTATTAGTAGCCAAGAGAGTGGAAGAGATACAAGAGATGTTGGAAATAATGGGAAGGTACCTGGGTAGGAGAGGGCTAGTGGTAAATGTGGAGAAGACCAAATGGATGATGTTTAGGAATAGGGGTAGAAGAGGTAGAGTGGAAGAGCTGAAATGGGAGGGAAGGATGATTGAGAGAGTGAATGTCTTTAAATAATTGGGCTGTTGGTTTGACAGTGGAGGAGGATTTCGGGTGCATATGGAATGTATGCAAGCGAAAGCGAGAGTGGCTTGGGGGATAGCGAGAAGGAAATGGGAGAGGTTGTGGGGCGGTAACCTCGTAATGGCGTGCAAGATCTGGGATGCGTGTGTAAAACCTATTCTGTTTTATGGAGTGGAAGTGTGGGGATTGCGTGAGTGGGATGTGATAGAGAGAGAGCAAGGTTTCCTCCTGAAGAGTCTGTTAGGTCTCGAAAGGTCGACACCGAGAGCAGTGCTATTGCAGGAAACGAATCGTATGAGTATGTGGTGGGAGTCGTGTGTAAGGGTTGTGAAGTTTGAAGAAAGATTGCAGGAATTGAGCGAGGAAAAACTGGTCCGGGAGGTATGGATGAAGTGTAAGAGTAGGACGGAGCGTGGTTGGAGAAAGGACAGAGGAAGGATGTATGAAAGAGTGGGTATGTCTGAGGTGTGGGTAGAGGAGAAGCTGAGAGAAATGGGAAGCCTAGGAACTGAGGTGAGAGAGAGGTTGATAGATATTGAGTGGCAAGAACGGCAGACTAGAATGAATGAGAGCTCTTACAACCCTGGCTACGTAGAGTGGCAAGTGCATGGGAAACTCCCGAGTTACTTAGCCAGAGGTGAGTGGAGCAGGAAGGACAAGGTATGCATGCCAAGAGCGAGGTGCGGGTCAGACGAGAGAGGGAGGAAAGTGTGGATGGGTCTGGGGTACACCGCGTGTGCGCTGTGTAGTAAGGGAGGCGACACGTGGTGGCACCTTAGCGAAGAATGTGAGGGTGTGAAAGCAGAGTGGGTGGGAAACTGCAGAAAGCTGAATGAATGGTTAAGCGAGGATGGGGAAGGCGTGAAAATCTGCAGGAGGCTGACGTGGTAGAGGAAAGTGGCGAGGGCACAGGGAGCGGTGATAGATGAGGGTAATTTGTATTTGTATTTGTATATTGTATTTTTTGCGGAGTATTGCTTTTTATTTATATTTGTATTTTCATTTTTATTTTAGTATATTTTTGTTGTGGTTTGTGATGTGGAAGGGCAGTGAGGAAAATGCCGATAAAGGTCTTTATATATATATATATATATATATATATATATATATATATATATATATATATATATATATATATATACACTATTTTGAATGATTACAAGCTTTTGCGCAAAGGATAACTAACAACTAATTTATTAGCATTCTGCATTTAATGTTGCTTTAAATAAAGTAACGAATGAAGAAGCAGCAAACATGTATCACATAAGACGAATCTAACGACAAATAACTGACAAACAGATAATAATAATAATAATTATTATTATTATTATTATTTATAGAAGTAGTCTTAAATTTACCGTAGAAACCGTATTTCCTATATATTCATTTTATATACACAATTACAATATTTTTTCCACTAAACTTTATTTGATGCAGTAATCAAATATTTTACAAACATTTTAAACCACTTATGGTATTAAATATTCTATTTTTCGTACCTGCTGACTTTCATATTTCGAGTCATACACTTGCGACTCGGGCAGCTTCACCAAATACTTCTCTTTGCCTTCCGACATTCTCGCACCCCGCGTCTGATCGCGTACAGAAACTTATTCCGATTTTCATTGCGTCTTTTAAACCCCTTACCAATGAAGAACCGATCAAACATTTGATTTTTGCGCGTGATGCTGCACCGCTAATATTTGCCATGATAAAAATTATTGCTCTTTTAAAGCCGTACATATTTGACTACGGCGCGTTTGATCGGGAGTTAAATAGAAAGAAACGGGGGCGGCAGTACGCGCGTAAAAATAGTAAGAAGTCGCAGCAACATAAGTACTGCACACTTGAGATTCCAGTTCGACTCACTAGAATTATTGTCAGTTTAAAATGAGTCTATAAATTAGGTTGGTTTGTAGACATTTGTTTGTAGTGAGATTATTTTAGGTTTAAAATAAGTATACGTAAGTTCAGTTTACAATATTCTAGTTATCAATAGATTATTTTAAGTACCCGTTCTGATGGGTAGACTCATATAAACTTAGCGATTCTAGCCTTTGGTGGTACTACAATTTATTTAAGCTTAAGATTAATTGTACTTATCAGTCAAATTTCTAAACTTAGTAGGTATTTGTGTGTTTTGGCTACTGTTTTATCTCATTGCCAAGGGCTCTGTGTGTTTGTCTATTAATGTTACATTCTCTACATCCTTTCCAACGCATTGCATTTCAACGTACTCATATTTTTTATCGTATTGTATGTCTTCTTGCAATGTCAAAAGTTTGTTTAGACCAACAAACTTCTTACATACCAGGTAGCAATTTTTAAGTAGATTTGTCTTATATTCTTCATCTCATGTTGTCTTATATTCATTCTCTTCTGTTCTATCTTTTCTACGACACTACCTCGCTTCTTCTACTCAATCTCCTTTTATTCTTTCTTTTGAGCACTTTTCATCTGCCCTCCCTGTTCTACTACTCTATATCTCTTTCTATTCTCTCTATAGTGAGCGAGAGCCACTACAACCTTGTAGTGACTCTGCTAGGTCTGAATATAGTTAGTCCAAAACTGCAAATCATGCACCTTTGAATAACAGGTGTCTGGGTAGTTTTACTCGTACCAAGAGACCGTACTCGCGCCTTGACACATGGCGGCGCTGATACTAAATTGAGATGGATCGAGAGTGATTATGGCCTGTATCTTCCAAACGCAATCATATGTCAATCTAATCTCCTTCTTTTCAAATAGCTGTATCTATAAGCTAGTTATTTTAGCAAACTAAACCGGATTTACTTTTTGCCAGCTATAATGTTTTATAGGTTGACATTTGAGCTCGAATGTTACATTGCGCGGACGCGTTTTTAACAATAATAAAAATAAACTGCATAAATATATTCATAATATTGTTAAAAAAAGTATATTAATGTATTCACGATGTAATCAAAATAGTTGTTTTATTGCACACAGTCGCTATTATACGACCACAATTTGGCAAATGATTGCCCATAGAGGTCACGTAATTGTTTCGCTGATTAATATTTTAGGAGTGTACTTTCCGCATGGAGAAATCCATTAAATTTACAGCCAAACACAGACATTGTTTTCGATCTTGCGAGTTGCTAAGTAATATAAACATGCTGCTTATAAACAAAATAGTAATAAAAACGTTATTATAGATACGAGTCAAGGTAAAATTTGACACAATCAAAATTGTCTCGTATCATACAGAAATTATTTGAAATATTGAATTGGATGGTGTATCGAATGGAAAAATATATCGAGTTCTATTTGTCAAGGACAAATTGTATGGGAGGAAGATATATTATTTCATTTCTTGAACAACTTTTGAGCTAAGAAATTGTCTAAAACGACCTTTAGGTCCTAGCAGGCGTGCAAAGTGTGCGGAGGGGTCTGGAAAACCGACCGGGCGCGTATCCCGGGTGGCGGATAGGGAGAAGGCCAGAGTGATAAAAAGCCCTGGTTAGAGACGGTCATAAGCCAACCCGCGTGTCTAAAGGTCGTTTTAGACAAGACAATTTCTTAGCTCAACAAATAAATTCATATTTCCTCCTCCCATACAATTTGTCCTTCACAAATAGAACGCGTTATATTTTTCCATTCGATCTACCATCAAATTCAATATTTCAAATAATTTGCTATATGATACGAGACAATTTAGATTGTCTCGCATCTTGACTAACTTTTGAGTCAAGAAATTGTCTTGTCTAAAACGACCTTAAACCCATGCCGGGGCAAGCAAAACCCGTTGCCGCCAACTACCCTCAAGCCAAGTTATCGTGACTAGGGCAGCGTGGCACTGGAGAAGCAATGTCGTGAACGATACCTACGAGACACCTGGCGACCTCTCGTAGAAACTAGTCTTGCCTCCACATCTCGGGCTCTGTGGGGGTCGACGTTTAGTTCACGTGAACTCGTGGGACTAAGAATGGAACCAAGCAAAACAAAACAAAAACAAAGTCCGTGGGACACTCGCAGAGCGTACCACAAACACGGCTCTCGGACTGCGTAGTAAGGAAGCTGAAGAAGCAGCCAGCTGGGGCAGCAAGCACCAGTTCCTCTTCAGAAGCTGGAGGTCAGGCGGCGCCTAAGCGCACAGTACGAAGCGAGGGAAGGGACTCAGTAGAGACAACTATCAGCGGGAAGCACACCGTTGATCGACAGAAGACTGGCGAATAAAAGTAGGGGCTCTACAGAATCTTCGCAGGGGAAATCATACCGGGACGCAACCTCGGATATCAACATGGAAATACTGCCTAAAGACTATCCGGAGTCGTCCCTGAATGAAGAACAGATAGGAAATATAAAATCCTATCTGCTCGACAAAAACGACAAACTGAATGCCGGTGAATCCATCGGTTTCGGTAGAGGTTCAACTAGGGCCGGATACCTCCTCCGCGTCAAGCAGAGCACCAAACTTTGGCTGACGGGGGTGATGAGAAAGGGACTACCCTGGGAAGGGGCCAGGCTCAAATCCGTCGAGGGATGCCTGATACCCAAACAACTAAGGGCCATGACGTGGATTCCGGGGCCAGCAATGGAATGCGCAGGTTGATGGTCCATAATGCCGGAATTTCGACGGCTACATGGAAGGTGGTCCACAACAAGCCTGACCCGAAAGGTCAGCAAGTGGTAATCACCATGAATGAATCCTCTTATGATAAAATCAAGGGAATAAACTGCCAGCCGCTACTATACTTCTCCCAGGTAACCTTCACGTTACTCGGGGCAAAGAAGAGTGGCGAATAAGGAGAAGCCATGGAAGAGGGGCCAAATATGAAACTTCAACCTGAACCCCAACCAAATCCTTTGACAGGACCTGAAGAGGGAACGTCACAGTGAGGGGCCAACAGTGGAACCTCAACGGCCAAATCAACCCGAAGAGGGACCCAAAAAGGACACCCCCCAAAACGTCATGGTGGGGGAATCATGTGGTGACACAGTATAATCCAGTGGGGGGCCTGAGAAGGACCCTCAATTAAAATGGAGGACTAACAAAAACAAATATGAAGATAGTCCAGGTAAATATATATCACTTCAAAGCAACCTCGACTGCTCTACATGCGTACATTCTTAATGATATAGATATTGTGCTCATTCAGGAACCTTGGGTATGCAAGGGGAAATCCAGGGACTACAACTGGGTAAAGATTGGATAGTATATAGTGCCCATACCGACAATCCAAGAACCTGTATCCCTGCAAAAAAAACTAGGTCAAACTTCGACCCACGTGGAATCTACACTCCAGGGACCTCATCGTGGTGAAGATAAGACTAGAGACAAAAGAGGGAGCAGGGACGAAAATTTCTAGGCTCTGCATACCTCTCATATGTTCAACCCGGACCTCCACTGACACCGAAATTACGGGCCCTGACAACTCACTGTCAGAAGATACAATCCCAACTGATTATCAGATGAGACGCAAATACGCATAACTCTGTGCGGGGAAGCAGTGACGTCAAAAAACAGGGTGAGTCTCTCTTAAATTATTTATTAGAAAATACATATAAATATTCTCAACCGCGACAAGAAACCGACCTTCGTAACATCGACAGGAAGCGAGGTAATTAACTTAACGGGATATAGGGAGGATGCAAGCAGAAACCATGGCGAGTTATCAGATGAACCTTCTCTGTCTGATCACAGATACAACAGATTTGAAATAAAATCCACAGAAACTAACCCCCAGACATTTAGGAACCCACAGAACTGTCAATGGGATCTGTACAAGGAATACCTGCGACAAGGCCTGGTACTAAGTCCGGATAAAGTTAGAAACATAGTGGAGCTAGAAGTAATGACTGATAGCGTCACAAATACAATGATTTCAGATTTGAATCAAGCTGTCCAAAAACGGTATGAGAGAACCGCAAAAATATTTTATGGGGAAGTAAGGGATTCTCTATTCTAAGGACGAAGACAAGAAAACTGTTTAACGAGGCTAAAAGAACTGGCGACTGAATGAAACCCTGATAGAATACAATATACAAATAAGGAAATCTAAAAGAGCAACATGGAGGGACTATTGCTTGGGAAGACTCCCAGCACTACTCCAAAAGGAAATGGAGGAATTAAAATCAGTAGTGTGCACCAGTATGCGGGCGAGTATAGCCCTAGGGCACGTACCGAATAAGTGGGGAAAGGTAAGGGTGGTATTTATACCAAATCCAGGACAGGAAAAATACCAACTGGTGAAATCCTACAGGCCCATCAATCTGACTTCGTTTCTACTGAAAACAATTGAAAAACTGATTGATGGACACAGCAGGGACAGGAACTAAAACCACTGCACAGACACCAGTATGTCTAATCAGAAAAGTCGTGCGAAAACGCTTGCACGAAACAACCCCAAGAGTGGAAAAGCAATGACTGCTCTTGCAGCCTTCTTGGATATAGAGGACGCTTTTAACAACACCTCGTTTGAATCTATTAGAAAAGCCACACAAGCTAGAGGTATACAGCCAACCGTGGTTGGCTAGATCAGCCAAATGCGAAGTGGGCGGAGAATAAATAATCATTAATGGGGATGTAGGGATATCTTGCAGAGGTAGCACCTTTTAACAGGACGGTCACATCGAGTGCCATCGGCAGGAGGTGGTTCCTGGAAAACTGGTCCTCCCAGGGTACCCAACTCTCACTTATGGCTCCTAGTGCATCATCCCAGTAAACTATACTGACATGTAGGCTAAACTAAGTGAGGGTAGCCAGATATGGTGAATATGGAGTCTCTAGATTAGGCGGCTACAAACAGCGTCTGACCCAAAATGTGCGGCTGAACCAAAAACTCGCCAACACGCTTGGCAAGCGTGGCGTTTAAATGCCAAAAACCTTCTAAATTATGAAATCTCAACTATAAACACGATATTACCCAGGGTGAGCAGCGCAAAGAAGCCAAAATCTCACACTGATTACTCAGACCGTCTCAAGGATTTTGGGGGAGAAAATAAATTAACAAATTCAAAACTAAACCAATATAAAGACAATACTCACAAACTAAACATCGCTACAAAAAAAAAGAAAAAAAAAGACCTTTATTTGGCATATCAACCCAACCCTTCCCTCCCCTACTATAAACACGATATTACCCCAGGTGAGCAGGGCGAAGAAACCAAAATCTCACACTCATTACTCAGGCCGTCTCAAGGATTCTGGGAGAGACAATAAATTGGCAAATTCAAAACTAAACCAATATAAAGACAATACTCACAAACTAAACATCGCTACAAAAAAAAAAAGAAAAAAAAGACCTTTATTTGGCATATCAGCCCAACCCTTAGTAAAATAGTACTTTCACAGAAAGAAATCAAACAAGACACACAAAAAAAGAATACAAATTAACATAAAATACATTTTTCTATCCACTAAAATAAACCACCTCTGCCCTCGCCAATTTCCTTTCCCACGTCAGCCTCCTGCAGATTTTCACGCCTTTTCCATCCTCTCCTAACCATTCGTTCAGCTTTCTGCACTCTCCAACCCACTCTTCTTTCACTCCCTCACATTCTTTGCTAAGGTGCCACCACGTGTCACTCCCCTTCCTACGCAGCGCACACGCGGTGTACCCCAGCCCCATCCACACTTTTCTTCCTCGCTCTTCTGAACCACACCTCGCTCTTACCATGCATACTTTGTCCTCTCTGCTCCACTCTCCCCTGGCTAAGTAGCTCGGGAGTTTCCCCTGCACTTGCCACTCTACGTAGCCAGGGTTGTATGAGCTCTCAGCCATTCTCACTTGCCTTTCTTGCCACTCAATATCCCTCAATCTCTCCCTTATCTCAGTTCCTAGGCAACCCCTTTCTCTCAGCTTCTCCTCTACCCACACCTCAGACATACCCACTCTTTCATACATCCTTTCTCTATCCTTCCTCCAAGTACTCTCTGTTCTACTCTTACACCTCATCCATACCTCCCGTACCAGTCTTTCCTCGCCCAAATCCTGCAATCTTTCCTCAAACTTCACAACCCTCACACACGACTCCCACCACATATTCATACGACTTGTCTTCTGCAACAGCACTGCCCTCGGTGTCGACCTTTCGAGCCCTAGCAGATTATTCAAAAACCAACCTTGCTCCCTTTCTATTACCTCCCATTCACGCAATCCCCACACTTCCACTCCATACAACAATATAGGTTTTACACAGGCATCTCAGATCTTGCACGTCATTATGAGGTTACCACCCCACAAACTCCCCCATTTTCTGCACGCAAGCCTAGCTTGGGGTATTGCGTACTTTCGCCTGCATACACTCCACATGCATCCTAAGCCCTCCTCCACAGTCAAACCAAAAGCCCAAATATTTAAAGCCATTCACTCTCTCAATCAGCCTTTCCTTCCATTACAGCCCTTCGTCCATATCCCTCCTGCCCCTATTCCTAAACAACATCAATTTGGTCTTTTCCACATTCACCACTAGCTCCCTCTTATCCAGGTACCTACCCATTCTATCCAACATCTCTTGCATCTCTTCTA
The DNA here is from genome assembly GCA_963942505.1 of Lordithon lunulatus. Lineage (NCBI taxonomy): Eukaryota > Metazoa > Arthropoda > Insecta > Coleoptera > Staphylinidae > Lordithon > Lordithon lunulatus. The sequence continues at coordinate 12,027,503 of OZ012675.1, forward strand.
CTCTCTTTGTCACCAGCACCACGTCATCTGCATACGCCAACATCCACACTTTGAATCTACCCACCACGACCCCTCCTGTCTCTTCAGCACCTCTTCCAACTCGCTCGTGTATAGATTAAACTGGAAGGGGCTCAGCGGGCACACCTGCCTTACTCCCACATTCACCCTAAATTTCTCAGATATTTCTGCATTCACTCTTGCTTTGCCCCATGACACTCTATACATCCTTCTCACCCACTCCACTCCTTCCTCTTCCATACCCAATCTATCCATACATTCCACCAGTTTCCCCCTAGGAACTGAGTCATACGCAGCTTTTAAATCCACAAACACTGCATACACTCTCCCTTTGCATTCCAGCGCTTCCTCCACCATTCTCGCCAGCGTGAAAATCTGCTCCCTCGTCCCTCTTCCCCTTCTGAACCCACCCTAGCATTCCGGCAGCAGCTCTTTTTGTTCCACTTCCCTATCCATTCTATTTTTCACCATAGTCATCATCAATTTATAACCGGCACTCATAATGGTGATCCCCTTATAGTTTTTTACATCTGAGGCCTCTCCTCCTTTGTGCACCGGGACCACCACCCCCACACGCCACTTTTCCGGCACTTCCTCCTCTCCACTTCACACCTTGTTAATACTCTGCCGCACCTTCTCCCTTCCATCCTCCGGTAGCTTTTTGAAAGCCTCTGCCTTCAGCCCATCTTCCCCCGCTGACTTTTCTAGTTTTAACTGTGGCAGGGCCACCTCCACCTCATTCCGCGAAAACGCCTCAATTTGTACCACCGCACTCGAACTGCCCAGCTCCACCTCAGACCCCGCCATCTGTTTACAACTCCTCTTCCACTCTGCTAGCTCTATGTTCACTTTGCCGTGATTCACCCTTCCCTTTAAGATCTCCCACATCCGTTTCTCCACCACACACTCCCTCAACCTCTAAACATCGCTACATATAATGCAAGAACCCTATCGAGTGAAGACAAGATAATCGAGATTGAAGATTCAGTAAAATAAAATGGGACGTGGTGGGCCTATGCGAGATGCGAAGGCGAGGAGACAAACTGACAACTCTGAAATCAGGAAATATTTGTTACCACCTTGGAGATACCGATACATCAATAGGAGGAGTCGGCTTTCTTGTACACAAAACACATGCACAAAATATAATTTCAATAAAAAGTTTTTTTCATCTAGAGTTACCTGCCTGATAGTAAAGCTAAATACAAGATACAGTATCAAAATTGTCCAAACCTATGCGCTAACGTCTAGCCACGAAGATATGGTAGAATGTTTTTATGAAGACATAAGACATGCTATAACACAGACACCCACCCATTATACCATTCTAACCGGTGACTTTAACGCAAAAGTCGGGAAAAAAACAAGACACAACCGAGACGACAATTGGAAACCATGGAACGGGGGAGAGAAAGGGGAAAAATGCTTCTAGACGTTTTGGCACAAAACAGCTTGTACTTGATGAATAGTTGTTACTATAAAAAAGAACATCGTAAGTGGACGTGTGTCAGCCCAAATGGGAAAACAAAAAATGAAATAGATTTCATAATCACGGACAAAAAACACTTAATCCGAGACGTAACCGTATTGAATAACTTCTCAGCTGGAAGTGACCACAGACTAGTCAGAGCGAAAATTCAGATAAATCTAAGAAAGGATACACAATGATAAAAAAAAGAAATAAATGCTGGTTGGGCGCCCCCAGAGGATGTTGATAAATACAAGGAACTTATAACGGCTGATCTAGAACATTTCGATCCGAATTATAAAACTGTCGAAGAAATAAACAACAAAATATTAGAAACCGTGGAAAACGCCAGGAAAACATACTGCCCAACAAAACACACCAAAGTTGATAAACTTAGCAACAACACAAAAAAACTAATAGCAACGAGACGAGAACTAAGAAACATAGAAGAGGCAAACTCAGAAAAACTGAGTGACCTAAACAGAGAAATTTCGAAAGAAATTAGGAAAGATATACGAAGATATAACATAGAAGCAACAAAAAGAACGATAGAAGAAAACGGCAGTATGAAGTTACTAAGAAAACACCTATCAAATGGTAAATCCGAAATATTCAAACTAAAAAATAGAACGGGTCAAATAACCACAAATATAGACGAACTTCTACAGATTACACATGAGTTTTACACACTTCTATATAAAACTCACAGACCAGAACGTGTAGATCAGAACATAGAAGAACAAAACAAAAACAAACGGGTCATAAATCAAGGCTCCGAAGAACTGAGAGACATAACCTTAACACGCAATGAAAGGAATGAAAAAAAAACAAATCCTCGGGGGAAGATAAGGTAGTCATAGAAGCAGTTAAGTTGGGGGGAGAAGCTTTGCTAAGAACATTAAGATCACTATTCAATGCATGTTTACAAAATGGTACTATAACCAGCGTTTGGAACAACGCAATAACCATCCTACAAGGCATATCCAGAAAGTAAGAGTACTGAGGCTCTCACGGTCGGAGGGATTTTATTTTCATCATGTTGGCCACACGGCAGTGTAGCCTGACTCCTCCCCTTTGCACCGAGACCGGTTCGAGGTCAGTACTGTTGACACGACAACAAGTTTCGTGAATAATGTCAATCCAATCTCCCGCCAAGTGCGAAATACGCGGCGTCATCCGTTATCTCGTTTGGAAGGGAAAACCTCCATTTGAGATTTATAATGAGGAGAAAACTGCATATGGTGATAAAGCTATGAATCGTACGAATGTGTACAAGTGGTGTCGCGAGTTTAAAAACGGTCGTACGTCTGTGCATGATGATCAGAGGAGCGGAAGACCTTCAATTGTGACTGACGAAATTGTGGAAAAAATTGAAAATGCGCTGCGTGACGATCGCAGATTGACTGTGGATAAACTTTCTGCGATGTTTACGCAAATCTCCAGATCTCTACTACACAAAACAATCACAGAAACCCTCGGATATCGGAAACTGTCCGCGAGGTGGGTCCCAAAACAACTGACAGACCAGCACAAGTTGAATCGAGTGGAGGCCGGGCAAGAGTTTTTGAGGCGCTGGAAACTCCATGGAGATGAATTTCTCCGCTCCATCGTAACTGGAGATGAAACTTGGGTAGCACACCAAACGCCCGAAACCACAAGACAGTCTCAACAGTGGCGTCACACCTCTTCACCCTCCGCCAAAAAGTTCAAAATCATAATTTCAGTCAAGAAAGTCATGGCATCCGTGTTTTGGGACTGTCAAGGCATAATTTTAATCGAATATCTGCCTCAAGGGGAGACCATCAACTGTGCAAGATACTGTGAGACCTTAAAAAAATTGCGAAGGGCGATTCAGAACAAGAGGAGAGGCATGCTGACAAAAGGAGTCTCCCTGCTGCACGACAATGTCAGACCACACAAGGCCAACGCCACGAAGGAACTGCTCGCCTCGTTTAAATGGGATGTCCTGAACCATCCCGCGCATTCCCCTGATCTAGCACCTTCAGATTACTATCTCTTTACCTCCCTGAAGCTGCACATGGGTGGAAAAAGGTTTTTAACCGACGAGGAGGTAAAGGAGGAGTTGGAGAAGTGGACGAAGGAGTTGGCGGGAAACTACTTCGAGGAAGGCATCAAAAAATTGATAACTCGCTACACCACCTGCATAGAGAGGAATGGCGACTATGTCGAAAAATAGCTTTTATTATGTACTAAAGTTTCACGTAATTTTTTTGTTCAAATAAAAAAATTTAACACCTACAAAAATTCAGTACTCTTACTTTCTGGATATGCCTCGTACTACACAAGAAGGGAGATTATAACTGCACTTGGAAACTACAGGCCTATTAGCCTTTTACCACACCTGTATAAGCTTTTTACAAAAATAATAACAATACGGCTAACACACAAATTCGACTTTTATCAGCCCAAAGAGCAAGCTGATTTTAGAACGGGGTATGGTACAAACGACCATCTGGAAGCAATTAAAACGTTAATAGAAAAGTGGATTGAATACAATAAGCCTCTGATCCTAACATTCATCGCCTTCGAAAAAGATTTCGATACCATCAAGCTGCACGCGATTTTAGCAGCTTTGAAACAATGCAGAATTGACTATCGATACGCAAAAATAATCCAACATATTTACACAAATGCTACTGCAAGCGTTAAATTACATGTGGAGACAGATACATTTAGATTTTAGACAAGGCGATACTATTTCTCCTAAACTATTTACTGTCGTTCTCGAATGTGCCTTTAAACACTGTTCGTGGCATAACTACGGAGTCATGGTGGATGGAGAAAAGCTGAGTCACTTGAGATTCGTAGATGACATAGTACTAGTATCTGACAATATTGATGAAACCAAGACCATGCTCAGCGAAATAAAACCAGCATCTGAGGAAGTAGGTCTCAAGATGAACATGACTAAAACAAAACTCATGACAAACCTCGTCCTCAAACAGTGCAGAATACAGAAATAGAACAAGTTGTTGCATACAAATACCTAGGTCTTGAAATAAAAATCGGACGAGACAACCAGACTTGCGAAATAACACATAGAGTAGGTCTAGGATGGGCAGCATTTGGTAAACTTAAACATATTCTGAACGAAAAATTACCAATCTGCCTAAAACGCGGCAAGTTTTCGACAAATGTATTCTGCCAGTATTAACGTATGGCGCAGTAACATTAATGCTAACTAAAGCCTCAACCGTAAAACTACAGGTGACACAGAGAAATATAGAACGGGCAATGCTAGGAGTTACACTACGCGACAAGATTCCAAACCTCCACATTCGCCGACAAAGTGGAGTTTGCAATATAATCGAGAGAGTCGCCAGACTAAAGTGGAGATGGGCAGGACACCTGGCTAGATTCCAAGACGGCCGCTGAACAAAAAGACTCCTGGAATGGCGACCACGAGCGGATAAACGTAGTAGAGGTAGACCACCAACTCGATGGACGGACGACTTGAAGCGTTTCGCGGGAAACTGGATGAACGTAGCTCAGACCCGAGACAAATGGACAAATTTAGAAGAGGTCTATGTCCTGCAGTGGACACAAATGGCTGTGTGATGAGAATAACCATGGAAGTATCGGTCGACAGCGGCGTACAGTCCCCTCTTCTATGGTGCCTAGTCATAGACGATCTGTTAGAACTACTGAACCAGAAAGGATGTTGCGTACAAGGCTACGAGGACCACGTAGCAATACTCGCGGTCGGTAAATATGACAGCACCACATCAGAACTTGCAAGGTGCACTCATACACGTGGAACGGTGGTGTGTAGGAGAGGGCCTCACAGTTAACCCCGAAAAAGCCGTCTTTAAATAAGATAAAAATACCGACGCTGTTCGGCAGACAAATACAAATGAAGGGACAAGTTAAGCATCTAGGTGTAACTCTAGACTCTAAACAGACCTTCAAGCCACATATGACAAAGATTACGAACAAAGCCGTGAAAGCGTTCTGGGCTTGCCGGATAACCTGGAGACTAACACCAAAAATGGTGTATTAGCTCTACACTCGAGTTATAAGCCCCATTATAACTTACGCACCAATAATCTGGTGGCACAAAACCTCAGGCGGAGTAAGCAGGAAAATAGTAGGCAAAGTGCAAATAATGGTCTGCCTAGGAATAACAGGGGCAATGGCAACAACCCCCACCACCGCAATGGAGGTTATATTGGACCTGCCTCCACTTCACATTAAAGTGGAGATAGAGTCCAAGATAGCAATCTACAGAACTAATGGCATGGGGAAGTTATACGACTCATCCATAGACCACATCCATCTAGCGTTAGAGAAAATCGAATAATACATTCTAAGAATGTGTCCCGACAGGACAATAAATACACTCTACATGACGAAACCTTACAAGGTAGGGAAGAATGGGAAAAAAGGTTATATGCAATGGTTTACCGATGGATCCAAAACCAATAAAGGAACAGGGATAGGAGTGTATGAGAATAACTCAGCAGGAGGCACAAGACTCCAGCTGGGCGAGCATACCTTCGTGTTCCAAGCAGAAATGATCGCAATTCAATGCTGTGTTAAAACTTTATTGGAAAGAAATTGTAGAAAGAAGGAAATCAATATTGTGACAGACAGTCCGGCAGTGCTGAGACCTCTAGACTCCAGCGTGAATAACTCTAGAGTTGTTATAGAATGTATTGAAGGCCTGATGATACTGGGAGCCCGAAACAAAGTAACACTTGTGTGGGCAGCGGGACATCAAGGAATCAAAGGCAACGAAAAAGCGGACAAATTGGCAAAATTCACATATGTCTCTATCCTAAAATCACTATATAGGATTTTAGGATAGAGACATATGTGAATTTTGCTATTTTGTCCGTTGGGCGGCCAAATTAGATTTATACGCGGGCGACCGACTGGCAAGGACCTGCCCTGACGAACATACTATACATATACATATCACACGCATTTTTATTCATACAAAGAAAACTTTTTGATGAATTTTCTTTATATTAAGTGTATTTATTGACAAATAGTTCAGCTTTTGGTTATGCAATCAAAGAAACTTGTAGCTCCAACCACTTTTCCGCTATTCGTGCACAAAGTGTAATTTACTTAAAAGTATGTATAATGGACATTCAAATCACACGCATTTTCAGTCATATAAAGAAAACTACTTCATTTCTTTGATAATAAGTAAATTTATTGACAAATAGTTCTGTTTTTAGTTAAACAATCGAATAAAATTGTGCCTACAGGCCACTTATTCCCTTTATGTACACAAGTTTGATTCAGTCAAAAACATGCATAGGGGTCATTCACATCACATTTTTAGTCATATACAGAAAACAACTTGATGATTTTCTTGATTTCACCTGTATGTATTGACATAATATTCTTATTTTAGTTATGCAACTAAATTAAATTGTCACTCTAACCACTTTTATCGACAAAGTTTATATATATATATATATATATATATATATATATATATATAGATAATCTTTTAAATCTCTTTATACCCTTCCGGGTGTCGAGATTGTTTAATCGTATTTTAAATCAATCTAAAACAAATATAAATCTATTGAATTTTCTGTAGGAATTCCTTCCAGTCCTTCCTGTTTGCCGCCATCCTCTTTGCATCCTGCCATCTAATGCCATTCCTCGTTAATGTTTCATCTATGTTGTCTTCCCACGTTTTGTGTGGTCTACCTCTTCTTTTCTTTCCTTGTATTCTTGTGTTCCATACAATTTTTGTTTGTCTCCCTTCTGGCATGCGGATTATGTGTCCATACCATCCGAGTTGTTTCCTTTCTATGGTTGTCAGTATACTTTCTATCTGCAGATTTCTTCGAACCTGGTCATTTCGTATTCTGTCAATTCTGGTGATACCTTCTATCCTCCTTAAGTACTTCATTTCTGATGATTGTATTTTGCTTTTAAGTCTCTTGTCCAATGTCCATGTTTCGCTTCCGTATATCAGTGTTGGTCTATATATTGTTTTGAACATTATGAGTTTTGTGTTCTTCGATACCTGCTTATTATTAAGTATTATTTTGTTTAGCATATAGTAGCTTTTATTTGCTGCCCGTATTCTGTTGTTTATTTCTGGTTCCAGACTTCCCTTGTTGTTTATATTTATACCCAGGTATTTAAAATTTTCCACCTGTTCGATACTTTTCCCCGCTATTTGGATATTTGTTTCCACTTCCTGTTTGGCGATCACCATAATTTTTGTTTTATCTGCGCTTATTGTCATGTTGTGTTTATTTAGTTCTTCGTTCCATATATTAATATTCTCTTGCAAGTTTTCTTCGGATTTGGCTAGTATTACGATATCATCAGCAAAAGCACACTCAGCTATCATTGTGCGTCGTAGTTTATAATATCCTATGTCCATTTTCCTTGTTTTCTCCTTTATATTTTTTAATATATTATCTAGGAATATTATAAACAGTAGAGGGCTTAATGCTACACCTTGTCATAGTCCTTGTTTGGTTGTAAATTCCTGTGATATCTGATTTCCTGTCCTTATGTAATTATATGTCTTTCTGTATATACCTTGTATTGCTCTTTGTAGTTGTTTGCTTATTTGCCTCTTTTGTAATATATTCCACATCGTTTTCCTCGGTACTCTATCGAACGGTTTTTCTAGGTCTATAAATGCTATGAATAATTTACTGTCATGGCCCATTGATTTCTCCATCCGTTTTCTTACTGTAAATATATGGTCCTGCGTTGAGTGGCCCTTCCTGAAGCCACTTTGTGCATTTTCCATCACTGTTTCTGTTTGTTGTCTTAGTTTACTTTCTAGTATAACCTCATAGATTTTAGCAGTTGTGCATATTAGTGATATTCCCCTGTAATTATTGCAGTTTTTGTTGTCTCCTTTTTTGTATACTGGGAATATTACTGCTTTCTCCCAGTCATTTGGAATTTTTCCACTTTTCCATACAGTGTTTAGAAGCTGCCTTAACAAATTTATACCTTCCTCGCCCATATTTTTGAGTTGTTCAGCTTTTATGTTATCATGGCCTGCTGCTTTACCATTTCTTAATTTTATAAGTGCTTCTTTTACTTCAGCTTCTGTTATATTGTCTGGTTCTTCGTTCAGAATATTTTCCACATGTGCGTTCTCATTTCCTTCGTTTGTGGTTATCGTCGTGTTCTCCTGCAAAAGCTCTTCGAAGTGCTCTTTCCATCTTTTCATTATTTCATGATCTTGTTTTATTATTGTTACCTGTTTATCCTTTAGATGTCTTAGTGTTATTTGTACTTTCTCGTTTTTGCTTTTCTTTAGTGTTCTATAAAACAACTTCTTATTTTCGTTAAAGCTGTATTCCAGTGTTTTCCCAAATTCTTCCCATGTCCTTTCCCTTGATTCTTTGATTATTTGTTTCGTTGCTTTTCTCTGTATTTTATACGCTTCGTAGTCTTCTTCTTTCTTGGAGTTGATGTACTTTATCCACTTTTGCCTTTTCTTCTTTATTTCTTCTTTTATTTCTATAGTCCACCATCGCGTTTGCTTTTTGTTGTTTGCCTGTCTGGTTGTTCCGCATGCGTGTTTTGTAGCCTCTGTTATTATGTGTTTGAAATTGCTCCATATTTCCTCCACATCGTTAACTTTTGAGAAGGATGCGAGTTCCTTAATATAATTCTGGTACTTAGCTTTTGTTTCTTTATATTTTAGTTTGTCTATTCTTAATTTCTCAGTTGCAGTTTCTTTCTTGTACTTATCCTTTTTAGTTTCAACCTCATTTCCGCTTGTTATCCTTTTTGTTTTTATTTCTTCCTTAATTGTGATGTTTGCTACAACTAGATAGTGATCACTTCCTATCTCGCTCCCTCTTTTCACCCGTAGATCATTAACTACCTTCCTTTGTTGTGTGTTTGTTAGAAAATAGTCTATGATCGACTTTTCATTTCTACTCTTTACTTCTCTGGTATATTTGTGTATTTCTTTATTGGTGAATATTGAGTTTAGTATTACGACGTCGTTTAAGATGCAGAAGTCAATTAATCTGTTTCCGTTGTTGTTTCTCGTCGGTTCTCCATGAATCCCCATTATATGTTCTATCCCTGTATTTATATTTCCTATTCTTGCATTTATGTCTCCTGCAATGTAAGTATTTTCTCCTGCCTTCTCGTATAATATTTGTAGCTCTTCCCAGAATTTGTCTTTTTCTGTTTAACTTTCGTCTTCTGTTGGTCCATATACTATGATTAGATTTCCCTTCCATCCATCTACCTCTTCAATCGTTACTGTCATTAATCTTTCGTTTAGGCATTCCCATTCCGTTATTGACTGTTCTAACCTTTTGTTTATTATGCAACCCACTCCTGCTCTCGCTCTTTCACTTTCTTCAACTCCACTACATATTTGTATGTGGTCGTTTATGGCCCTTTCTAAACCTCTCCCTTTCTTTTTTGTTTCTGTTATCACCATTATATCTAATTTTGTATTTTCAAATTCGTCTATTAGTTCAAGTTCTTTACCTTTCAGGCTGCGTATGTTCCAGTTTCCAATTCTCATCGTCCTTTTTGTTTGCGCTGTTGTTTTTGTTATATCTATTACATATTTCTTTTTTGTTGAGCCTATTCTTCTCTCTTTATTTTTTCCAATCGTGTCCTTTTCCCTTGCTAGTTTCGTTATAGAATTCTTTTCTGTATATTTCGCAGTTAGTTTTTTGTCTGCACTAATTCTAGTTTTTCCAGTACCCTATTCCATTTCCATAGCTTTCCGTCCACAGTTAATTTATTATATCCAATGTTCACCTCTCCTCCTTTATTTCTCTCTTCCTTGGCCATTTTTCTTATTTGTGTGTTTCTTTCTCGTTCCTTTTTTGTCTCATCGTTGATTATATAAATTCTTCCTTGTTTGTTATTTTTAAGTTTATATTTATTCTTCATTATTTTGTCCTTATCTTCTTCCTTTTCTAGTTCAATCAGGCAGGTTTTGTTTCCTAGTTTTTGAGCTTTTTTTACCTGAATGGTCACTTCCATTTTGTCAAAAAACAAGTTCTCTACGGCTTCTTTTAATACTTTTTTGTCTTCAGTGTCAATATCTAATCCTTGCATAACTATGTTATTTCTCCTCTTTTGCTTATCTAGCCACTCCACCACTCGACAAAGTTTGATTTACTTAAAACTATTCATAATGAACCAAGTGTCAAACGGGTTTTATGTTAAATTACATATGTAAGTTTTTTTTAAATTAATAAAAGCTAATTGATACATTGTCAATGTGTGAAATTAATTTAAGGTGTAAACTGGTTGGTCAAACTCGGACGAGGCTGTCAAACTCGCGAGACCTCCAGACGCGTTTTTCTTGCGGCCGCCGTAAATTTTTAGGACAAATTTACATGCCGCAGCCCCGAATTCGGGTCATGGAAAATTGCACGTGCACACCGAAAGTAACAAAATAAGTAAACATTTTACGGTGCATGTTAACAATTTACTGCGATAAAATGGCAATTAAACTTGGCATTGTGTTTATCATAATCATTTGTGCTAGTGAGTGTAAGTGCCATAAAGTTTTGTTGGAAATATTTGCGGTTTTATAATAGTCTGAATGCTCGTTGGAATTTATTTATCTTGACTTTTGGCATGATTGGAGGATAATTGTGGGCATTAATCACACAGCGTTATTGTGTGTGCCAAATATTACTTACGTGGTTCGATTTTTTATACTTATGCAATAACATGATCGCGGATATTCCATTCGCAAATACAGGACAATAAAGAATTATACAAATTATCATTAGAATATTAAAGCGTATTGCTGTTTCGTGCGATTGATTAGATTAGAAATCAAGTAAAGTAAAGTAAAGTAAAGTAAAGTAAAGTAAAGTAAAGTAAAGTAAAGTAAAGTAAAGTAAAGTAAAGTAAAGTAAAGTAAAGTAAAGTAAAGTAAAGTAAAGTAAAGTAAAGTAAAGTAAAGTAAAGTAAAGTAAAGTAAAGTAAAGTAAAGTAAAGTAAAGTAAAGTAAAGTAAAGTAAAGTAAAGTAAAGTAAAGTAAAGTAAAGTAAAGTAAAGTAAAGTAAAGTAAAGTAAAGTAAAGTAAAGTAAAGTAAAGTAAAGTAAAGTAAAGTAAAGTAAAGTAAAGTAAAGTAAAGTAAAGTAAAGTAAAGTAAAGTAAAGTAAAGTAAAGTAAAGTAATAAGAAGTAGCTTGCTATCTAGTATAAAAAGTTTAAAAATTAATTTTCCATTGATTTTCTTAAAGAAAAGTATTTTGTTTCTAATTCAGTGTGAAAAAGTCATATTTGTCCACGTCTATTTGATTTATGTTACTACAAAACCGTTTCTAATTCAAAATACAATTAAAAGCGATTTGTTTAATGTATTTTGTGTCTAGGTAAAAGTGATTGTAAAATTGTACAAGTTCTAACCAGATAACACCGGCTATTTCAAAGCGGTACACCTCAAAAATAAATTATCACTTTCCAACACACCCAAATTAAATGGCATGTGTTATCACTAACATACCGAATTGTTGCGGCTGATTAAAACCTGTTTGGTAGATAACAACACGGCATTCCTGGAAATTGCATAATACATGCAAATTGCCAGGATTTATGGAAATAGGCAATTGTCTGTGATAAATTGGCGCTCGTGCTAGAAGTTACAAACAAAAAAATGATCGGCCTAACGGCAGTTATATTCGCGCCGGTGCAATTATTGGAATGCAAATTAGTGGAAAGCGGGCGCGCTAGATTTCGCGGCTTAGTAAGAACTTTATAGATTTGCATGAAAGTTACTAAACAACACAATGATAATGCAGGTTTAAAATGTATAAGAATATTTTGGTTCAAGTTGAAGCTAAGCGAAGCGAATAGTTTTCATTTCATGACCTTTGAAACATGAAGATTATAATTGTGTTTCGTTTACAAATATTTACCTACATGGAAAATCGTGTTTTAATAGAAAAATTTAGTGTAATAAAGTGATATACATACATTTTCCCATAGAAAATTTCATGAGCTACACGATTCTATCAACAAAATGCTGATTTTCCGAACAGATTTAATTTTGTGTCCTTTGTAACATGAAGATTATAATTTTGTTTCATTTACAAATATTTACCTACATGGAAAATCGTGTTTTAATAGAAAAATTTAATGTAATAAAGTGATATACATACATTTTCCCATAGAAAATTTCATGAGCAACACGATTCTATCAACAAAATGCTGATTTTCCGAACAGATTTAATTTTGTGTCCTTTGTAATATGAAGAGTATAATTTTGTTTCATTTACAAATATTTACCTACATGGAAAATCGTGTGTTAATAGAAAAATTTAGTGTAATAAAGTGATATACATACATTTTCCCATAGAAAATTTCATGAGCTACACGATTCTATCAACAAAATGTTGATTTTCCGAACAGATTTAATTTTGTGTCCTTTGTAACATGAAGATTATAATTTTGTTTCATTTACAAATATTTACCTACATGGAAAATCGTGTTTTAAAAGAAAAATTTAGTGTAATAAAGTAAAATACATACATTTTCTCATTGAAAATTTCATGAGCTACACGATTCTATCAATAAAATGCTGATTTTTCAGACAGTTTTCATTTTGTTACCTTTGAAACGTGCATATTATAATTTTGTTTCATTTACAAATATTTACCTAGATGGAAAATCTTGATTTAATAGAAAATTTTAGTGTAATAAAGTGATATACATACATTTTCCTATTGAAAATTTCATGAGCCACACGATACTATCAACGAAATGCTGATTTTCAAAACAGTTTTCATTTTATGTCCTTTGTAACATGAAGATTATAATTATGTTTCATTTACGGATATTTATCTAGATGGAAAATCGTGTTTTAATAGAAAAATTTAGTGTAATGAAGTAATATACATATATTTTTCCATTGAAAATTTTATGAGCTACACGATTCTGTAAATAAAATGCTGATTTTCCAACCAGTTTTCATTTTGTGTCCTTTGTAATATAAAGATTATAATTTTGTTTCATTTACTAATATTTATCTAGATGGAAAATCGTGTTTCAATAAAAAGATTTATTGTAATGAAGTGATATACATACATTTTCCCATTGAAAATTTCATTTGCTACACGATTCTATCAATAAAATGGTGTTTTTCAAAACAGTTTTCATTTTGTGTCCTTATGTAACATGAATATTATAATTTTGTTTTATATACGAATATTTATCTAGATGGAAAATCGTGTTTTAATAGAAAAATTTAGTGTCATGAAGTGATATACATACATTTTCCCTTTGAAAATTTCATGAACTACACGATTCTATCAACAAAATGCTGATTTTCCAAACAGTTTTCATTTTGTGTCCGTTGTAACATAATTATTATAATTTTATTTCATTTACAAATATTTACCTAGATGGAAAATCGTGTTTTAATAGAAATATTTAGTGTAATGAAGTGATATACATACATTTTCTCATTGAAAATGTTATGAGCTACACGATTCTATCAATAAAATGCTGATTTTCCAAACAGTTTTCATTTTGTGTCCTTTGTAACATGAAGATTATAATTTTGTTTCATTTACGAATATTTATCTAGATGGAAAATCGTGTTTTAATAAAAAAATTTAGTGTCATGAAGTGATATACATACATTTTCACTTTAAAAATTTCATGAGCTACACGATTCTATCAATAAAATGCTGATTTTCCAAACAGTTTTCATTTTGTGTCCTTTGAGACATGAAGATTAAAATTTTATTTCATTTAAGAATATTTATCTACATGGAAAATCGTGTTTTAATAGAAACATTTAGTGTAATGAAGTGATATTCATACATTTTAAAATTAAAAATTTCATGGGCAACACAATTCTATCAATAAAATACTGATTTTCCAGACAGTTTTCATTTTGTGACCTTTGAAACGTGTAGATTATAATTTGGTTCATTTGCGAATATTTATCTAGATGGAAAACCGTGTTTTAATAGAAAAATTTAGCTCCACCTCTGACCCCGCCATTTCTCTACAGCTCTTCTCCCACTCTGCCAGTTCTAGTTTAACTTTGCCCTTTTTTGCATTTCCCTTCAGAATTTCCCACAACACTTTCTCTGTCACACACTCCCTCATCCTCGTTTCTACCTTCTGCAACTCCTCTATCTTCTTCCTCTCGCAGGTTCTCTCGAACTCCCTCTTCGCCTGATTGGCCATTTCCACTTCACCTCACCTATTCCTCCACTTCGCCATTGCTCTTCGCCAGCTCGACTTCTTCGCCCTACATTCCTCGTCAAACCAACTCTCCCTCTGCCCCCCACTCTTCTTCTTCTTCAATGCAGCCAACTGGAGCATCGAATGCACACTTGACTCGTTTTAGCATTTTCTCATATGCAACCAAATCCGGCTCTTTCCATCCAAACCTCTGATGCCCCTTCCTCTGCTCTCCCTTCACAACGTTCCTCATCCTCACGACCACCTCCACTGGTACATGATCCGACCCCCCTACGTTTTCCACCTTGAAGCACTCCAACTCTTCCCTTTCGTTCCCTTTGACCACCACGTAGTCCAAAAACCGAGCCTCTTCCTTGTCCGCAGAACGTTTTTTTCCCTTCCCAGTCCCCTTCACAGCAACCGTTGAGCACATCCCATCCTGACTTTCTCACCCATTGCATCCATTCTCTACCCTCCTGGTTGGTCACTTTATCCTGGGAGCACCTTTCTCTCCAGTCACCGTCCTCTCCGATCCCTCCTTCCAGCTCCCCTACCCTCACATTCCAGTCGCCCCAGATGATCCATATATCTGCTGCCGTATCCAGTTCTTCTAGTACCTCCGTTAATTCCACGCGGTATTTATTACAGTACACTGCTCCCACCCACACCGCACTTCTGTGCATTTCCACCTTCCCTATTAGTCCTGTAGCTTCTCTTAGCGTCTCTCTGTTCCATTTTCTAAATATCTTCCTCACTCCCAACAAGATTCCTCCTTTGGCTCTACCCATCTTAGCTTCCTTCTTCGCTCCCTGCGTCACCCAGTCCCATCCTGTCGGCATACAACACTCTACCTGCCCCCACTCCTCTTCTGTCAACCACGTCTCTACTAGCCCCACTATGTCCTTTCCGCCCAACCAATCCTCTAGTTCTTTTACCCACACTCCTCCCAGCACTTTTTTCTTTAGACCCGCACTGTTCAAGAAGCCCACCCTGCAGTTGCCCTCGTCCCCTCTTCCATCCACCCCATACTCCTGCCTCGTCGTCCTCACCCCATTCAGCACTTTTTTGCCAGACCATCGCCCTGCCGGATCCACCACTCGCCCACAACATTCATTTTCTGGTAAGCCCACTCTCACTTCTACACCTTTCGCTCTTTCCTCCTTTGGCCCTCTCCCGTATTTTCTTCTGGACGTCCCTCTCCGCTTATGTCAAATCATCATCGATATATATGTTTGTCCCCTTCAATTTGTGTTTAGATCGAATTAACTTCATTTTCTCCTCCCAACTGGCCAGCTCTAGCAGCATTATGTCTCCCTTTCTCCCCAGCTCCACCTCTCTCCGCACCTGCACACTAACTTCCAGTTTCTGTATAACTTCCTCTACCCCTTCCTTTCCAATCCCCGACACCACTACGTTGTTTCTTCTCTCACTGTTTTGTCTCTCCTCCTCTCTCTTTTCTATCTTGACCACTTTCCTATCTACCTCCTTTACCCACTCTGGCGCTGCTTTCCCCTCCGGTTCGTTCCTACTCTCCCCATTTTACCAGCTGGTCTATCTTCCCCATCATCTCCTTTCTCTCCCGTGCCCATTCCCTCTGCATTTCCCTCCATCCATCCATCATTAGTTGCCACTCCTTTCTTTCCTTTTTTAACTCCTCTCTCTCTATTCGTGACTCTTCCCTCTTCTCTCTTAAAAGTTTCCTCCATTTCTGGGTCTCCTCTCGAGTTCTTCTTCCATCTCCTCGACCACTTCCCACATTTTTTTCAAAGCTTCGACATTGCCGTCCTTCACCTGATCCGGAGTCAACTTTTCCCACTTTATTTTCTTCATATCTGGGGTCGCCGCGCACTTTCCCGTCTGCGGCCTGATCGGGTTGCGTTCCTACGTTTCGTCGCCGCTTTCCATACCCGCCCGGGTAAACCAGCGCGAGTATAAAAACCGACCACTAACGCGCGAATAAAGAACCCACAAATAGGGAGTCCGAGACCGGTGGTCGACGTGGCCATAGGGCAGCTGAAACTGGGAAAGGCGGCGGGGGAAGATGGGCTGAAGGCAGAGGCCTTCAAAAGATTACCAGATGAAGGAAGAGATACGTTTCGGCAGGTGTTGAATAGGGTATAGCGGTCAGGAGGAGCTGCCGGAAGAGTGGCGTGTGGGGGTGGTGGTCCCGGTACACAAAGGGTGAGCGGCATCGGTCGTAAACAATTATAGAGGTATTACCGTTATGAGTGCGGGGTATAAAGCAATGATGACAATAGTGAAAAATATACTCTAGAGGGAGGTGGATAGAAAAGGGCTGCTGCCGGAATGCCAGGGCGGTTTCAGAAAGGGAAGAGGGACGAGGGAGCAGATTTTCACGCTTGCGAGAATGGTGGAGGAAGCGTTGGAGTGCAAAGGGAGAGTGTATGCGTTGTTTGTGGATTTGAAAGCGGCGTATGATTCAGTTCCTAGAGGAAAGCTCGTGGAGTGTATGGATAGATTGGGCTTGGAAGATGAAAATGTGGAGTGGGTGAGAAGTATATATAAAGAGGCGTGGGCAAAAGCGAGAGTGAATGGAGAAGTGTCTGAGAAGTGTAGGGTGAATGCGGGTGTAAGGCAAGGGTGCCCGCTAAGCCCCCTCCTGTTCAATCTATACACAAGCGAGTTGAAGGCGGTACTGAGGAGAGGACAGGCTGGAGGGGTCGTGGTGGGGAGAACCAAGGTGTGGATGTTGGCATATGCGGATGACATAGTATTAGTAGCCAAGAGAGTAGAAGAGATGCAAGAGATGTTGGAAAGAATGGGAAGGTACCTGGATAAGAGAGGGCTAGTGGTGAATGTGGAGAAGACCAAATGGATGATGTTTAGGAATAGGGGTAGAAGGGGTAGAGTGGAAGAGCTGAAATGAGAGGGAAGGATTATTGAGAGAGTGAATATCTTTAAATATTTGGGCTTTTGGTTTGACAGTGGAGGAGGATTTCGGGTGCATGTGGAGTGTATGCAAGCGAAAGCGAGAATGGCTTGGGGGATAGCGAGAAGAAAATGGGAGAGGTTGTGGGGCGGTAACCTCGTAATGGCGTGCAAGATCTGGGATGCGTGTGTAAAACCTATTCTGTTTTATGGAGTGGAAGTGTGGGGATTGCGTGAGTGGGATGTGATAGAGAGAGAGAGCAAGGTTTCCTCCTGAAGAGTCTGCTAGGTCTCGAAAGGTCGACACCGAGAGCAGTGCTGTTGCAGGAAACGAATCGTATGAGTATGTGGTGGGAGTCGTGTGTAAGGGTTGTGAAGTTTGAAGAAAGATTGCAGGAATTGGGCGAGGAAAGACTGGTCCGGGAGGTATGGATGAGGTGTAAGAGTAGGACGGAGAGTGGTTGGAGAAAGGATTGAGGAAGGATGTATGAAAGAGTGGGTATGTCTGAGGAGAAGCTGAGAGAAATGGGAAGCCTAGGAACTGAGGTGAGAGAGAGATTGAAAGATATTGAGTGGCAAGAACGGCAGACTAGAATGAATGAGAGCTCTTACAACCCTGGCTACGTAGAGTGGCAAGTGCGTGGGAAACTCCCGAGTTACTTAGCCAGGGGTGAGTGGAGCAGGGAGAACAAGGTATGCATGGCAAGAGCAAGGTGTGGGTCAGACGAGAGAGGGAGGAAAGTGTGGATGGGTCTGGGGTACACCGCGTGTGCGCTGTGTTGTAAGGGAAGCGGCACCTTAGCGAAGAATGTGAGGGTGTGAAAGCAGAGTGAGTGGGAAAGCTGAATGAATGGTTAGGCGAGGATGGGGAAGGCGTGAAAATCTGCAGGAAGCTGACGTGGGAGAGGACAGTGGCGAGGGCACAGGGAGCGGTGATAGATGACGGTAATTTGTAATTTTTTGCTGAGTATTACTTTTATTTATATTTGTATTTTCATTTTTATTTTTGTATATTTTTGTTGTGGTTTGTGATGTGGAAGGGCAGTGCGGAAAATGCCAATAAAGTTCTTTTTTCTTTTTTTTTTAGAAAAATTTAGCGTAATGGAGTGATATACATACATGTTCCCATTGAAAATTTCATGGACTACACGATTCTATTAATAAAATGGTGATTTTCCAATCAGTTTTCATTTTGTGTCCTTTGAAACGTGTAGATTATAATTTTGTTTCATTTGCAAATATTTATCTAGATAGAAAATCGTGTTTTATTAGAAAAATGTTGTGTAATGAAGTGATATACATACATTTTCCCATTGAAAATTTCATGATATACACGATGCTGTCAATAAAATTCTGATTTTCCAACCACTTTTCATTCTGTGTCCTTTGTACAGGAAGATTATAATTTTGTTACATTTACAAATATTTATCTAGATGGAAAATCGTGTTTTAATAGAAAAATTTAGTGTCATGAAGTGATATACATACATTTTCCTATTGAAAATTTCATTACCTACACGATTCTATCAACAAAATGCTGATTTTCAAGACAGTCTTCATTTTGTGTCCTTTGTAACATGAAGATTATAATTCTGTTTTATTTACGAATAGTTATCTAGGTGGAAAATCGTGTTTTAATAGAAAAATTTAGCGTAATGAAGAGATATACATACATTTTCCCATTGAAAATTTCATGAACTACACGATTCTGTCAACAAAATGCTGATTTTCAAAACAATTTTCATTTTGTGTCCTTTGTAACATGAAGATTATAATTTTGTTTTATTTACGAATATTTATCTAGATGGAAAATCGTGTTTTAATAAAAAAATTTAGTGTAATGAAGTGATATACATACATTTTTCGATTGAAAATTTCATGAGCTACACGATTCTATCAACAAAATGCTGATTTTCAAAACAGTTTTCATTTTATGTCCTTTGTAACATGAAGATTATAATTTTGTTTCATTTTGCAAATATTTACCTACATGGAAAATCGAGTTTTAAAACAAAAGTTGAGTATATTAAAGTGATATACATATAATTTCATTGAAAATTGCATAAACTACACGAATCTATAAATAAAATGTTGATTTTCCAAACAGTTTTCATTTTGTTACCATTAAAACATGAAGATTATATTTATATTTATATTAACTTAGATGAGAATCTACGTTTTATTAGATTTATGTATAGTGAAGTGAATACAAACAGTTTCCCAATAAAAAATTCAAAACCGACAGGATTCTATCAAGTATCATCTCATTAACAGTAATTGTGACAATTAAGATAATCACTTTCATTTTGAACAATAATGTTATTCAACACGGATGCAACTTTCAGAACATCAACAACAATTTGTCGAATCTCCCAAACTAATCGCTTAATTACTATTATCCAACCGGGCGCTGTTTAGAGCTAATTCGCTAAATTGCCCTGTTATTACCGTAATTGCCTTTAGAAGTAGAAACAAAAAAAAACATGTGAGAATAAAAAGTAATAAGTGTTTACAAACTTGGCGGGTTGGAATAAGTGTTCAGTGGAAATTCACCGAAAGCAAAATTTAGCGGCATGTTATAAACAGGTGAAATAAATATAAAACCTGAACCAAATTAGAGATAATCATAATAAAAAATATAATTGCCGGCTGTATGTTTTATGATTATAAGAGGTAAATAATGGTAAATATTAATTTGTTGTTGCTGTATCGCTTTTGTTATATACAACATTTATGTTGTATAACAACTAAACTACAAATATACAAATATATATATATATATATATATATATATATATATATATATATATATATATATATATATATATATAGATATATATATATATATATATATATATATATATATATATATAAATATATATATATATATATATATATATATATATATATATATAAATATATATATATATATATATATACATATATATATATATATATATATATATAATTTGTGAAAATTTATTTTGTACAACTTTATTTTAGCAAAATTCTTTCGAAACGTTAGACCCATACATTTTTCTTTTACTTTCAGAGTGTGAATGATCTAGGTGTCGCGTGCACTAGTTCCTGGCGACAGTGACCTCCGACTTCCTCAATCAAAACGACTCACGCGGGGGCGGAAATCGAAAATTACACCCGACAAAGTGCAGCCCAAAATTGCATCGCTACTATCCTTTAATTAAATGAAGTAAATACTTCTCAATCAAGTTGCGAGCGGATGCAAAACGGACTGGCCTCTGCGCATTCTGGGCTAATTGCATAATTAGCGCGGAAACGCCGCCACTAATTTATAATCGTGTAAAACGAGTCGCAAGGATAGAGAGAGAGAGAGAGAGGGGCCGTGAACTTGAAAGCGATTCTACTTGTGACGATGACGGGTTGGTCCTACCGGTCTTGCGTAATTACACACGTGCAATTTATGCAGATGATGGCAGAGATTAGATGAGAAATGCAAATTGAAATCAACAAATAATAGTTGTTTGTTATTTGATATGTTAAATACAATAAAATTATGCCTAAAGCATTTTCAACTGTCTTGAGTTATAAAATACATACCACAACTAAAATTATATATATATATATATATATATATATATATATATATATATATATATATATATATTATTTATAGAATATATTCATAATACGGGACTCCAAGTTGCAACTCAATTAAATGAAAAATTAATTTTTGGTGAATTTTATAACATCCACTTGTTTTTTTTTCAAGGATTTTCGAGTTTGAACTATCATAACTTCAGTTATACCAGACATATGACCACTAAAATTGCACAGGAATTATAGAATATATTCATAATACGGGACTCCAAGTAGTAATTCAATTAAATGAAAAATTAATTTTTGGTGAATTATAACATCCACTTGTTTTTTTTCAAGGATTTTCAAGTTTGAACTATCATAACTTGAATTGTACCACACATATGACCACTAAAATTGCACAGGATTTATATAATATATTCATAATACGGGACTCCTAGTTGTAATTCAATTAAATGAAAAAATAATTTTTGGTGAATTTTATAACATCCACTTGTTCTTTTTTTCAAGGATTTTCGAGTTTGAAATACCATAACTTGAGTTATACCACACATATGACCAACAAAATTGCTCAGGATTTATAGAATATATTCACAATACGGGACTCCAAGTTGCAATTGAATTAAATGAAAAATGATTTTTGGTGAATTTTATAACATCCACTTGTTTTTTTTTCAAGGATTTTCGAGTTTGAACTATCATAACTTGAGTTATACCACACATATGACCACTAAAATTGCAAGGATTTATAGAATATATTCATAATACAGGACTCCAAGTTGTAATTCAATTAAATGAAAAATGAATTTTTGGTGAATTTTATAACATCCACCTGTTTTTTTTTCAAGGATTTTCGAGTTTGAACTGTCATAACATGAGTTATACCATACATATGACCACTAAAATTGCACAGGATTTATAGAATATATTCATAATACGGGACTCCAAGTTGTAATTCAATTAAATGAAAAATGAATTTTTGGTGAATTTTATTACATCCACTTGTTTTTTTTTTCAAGGATTTTCGAGTTTGAACTATCATAGCTTGAGTTATACCACACATATGACCACTAAAATTGCACAGGATTTATAGAATATATTCATAATACAGGACTCCAAGTTGTAATTCAATTAAATGATAAATGAATTTTTGGTGAATTTTATAACATCCACTTGTTTTTTTCTCAAGGATTTTCGAGTTTGAACTATCATAACTTGAGTTATACCACACATATGACCACTAAAATTGCACAGGATTTATAGAATATATTCATAATAAGGGACTCCAAGTTGCAATTCAATTAAATGAAAAATGAATTTTTGGTGAATTTTATAACATCCACTTGTTTTTTTTTTCAAGGATTTTCGAGTTTGAACTATCATAACTTGAGTTATACCACACATATGACCACTAAAATTGCACAGGATTTATAGAATATATTCATAATACAGGACTCCAAGTTGTAATTCAATTAAATGATAAATGAATTTTTGGTGAATTTTATAACACCCACTAGTTTTTTTTTTCAAGGATTTTCGAGTTTGAACTATCATAACTTGTGTTATACCAGACATATGACCACTAAAATTGCACAGGATTTATAGAATATATTCGTAATACGGGACTTCAAGTTGTAATACAATTAAATGAAAAATGAATTTTTGGTGAATTTTATAACGCCCACTTGTTTTTTTTCAAGGATTTTCGAGTTTGAACTATCATAACTTCAGGTATACCACACGTATGACCACTAAAATTGCACAGGATTTATAGAATATATTCGTAATACGGGACTCCAAGTTGTAATTCAATTTAATGAAAAATGAATTTTTGGTGAATTTTATAACATCCACTTGTTTTTTTTTTCAAGGATTTTCGAGTTTAAACTTTCATAACTTGAGTTATACCACACATATAACCACTAAAATTGCACAGGATTAATAGAATATATTCATAATACGGGACTCCAAGTTTGTAATTAAATTAAATGAAAAATTAATTTTTGGTGAATTTTATCACATCCACTTGTTTTTGTGTTCAAGGATTTTCGAGTTTGAACTATCATAACTTGAGTTATACCAGACATATGACCACTAAAATTGCACAGGATTTATAGAATATATTCATAATACGGAACTCCAAGTTGTAATTCAATTAAATGCAAAATGAATTTTTGGTGAATTTTATAACACCCACTTGTTTTTTTTTTCAAGGATTTTCGAGTTTGAACTATCATAACTTGAGTTATACCACACATATAACCACTAAAATTGCACAGGATTAATAGAATATATTCATAATACGGGACTCCAAGTTTGTAATTCAATTAAATGAAAAATGAGTTTTTGGTGAATTTTATAACAACCACTTGTTTTTTTTTCAAGGATTTTCGAGTTTGAACTACTATAACTTCAGTTATACCACACATATGACCACTAAAATTGCACAGGATTTATAGAATATATTCATAATACGAGACTCCAAGTTGTAATTCAATTAAATGAAAAATGAATTTTTGGTGAATTTTATAACACCCACTTGTTTTTTTTTTCAAGGATTTTCGAGTTTGAACTATCATAACTTGAGTTATACCACACATATGACCACTAAAATTGCACAGGGTTTATAGAATATATTGATAATACGGGACTCCAAGTTGTAATTCAATTAAATGAAAAATGAATTTTTGGTGAATTTTATAACATCCACTTGTTTTTTTTTTCAAGGATTTTCGAGTTTGAACTATCATAACTTGAGTTATACCACACATATGACCACTAAAATTGCACAGTATTTATAGAATATATTCATAATACGGAACTCCAAGTTGTCATTCAATTAAATACTAAATGAATTTTTGGTGAATTTTATAACATCCTCTTGTATTTTCTTAAGGATTTTCGAGTTTGAACTATCATAACTTGAGTTGTACAACACATATGACCACTAAAATTGCACAGGATTTATAGAATATATTCATAATACGGGACTCCAAGTAGTAATTCAATTAACTGAAAAATGAATTTTTGGTGAATTTTATAACACACTTGTTTTTTTTTTCAAGAATTTTCGAGTTTGAACTATCATAACTTCAGTTATACCACACATATGACCACTAAAATTGCACAGGATTTATAGAATATATTCATAATACGGGACTCCAAGTTGTAATTCAATTAAATGAAAAATGAATTTTTGGTAAATTTTATAACATCCACTTGTTCTTTTTTTCAAGGATTCTCGAGTTTGAACTATCATAACTTGAGTTATACCAGACATATGACCAATAAAATTGCACAGGATTTATATAATATATTCATAATACGGGACTCCTAGTTGTAATTCAATTAAATGCAAAATGAATTTTTGGTGAATTTTATAACACCCACTTGTTTTTTTTTTCAAGGATTTTCGAGTTTGAACTATCATAACTTGAGTTATACCACACATATAACCACTAAAATTGCACAGGATTAATAGAATATATTCATAATACGGGACTCCAAGTTTGTAATTCAATTAAATGAAAAATGAGTTTTTGGTGAATTTTATAACAACCACTTGTTTTTTTTTCAAGGATTTTCGAGTTTGAACTACTATAACTTCAGTTATACCACACATATGACCACTAAAATTGCACAGGATTTATAGAATATATTCATAATACGAGACTCCAAGTTGTAATTCAATTAAATGAAAAATGAATTTTTGGTGAATTTTATAACACCCACTTGTTTTTTTTTTCAAGGATTTTCGAGTTTGAACTATCATAACTTGAGTTATACCACACATATGACCACTAAAATTGCACAGGGTTTATAGAATATATTGATAATACGGGACTCCAAGTTGTAATTCAATTAAATGAAAAATGAATTTTTGGTGAATTTTATAACATCCACTTGTTTTTTTTTTCAAGGATTTTCGAGTTTGAACTATCATAACTTGAGTTATACCACACATATGACCACTAAAATTGCACAGTATTTATAGAATATATTCATAATACGGAACTCCAAGTTGTCATTCAATTAAATACTAAATGAATTTTTGGTGAATTTTATAACATCCTCTTGTATTTTCTTAAGGATTTTCGAGTTTGAACTATCATAACTTGAGTTGTACAACACATATGACCACTAAAATTGCACAGGATTTATAGAATATATTCATAATACGGGACTCCAAGTAGTAATTCAATTAACTGAAAAATGAATTTTTGGTGAATTTTATAACACACTTGTTTTTTTTTTCAAGAATTTTCGAGTTTGAACTATCATAACTTCAGTTATACCACACATATGACCACTAAAATTGCACAGGATTTATAGAATATATTCATAATACGGGACTCCAAGTTGTAATTCAATTAAATGAAAAATGAATTTTTGGTAAATTTTATAACATCCACTTGTTCTTTTTTTCAAGGATTCTCGAGTTTGAACTATCATAACTTGAGTTATACCAGACATATGACCAATAAAATTGCACAGGATTTATATAATATATTCATAATACGGGACTCCTAGTTGTAATTCAATTAAATGCAAAATGAATTTTTGGTGAATTTTATAACATCCACTTATTTTTTCTTTCTAAGGATTTTCGAGTTTAAACTATCATAATTTGAGTTATGCCACACACATGAGCACTAAAATTGCACAGGATTTATAGAATATATTCATAATACGGGACTCCAAGTAGTAATTCAATTAAATGAAAAATGAATTTTTGGTTAATTTTATAACATCCACTTGTTTTTTTCTTTCAACGATTTTCGAGTTTGAACTATCATAACTTGAGTTATACCACACATATGACCACTAAAATTGCACAGGATTTATAGAATATATTCATAATACGGGACTCCAAGTTGCAATTCAATTAAATGAAAAATGAATTTTTGGTGAATTTTATAACATCCACTTGTTTTTTTCTTTCAACGATTTTCGAGTTTGAACTATCATAACTTGAGTTATACCACACATATGACCACTAAAATTGCACAAGATTTATAGAATATATTCATAATACGGGACTCCAAGTTGTAATTCAATTAAATGAAAAATGAATTTTTGGTGAATTTTATAACATCCACTTGTTTTTTTTTTCAAGGATTTTCGAGTTTGAACTACCATAACTTGAGTTATACCACACATATGACCACTAAAATTGCACAAGATTTATAGAATATATTCATAATACGGGACTCCAAGCTGTAATTCAGTTAAATGAAAAATGAATTTTTGGTGAATTTTATAACATCCTCTTGTTTTTTTTTTCAAGGATTGAGTTTGAACTATCATAGCTTGAGTTATAATAAAAATATCACCACTAAATGTTATTACATTCAACCTGTTACTAATCGTAACATGAGTCAGCTGAGAAATTTGCAAACAATTACTTTGGTTTAAGTTCACAGGCTTCCATCGCAGTCATATCAGAAAACACAGCGACTTCCTGTACGCGCAACGAGGTCAAAAATGTAAATTAAATTACATATAGAATCGAATCAAGCATTAACCGCTTATCAGCAGTCGCCGGCAGTCAGCTGGTTTGCGATAACACTTGCACATAACGTCCCAGGAATGGACCTGTTTGCATAGCAATAAACGTGCCAGTTACTATAAACGATTATGAAATCTGTTTTCAAGACAGTTGTATGACCAAAATAAAAAATATAAACAACTTGATGGAGATAATAGTTGGTGCTAGACTAGAATTTTCGGATAGTCATCTCCGAATATATAACATCTTATTAGACTAACAAGTTATACAAAAAAAAAACATTTATATTATATATGGAAATTTATATTAATGCACAGTTATTTGAAGCGTTGTATAAAGAAGGCTGATGATTTTGATGCTTTTGTTCTTTAAATTGGCCTGAAAGTGGTGTAAGCCACATTTTAATTGTTTTGAAAAGGATAAGAGTTTGTGTTTGTGTATTTATGTAAATTTATTTCAAGTTTGTATGCGCAGTTACAAACTTGAAATAAATTTACATATATACCAAACGCAAACTCTTATCCTTTTCAAAACCATTCAAATTTGACTTACACCCCTTTCAGGCCTTTTTAAAGAACAAAAGCATACATTTATTCATACATAAAAATGTAACTGCGCACGTCGATTTACAATACCAAACGCAACATCTTCTCCTTTTTAAAACAATTCACATGTGACTTACGCCACTTTCATTCTCATAGACTCATATGTATGCAGATGTGTATACAGAATTACAGTTTTTAAAATAACGTTTTTAAATAGACTATGAACATTTTAAAAGGTAATGTTGCAGTTCTGCAACTACTGAAAAGTATAAAAATTAATGTTACTTCATTTTTTACAATGTGTGTGTATGTCTAATAATTAAGATTATTTAAAATTTTAATGTGTGCATTGTTTTATGCTACTATTTACGTAATGAATGAATTTTAGAAGATATTTTTAAAATAATAAAATATCTTCGATATGTCCTTTATTTTCCCCCCAAAAAAAAATTGGTCACCGTAGTTATACAATACACATAGAACAATTAAAAATAGATGATATCTAGAATATATTGATAAAACAATACCTTTTGTAGCTGTAATTTTAATTCAAACACCGGACTAATTGCATTTTTTTTTTAAATAAATCTCTAAACCCATAATGAAATTTAAATACTCACAATCGTGTTCTGGTAGCCCAATCCATATTTCTCGTTGTTCCTTCCATCGGGGGTAAGCTCGTCGCCCATTTTCGACGGGTGTGCAAAAAAAACACTGTCACTCCAAAACTCGCACCACTACAACACGTTTCACCTCTGGTAGTATTTCATAATAAACACACACACTATTAAACACAATCACTACTGAAACCCCATGTCCATGATGATCCAACCAGCGGCGGTCAGCGTCTGAAAAGAAAACAAAACGCTGATTGAGTAAGTCTCAAGGCTCCCACCGTACGCGCCGTTTTACATTCATTAACACTCGATGATTGCAATTTATTAATTAATTTTACAGCGATATGTATGATTTCTACAAAATTAAACGTTCCACATAGCTAAAAAAAAACTAGGGATTAAGTGAATAAATCAAAAGACTCGCACATTTGTTTTCGATATTCTATTCTAACAAATAAAAATACGTTTCAGATAGGCAGGTATGCATTATTACATTCTAATATATGTATATGTATAAGAATTATCAAAATATACGTATATACGTATATTATACGAATTATATAGACATATATTATACGTATTTTAAATAGAATATATCATAGGAATCTATTATACCTATAATATACATGTACGATACATATATTATATATAATTGTTGTACATTTTCAATTAATTCCAATTTTCTCGACTTTTAAGTTACTTTAAATCATTGTTACAACATTAAATCATAAATGTGTGACCTCAGTTGTCTGTAATTACATGTCCTCACTTTTGCTAATTTTTAGATACATTCGCCACTTTTAAACAAGATAGTTCATACATTTGTAACCATAAAGTTCCGTAAATTGTCCTCAGTTTTTATACATTTTCAGTTCATTTCAATTTTCTCGACTTTTAAGTTACTTTAAATCATTGTTACGGCATTAAATCATAAATGTGTGACCTCAGTTGTCTGTAATTGTATGTCCTAACGTTTGCTAAATATTCGATACATTCTCCACTGTGAAACAAGATAGATCATGCATTTGTAACCTCAAGGGTTCTGTAATATGTCCTCAGTTTTTATACATTTTCAATTCATTTCAATTTTCTCGACGTTTAAGATACTTTAAATCATTGTTACAACATTAAATCATAAATGTGTGACCTCAGTTGTCTGTAATTACATGTCCTCACTTTTGCTAATTTTTAGATACATTCGCCACTTTTAAACAAGATAGTTCATACATTTGTAACCATAAAGTTCCGTAAATTGTCCTCAGTTTTTATACATTTTCAGTTCATTTCAATTTTCTCGACTTTTAAGTTACTTTAAATCATTGTTACGGCATTAAATCATAAATGTGTGACCTCAGTTGTCTGTAATTACATGTCCTCACGTTTGCTAAATATTCGATACATTCTCCACTGTGAAACAAGATAAATCATGCATTTTTAACCTCAAGGGTTCTGTAATCTGTCCTCAGTTTATATACATTTTCAATTCATTTCAATTTTCTCGAAGTTTAAGATACTTTAAACCATTGTTACAACATTAAATCATAAATGTGTGACCTCAGTTGTCTGTAATTACATGTCCTCACTTTTGCTAATTTTTAGATACATTCGCCACTTTTAAACAAGATAGTTCATACATTTGTAACCACAAAGTTCCGTGAATAGTCCTCAGTTTTTATACATTTTCAATTCATTTCAATTTTCTCGATGTTTAAGATACTTTAAATCATTGTTACAACATTAAATCATAAATGTGTGACCTCAGTTGTCTGTAATTATATGTCCTCACTTTTGCAATATATTTTTAGATACATTCGCCACTTTTAAACAAGATAGTTCATACATTTGTAACCACAAAGTTTCGTAAATTGTCCTCAGTTTTTATACATCTTCAATTCATTTCAATTTTCTCGACTTTTAAGTTACTTTAAATCATTGTTACAGCATTACATCATAAATGTGTGACCTCAGTTGTCTGTAATTGCATGTCCTCACGTTTGCTAAATATTCGATACATTCTCCACTGTGAAACAAGATAGATCATGCATTTTTAACCTCAAGGGTTCTGTAATGTGTCCTCAGTTTTCATACATTTTCAATTCATTTTAATTTTCTCGACGTTTAAGATTCTTTAAAGCATTGTTACAACATTAAATCATAAATGTGTGACCTCAGTTGTCTGTAATTACACGTCCTCACTTTTGCTAATTTTTAGATACATTCGCCACTTTTAAACAAGATAATTCATACATTTGTAACCACAAAGTTCCGTAAATTGTCCTCAGTTTTTATACATTTTCAATTCATTTCAATTTTCTCGACTTTTAAGTTACTTTAAATCATTGTTACGGTATTAAATCATAAATGTCTGACCTCAGTTGTCTGTAATTGCATGTCTTCACGTTTGCTAAATATTCGATACATTCTCCACTGTGAAACAAGATAGATCATGCATTTTTAACCTCAAGGGTTCTGTAATGTATCTTCAGTTTTTATATATTTTCAATTCATTTCAATTTTCTCGACGTTTAAGATACTTTAAAGCATTGTTACAATATTAAATCATAAATGTGTGACCTCATTTGTCTGTAATTACATGTCCTCACTTTTGCTAATTTTTAGATACATTCACCACTTTCAAACAAGATAGTTCATACATTTGTAACCACAAAGTTCCGTGAATTGTCCTCAGATTTTATACATTTTCAATTCATTTCAATTTTCTCGAGTTTTAAGTTACTTTAAATCATTGTTACGGCATTAAATCATAAATGTGTGACCTCAGTTGTCTGTAATTGCATGTCCTCACGGTTGGTAAATATTCGATACATTCTCCACTGTGAAACAAGATAGATCATGCATTTTTAACCTCAAGGGTTATGTAGTGTGTCCTCAGTTTTTATACATTTTCAATTCATTTCAATTTTCTCGAAGTTTACGATACTTTAAATCATTGTTACAACATTAAATCATAAATGTGTGACCTCAGTTGTCTGTAATTACATGTCCTCACTTTTGCTAATTTTTAGATACATTCGCCACTTTTAAACAAGATAGTTCATATATTTGTAACCACAAAGTTCCGTAAATTGTCCTCAGTTTTTATACATTTTCAATTCATTTCAATTTCTCGACTTTTAAGTTACTTTAAATCATTGTTACGGTATTAAATCATAAATGTCTGACCTCAGTTGTCTGTAATTGCATGTCCTCACGTTTGCTAAATATTCGATACATTTTCCACTGTTAAACAAGACAGATCATGCATTTTTAACATCAAGGGTTCTGTAATGTGTCCTCAGTTTTTATACATTTTCAATTCATTTCAATTTTCTCGAAGTTTAAGATACTTTAAATCATTGTTACAACATTAAATCATAAATGTGTGACCTCAGTTGTCTGTAATTATATGTCCTCACTTTTGCAATATATTTTTAGATACATTCGCCACTTTTAAACAATATAGTTCATACATTTGTAACCACAAAGTTCCGTAAATTGTTCTCAATTTTTATACATTTTCAATTCATTTCAATTTTCTCGAAGTTTAAGTTACTTTAAATCATTATTACAGCATTAAATCATAAAAGTGTGACCTCAGGTGTCTGTAATTTTATGTCCTTACGTTTGCTAAATATTCGATACATTCTGCACTGTGAAACAACATAGATCATGCATTTGTAACCTCAAGGGTTCTGTAATGTGTCCTCAGTTTTTATACATTTTCAATTCATTTCAATTTTCTCGACGTTTAAGATACTTTAAATCATTGTTACGGCATTAAAACATAAATGTGTGACCTCAGTTGTCTGTAATTACATGTCCTCACTTTTGCTAATTTTTAGGTACATTCGCCACTTTTAAACAAGATAGTTCATACATTTGTAACCACAAAGTTCCGTGAATTGTCCTCAGTTTTTATACATTTTCAATTCATTTAAATTTTCTCGACGTTTCAGATACTTTAAATCATTGTTACAACATTAAATCATAGATGTGTGACCTCAGTTGTCTGTAATTACATGTCCTCACTTTTACTAATTTTTAGATACATTCGCCACTTTTAAATAAGATAGTTCATACATTTGTAACCACAAATTTTCGTGAATTGTCCTCAGTTTTTATACATTTTCAATTCATTTCAATTTTCTCGACTTTTAAGTTACTTTAAATCATTGTTACAACATTAAATCATAAATGTGTGACCTCAGTTGTCTGTAATTATATGTCCTCACTTTTGCTAATTTCTAGATACTTTCGCCACTTTTAAACAAGATAGTTCATACATTTGTAACCACAAAGTTCCGTGAATTGTCCTCAGTTTTTATACATTTGAATGAAACTGAACAACTTGACCACCACACATGTGTGGATTGAACCAACCACATCCCAACTACGTCAGCTCCACGCCTGCACCACGCCTAGGCCCAATTCACACATGAATGGCGTATATTCATGAGTGAATTAGGCCTAAGACCACAGCCGGAAGCCATCATTGCGTACGTGGTGGATTCGAACCACCGGAACCTTGGTGGTTCGAATCCACCGCTAGTCAAGAAACTTCTTTTCTATAAAAAGTTGACCTGGTTTAGCATATCATGAATGTTGTATGAGGCACAATAGGTCCGTGAAGGGCCTCAGTGCACCAGACTATGAACGAGGTACTGCCCCCACAGACAGGGTAGGCGAAGAGGCGAAAGGCATAACTCTTCCACGCCGCCTCTACGTAAACATAAGGTGCTATGTCCACCCCTTCACTGCATATGAACATCACAATCGCCTGTGCAACGTCGCGCCTGCGCCCGACGCCGCTTATGTGTGAATTGGGCCTAACATGGATTGAAGAGGAACTGGGGACAGGTAGTAGGTCGTGAGGAGTTCACTTGGAATGAGCTGAAAGTGGCGCTGGGTCAGTTGATATTGTGAACGGCGACGGGAGAAGACTTGTTAAAGACTGAAGCACACAAGAGGCTACAAGTGGAGGGAAGACATAAACTGCTACAAGTGGAGGGAAGACATAAACTGCTATAGGGTATGGAGCGGAACGGCGGAGGTGCCTGGGTGTGATTGTTCCAGTGCATAAAGCGTGAGTAGCCTCAGAGCTGATAAACTATAGGGGGATGACATTAATCCGTACGGGGTACTATCTAACAATGACAATGGTGAAAAACACTGGAAGAAGATGTGGACAGTAGAGAGTTGCTGCTGGAAAGTCAGGGTTGGTTTAGAAAGGGGAGGGATGATCAAGCAGATTTTCACACTACCGAGAGTGGTGGAGGAGTGCAAAGGAAGATGCGGTTTTTGTAGATCTGAAAGCATCATATGACTCAGTTCCCAGGGATAAGCTAGTGGAGTGTATGGAAAGGTTAGGGGTGGAATCGGTGAGTGAATATATACAAAGAATCTTGGGCAACAGCCCATTCGTTCGTTAAGCGCTACACCTTTGGTTTTCCTAGTATGCTACTATCGGATTTCGATGCCTGATTTATACGTCATTTTGTGTGTCTGCGGCAGAGCAAGTGCTACGTTACCGACGCGGCCAACGGCTCAAAGTGCCTTCCGAAGTACCGTTGAGCGCAGATGTTCCAATTAGGATTCATGCACGACACAAATGTATGAATTCAAGCCAGAATGAATAGGAAAAAGTCGAACAAATGTAGAAAAAATGTAAGAGTAAAGCACGGATGCCCTCCAAACCCTCTCCTGTTCATTCATACAAGTGAGTTTGAAGAGGTGTTAAGAAGAAAACAAGCAGAAAGGGTTAAGGTATGAAGAACCAAGGTATGGATGTTAGCCTATGCAAATGATGCAGTGCTTGTGGCCAAACGAGTACAAGAGACGCAAGAGATATTGTAAAGAATTGTAAGGTAAAGGTAAGTAAAAATCATCCTACTACTAAACCCCTCTTGTTTAGTAGTAGGATGATTTTTAGAAATAAGGATAGGATAGGTAGGGTAATAGAGAGTTGAAATGCAAGGGAATAATGAGAGAGTGAATTGGAAGGGTAATACAGAGTTGAAATGCAAGGGCATAATGAGAGAGTGAATTGTCTTAAGTATTTAGGCTTTTGGTTTAAGTAAAGGTGGGTTTAGGAAGATTATGTGTAAGCAAAGGCAATAATGGCTTGGAAGATAAGCAAAGAGAAAATGGTAAATGTGATGGGATAGTAACCTTGTAATATCGTGTAAGATCTGGTTTGCGTGTGTATAGCTAATATTGTTGTATGAATTTGAAGTGTAGGGATTTGGAGAGTGGGATATAATTGAATGGGAGCTAAGCTGGTTTCTGAAGAGTCTACTAGCACTCGAAATATCGATGTCTAGGATGGGAGCGAATCGAATGAACATGTGGTGGGGATCGTGTGGGAGGGTAGTGTAGTTCAAAGAAAGATTGCAGGAGTGGATGAGTTATAGAAGTAATGCAGATAATGGAGATTGGATAGAATAAGGTTGTATGCGGATGTGTATGTCTGAATAATAGGTAGAGAGGAAGGGGATGTCTAGGAATTGAGATCAGGGTTAGAATGAGGTTTGTTGAGTGGCAAAAAAGGGAGGCGAGAATGACTGAGAGCTCGTATAACCCTGGTTATGTGGAATGGAAAGTGCGGAGGAACCCCATTAACTACATATCCAGGTGAGTGTGGAGCAGGAAGAATAAAATATGTATGTTAGAGCGAGATGCGTGTGTGAAGTGTGGATGGGGCAAGGATACTCCACATGCGTAATGTGTAGTAAGAGGAGGGATACGAGGGGCACTTAAGCAACGAATGTTGGGGGTAAAGTAGGTGGGGGATTGTAGAAAGGTGAGTGAATGTTTAGAGAGGAGGGAAAACCTTACAAATCTACTTTTGTTACTTTTGTGTGCAATGGTTATGTTTATGATAATGGCTTGGAAGATTAGCGAAGAAAAAATGGGAGAGGTGATGGGATGGTAACCTTGTAATATCGTGTAAGATCTGGTATGCGTGTGTATAGCTAATATCGTTGTATGAATTGGAAGTGTAGGGATATGGAGAGTGGGATTAAACAGAAATGGAGCAAAGCTGGTTTCTGAAGAGTCTACTAGCACTCGAAATATCGATGTCTAGGATGGTGTGTTCCTATAGGAAACGAATCGAATGAACATGTGGTGGGGATCGTGTGCGAGGGTAGTGAAGTTTAAAGAAAGATTGCAGGAGTGGATGAGTTATAGAAGTAGGGCAGATAATGGAGATTGGATAGAATAAGGTTGTATGAGGATGTGTATGTCTGAATAATAGGTAGAGAGGAAGGGGATGTCTAGGAATTGAGATCAGGGTGAGAATTAGGGTTGTTGAGTGGCACAAAAGGCAGGCGAGAATGACTGAGAGCTCGTACAACCCTGGTTATGTGAAGTGCAATGTGCGAGGGAACCCCCTTAACTACATATCCAGGTGAGGGTGGAGCAGGGAGAATAAAATATGTATGTTAGAGCGAGATGCGGTTCGTAAAAGAGAGGAAGGAAAGTGTGGATGGGGCAAGGATACTCCACATGTGTAATGTGTAGTAAGAGGAGGGACACGAGGTGGCACTTAGACAACTAATGTTGGGGGTAGAGTAGGTGGGGGATTGTAGAAAGGTGAGTGAATGGTTAAGAGAGGAGGGAAAACCTTGCAAATCTACAAAAGTGGGTGAGGGTAGAGAGAGAGGTGGAAGGAGTTGTATTTTTCTAGTTTAAGGATTATATTTTACTATTAGATACTATGTTGAGTTGGATTTGTTTATTTTTGTTGTTATTTTTGTGTGCAATGGTTATGTCAAATAAAGATTGTATTTATTGTTATAGAAATTATCAAAATATATACCAGGGGTGGCCAAACTTTTGGTTACTTTGGGCAACCTGTTTTTTAAATTATAGACGGCGGATGATCGCTGTGTAGGACGGGCATCACAAATGTCTACATATCAGACAGGTGGGCGACTAGGAATAGCTATCGACTGGACCGCGGTTTACGCTTTGGGCATCACTGGCATATACGTATACTAAACGAACAATAGAAATACATTTTTAATCGTTACTTATCCGTATTTTATATGTATTTAATACATATTTTAAACGTTTTGAATCCATATATTACAGTCACATAATATACATGAATTATATGTATATTATATGTTAATTATACGTATAATTAATGCTAATGAGAGTGTGTAATTTACATATCATACAGTAGTAGTAATTAATGTATTTGTACCAATTTGTAACTAGCTATCGACCTTCGGGGATTCATCTGCCGTGTGCTAGTGTAGTGTTAGGAATTGTTACTTCAGAAAATCGTCCGCGAGTTTTCTAAAGTGTCGTTAATTGTATCCCAACGACAA
This sequence comes from Lordithon lunulatus, assembly GCA_963942505.1. Classification (NCBI taxonomy): domain Eukaryota; kingdom Metazoa; phylum Arthropoda; class Insecta; order Coleoptera; family Staphylinidae; genus Lordithon; species Lordithon lunulatus. The sequence goes on from OZ012675.1 coordinate 12,063,616, forward strand.
ATGGTACCGACTACCCGGGCCAGGATACGATATCGGGCCACCCGTTCGATAAACAGGGATGCTAACCACTGCACTACATCGGCGTATCCAATTATGCATTAACCATATTTTAGACATACATTATCTATATTTTAAACGTATTTAATATATATTTGAAACGTATGCTTATATTAGATGTAATTTGTATGTATAATATAATATAATTATACTAATATTACGAAACTATAGCGATATTCAGTCATACATTAAACGTATTTTAACGTAATCATTAATTATACGTATATTATATGTATAATAAATGCCAATTTTACCATGAGACTATAGATATATAGTCTATTATGTCTATAGACGATTATATATATTTGAAACGTAATTTATCCGCAATTTATACGTTATTTAATAAATATTTGAAACGTATTTAATACGTATATTATAGGAGCATATTATACGTATAATATACATGTATTCTAGTTATAGTATATGTATATTATACATATAATTAGTACAAACTTTAGCACGAAACAATAGAGATTAACATTTTACCTGTTTTATCCGTAGTTAATAAATATTTGAAACTTATACTTAATAAATTGCTTTGAAATTTGAGTAGCCACACGTATTAAAATTGGCACTCGACACACTTGACTTGTTTTTATTCAGTAATTTTAGAGATCGCTTTTGTTTGTTGCTGTTAGCAATCCAATTTGCCCCGTTTAAATTGGTCGCCCGACTATTTCAGTGAAAAACGGAAATAAATAATGCGGCAACAAATAATCGCGCGTCCGCCGCCGCACTGGACGGCGGCCAAGCGGCGAGAACAATGCTCACGGGCATGCGGCACGAATCTATTTCGGGGGGCGGCTTGGCGAATATAATGCGGACGCAGACGTCGCGATTGCGACACGGTTTTACTTGGGCACTAATGAGCGAGTAACAACTTTGAAGATTAAACACAATCACACAATCACACAATTAATTTGAGATTACTATGGTACTTATGTTACTATATAGTATTCAAGTATTTTTCGTATAATTGTTGATTGATTTTTTTTTAATACTACAATCAACGGTGTAATGTGATGATTATATATTGAATTAACGGATTAATTCATAAATTTATCATTTTTTACAGACATGTACCGTTATAGTATAGACTCGATTTTTATTAATCATGAGCACCGCCAGTAGAACTTTCCGAGTGTATATATATATATATATATATATATATATATATATATATATATATATATATATATATATATATATTATATAACTTAAATTATTAATTTTAAAATTCACGTCAAATATTGGATAATTGCGAGATTCTGTTACAGTGTAGTATACGTATAATATATGTATTATCCATATATAAGTATAATACACGTATAATATATATATATATATATATATATATAACTTAAATTATTAATTTTAACATTAACGTCAAATATTGGCTCATTTCCAGATTCTGTTACCGTGTAGTATACGTATAATATACATATAATATACGTATACTATATATAGATATAACTTGAATTATTAATATTAAAATTCACGTCAAATATTTTATACGTATACGTATAATATACGTGTCATAAGCGTGTAACATACATATAATGTACGTATTATCCATATATAATATAAGTATAATACATGTATAATACAAATATTAGATAATTTCCAGATTCTATTATTCGTGTAGTATACGTATATTATATGTATATGATAGGTATATTATACGTATAATATACATATAATACACGTATACAACATGAATAATAGTCACTGGAAATAATCCAATATTTGACGTTAATATTAAAATTAATAATTTAAGTTATATCTATATATATTATACGTGTATTATACGTATATTATACATGTATTATACTACTATTATATATATATATATATATATATATATGGATAATACGTACATTATATGTACACGCTTATAACACGTATATTATACGTATACGTATAAAATATTTGACACGAATATTAATATTAATAATTCAAGTTATATCTATATATACTATACGTATATTATATGTATATTATACGTATACTACACGGTAACAGAATCTGGAAATGGGCCAATATTTGACGTTAATGTTAAAATTAATAATTTAAGTTTTATCTATATATATATATATATATATTATACGTATATTATAACAGTATTATACTTATATATGGATAATACGTATATTATATGTATATTTTACGTATACTACACGGTAACGGAATCTGGAAATTATCCAATATTTGCCGTGAATATTAAAATTAATAATTTAAGTAATATCTGCAATACCAATTCGTATTTCCCTTCCGTGTATAGATATTACGTAATTTGAACAGGGTACATTTTTGCCGAAACTTGTCAGTGAGAACAGATTATTGGGAATATTAATATGTTAGTAGTTACTGTATTTGTAGCATAAAGTGCTGGGAGGAGTGTGGGAAAAAAAACTAGAGGAATGGTTGGTCTCAAAGGACATAGTGGGGCTAGTGGAGACATGGTTGACAGAAGAGGAGTGGGGGCAGGTGGGGTGCTGTATGCCGACAGGATGGGACTGGGTGACTCAGGAAGCGAAGAAGGAAGCTAAGATGGGTTTCTACCCATAGCTTCCCTTAGCGTCTCTCTGCTCCATTTTTCCAATATCTTCCTCACTCTCAACACGATTCCTCCTTTGGTTCTCAAAGGAGGAATAGTGTTGGGAGTGAGGAAGATATTGGTAAAACAAAGCAGAAAAACGCTAAGGGAAGATACAGGAATTTCGTAATAGAGAAGGTGCAAATGCATAGAAGTGCGATGTGGGTGGGAGCAGTGTACTGTAACAAAAACCGGGTGGAATTAACGGAGGTACTAGACGAACTGGATACAGAAGCCGATATATGGATCATCGGGCCCCCCGGGGGACTATAATGTAAGAGTGAGGGAACTGGAAGGAAGGTGGTGAATGAAGAGAAAGGTGCTCCTAGGATAAAGTGACCAACAAGAAGGGAAGAGAATGGAATGGGTGAGAAAGTCAGGATGGGATGTGCTCAATGGTTTCTGTGAACAGGACTGGGAAGGGAAAATATTCTGCGCACAAGGAGGAGGCTCGGTTTTGGACTACGTGATGGTCAAAAGGATCGGAAGGGAAGAGTTGGAATGCTTCAAAGTGGATAACGTTGTGTGGTCGGATCATGTACCGGTAGAGGTGGTCGTGAGAGTAAGAAACGTTATGAAGGCGGAACAAAGGAATTGGCTGCAGAAGTTTGGCTGGAGCGAACCTGATATGGATGCGTATGAGAAAAAGCTAAAGGGCGTGAAGTGGGAGGATGTGCATTCGCCATCTCTCTGTCAGAAGTGGATTCGAGAGTTCGATACCTGTGATAGGAAGGAAGGCGTTTTCGCGGGAAGAGGTGAACGTAGCCCTAGGACAGCTGAAACCGGCAAAGGCACCGGGGGAAAATGGGCTGAAGGCAAAGGCTTTCAAAATGCTACCAGAGGAAGGAAGAGACAAGTTGCTGCAGGTTATCAATAGGGTGTGGAGTGGTGATGATGAGGTGCCGAAAGAGTGGCGTGTGGAGGTGGTGGTCCCGGTGCATAAAGGGGCCTCAGATGTAAAGAACTATAAGGGGACTACTGTTATAAGTGCCGAATACATGGCTATCATGACAATGGTGAAAAACAGATTAGATAGGGAAGTGGACAGAAAAGGGCTGCTGCCAGAATGCCAGGGTGGATTCAGAAAGGGAAGAGGAACGAAGTAGGAAAACTTGTGGAGTGTATGGATAGATTGGGCATGGAAGATTAAGGTGTGGAGTGGGTGAGAAAGATATATAAAGAGTCATGGGCAAAAGCAACAATGAATGTAGAAGTGTCGGAGAAGTTTAGGGTGAATGTGGGAGTAAATCAGGGGTGCCCGCTAAGCCCCCTCCTATTCAATTTATACACAAGCGAGTTGGAGGAGGTGCTGAGGTTAGGACAGACAGGCTGGACTGGTCGTGGTGGGGAGAAACAAGGTGTGGATGTTGGCGTATGCGGGTGACATAGTGCTAGGGTCCAAGTGAGTGGAAGAGATGCAAGAGATTCTGAAAATAATGGGAAGGTACTTAGATAGGAGAGGGCTAGTGGTGAATATGGAGAAGACTAAATGGATGATGTTTAGTAATATGGGTAGAAGGGGTCGAGTGGAAGAGCTGAAATGGAAATGAAGTATAATTGAGAGAGTTAATGGCTTTAAATATTCGGGCTTTTAGTTTGATAGCGGAGAAGGATGACATAGTGCTAAGGTCCAAGTGAGTGGAAAAGATGCAAGAGATTCTGGAAACAATGGGAAGGTACCTGGACAGGACAGGGCTAGTGGTGAATATGGAGAAGACTAAATGGATGCTGTTTAGGAATATAGGTACAAGGGGTAGAGTGGAAAAGCTGAAATGGAAATGAAGTATAATTGAGAGAGTTAATGGCTTTAAATATTTGGGCTTTTAGTTTAACAGCGGAGAAGGATTTAGGGTGCATGTGGAATGTATGCACGCGAAAGCGAGAATGGCTTGGGGGATAGCGAGAAGAAAATGGGAGAGTTTGTGGGGCGGTTTGAAATAGTGGACGGGTAGTCAAGTTGGTAGGGGCCACCCGCCACCCCACTATTCCAGAAAGAGTGTTATCCTATGGAAAACCTATGGGAACAAAGGTGGGGTGGGCGGCCGCCCCCTACCAACCTGACTAAACCCGTCCACCATTTCAAACGACTTGAACTATGCATTACATTATTTTTCACATATATTTTTTTAATTAGTCTTAAATTAATAAATGATATTACTTTAATAAAAAAAAATAACGGATAATAGTGTAATGCATAGTTCAAGTCGTTTGGAATAGTGGACGGGTATAGTCAGCTTGGTAGGGGACGCCCGCCCACCCCACCTTCGCTCGCATAGTTTTTTTTTATTGAAAGGGTGTTATCCTATGGAAAAACTATGCGAACAAATGTGGGGTGGGCGGGCGGTCCCTACCAACCTGACTATACCCGTCCACTATTCCAAACGACTTGAACTATGCATTACACTATTATCCGTTATTTTTTTTGGATTAAAGTAATATCATTTATTAATATGAGACTAATTAAAAAATATATGTGAAAAATAATGTAATGCATAGTACAAGTCGTTTGAAATAGTGGACGGGTAGTCAGGTAGGTAGGGAAAGCCCGCCCACCCCACATTCGTTCGCATAGTTTTCCATAGGATAACACCCTTTCTGGAAAAGTTTATACAATATAAAACATCTATATACAATGAAAAAACTATGCGAGTGAAGGTGGGGTGGGCGGGCGGTCCCTACCAACCTGACTATACCCGTCCACTATTCCAAACGACTTGAACTATGCATTACACTATTATCCGTTATTTTTTTATTAAAGTAATATCATTTATTAATTTAAGACTAATTAAAAAAATATATGTGAAAAATAATGTAATGCATAGTACAAGTCGTTTGAAATAGTGGACGGGTATAGTCAGGTAGGTAGGGACCGCCCGCCCACCCCACATTTGTTCGCATAGTTTTCCATAGGATAACACCCTTTCTGGAAAAGTTTATACAATATAAAACATCTATATACAATGAAATAACTATGCGAGCGAAGGTGGGGTGGGCGGGTGGCCCCTACCAACCTGACTATACCCGTCCACTATTCCAAACGACTTGAACTATGCATTACACTATTATCCGTTATTTTTTTTATTAAAGTAATATCATTTATTAATTTAAGACTAATTAAAAAAATATATGTGAAAAATAATGTAATGCATAGTTCAAGTCGTTTGAAATAGTGGACGGGTTTAGTCAGGTTGGTAGGGGGCGGCCGCCCACCCCACCTTTGTTCCCATAGGTTTTCCTGAGGATAACACTCTTTCTGGAATAGTGGGGTGGCGGGTGGCCCCTACCAACTTGACTACCCTGATTACATAATATTTTTAACTTCATTAAAGTATTCCTCCAGGGAATATGGTTCACATTCTATAAGAATTTTGAATACTGCATTTTTAAATTGCTTAAAATTATTTATAATTTTGATGTGATTTGGTAATGAGTTAAAAAAAATTAGACTACTGTATACTGGTCCTCTTTCAAGCATGCTTAGTGTGTGTATTGGATAATTATAGTCCTAATTCGATGTCCTTGCCTGATGGTTACTTTTAAAGGTGTTTAGCTTCGTTTTATGTTTGAATAGAAATATTAAACTCTCGTATACGTAAATAGCGGTACACGTCAGCTTATTCTTTATTTTAAAAATGTTACGGCATGATTGTCTATAATCTAGTCCATACAATATGCGAACTATTTGTTTTTGTACGATAAAGACACTATCTATTTCAGATGAGCTTCCCCAGAGAATTATGTCATAACGAAGGTGGCTATAATAATTTGCATAATACACTTTCTCTAAGACATTATTGTTTAGCTGTTTACTCAGAATGCGTATAGCATAGACACTTTTATTTAGCTTTTGTACTAAGTAAGTAATATGCTCTTTCCAAGTTAACCGATCGTCTATAATTAGTCCCAGTAACCTTGATTGTTTTCGAAGTGTATGAGTAGTATCATATATGTCGATCGTTTCTGGGAAGTCTAATCTGGAATGACTTGTTTTGTAAACCATGATATTCGTTTTTGTTAGGTTGAGGATCAAGTTGTTTTCATTAGTCCATTGCTGAACTTTTTCCATTGATGTGTTTGTTTTTATTTCCAACTCCTTAATTGTCTTTAAAGACAGCAATACGCTTGTGTCGTCGGCATAGTTAATAATTTTGTTAGGTGTATTTAACACAATTTGTGGTAGATCATTAATATATATGACAAAAAGTAATGGGCCTGCAATACTTTCTTGAGGTATCCCATATTTGTTTAGACATATTCCAGATTTTGTAATCCCTTTCTCAGTTTCAATTCTAGTTTTGTACATTCTGTCTTTGAGTTAGGTCTCAAACCACTTGTGTGTTGTGCCTCTTATGTCATATTTAAATAGTTTTTCCAGCAAAATATCAATATTGACACAATCGTAAGCTTTTGAGAAGTCTAGCAGTATGCCGCATGGAACAATTTTATTTTGTATACCTTCTAAAATTGTATTAATATATTCGACTAAAGCAGTGTCGGTGGATTTACCTTCTATAAATCCATGTTGGGTATCGTTAAAAGGTTACATCTATTCATGAAATTTATTACTTTTTTACACATTACCGTTTTGAAAATTTTGGAGAAAGTCAATATTTGACTAATAGGCCTGTAGTTTTCCTTACGTTCCCTATCTGCCTTTTTAAATATGTGTGCTATACAAGCAACCTTAAGTTGATCTGGAAAAATTCCATGTGTGATCGAATTATTAATGATATATGTTAAATGCTTTAGAATAGGATCTATTGTCCTTTTAATAATAAATGTGGGGATTTCATCGTCTCCCCTGCTGTGGTTATTTTTTTAAATTTGCCGTTATATTATATATTTCATTGTATGTTACTGGTTCTGCAAACATAGTTTTTTGTATTAAATGTAATGTTATTTTTGTGTTTAACTTTTGGAATATCCGACATTAATTTTTCAGCCGCAGTCGAGAAATACATGTTAAATTCAGAGGCGGTAGTGAAGGGGTCCTTCTGAGATTCGGCTCCGTTGTTTGTCTTCGTTGTTTTAATTTTAGTCAGTTGTTTTACTATATTCCATGATGTTTTATTTATATTATCCGAGTGTATTAATTGATTATTAAAATATTGCTTTTTAGTTGTTTTTAGAAGTTCATCAAATTTTTTCTTTTCAGTATTGTATAGTTCTCTGTAGTTTGTATCTACTGTGGACATTGTAAATAGAATTCCAAGCCGTCGCTTATTTTCTACAATTTCTGGTGTATAAATTATATTCTTATTTCTACTATTTCGCTTAAATTAATTTTTTTTTTGTGGGAAGTTTTTCTAAAAACACCTTATAAACTGTCAAATGAATTCGTTCCACTGCTTATTTACTTCTTGATGTTCATATTTATAAATATTGTTCCACGTATCGTTTATAAATAGTTTTTGAGTGAACAGTGATATTTGTTCTTCACTAAAATTTCTTGTTAATTTAAACTTTATGTTTTCTTCGTTATCTACTTGAAATGTGATTTTTTGACCGTGATTGTCTAATATATGAGATCTTATTGTTTCTGAGCTGTATTTGAAATTCATATTGGTTAAAATATTATCAATACAGCTACCTGTTCCGTTAATATTAGTTCGTGTAACTCCGTTGATAGTTATTTCTATATTAAATGACTGTAACAGTGAAACGAATTGTTGGCTAGCTTTACTATTTTGACGTAAGTCTATGTTAAAATCGCCTCAGATGATGATCGTAATGTTTTCTTGATTTAACTTAACTAATAGTTCGTGTAACTTTGTTAAAAAGTCATTATAATTGGCCAATGGTGACCGGTATATCGCAAGTATTAGTAATTTATGTTTATTTACGATGCACTCAGCTGCCGCGCACTCAAACACTTGTTCTTCACTCACATGTCGTGTCTTTGACTTCACAGATTGTTCACAATAGACTGCTGCTCCTCCATGTTATACATATAATATACATATGTTCTTCTTCTTATGGTGCCTATCCGTTCCGGATGTTAGCGATCATCATTGCGATTTTGACTTTGTTGGCCGCGGCTCTGAAGAGGCCCACCATTGTTGCGTTGAACCATGTACGCAGGTTTTTTAGCCAAGATGTTCTTCTCCTTCCTGGTCCTCTCTTTCCTTCTACTCTGCCTTGCAGGATCAGTTGTAACAATCCGTATCTTTGATTGTTCCTCATAATATGCCCCAAGTATTCTAATTTTCGAGATTTTATCGTTAGGAGGAGTTCTCTCTCCTTGCCAATTCTTTCGAGGACATCTTTGTTGGTCACGTGCTCTGTCCAAGAGATTTTCAAGATGCGTCGGTACAGCCACATTTCGAATGCTTCTAGTTTTTTTGCAGCTCGCTTCTGTTAAGGTCCACGATTCCACCCCATACAGGAGTATGGGTAGGACGTAACACTTTAGTAATCTGATTTTCGTTAACAGGGATAGATCGTGGGTTTTGAATAATTTTGACATCTTGAGAAATGCAGTTCTAGCCTTCTCTATTCGGCATTTAATATCTAGTGAGTGGTCCCATTTGTTATTGATTGTTGTTCCGAGATATATGTATGTTTGTACATTTTTGGTAAATTTACCGTTCACTATTAGTTGGCCAGGATGGTTGGTGTTTTTTGATATTACCATGTATTTTGTTTTCTTGATATTAAGTGAGAGTCCATATCTCTGACTGGTTTCCGCTATTCTGGTCATCAGCTCCTGGATATTTTCGAGGTTGTTCGCAAATACTCCTGTATCATCAGCGTATCTTATATTGTTGATGTACTCTCCGTTCATCTTTATACCAGTGTCTATGTCTATTAACGCTTCTTGAAAAATCTGCTCTGAGTATATGTTGAATAGTATTGATGATAAAACGCATCCCTGTCGGACGCCTTTTTTGATTTTTATATCTTCTGAGATTTTCCCTTGAATACGTATTGAGGTTGTTTGATTCCAATATAAATTGCCGATGATTCTTCCATCGCTGTTTTCGAGTCCTATGTTTTTTAGTATTTCCATAAGCTTGTCGTGTTGTACGTTATCAAATGCTTTCTGGTAGTCGATGAAGCATGTGTGGACATCACAATCTCTACATCTTTGGATAAGGACTTGGACGCTGAAAAGGGCTTCTCTTGTACCTAGTGCGTTTCTGAATCCGAACTGTGTACGGCTGATGTGTTCTTCGCATATCTTGACTATTCTGTGGTAAATTATTTTTAAGAACAGTTTTAGGAGGTGACTCATTAAGCTGATCGTGCGGTATTCGTTGCAGTATTTGGCACTCGGTTTTTTAGGTAGAAGTATAAATGTAGATTTTAACCATTGTTTGGGTATTTCTCCTGTGGAGTATTTGTTATTAAATGTCTTCGTTAATCGTTTGACCCCTTTGACATCAAATAGTTTAAGAAGCTCACTGTAGGTGTTATCTGGGCCAGGAGACTTGCCGTCTTTGAGTTGCGTTAATGTTTTTGTGACTTCGTCCTCTGTTATTGTCATGCCCTTAGGATTATTGGGTTCCACGGATTGTTTGGTTCTAGTGACTTCGAAAAGTTCGGTTATGTATTTCTTCCAGGCTTCCATTTTTTCCACTTTGTCGATGATGATCTTGCCATCTGTGTTGTGTAGTCTACCAGTTGTATTGGTTTTGGTATATTCCTGCTGTTTCTCTGATTTTTTTATGCATGTTAAATGAGTCATATTTCTTTTCTAGGTCTTCTATCTCTCTGCATTGTGTTCTGATCCAGTTCTCCTTTGCTATTCTTATGTTTTGCCTTATTTGTTTTTGAAGGTTCTTGTATTTTGTGGTGTTATTTTTTGCCTTCCTTCTTTCGTCCATGAGTTGTAATATTTCATTTGTCATCCAGTTTTTCCTCCTGGTTTTTTTTGTCTATTAAATATTCGTCTCCGATCTGATTGAGGGTGTTAGTTAGTTTCTCAAGGGTCGTCTCTGTGTTGTTAGATGCTTCTATCTCCTTGCAACATTGAGTTATTAAGCTTGTTACTGTTTCTTTAATATCAGGTTGTTTTAGCCTTCTCATGTTCCACCTTTTCGTGTTTATTTTTCGAGCAACTTTTTTGAGTTTTAAATTGAATCTTTCTACTAGTGGGTTGTGGTCTGACGATATATCAGTACTAAGGTAGGTTTTAACTGATTGGCAGCTATTACGGAATCGTTTGTTCACTAGTATATAGTCGATTTGATTTCTAACGACGTTGTTGGGTTGGTCTTGGGGCGATATCCATGTATATAGGCGTCGTGGTGGGAGTTTGAAGATGGTGTTCAGTATTACATACTCTTCTTCCTCTGCGAATCGTTTAAGTCTATCTCCGCGTTCATTTCTTACGCCCAGTCCAAATTCGCCGATATATTCACCGCTTTTTCCCTTTCCAATTTTGGCGTTTAGGTCACCCATGATTATTATCACTTCATGTTTGTTAAGCTGCTTTATTGTGTCTGATCGTGTACCGTAAAGTTCTTCCACTTCTTCATCGGGTTTGTCGTAGGTGGTGGCATATATTTGAATAATGTTTGTCTTCACTGGGGTGCTGTTTAATTGTACGAGTAGCATTCTTTCTGATATTGGTGTGAAGTTTGTGACGGTTTGCCGTATTTTGCTGGATATTATCATCCCTACCCCATGGAAATGTTTGTTGTCTGCGTTTCCAGAGTAATAGACTGAGTGATCGTCGATTACGCAGTGTCCTTAACTGGGCCATCGCATTTCAATATACATATATATATATATATATGTCGGCGCTTGATCACAATAATCGTTTTCAAGCCATAATGCGGGCACAAGGGTGCATTGCGCAGCGTCTGCTTGGTAGTGAAACCAATCAGGAAGGCCGATTTAAAGGAATGTGTGTACTTGAGATCTTACCCTCGATGGGGGTTTGAGCAGAATCAGTTGACATAGCGCGTCGGTATGGAAATACCGAGCGTTGGCGTTGGCCGGGACTGCTTTCTCAAGATAATTATTAGTTATTGTATAATCAGTGTTTTAAGTTAGTTACTCAGTTGTTAATAAAATGTGTTAGTTAATTGTGGCGAAGGACTTATTATTTATTGTGTATCTAATAATATCCTCCAAAGAGCACGCCCTGGATTTACCGGACCAAGTACCTGACCATACTAATAATTGTTATTAGTATTAAAGATATGTGATACATTTAATTAATACACCGCCCTGTATATACTATACACTCGCTCCGACATCAGAAGTGGGATTACCTGACAACTGCCGCATCTGATTACCTGAATACCTGATAACCACAGTAGTTGATAATTGGTATAATTGACGCTACCACAGATTACCAAAATTGTCTAACGATTGACAAATTGAAAGCGAGGTATTTCGATTTTTATTTATGCCAGAAATAAGCCGTAATTCGAATTTTAAAAGTGTCAACTAACGATATGACCCGGCATTTTTAATAGGCCATCTGGCAAAGAAAAAAAAGGTTGCTGGTCTATATAATTTTTGGGGGCGCTTCAAGTGCAACTACCTGCTTCGCCCAGTGGCGGACTCCAAGAAATTAGAACGTTTTTGTGAAGAAATTAGAGCATGTTTATGGACAAAATATTGTTAATGGACCGAAATTGAAGGAAATAATTTTACTGGCGAATATAAAAAGTGCTATAAGGCTTAAAATTTCTGCAACCAGAGCAGTAGTGATCCATACAACCCTTCAGACGGTGCCCACCAGGTTTGGCGTCCGATGCAATTACACCGCTAGCCCCACCTTGAGTACGGTACTGCCTGGAACATAATGGAATTGTTTGCGGAAATCGAAAATCAACAGAGTGAACGACGAAAACAAGTACCCGAATAGAAGAATGAAAACATTTGCCTCACTTAATATTGGACTGAAACAATCAAATAAAGGACTCTGGATACATTGCTTGAAAGCCGTGCAGTTACCCGTTAATTGGTGCCGAGAAGAATTTTTTTGTTTGTTTTAGAAAATTTTTAGGTGGATTATATGGTTCTTTATTTGTGATAGCGCAACGAAAATGTTGGTATCGGCAGACGCTATTTCGATCAGATCATCATATCAGTTTGAAGCGTCGTGCTGTTGCCCATTTAAACCTAAACGATAATAAGTAATCTCGGAACACCCGTTAAAAAAATAAAGATGAGACGACGCCATCTACTTAGCAATTTGGGTTTCCAGTGGAAAAACAAAAAGGACGAAAACGAGGGACATTAAAAGTTATTAACTTTATTAATGGTGAGACCGTTCCTATTTTTATTGATTTTTGTTTTGTATGATTGTTGTTTTATATAACAATAGTACAGTGAATGTTTTATATTTGCTTAATAGCAATTATTGCTAATGGTTTAAAATAAATTATTATTTATTTGATTATTTCTAATTGCTTATTTTAATGAAGAAGAAAATAGTAATTTTTAATGGTAAATCTTTAAAAATGGAAATGATTACAAATTTCAATACAAAATAATACTGTGTGATTGAATTGATTAGAATGTTGACTCTCATTTTTGTGTGAAAAATGACAAATGTAAATTTTAATTACTTTCTAAGTAATAATACTGCAATTAAACCAGACATCTTAATTAATTGGTAATATAGTCATGTAGGTGGTCAATGTCTAAAAATGTTTAGTTTATGAGTACAGCAGTAGTGTATAGAGAAATTGCTGTTATCAAGAGAGAAATAAAAATAATAATAATAATATTTTTCTGACAATGTATTGAGCTGTAAATATAATAAAGGTTTAAAAACCAGTTATGCAAAACTTTTAATTTTATTTGGAAAAAGAAGTTCTTTTTTGTAAAATATAAATTCTGATATAATATTAATTTTTGTTTGGAAAGTCGTGTGGTGAAGACACCGACCATGTTTCGTAACATTTAGATACGTTTTGTAATTTGTTTAAAGATTATATAAATTTTGGAAGAAGGATAATGAATCCATGATAAAGAACAGACAGAATTAGTTTTTCATTAATATTACATAAAATGGGAAGTTTAGGTTTATTTCAATATTGGCAAATCAATATTTTATTATTCACATTTAATCCGGATTTGGAAGAATAATGAAAACTATAAATAAATATAATTAATATAATAACAGTAATGTTTTTACAACGTGTTGTAAAATATGGAGTTTTGGAATTGATAACATATCAATAATTAAAATGACGTACCTATAATCATCAATTAGTGAAGAACATTAGATGAGCTTCAAATGCAAAGTAAAAGGATGAAAAATTAACACAATTTTAATGAATGGAACTATTTGTGGTTCTGGTTTAAAGGAAGTATTAAAATTTATAATTAATGATTGAATACGTAATGGTCAATTGAGTTGAACAATGAAAAGATATGATGTGTTATTATTTAAAACTTTAGTTTCCAGTGCCTTGGCTAATACCCAATCCAGATGATAATGAACAAGAAAAATGCAAATGAATAGATGAGAAAGTCACTAGGGCATGGAGCAAACTATCTCAGGATACAATACAGGAGGAAGTAATTGTGGCAGATTCCAGTTTATATTTTAGGTTGAAATGAATTCAATGTTGGCAACATTATAATGCAAAGCGAACGAAACCAGCGATTACCAAGGAACGTATTTCAAAGGGATATAAACAATGAGAAAATTATAATAATAATTAAGGTAAATTTCTGAGATTATTTCTCGTGACGAGGACGAGTGGGGATACTGATGAGGTAATAATGTTTGATTTTATTAGTAGTAATGACTTATTTATCAGAAATGTGCCAGTGTCGGCGAATAAGTACGATAGTTTTGTCTGTGTGGATGTTTGATTGCTTGTGTCGTTGGTCATCATACCAACGATATTGAAAATGTGAGATGAGCCATACAATCGGTTTACTGTCGATGTCAGTTCCGATGTGTATGATATCGGTTTACGGTCGATGTTAGTTCCGATGTGTCAGATATCGATTTACTGTCTCTGTCAGTTTCGATGATCTGTATAATGTTAGATGAGCATACAATCGGTTTACTGTCGATGTCAGTTCCGAGGTGTATGATATCGGTTTACTGTCGATGTCAGTTCCGATGTGTAAGATATCGATTTACTGTCGCTGTCAGTTTCGATGATCTGTATAATGTTAGATGAGCATACAATCGGTTTACTGTCGATGTCAGTTCCGATGTGTATGATATCGGTTTACTGTCGATGTCAGTTCCGATCTGTCAGATATCGATTTACTGTCGCTGTCAGTTTCGATGATCTGTATAATGTTAGATGAGAATACAATCGGTTTACTGTCGATGTCAGTTCCGATGTGTAAATCGCATTTACCTGTTAGGATGTGCGAATGAGATGATGATTGCTTGTTGTAGAACTAGTAGTATACTGTCAGGATAGACGAGTGGTTATGTAACTTACTATGGTGTCCATAATAAGAGTAACAATTTGTAGAGAAGCATGGACATTAAATGGTCTGAATATCTTAGTAATTGATATTTGTCTTTAGGTGATGTTTCGAATCCATAAAATAGTGCACGAGGACGTGCAAGATGTCAGATTGGCCGTGTCGGCGCTTGATCACAATAATCGTTTTCAAGCCATAATGCGGGCACAAGGGTGCATTGCGCAGCGTCTGCTTGGTAGTGAAACCAATCAGGAAGGCCGATTTAAAGGAATGTGTGTACTTGAGATCTTACCCTCGATGGGGGTTTGAGCAGAATCAGTTGACATAGCGCGTCGGTATGGAAATACCGAGCGTTGGCGTTGGCCGGGACTGCTTTCTCAAGATAATTATTAGTTATTGTATAATCAGTGTTTTAAGTTAGTTACTCAGTTGTTAATAAAATGTGTTAGTTAATTGTGGCGAAGGACTTATTATTTATTGTGTATCTAATAATATCCTCCAAAGAGCACGCCCTGGATTTACCGGACCAAGTACCTGACCATACTAATAATTGTTATTAGTATTAAAGATATGTGATACATTTAATTAATACACCGCCCTGTATATACTATACACTCGCTCCGACATATATATATATATATATATATATATAATCTTTTAAATCTCTTTATACCCTTCCGGGTGTCGAGATTGTTTGAACGTATTTAAATCAATCTAAAACAAATATAAATCTATTGAATTTTCTGTAGGAATTCCTTCCAGTCCTTCCTGTTTGCCGCCATCCTCTTTGCTTCCTGCCATCTAATGCCATTCCTCGTTAATATTTCCTCTATGTTGTCTTCCCACGTTTTGTGTGGTCTACCTCTTCTTTTCTTTCCTTGTATTCTTGTGTTCCATACCATTTTTGTTTGTCTCCCTTCTGGCATGCGGATTATGTGTCCATACCATCCGAGTTGTTTCCTTTCTATGGTTGTCTGTATACTTTCTATCTGGAGATTTCTTCGAACCTGGTCATTTCGTATTCTGTCAATTCTGGTAATACCTTCTATCCTCCTTAAGTACTTCATTTCTGATGATTGTATTTTGCTTTTACGTCTCTTGTCCAATGTCCATGTTTCGCTTCCGTATATCAGTGTTGGTCTATATATTGTTTT
Organism: Lordithon lunulatus; assembly: GCA_963942505.1. Lineage (NCBI taxonomy): Eukaryota > Metazoa > Arthropoda > Insecta > Coleoptera > Staphylinidae > Lordithon > Lordithon lunulatus. The sequence goes on from OZ012675.1 coordinate 12,079,786, forward strand.
GAACATTATGAGTTTTGTGTTCTTCGATACCTGCTTATTATTAAGTATTATTTTGTTTAGCATATAGTAACTTTTATTTGCTGCCCGTATTCTGTTGTTTATTTCCGGTTCCAGACTTCCCTTGTTGTTTATATTTATACCCAGGTATTTAAAATTTTCCACCTGTTCGATACTTATCCCCGCTATTTGGATATTTGTTTCCACTTCCTGTTTGGCGATCACCATAATTTTTGTTTTATCTGCGCTTATTGTCATGTTATGTTTATTTAGTTCTTCGTTCCATATATTAATATTCTCTTGCAAGTTTTCTTCGGATTTGGCTAGTATTACGATATCATCAGCAAAAGCACACTCAGCTATCATTGTGCGTCGTAGTTTATAGTATCCTATGTCCATTTTCCTTGTTTTCTCCTTTATATTTTTTAATATATTATCTAGGAATATTATAAACAGTAGAGGGCTTAATGCTCCACCTTGTCTTAGTCCTTGTTTGGTTGTAAATTCCTGTGATATCTGATTTCCTGTCCTTATGTAATTATATGTCTTTCTGTATACACCTTGTATTGCTCTTTGTAGTTGTTTGCTTATTTGCCTCTTTTGTAATATATTCCACATCGTTTTCCTCGGTACTCTATCGAACGCTTTTTCTAGGTCTATAAATGCTATGAATAATTTACTGTCATGGCCCATTGATTTCTCCATCAGTTTTCTTACTGTAAATATATGGTCCTGCGTTGAGTGGCCCTTCCTGAAGCCACTTTGTGCATTTTCCATCATTGTTTCTGTTTGTTGTCTTAGTTTACTTTCTAGTATAACCTCATAGATTTTAGCAGTTGTGCATATTAGTGATATTCCCCTGTAATTATTGCAGTTTTTGTTGTCTCCTTTTTTGTATACTGGGAATATTACTGCTTTCTCCCAGTCATTTGGGATTTTTCCACTTTTCCATACAGTGTTTAGAAGCTGCCTTTTTTTTTTTTTTTTTTTTATAATGCTTTTTATTAAAACTGGTCACGCAGGACCAACCATCAATTTTTCTCTATTACATCTTATAAATAACATTTTGCATTATGGTACATCCAGCGATGTCCTAACGTATCTGTCTCCTACACTAGTTCGAAGGGTTTAGTCCTCTTCAACCTTCGAATTAGGCTCTGGTTATCAAGTAGTTGGAGGGCTTCTACATTGACATGTTGGTGGAGTCTGGCTTCATGCATGCCAGCGTACCTTTTTATCTCTTCGGCAACTGTGGGTATGTCGAGGTCGCGATGGATATCTTGATTGCGGACATACCACGGAGCATTCAACATATTTCGAAGCACCTTATTTTGGAAGGTCTGAATTATTGCGACGTTTGTGTCTTTGGCACAACTGTGATTGTCTTCCCAGTAGCCAATAGAGCTGTCTATATTTAAAGCCGAGTTCAGTCCTCTTTTTTTTTATATGTTCCTTCCAACGTAGTTTTGTATCGAGGGTCATTCCAAGATATTTGGCATTATTTTGGTAGGGTATTACCGTGTTGCTAATGTTGAGTGATCGTGGATTATTAATTTTTTTATTGGTGAAGTTCACGTGTATTGATTTTAGTTCATTCAGCTTGATTTTCCAGTCGTTGGTCCATTTATATATTCTGTCGCTTGCTCTCTGTAGCTTATTCGTAGAGGTATCAGAGTTCTCTCCTACTGCAAGTACTGCTGTATCATCCGCGAAGGTTGCAACCGTCACGTCATCTAGTTTTGGCAGGTCACTTGAATATAATACATAGAGGATAGGCCCCAGAACACTGCCTTGGGGTACACCTGCATTGACTTCCTTGAGCTGCGAATATTCATCCTCTTGTTTTATTCTAAATAGTCTATTCGATAGGTATGACGATAAAAGTTCTACGTATTGCACTGGTAATATTTTGTTTAATTTATGGATAAGTCCTTCATGCCACACTTTGTCGAAGGCTTGTGCTACATCTAGGAAAATGGCAGAGCAGACTTTCTTCTCCTCGAGAGATTTTTCTATGATATCGGTTATACGATGCACTTGATCTATTGTGGAGTGCTTTTGTCTGAATCCGAATTGGTAGCTTGGGATTATTGTATTATTTTCAATTATTGGTCTTAGTCTTTTCAAGAGCAGTTTTTCAAATAGTTTTGAGATTATTGGGAGTAGCGAAACAGGTCTGTATGATTGTACATGATGTGGTGGTTTACCTGGTTTCGGCAGCATGAGAATTTCTGCAACTTTCCAGATAGCAGGTACATGTTTCAGGCGAATAGCTGCATTGAAGAGATACGTAAGCATGACCACACCTTTTTTTGGGAGCTGCTTTATTATTTCACCAGTTATCAGGTCAAATCCTGGTGCTTTCTTTGGATTTAGGTTGGTTTTGATTTCTTTAGCTAATTCGTGCGGAGTTATTAACAGTATCTCTTTGGAATCAGGATTCTGTATGGACTGTAAGCTGCCTTAACAAATTTATACCTTCCTCGCCCATATTTTTCAGTTGTTCAGCTTTTATGTTATCATGGCCTGCTGCTTTACCATTTCTTAATTTTATAAGTGCTTCTTTTACTTCTGCTTCTGTTATATTGTCTGGTTCTTCGTTCAGAATATTTTCCACATGTGCGTTCTCATTTCCTTCGTTTGTGGTTATCGTCGTGTTCTCCTGCAAAAGCTCTTCGAAGTGCTCTTGCCATCTTTTCATTATTTCATGATCTTGTTTTATTATTGTTCCCTGTTTATCCTTTAGATGTCTTAGTGTTATTTGTACTTTCTCGTTCTTGCTTTTCTTTAGTGTTCTATAAAACAACTTCTTATTTTCGTTAAAGCTGTATTCCAGTGTTTTCCCAAATTCTTCCCATGTCCTTTCCCTTGATTCTTTGATTATTTGTTTCGTTGCTTTTCTCTGTATTTTATACGCTTCGTAGTCTTCTTCTTTCTTGGAGTTGATGTACTTTATCCACTTTTGCCTTTTCTTCTTTATTTCTTCTTTTATTTCTATAGTCTACAATCGCGTTTGCTTTCTGTTGTTTGCCTGTCTGGTTGTTCCGCATGCGCGTTTTGTAGCCTCTGTTATTATGTGTTTGAAATTGCTCCATATTTCCTCCACATCGTTACCTTTTGAGACGGATGCGAGTTCCTTAATATAATTCTGGTACTTAGCTTTTGTTTCTTTATATTTTAGTTTGTCTATTCTTAATTTCTCAGTTGCAGTTTCTTTCTTGTACTTATCCTTTTTTGTTTCAACCTCATTTCCGCTTGTTATCCTTTTTGTTTTTATTTCTTCCTTAATTGTGATGTTTGCTACAACTAGATAGTGATCACTTCCTATCTCGCTCCCTCTTTTCACCCGTACATCATTAACTACCTTCCTTTGTTGTGTGTTTGTTAGAAAATAGTCTATGATCGACTTTTCATTTCTACTCTTTACTTCTCTTGTATATTTGTGTATTTCTTTATGCGTGAATATTGAGTTTAGTATTACGATGTCGTTTAAGATGCAGAAGTCAATTAATCTGTTTCCGTTGTTGTTTCTCGTCGGTTCTCCATGAATCCCCATTATATGTTCTATCCCTGTATTTATATTTCCTATTCTTGCATTTATGTCTCCTGCAATGTAAGTATTTTCTCCTGCTTTCTCGTATAATATTTGTAGCTCTTCCCAGAATTTGTCTTTTTCTGTTTTACTTTCGTCTTCTGTTGGTCCATATACTATGATTAGATTTCCCTTCCATCCATCTACCTCTTCAATCGTTACTGTCATTAATCTTTCGTTTAGGCATTCCCATTCCGTTATTGACTGTTCTAACCTTTTGTTTATTATGCAACCCACTCCTGCTCTCGCTCTTTCACTTTCTTCAACTCCACTACATATTTGTATGTGGTCGTTTATGGCCCTTTCTAAACCTCTCCCTTTCTTTTTTGTTTCTGTTATCACCATTATATCTAATTTTGTATAATATACATATAATATACATATAATATACATATAATATACATATAATATACATATAATATACATATAATATACATATAATATACATATAATATACATAAAATATACATATAAATAAGTAAAATGAACTAATGATATAATCACTTTCTGTTTATATCACTCAGTGTTGTTATAGTTATAGCTTTATTTTTCCGAACAGAATTTGCTATTTGTTTGGAAACAAGAAACCTACTCGGAAAACATTTGAAACCCGATTCTTCCGTAATCGGATCCCTGCACTTTATGAATGTATTATAAAAAGTCTATGGTGTCACACTTGCGTCTCGTTAGTGATTCCCACACAGCATGCAAATCGAATCACAGGTGACCTTGAGATTGAACGAATTCGAGGAAAAGCCGCGACCTTACGCCGGTGCGTGCTGGTGTAAGCAATGCGCCACAAATATGCTCAGCTCGCACATAATTATTGATAAATACAATTAATATGCGACGTAATTGCGAGACGCGAAATCAATTAGAAATATTAGCTGTAACGCGTTATTCGACTTAATTGTCGTGATTTACATATGCAAAACTATTCGTGTTTTGATTTTCTTATATTCATAACACTCGGTAAGTCTGCTGTGTCTTAATTATGTCAATATTTGGTTTTTTGCCTTGTATGTTTAATGTCAATGACATTTTTATTTTGTTAAACATCAACTATTATCATTTCTATCTGATTTTAAGCAGGAATCCAACAGTAGGTACAGCAGTGCAGTATTTGGAAAATAAAAATGCATTCTGAAATATTAGTAATGACAATATTTGGGTTGTAAGTCTAATACATTTTGGAGGTTTAACTCCCCCAAAATGTTATAAAATAGAATGCGTTTACTATTATTTGTTTGTGATTCTTGTAAACACCCCCGCCCCATTATTGCCTGGATACGGCCCTGCCGATAAGTAATAGTAGTAATAGCAACAACACATAATTTATCTAGGGAATGTAGTTATTTTAGTTTATTTTTTATTAGAAAACTGCCATCAACAACCAATCACAAGGACTGTACAAGTTGTTTGAAATTTGTGCTGACTATTTCTGTCACAATGACGTTTTCAATGTGTCCATTCAATAGTTTATAAGGCACCTTACACGGTCAATAATACTGTCAATCCTAGTACTGTCAGGGTACTGTCAATATTTGCTTCAATCCTCATTTTATATTTATCAAGTAATCAATTATCCGCAATAAGATCAGTATTCTCTTCATTACATCATTACTATACCTTACACGATAAGTAATTCTGGCAATATTTTAGAATAATGAACATTATAAACATATTATCGTACAGTAATACTGTCAATATTCTAAAATATTGACAGTAATATTGATCGTGTAAGGTGCCTTTATAGGACCTATAAGGCTTTTGGTGAATACGGTCATTGATTATTTCAATTTATAAAGCAAATAATGGAGTAGTCAGTACTGGCAGTACGGTCCAAACCAGGGGCAAAATAGTATAGCGCCACACTGTCTCCCAAACTTCTATAGACGTCGTATTCATTTTAATGCTCTAAATGCACCGCTGACTTGTTTTTTTTATTATCGTACTTAAATAAACGCAATCTCGCCGCTCAGACTATCGCAACCTCTAGCCAAATCGAAGGTGCTGAGCTCGCAGTGCGCGAATTACTAAAGCTTACTTATATTAATTACCTGGCAATTAATTGCCGCACGCGGTGTCGGGTGCCACGTGGCATCTCGGGCTGATAAGGCGACGTCGTCGGACAATCCAAAGATATTCTCGTGATACGGAAAGGGAGCGAAAGCGATAACGAAAACGCGGCGGAGCGATCATCGGCGGCCGCGTGGATCGCGCGCACTGGCCGCCGGAGTCGCGGCGAGCTCCCAAGACGGCGGCCGCCGCCCCCCACGGCGCCGAGACACCTGTTTGCACCCAAACACGCGAAAAGTTATACATAATAAACACAATGTAATTGATTATCAAGATTAAATCATTTTTTATCATTATATGCGTTGATAAATGTCGGTTAATTTAAATTTAGCGCGACTTTTATATTGGTGTGAATGATTATCAAGCTGTATTAACAACTAACAGAAAATTAGAATGTAAATACATCGAATTAGAATTAAAGATACTTATGAAATAACATATAGCTTGCGAGAGCTATACGGGTCTTTCCAACTGTCCCAACAATAACAGAAGTGTCGGCCGACAGTTGGCAAAGTATTGAGAATCAGATATGTGCCTGCTATCAACTATAGATGTTGTTTAATTCTCTACACATGAACTTACGTTGTTATGTTTGCAATTTAACAATTTTACCACAATATCTTTTAAATTTTTGACGAATTATATATATATATATATATATATATATATATATACCCCGTGCGGGGTTGCTGATCCCCCATCGGGCGCCTCCCCAGGTGGTGGATAGGGGAATGCCTCCCAGATATGGGTGGTACCGGGGAATTGAAATACCCGGGGCGAACCAAAATCAGCACTACAGCGTCTGTTCCAGATTGGGCGGCTGTGAATTGGGCACTCTTTTGCCCCAGGGTCTAGAACAGGCCCGAAAAGCGGATGAACCACTACAGTGGCCAATGGTATAAGAATTCAGAAGGCAAGTGGAAACCACTGAATTAAAGATCCTTTATGGATATCCTTAGTGAAAGTCATCACACCATTACAATGGCTTTAATCAATTCAAAATGTTCCGGAGCTATAACTCCTCCAATCGGATCTCCGGGGAGGAGGGCATTGAATAAAGCTACTTGCAGAATTTTAAGACACAAAGAGAGAATTGCGACATGGAACGTTAGAGGTCTTTACGCGCCAGGAAAGATAGATAATGTCTTTTTGGAAATGAGGAAACTCAACATCAATATACTTGGCTTAAGCGATGTCCAGTGGAAAGGATCGGGAAAGCACACCACCAAGAATGGTACAATGTACTATACAGGGAACGATGATGCCACTCATCGATATGGAGTAGGAATAATTGTCGACCAGCGAGTGCAACATACGGTAACCAGCTTTGTCCCATACTCAGACCGCATAATTCTGCTAAAACTGATCTCAAATAAAGTTCCAGTAAATGTCATTCAAGTTTATGCACCTACAGCAGACAAGGATGAAGATGAAATACAGTCGTTTTACCAAGATCTAGATAATGTCATCAAACCTATCAAGAAAAACGAAGTCCTTATTATAATGGGAGACCTAAATGCGAAGGTTGGCCAAGGCGAAGTGAAGGGAACTGTCGGCAGGTTCGGACTGGGTCTTCGTAACGATCGAGGAGACATATTGGTCGAGTTTTGTCAGAAAGAAGACATGATAATAACCAACACCTTCTATCAGCTTCCTTCACGTCGTCTTTACACATGGAAAGCACCATCAGATGGAATACTGGGTATGATTAGAAACCAGATCGACTACATTATGATCCGTAGAAGATTTAAAAACACTATTAAGTCAGTAAAAACATATCCAGGAGCGGATATAACGTCCGATCATAATCCAGTGGTAGCTGACATACAGGTAAAACTGAAAAAACTCGTTAGGAAAACAACTAAAGAATGTATGGATCCTAGAAGATTAAAGGATAATGTAGTTTACGAAAAAGTTAAGAAGAACATAAACGAAAAATTGAACGAACTAAGACATGAAGATAATGATAATAGCACTGTAGATCAACAATGGCAAAACATAAAACAAGTACTGATGAATGTTGGAAATGAAGAACTGAAATCCATAAAAGGAAAGGACAAGGAATGGATGACACAAGAGATATTGGACTTGATGACGATACGAGGCCAATATAAGAACAAAGATGCGCAAACCTACAAGACCATAAACAAGAACATCAGAAATAAAATAAGGCAGGCTAAAGAAAAATGGCTTAATGATGAATGTCGAGAGATTGAAGCCTATCAAAACAAATACGATTTTTTCAACATGCATAAAAAAGATAAAGGAAATGACTGGGACAGCTAAGAGACGTCAACCCGATGTATTGGTAAAGAAAAACGGAGACTTGATAATAGAGTCGATAGGCAAACTAGTAAGATGGAGCGAATATATACAAGAACTTTTTAACGATAATCGGACTGAATTGGCGAACTCAGACACAGAATGTACTGGCCCAGAAATAATAAGAGAAGAACTTGAACATGCAATTAAAAACTGCAAATCCGGAAAGGCGGCAGGACCTGACGAAGTGCCTGCTGACCTGCTAAAGCTTATCGGAGAAGACGCCATAGATATCCTATTAAAACTTTTTAACAACATTTATGAGACGGGCATTATTCCTACTGACTGGCTAGCTTCAACATTCGTGACACTGCCAAAGAAAAATAAAGCCAGAGAGTGCTCAGACCATAGAATCATTGCCCTAATGAGTCACTCCTTAAAGATCTTTTTAAAGATTATACAGAACCGCATTTATAAGGAATTAGAACAAGACATCAGTGATACTCAAATGGGTTTTAGGAAAGGTGTGGGTACTAGAGAAGCGCTCTTCGTACTGAGACAGAGATGCCTCGATATGAATCAGGATATGTACATCTGCTTTATCGACTTCCAAAAGGCATTTGATAGAGTTCAACACTCAAAACTCCTAGAGATACTAAAGAAGAAAAACATCGACAGCAAAGACATAAGAATAATATCTAATCTCTATTGGCACCAAACAGCGCGAGTCAAAATAGGAGAAGATCTAAGTGAGGAGATAGAGATACGTCGCGGTGTTAGACAAGGTTGCACACTGTCGCCTCTCTTATTTAATGTCTATAGCGAAGGCATCTTTGAAGAAGCGTTAGCAGAAGAAACCGGTGGTATTGTCATAAACGGAGAAATAATTAACAACTTGAGATACGCAGACGATACCGCTATTATAGCCAATAATCTAGAAGACCTGCAACATCTGGTTGAGTTAACAAACACTTTCTGCAAGAGATATGGCCTAGATATGAATCTAAAGAAAACTAAAATCATGGCAACTTCGAAAAACGAAAACACAAACCATCATAGACCACCAATCCAGATTAATAACGACGACGTGGAATGGGTGCACTCCTATAAATATCTTGGCACATGGGTAACTGAAACAGCAGATAACACAAAAGAAATCAAATGTCGAATTGAAGTAGCTCGCAGCGCTTTCATAAAAATGAAGAAAATACTCTGCAGCCGAGACATAAAATTAGAACTAAGAACCAGAATGTTAAGATGCTATATATTCTCCATTCTATTGTATGGAATGGAGGCTTGGACACTCAAAACAGATAACATCAAGAAAATAGAAGCATTTGAAATGTGGTGCTATAGGAGGATGCTAAGAATACCATGGGTCGACAAGGTTTCTAACGAGGAAGTGCTACGCCAAATGAATAAAACCAAAGAAATGTGTTACACCATAAAAAAGAGAAAATTAGAATATCTAGGACATGTTCTGAGAGGAAGTAGATATAACATCCTTAAACTCATTATTCAAGGCAAAATAAAAGGCAAAAGAACTGTCGGTAGAAGAAGAATCTCATGGCTGCGCAACTTAAGGGAGTGGTTTGGTTGCACATCTGCAGAACTCTTCAGACAAGCGATTGATAAAGTCCGGGTAGTAGTGAAGATTTCCAATCTCCGATAGGAGAGGAATTTTAAGAAGAAGAAGATCGGTACTTAATTACAATAATCGTTTTCAAGCCATAACGATAGCACAAGGGTGCATTGCGCAGCGTCTGATTAGTCGTGAAGCCAATCAGGAAGGAGATCTTACCCTCGATGGGGGTCTGAGCAGAATCAGTTGACAGAGCGCGTCGGTATGGAAATACCGAGCGTTGGCGTCGGCCGGGACTGCTTTATCAAGATAATTATTAGTTATTGTATAATCAGTGCTTTAAGTTAGTTACTCAGTTGTTAATAAAATATGTTAGTTGATTGTGGCGAAGGACTTATTATTTATTGTGTATCGAATAATATCCTTCAAAGAGCACGCCCTGGATTTCCGGACCAAGTACCTGGCCATACTAATTGTTATTAGTAATAAAACATCAAGATATGTGATACATCTAATTAATACAACTTCGATGCTTTGAAAAGATTTTATGACCTAGATCAATAATGAATCCATTATTGACCAATAGAGGTGACAATAAACTATAATTTCATGCTTTCGATATGGGCCAAATAAAATATTAATTACTTGCAACAAAATCAAAGTTTACACATACGACAGCGATTGCGACTGAGATTGTGTGTGTGTGTGTGATGAAATTATTGTTGACCTAGGCTAATAATAAATCCATTATTGGCCTAGAGTAATAATGAATCAGTTATTGACCGGTAGAGTAAGCCGCAGTGAAATACAATTTCATGCTTTAAAAATAATTCATTGTAGATTTAGAGAGTTTGTGCGAATGGAAAAAAAGTGGAAGATGTTCAGAAGGTGGGAAAGCGGCTAAAGAAGTGTGTGTCCAAGAACGGGTTGTGGAAGATTCTGAAAGGAAGGGATACGAAGGCTAGAATAAACGTAAAATGGCAGAGTGGGAATTGGGAGATGCAAAGAGATGGCAAGGACTGAAAAGGAACGTGAGTTCTCTTGCATAATCTGGAAATGACGCTTAAATTAGGAAAGACGGGTGGAGATGGCGGGTTGAAGGCTGTAGCATATAATAGGTGAAGAGAAGGGAAAATCTGCTAAAGTGCATCAACAGTATGTGGAGTGGGGGTGTCGGAAGAGTTGCCCCACGCGCCAAACTTCCGACACTTCCACTCCACTCTTGATATATCCCGTGCTACGGAAGCCCGTAGACAATTCAAAAGTAAAGTCAGGAAGCGACAAAGAAATACATGGAGAGCCTACTGCAATGGCATTGCATCCACAGCAGCAGCTGCTCGTCTAAAGAGAGTAATCTCAAAAGACCCTGTACAACAACTTAACTCGCTAAAACGGGAGGATGGCACCTTCACGGTAACACCCTCCCAAACTATCAAGGTACTCCTACACACCCACTTTCCTGGCAATCAACCTGGAGGTCTCAACTTGGCAACTGATCCTCATCTACCTGACGAGGAAGATTGGCTGCAAGCTGACCAAATGATAAGTATAACTAAAATAGAATGGGCAATATCAAGCTTTTCATCTTTTAAGTCCCCAGGACTAGATGGAATATTCCCAGCACTACTACAATGGGGGTTAACCTACATTATAAACACATTGGTGTACATATTTAAAGGTTGCATTGCTTTTAGGTACATACCCAATACATGGAGAGACGTCAAAGTGACCTTTATACCCAAACCAGGCAAAGTAGATTACACACTTGCCAAGTCATTCAGGCCCATCAGCCTAACCTCATTTCTATTGAAGACGCTGGAAAGGCTCTGTGATCGTGAAATCAGGGACGGGCCGCTGAGAACGTACCCCATACATCCGAAATAGCATGCCTACCAACCAGGACGCTCAACGGAATCAGCCCTACATCTGGTGACCTCAAAGATAGAGGAAACACTAGAGCATAAAAGTTCGTTGCTTGCCACCTTCATTGATATTGAAGGTGCTTTTGACAAAACAACATTTAAGAGTATTGATAATGCTCTAACATCTCACGGGATTCACCCCACTATTAGGGGCTGGATAAAAAATATGCTTGGTCTAAGAACAATCCAAGTAACACTAGATGACGTAACATCAAAAAAAGTTGCAAGAAGAGGCTGTCCTCAAGGTGGAGTCCTCTCACCCCTTTTATGGGACCTTGTAGTTGATAGCCTCCTCCTGGAATTAAACAACTCAGGATACTATGCCGTTGGCTATGCCGACGACATAGTGATCATGATAAATGGCAGTTTTGAAGGTGTACTCTGTAATCTCATGCAGAGTGCCCTACAGATTGTTGAGAACTGGTGCGATAACCATTCGCTAACAGTTAACCCAAAAAAGACAGAGCTGATATTGTTTACGAGGAAGAGGAAACTCGAACTCATGAACATGCCAACTCTTTTTAAGGTCCCTCTGACTCTCACAGATAAAGTAAAATATCTAGGATTAATCATGGATACAAAACTGAACTGGAATGAGCATATAACATCCAAGCTGCAAAAAGCTTGCATCTCATACTGGCAATGCCGCAGGGCGGTTGGTAAAACATGGGGCCTGTCTCCCAAGATCACCCAATGGATATATACCGCGATCATAAGACCAACTATCGCATATGGTGCAATAGTCTGGTGGTCGAAAACCAAACAAGTTACAACAATCTCAAAGCTATCACACATCCAGCGGATGGCGTGTCTTGCCATCACCGGCGCTATGAGAACAACGCCCACAGCAGCTCTTGAAGCACTGTTATGTCTACAACCACTCGACCTTCTAATCAGGGAGACTGCAGTAAAAACAGCATTAAGGCTATCTTCACTCAACCTGTGGCATGATAAAGGTAGAATCATTGGACACAGGAGCATACTGAGTGAAGCTATCAAACTAGACCCCCTCATAGAAGGTAAGTGCGACAGAATTCTACCCAAATACAGTTTTGTCAAACACTTTCAGACCATCATCACAATGCATGGTATCCCACAAGGCGCCAACATAACCATGTATACTGATGGATCCAAAACTAAGACGAGAGCTGGCTATGGAATTTTCTCACCAGAACTCGATCTCAAGATAAGTGCACCACTTGGAAGACTCACGACAGTCTTCCAAGCGGAATTAACAGGAATACTAAGATGTGTTCAAATTTTAGCTGAATATTAAGGATAAACATATCCAAATACTCACCGACAGCAAAGCAGCTCTGAATGCACTAAATGCCAACACATTTGTGTCGAAAGAGTTATATTCATGTCTACACAGCCTGGAGGAGCTAGCTAAATATAACAAACTAGAACTCTGCTGGATAAAAGGACATAGTGGCATCAAGGGGAACGAAATAGCAGATGAACTTGCCAGGAAGGGATCCTCACATCCTCTAACAACCCAAGAGGATGAAATACTTTCTGAAGGTACTCTGAAAAAAATAATAGAGCATAGGACACATGCTCTACACAAGGTAAGATGGCGAGAAACGCCGGGCTGCAAACAATCAAAGGTTGCAATTAGGCAACCTTGTAAAATTGCAGCCACAGCCCGCCTTAACTTATCTAGAACCAGTCTGAAATTATTGACTAACATCCTAACCGGCCACTGCCGGCTAAACAAACACCTACACACGATGGGTCTGGTGAACAGCCCGTTATGTAGAGGGTGCAATGAAGAACTAGATACAGCAGAGTATGTAATATGCCTCTGCCCAGCTCTAGTAATCACCAGGCATCAAATACTAGGGGAGTGCTGGCCTAGTATGGTCAGCATTGGCAGCTCCTCGCCCGCCAAGGTTTTGCGGCTTGCACGCAAAATTGACTGGTGGGACGAGTGAGCAGCCTTTAAAGGTAGGTTTCACAATGGGCCCATTTTGAGGCCTAAGTGTCTGTAGCTATGCTACCCTCCAGCCAACTATCCAGAACTATCTAGAACTATCCCGTGCATAAAACGGGGCATAGTCCCAGAGTTGAAAACTATAGGGCGATCACGTTAATGAGTCTGGAGTAGAAGCTAACGATGACAATGATGAAAATCAGACTGGAATGTGAAGTGGAGTTTGGAAATATTTGGAGTAGGTGCAAGCAAAGGCGATAATGACTTGGGGGTTGATGAAGAGACAATAGGAGAAGTGATGGGGTGGGAACCTAACCTAGTAATGGCATGAAAGATCTGGGATGCGAATGTGAAGCCAATATTGTTGTATGGGGTGAAAATGTGGGGATTGCAAGAGTAGGATTTCATCGAATATCAGCAATGCTGGTGTCTGTAGAATCTGCTAGGACTCGAAAAATCAACGCCTATAACGGTGCTCCTGCAAGAAACTTATCGGATGAGCATGTTGTGGGAGGCGTGTGTTGTAAAGTTCCAAGAAATATTGAAGGACTTGGGGAAGAGGGACTGATGCGGGAGGTGTGGATGAGATGTAAGAGTAGGGCAGAGAGCGGATGGAGAAAGGATGTAGAGTGGGTATGTTCGAGATGTGGGTGGAAGAAAAGCTGAGAGGACTGAGAACACTAGGAACTGAAATCAGGGAGAGAATGATGGATGTTGAGTGGCAACAAAGGTATGTGAGAATGACTGAGAACACGTACAACCCTGGTGTTATAAATTGGCAAGCCCTAAGCTACATCACCAGGGGAAGGTATTGCTGGAAAGACAAAATATGTATGGAAATAGCGAGATGCGGTTCAGAGAGAGTGTGGATGGGGCAAGGATATACCGCGCGTGTACTGTGTAGTAAGGAGAGTGACACGTGGTGCCATCTATGGAACTAATGCTTAGATATACGTCAGGGATTGAGATGTGTATCTGTCTGTGTGTCTGTGTTTCTGTGTGTCTCTGTCTGTGTAAATGTGTGCGTGTGTGTGTATAGAATCCATTGTTGACCTAGACTAATAACGAATCCATTATTGGCCTAGAGTAATAATGAATTAGTTATTGACCGGCAGAGTAAGACGCAGTGCAATACAATTAAAATAATTCTATCATTGTAGATTTAGAGAGTTTGTGCGAATGGAAAAAAAAGTGATTTAGAAGGCGAAAGAAGTGTGTGTCGAAGAACGGGTTGTGGAAGATTCTGAAAAGATACGATGGCTAGAATAAACGTAGATCTGGCAGTGTGGGAATTGGGAGTTGCAAAGAGATGGCAGGAACTGAAAGGGAACTGGGGATTCCGAGACAGGTGGTAGGACCTGAGTTCTCTTGGATGATCAGGAAATGACGCTAAATCCGTTTAAATTAGGAAAGGCGGGCGGAGAAGACGGGTTAAAGGCTGTAGCATACAATAGGTTGCCGGTGAAGGGAATGGAAAATCTGCTAAAGTGCATCAATCGTATGTGGAGTGGAGGTGTCGGAAAAATGGAAAGAAAGTGTCGGAAAAGCGGCCCCATGCGCTACCTCACTCTTGATAACCGTGATCCCCCTATAGTTTTCAACTCTCGGGCTAAACCTATTTTATGCACCAGATCTATCAAGAGTGGAGTGGAGAAGTCGGAGCAGTGGAGAGAAGGTGTCGAAAGAGTGGTCCACTCCACTCTTGATAGATCCAGTGCATAAAATAGGGTTAGCCCCAGAGTTGAAAACTATAGCGCGATCACGTTAAAGAGTGTGGGGTACAAGCTAACGATGACAATGATAAAAATCAGACTGGAAGATGAAGTGGAGAGTAGAGGGTTGCTGCCGAAAAGTGATTATGGGTTTACAAAGCGAAGAGAGGTGAGGCAGCAGATTTTCACGCTAGCCAGAATAGTGGAGGAAGAATTGAAGTGCAAGAGAATGTATGCGGTATTTGTGGATCTGAACGCAGCATATTTCCACAGTTCCTAGGGGTAAGCTTTACTCGAATGGCCGAAGCAATTGAATAATAAAAACGCGTGATTTTCCGGAACGCTCTTCTTATTGGCTACGCAAAGGAGAATTTCAAGAGACCGGTTCACACCGGGCAGTAGTATCAACGGCATTGCTCTCGCAACCCCTTTGTCTCAACGGCATAAACAAGTTTAAGTTTGTTTATACAGTCTAATACGCACGCATAGAGTGGGCAGGACTATTGGGAGCGTGCGTGCAGTGTTCACGTGATCACTCAATTGCTTCCGCGATTCGAGTATACTGGAGTGTATGGAAAGGTTAAGGATGGAACAGAACGCGGTGAAATAGGTAAGGAGGGTGTACAAAGAGGGCAAAAGCGAGAGTGAATGGAGAAATTTAGAATGAATCGGGCAGGAAGGCAGGGATGTACACAAGTGAGTTGAAGAAGCTGTTAAGGAGAGGGCACGCGAAAGGGGTGTGATAGGAAGAACTAAAGTATGTATGTTAGCATATGCGGATGATGCATGCTTGTGACTAAGAGAAAGGAGTTGGAAAATACAGTCATTCAATTCATAAGAGAGGGTTGGTACTGAATGCGAAAAAACCAAATGGATGATGTTTAAAAATAAGGGTAGGATGGGTAGAGCGGAAGAGTAGAAATGGAAGAGAATTATGATTGAGAGTGAATTGTTTCGGCTTTTGTTTTGACTGCAGAGGTGGGGTTTGTGAAATATTTGAAGTGGGTGCAAGCAAAGGCGATAATGGCTTGGGGGATGACGAAAGAAATGACGAGAAGTGGTAGGATGGGAACCTTAATTAGCGTGTAAAATCTGGGATGCGTATGTGAAGCCAATATTGTTGTATGGAGTGGAAATCTGGGGATTGCAAGAGTAGGATTTAATCGAATATCAGCAAGGCTGGTGTAAAGAATCTGCTAGGACTCGAAAAATGAACGCCTATAACGGTGCTCCTGCAGGAAACTTATCGGATGAGCATGTTGTGGGAGGCGTGGGTTGTAAAGTTCGAAGAAATATTGAAGGAATTGGGGAAGAGGGACTGATGCGGGAGGTGTGGATGAGATGTATGAGTAGACCAGAGAGCGGATGGAGAAAGGATGTAGAGTGGGTATGTCCGAGATGTGGGTGGAAGAATAGCAGAGAGGACTGAGAACACTAGGAACTGAAATCAGGGAGAGAATGATGGATGTTGAGTAGCAAGAAAGGTATGTGAGAATGACTGAGAGCACGTACAACCCTGGTGTTATAAATTGGCAAACGCAGGGGAAGCCCCCAAGCTACATCACCAGGGGGTAGGTACTGCTGGAAAGACAAAACATGTATGAAAAGAGCGAGGTGCGGTTCAGAGAGAGTGTGGATGGGGCAAGGATATACCGCGTATGTACTGTGTAGTAAGGGGAGTGACACGTCGTGCCATCTATGGAACGAATGCGAGGGAGCGGAAGTAGAGTGGTTCATGGATCGCAGAAAGGTGAATAAATGGTTGAGATGATGAAAATGGCGTGGAAATCTTCAAAACGCTGGCGCGAGAGAGGTGAGGGAAGAGAGGGATTAGTACACGGAATGAGGGTTATAGTTGTTATTATTCCGAGTTTATTTTTATGTAGTGGTTATGCCAAATAAAGGTTTTTTTTACAAAATCAGAGGTCTGAGCAGAATTATCAAGTATAGTTAGCCTCTATTTAATATAGTTATTCATATAAGTGCGAAAAAGGCGGTAGTGAGCGTCATTATCGTAGACAACCAAGAGGGCGCATCCACTTTCCACAGAGAGGAGTACACTAAAATTTTCTGGACCTCACCTGCTCCACAGAGGGCATAGCGTACAGGGTAAAGGAATGGGAGGTAGAGTAGATTCATTTTGAAGTGGTGGGTCTAAAGTGCAATTTTTGCGCAAAGGCGCAGCTGTAAGTAAGAAAGTCTAACCTAAGAAATATTAGCTGGGTTATCCGGGATGCTAAGGCGACACGCTCTTTATACATACATGTCTACGCGGTGTTGTGGCTTTGTGTTTAGGATGAACAGTCATTTACAAACGCGACGCCTTATCACCTTCTGCGCATAGGAGGCGTAACCGCCACTTCATAAAAAATCTACTTTAGTGAAGACGGAAAGCCACAGCTACCACCAGTGCCTGTCATACATAATGTCATCCGGGGAATAATGCGAACGCCCGTTGAGGGATACGGGCCGAGAAAGCGTGCGATTTGACACGGGACACGTCAAATCGCACGCTTTCTCGACCCTTATCCCTACATAATATTATATATTCTACATAAAATAAACTAGTCGAAGAAATGAGGAGCGGTCTCGCGGGTAGGAGAATATCCCGAGCAGAACTACACGACCTGCTTCGTCAGACATGCCGTGTGCCAGCATGCAATGAGGGGGGCGGGGAGAGTTAGAAAACAAGTTTACTGGTGGACCGAAGAGATGCACACTGCTGCAGGGCACTCCGAGGCAACTCGGAATGGGAGAGGCATCGCGAATAGCCATAAAAAAGTCAAAGAGCGGTAAGTGGGACCAGATCCTAGATTCGGGTCGAGGGAGAGTGTGGAGTCAGGGATACAAGATATCTGAGGCGACTAAAGGCAAGACCGCTCCTAACCACACAGAAGCCGTAGATAGCAGATAAGGCGTACCTCGCCCTGTTCGAAGAGCGGCGATCACACGCCGCGCGCAGGCATCACAGATGTACACCTAAGAACAGGTGGACCATGAAGCAATTTAACCATTCTCGGTAGACGAGATCGGGAGAGCTGAAAGAAGAATGGCTCCGCAAGAATGGGCTAAGACAATGGTCTGAAGTCATTGCGTACGGGACGTTGGTGGTTGAAATCCACCGTTAGCCGGGAAATGTGGAAAAGGAGTTGACCCGGCTAGCATATCATGGATGTTGTATGAGGCACAATAGGTCCGTGAAGGGCCGCAGTGCTCACAGACCAGGGGCGGGGGCAGCACTCACCGTACAAACAAACCCGGGCCCATACGATATCCCCCCGAGGTCGTGAAAATTATCACACCGGAATTAGCACCAGAGGTGATGGTCATACTAACTTCTCGAACAACCAGTATGAATTCAGATCGGGGAGGTCTACGGTGGCAGAGGTGGACAGGGTAGTACCGTTTGCTAGAGAGGCGGGTGAAGGCACCAGAAGTATGATGGCGCTCATAAGTATAGATGTGAGAAATGCGAATTGTGGGTTAATTGTACAGGTATACCGGAAAATAGGTATTAAGGGTAAGCTACTAGAAATGATCGGGAGCTATTTAAAGGGAAGAACAGTTGTTACGGGTCCACACTGTGTGTAACCCAAATCGTCCGCTGCATAATTATTCAGAAATATTTATTGCTCCTTTAAATGGTCGCATCGCAACCCCGGCCATAAAAGGGTTAGCCAGAATTTACGCTTTAGAACGGTTTTTAGTAACTATTGTTGCGCGTATGACATCCCCACATCTGGCACCAAGGAGGAGAAAAAAGCCAGCACTCGAAGAATATCAGGTATACCGCTCGAACATGCGACGTAGATTCGGAGACTGATTTCCGACATTGAGACCTCAACATGATGAGATCAACTACCTCATCACCTAGGTCCTCACGGGACACGGCTGCTTCCGGGCATACCTCCAAGTGATGAGCCAGGCTGAGACGAAGGGTGTGTGTTTATTTTTTGGTAAATAGACATGACATATGATTGAAGAAATTAAATCCACATCCTAATTCGTTGTGAACACGTAAGGGTGATAATATGGAAGAATCTCTGTAAATTACAAAAACAGTCTGACTTAACTTAGCAACTTTACCAGGGCGATTAGAGATTCGACATCGGGTGTAAGGCGTTGCGTTGCAGAGATAGTACCTTTTATCATCAGCGGTCACATCAAATATCATGAACAGGCGATGGATGGTAATAACTCGCTACACCCGGTTAACTGCATTGACCGGCAGGCTGAACTAAGCAAGGGTAGGAACGGGCACTACTTTGTCCCAGGGTATATTATACAAATGCATAGACAACGACATTATGAAGGAAATAAAAGCAGCCAATGGAGAATGGCTAGCGAAATAGGGGCAGCAAAGAGGGCTCGATGGGACGAGGACCTAGATGCCCTGGACGAGGACGTGTGGCGGCAGGGATACAACATACTCACATTCGATCAAAGCCGCGCGTGCCTCGAATGGAAGACGAGGAGAGGAGGGAGACGGTGCGACACCTATCCTCAGGAGCGGAGGTAAAGGAGCAAAAAAACGGAGACTCAAAGGGAGGGGCCGGACAGGAAGAAGGCCAAACCCTTCACGACCAGGGAACTGGAGGCAGGCTGGCGACAGGAAAGGCGGCGGGCCTGGATGGCATACCGTCGGAGGTGGTTAAGAGGGCTGCGAGATTCATTCCAGACTGCTTCCTGGACGCTTTAACGCTACTAGAAGGGGGGTTATCCCGAAGAAGTGGAAAATGATGAGGCTTGTCCTCATACCAAAGATAGGAAAACAGGTAAACTGCCCATCGGCGTTCAGACCACTGTGCATGCTGGACGCAGTGGCAATGGTCCTGGAGCACCTGGTTTTGGCGAGGGTTAGCAGGGCCACAGAAGGGGAGACAGACCTGGCAAACGCCCAACACGCCTTCCAAAAAAGGCGATCGGCGATGGGGGCTGTGGAGGAGGTAGTTGCGAGGGCGGAGGAGTCGAGGGGCGGCACGTGGAGGACCAGGTAGCTCTGTACACCCGTCACCCGCGACGTACGCAACGCCCTCAACGGACTCGGACGCGGGATAGGGGTAGACGAGGAGATGGCTAAACTGGACCCTTCTGGTGGGAGACGGAGAAGGACAGGAGTGTGGAGTTTTAGATGCGGCGTGTTATGTACGATGGGGTGCTGAGAGTCCCAATGCCCACCGGGGTCAAACTGGTGGGGTATGCGGACGACCTCGCCCTGGCCGCGTGCGTTCGGACGGAGATGGAGCTCGACGGGGCTGCCAACGCAAACATAGAGAGGGTGGCCGGGTGGTTGGAAAGCAATAGCTTGGACCTAACCACTCAAAAGCGGAAGCGGTTATACTGACCGGAAGACGGAGGATGAGGCCAATCGTCTTCAGCGTAGAAGGAAGCACACATGAAAACAAACTATTAAGAGAGGAAATGAAGAAACAAACTGAAAAATGGGAAGAAGAAAGAAGGAGTAGAATGATGAAAATGCTGGAAATAAAGATGGAACAGCTAGAGAAAAGGGAGAAAAAGAATAACTTCACAATTAAAGGAACAACCTGGAATAACAATGGCAACAGACAAGAAGAAGCTAGAAAATTCATACAGCAAAAGCTGGGAGTAGATACGAAAGTAAAAATGGTAAGAACGATAAAACAAAATGATGGAAATAGTATAAACATAGTGACAATGAAATCTTTTAAAGAATATAAATGAAAATAATGACAACCAAATACCAGCTGAGAGGACAAGAAATATACATAGAAGATGACCTGACCCACAAAGAGAGAAAATACAATACGAGATAAGGAAGAAGCAAGGAAGGAAAGGCAGGACGGAAAAAGAGTGAAAATAGGATACAAAAGGATGTACATAAATGGAAAATGGTACAATTGGAACGAAGAAGAAGAAAAATTTGTACCGAGTACAAAAAAACTAAGGAAACAGCGAAGTAAAACAGAACTAAGCAATGTAAATAAAATAAATGTAATAAAATGTAAAACAAAAAACAAAACAAACCATACACAGACAGAAAATATAATTGTATGCATCTGAAATAAATTTCTATTCTATTCTATTCTACAATGACCCATAGCACCATCTGGGGGAACATAGCTGCAGTTTTCAATACACCGTTTTATAAACTGTAGTGTTGGGCGCCAAATATTTGTTTGGATCTTCATTTTGATTAGTTTCATTGAGTGGGTCTACTAAAATAATATTCGTTATAAAAATAAACAACTCTCGCATTTATAAATAAATTTAAATACCTTTTTACTCCCCAAAGTAGAATAAATCAACTCCTATGGAGAATTTGTTGCGTAAATGAAAGGTATTGTAAAAGCAGCCGTTTTGGACGAAATGTTTCTCTTATAAAAAGTTATTCGTGTGTAGCAATAAAGAAGCTTTCTCTGAGAACGATAAACATAAACATAATGCAAAAAGACAATGAATTAAGTAAAATATGGCGATTCATTCAATTAGATATTTTAAAACAGTTTTCACGTCATATTAGCGTTTTAGAAACGTAGTTTTTATCTCAAAAATGAAATATGCTATATCAGGATTATTTTACCAACAAATATTTTACAATAAATGTTTGTTCCAAATGGTAGTTTCAGAAACGTGTTTTTATCTCAAAAACGAAATATGCTATATCAGGATTATTTTACCAACAAATATTTTACAATAAATGTTTGTTCCAAATGGTAGTTTCAGAAACGTAGATTTTATCTCAAAAACGTAATATGCTAGAACAGGATTATTTTACCAACAGATATTTTACAATAAATGTTTGTTCCAAATGGGTGTTTCTGAAATTGTATATTACAATGTATATGTATGTATTTACAATGTATATCTCAAAAAACGAGAAGGTATGAAGAATGTAAACCATATTCACTAGGGGAATCCTTGAATCAAGTTAAAAATATAATGTAATCACCACCTTTTTGTTGACAATATCTCAATGTATATATATTATATATTATCGTTGATTGTAGTATTGGTAAGTATATAAATACTTCAATCAACGATATAATGTACTATTGTACATGTATTGTATGCATCTGAAATGAATTTCTATTCTATACAAACTTCCAATTGTCAGCATTAGATTCAGACGGCTGTCAGCTATAAGCGGTTGATGCAAAATATTGATATTTCTCACAGATTTCTTTAGAATGGCCATTCAAAAAAAACACGGTCTGTAGGTATCTAGCAATTGACCTTGCTCCATAAAAATATGCGTTGACAAATATGTCATTCGAAACAAAATAAAATTGTTTACGAACGATTTGAATGTATGGGACGCATATCTAATAATAAAAACTTAAAAAAGGATAAGATAAAGTTATTTGGATCAAATAAAAAGCGGTTTGCTATTCTCGATGCAACGGAAATAGGTTTTTACGCAATACCCAACAATCCGTTTTTAAAAACGGTGGATCAATTCGCCGGCCCGATCATTACGTAAACCTGCTTGCGTTGCGTCACACGCAGCAGGACTGCGATAACTCGAGGGGGAGCGAGAGGAAGAACGGCGCGCATACCCACAAAACACACAAGTGTGCAGCAAGGAGTATCGTGGCGAGCTGTGCAATCTAGTGCTGTGCCCGTGCGGATATTTTATACACATCCACCATACACTAGAGCTCACGTAAGTCACCAACATCCTGCGGTTTTCGGTAGCGCCCCACCCCGCCAATGTTTACATCCTGAGTGCGTATCTGTGTCCTTTTTTTTAACGCGAATTGACTGGGGTCACAGCGCAGACGCGCACAAACACAATTCAAATTGCCAAAAATTTGACTTTCAAATTAAGCAAGTGCACGGTTGCCCAACGCTGACAACGCGCTTTCTATTATTCAAATAATATATAAAGTTTTCGGGACTTTCACATATAGCGGATTTGTATATATCAAGGACGATAGAAATATATAAAAGTGTGTTATTGTTTGGTATGCAATTTTACGAGCGCTGGTAATATAAAACGGGCGATTTATACAAGTTTGCGCTATTATTATGATTAATAGATATTATTATCATGTGTTAAGTTAGTGAAGTAGGAGTGGCAGAAAAAATTGATTACAGAAAAAAATATCATTCGGGATGTTGGTCGGTGAACATTTTTAGACATTAAAAAATGTACAAAATATATTTTTCAACATATTTCAAACTATATTTTTTATTGAATGTATCAAAATGAGTGAAATTTTGGTATTTTCAATCAAATTAGTTAGGTAGTTTATTTTTAACACAACTTCAAAAATTTGGTTCTCAGTCGATATTTCAAAAAAATCTACATCCAACACAATTATTTTTTACTATTATCTCAAAGTAGATTAAGGTTGGCGTTCTTGAATTTAGGCAACTTGTGATGCACATGTAATAGCATAGGCGAAATTGCGTATAAGAAATACGCACCGTTTTCTTTAACAAGAAAATAAATTGAGTTGCAAAAATACGTATGCAAAAGAATATTGTTGCACGTATTCCGTAGTCTAGGTGAGAATGTCCATAGTCCCTCGGTAATCGTGAAATTAAATTTATTATTTTTTGTTCAAAATTGCCGAAGGACTATGGACATTCTCACCCATACTACAGAATACGTGCAACATTATTCTTTTGCATACGTTTTTTGTCAACTCAATGTATGTTCTAGTTAAAGAAAACGGTGCGTATCTCTTATATGCATTTCGCCTATGCTATTACATGTGCCTCACAAGTTGCCTAAATTCAAAAACGCCAACCTTAATAAAGCTATACAAAAATGTATAGTATATGTTTTTATCACATCAGGAATTAATTATATAGCTGATTTTTTAAAATTTGTAGCTGATTTAAACGGCCAATCATTCACAAAGTTGATGATGACAATGCCTGAAAATAACCTCCGATAAATAATGTCGAAATTGATTATGCAAAATTTGTAGATCGATCGCCACCAAAAAAATGTTTGGTTGAAAAATTCCGAATTTTTGATTTTTGTCGATTTTGGTAATTTCTTCGATTTGCTTTAAAATTATATATTATATCGAACATAAGAAACAATATTTTATGATTTTTAGTTATTTCAGGCTGCTAGTTTTTCAATTATGACTGAAAAACTAGTACAAACATGGTGTTGGTTTTCAGTCGATATCCCGAAAAATATGCAAATGATATAAATATATAATAAACCTTTATTGGCATTAAGAATCCTCTACACAGTATGTAATAAACTTAAAAATAAACATAAGCAAAAATGATACATATTTTAGTATCCTTACAGCAAAATAATATAATCTAATATAATAACTCCCCATTAGCTATTCCATTACAGAAAAACAAAACAAAACAAAAATTAAATTAAATTTGAATTTGATATTCATATTTACATAAATTATTTATTCGTTCTTTCTTTCCCGCAAAACAAAAGGAAAGACTACCCCTATTGTTTGTTATATACCACATTTTTGTTCTTTTAGTTGCTTTATTGACCTCATTACACTCACTCCTCTTCCATCTTCATCTAAAAACCACATCCAACCTTTGTTCACTATCTTACATCCTTCCTTCACCATACGTTCTCCGTGTTCATTTAGCCAGTGCTCCCATTTATCTTCACTCTGACCACATATACCACATTTCCTATAGCTATCACCCATCCAATCCTTGAACCATTCTTCCTCGTTTCCACATCTGAAGCGACAAATCAAGGTTTGTGATCTACTGTGGCCCGCTCGCTGAAGCTATTCTGACAGTCGCTGGTGTACCTGGATTTGCTTCTATCTCCCATATCTACTGTTTTCGATACTACTCTGCCTCTCTTGTGCTTCTACTTCCAGAAGCCTGTCCATTACCAGAACTTCCAGCATGGCGCCACTGTGCTTCAGTGTTGCCACTTCTTCCAAGGACATTCCTACTCTTTCATACATTTGCTTTCTCTCTATCTCCCATTTGCCCATTACACCCTTCTTTTTTAAGTTACGCTGCATTTCTTCAAATACTTCCTTTATCACTCGTCTCATACACCTTTCTCTCATACTTTGCTACTTTACTCCCTGTATACGTTACAATCATTACCGCATTCATCTCCTGTTTCACTACATAGCTAGGAGTGGTTTTTTGAAGTCCAAGCATGCGCTTCAACCAATACACTTGAAACTTCTCGACCTCAGGCCACTCCCTGCCACCCCATACTTCAGCATCGTACATAATTATACTCCTCACGCATACATCCCAAATAGTCTTTTTTTATACAAAAAGCATCGTTGAAACGTTTCCTCCATTCATTCCACAAGCTCTGTGCTGCTGCTCCCGCCTTCTTGCATACATATCTGATGTGTTCATTCATTCTACCATTACTTGAGAACATGACTCCCAGATATTTATATTTATCGACAATTTCTTCCCCCCACATAAATTTCGGCTGGGAAGCTCTCATTCCTTTGTTTTTAAAAAAGACTACTTTTCTTTTTTTTATGTTTACTTCAAGCAGTCTTTTGATAAAATATCTACTTAACGTCTTGATCATGTCCTACATTTCTCTTTCAGTTCTGGCGAGTACTACCAGGTCATCAGCATATGCTAGCGCCCATATTTTTGTTCCCCCCACTACTACTCCACCAGATTGTGCATTTTGTTGTATTGTTTCTATGTCCGCAATGAACACATTAAATAGGGTGGGACTAAGCGGACACCCCTGTCGTAAACCTGTTTTTATCCTGAACACATCAGATTCCCTTTCTCCCACCTTCACTCGCGCCCATGTCTCATTGTACATCCTTCTAATATTCTCGCATATTTGCTAAAACACTCCCCATTTATACAAACATTCTACCATCCTCTCACGATTCACCCTGTCGTACGCCGCCTTGAGATCAATAAATACTGCAAACAGTTTACCTCCTTTTTGTTTTAACTCCCGGTCAATCATACATTTTAGCGTCACTATATGTTCAACTGTACTTCGTCCCTTTCTGAATCCAACCTGCATACTCGGCACCACGCGTCTCTCCTCCAGTTCTTCTTCTAGGCGCTTTAGTAATAGACTGGCGTATATCTTGTAAATGGAGTCCATTAGTGTTATTCCTCGGTAATCATATATTTTAGCGTCACTATATGTTCAACTGTACTTCGTCCCTTTCTGAATCCAGCCTGCATACTCGGCACCACGCGTCTCTCCTCCAGTTCTTCTAGGCGCTTTAGTAATAGACTGGCGTATATCTTGTAAATGGAGTCCATTAGTGTTATTCCTCGGTAATTGCTAACGTCGTCCTTTTTTCCGATTTTGAAAATAGGTATTATATTACCAATTTTCCAGCTGTTAGGGAAACTAGTACTTCCCATCCATACTTGATTTATAAACTCTGTTATCTTCCCTACAACCCATTTGCTGGCTTCTTTCCACACTTCATTTCTTATCCCGTCCGGACCAGGTGCTTTTCCATTCTTCTGTGCTTTGACTGCCGCTAGAACTGCCTCCACTTGGAAATCTTCTAATTGTGCCTCGAAGTGTGTTCGTTCGTATTTCCTCCATCTAATAATTCTTGAAAATAGGTTGACCATTTATTCATGCCTATTTCTGCATCTTGTCTTTTTTTATTGCATTTTTTTGCTTCCTTCACGTATTTCCATAGTTCCGCTTCGTTATGGATATTTTGTATACGATTCCACTCACGCCTTTTCCATTCCTCTTTTTTTTTTCTTCGCATGTCTTTTTCCACTGTTTTTTTGCTTCCATCATCGTGTGGAAGTTACAGTGTCTAAATCTCCACTCCTTCAGTCGCCTTCTTGCTATTATTGTGGACTCCGTACAAGTTTCGTCGTGCCATTGCGAGTGATTTGAGTATTGATTCATAGACGTGCACATTTCTAAAGTTTCTTTCACCTTCTTAGTTAAGTCAATCGGATTTAATTTTGTTCAATCGATGCTTTTGATTCTATCTATAAATTTCCTTTTTGTTCTTTCATTACACGGGTACCTTACCACTGTCCCTCGTTGGTTTCCGCTCTGGTGCCTGTGCGTTTGTTCACTGGTTGTGATGGTTAGTTCAGTCGGCAAATGGTCTGAATTAATCATGTCTCCTATTTTGAACCGACTTGTTTTTTCCCGCGCATTCCTATTTGCTACTACTAAGTCGATAACTGAGGTTCCTCTCGTGTCCAATTTCCATCCCGGTCTCCATCAACATCGCCATTTAGTACACTCCAGTTTCCTAAGTCCAACTAACCGAGTAACTTTTTTCCTTCACTGTTGATTATTTTATCGTGTGATACACGTCTTGTGATTGAACCAGTTTCATCGATCCATCCCCAATTCTTGCATTCCAATCCCCTTCTATGACTATCCTATCATCTGGATCCTCTGTTGCTATTTTTTCCGCTATTTCCATTATTTTGTCCACATGTCCATTACTGTACACTGCGATATAAATATATTTAATGTTACCTGAAAATAGATGAATCAGGCTGCCCAAAACCAATGTATGTTTATCTGATGTATTAAAAATGTTACAGCTTGTTGAAAACTATGAAATATGAAATTTTCCTGAAATGTTTTCAACCAACTTCAAATTGTACGTTAATAATAGTAATATGCTCAAATAGATATAAATTGAGAATGTCAGAAAAAAAATTCAGCCAGTTTTGTTAATGGCTAAAAACTTCCAAAAACATTCTCGTGGTTTTCGGTTAATAATTAAAAAGATACTACCGACATATTTCTAATTATTTTCTCAAACTAATAATCAAGTTGTACTAAACATAAGTTTTTCTCATGAGAAACGAGTAGTATAGCTAACTGCAAAAGAGTGATTTATGGTTTACAATTCAAGAAATGCAAACGAATTACTTGTGTCACGAGTATCCTATGGTCAAATTTACTAAGGGCCGGTTCTACAATTGACATTTAACCCTAGGTTAAGGCTATTCGTGGAATAAGTTTGAGATATTAACACCAATATTTCAAACTTATTCCACGAATAGCTTTATTCTCCAAATGCTAATTATAGAACCGGCCCTAAGTCTCGTTCAATTTAAACTATGAGCTGAGGACTTATTGGATTTGTAATCATTTAATACAGATAGTTATCTTAAACCTCTTGCGTTTATCGTTCGGGAGCTGTTCTGGGCTGGTTTTAGCTGGGTTAGAACAGCTCCCGTACGATAAACGAAAATGGGTTTAGAAGTTGCAACTGCATAGTTTGGTACACAATATTACATTTGGTAATATTTTTAGAGGATAAGTTTACTAAAGGTCGTTTTAGACAAGACAATTTCTTAGCTCAAAAGTTGTACGAGAAATTAATTCATATATCCTCCTCCCATAAAATTTGCCCTTGACAAATAGAACGCGTTATATTTTACCATTCGATCTATCCTCCAATTCAATATTTCAAATAATTTGCTGTATGATACGAGACAATTTAGATTGACTAACTTTTGAGTCAAGAAATTGTCTTGTCTAAAACGACCTTAATAGCCACCCGGAGTTGGTGAGATGGTTGACTTATTATAAGTCGTCGGACGATAGTAATTTCACCTAGTGAATCAATATTATACGACTGTACTATTGATTTTAACGGGCTAGTTAACACATGGCTAACTTTTATTTATTTAGTAGAATCAGTAAAAATAGCATCGCTCTACTATTACATACAGACCTGTAAACACGAATGAATTATGTACTTTATGAGTCCCACACTTGGCGCTGGCAGTGAGTCAATTGGCTGATGATTGACGTCTTTTAGATTAACATGGCATTTTATCGTCGTTTACACAACCGCCCTAAAACTCAAACATGTGCTGCCGCTATCTCCGTATGGAATTTTTCAGTAAAAATGTCATTTTAAAACCAAGAACATTTCCAGATTGATTGTTGTCACAAGCAGGTTCACTTCAAGGTCTCAAGATGATAATAAAAAAAAACAAGTTTTAATCAGGAATATACGTTATTGTGAAATACGTGCATTTTATATAGTTTGAGAAAAGGTCAATTCAATGCAATTTTCTAAAACTATAGCAGGGGTGCCCAAAGCGCCGACCGCGTTACTATTCCTAGCCGCCCGCCTGTCTGATATATACACATTGTATTATTAATAATTAGTTTGTAAGAAAACAACATTATTTTCTCTCTGTAAAATCACTTAGGGCCGGTTCTACAATTGACATTTAACTGGAGAATAAGGCTATTCGTGAAATAAGTTTGAGATTTTAAAGCCAATATCTCAAACTTATTCCACGAATAGTCTTATTCGCCAGTTAAATGTTAATTGTAGAACCGGCATTTAATATTGAATATGTATTAGTATTATCTATGTTTATTTTAAATTAAACCTTATGTTTGACTTTAAATTACCACTTTCCGTATGGTCACTTAATACATATAATGTTGATAAACCGCCGCCTATAATTAAAAAAAATGTCACCCAAAGTAATCAAAAGTTTGGCCGCCTCTGATTAAGTAACTGGAAAAGGGAAATCAGAGAAGTGGAAATAAAAATGAGAGAATATTGATTAACAAGCTTGTTACTTTCGGATGACCAAGTGAATTATCACTTGCTATTAAGCAAGCAACGAAGGTACTACATGCTAAGGACTAGGAAGGAGTACGCGAAATGGGGGCTAAACATGAATATGTCAAAAACAGAATATCTAAAAACAGGGGGGAGGGAGAAGAGGAAGACGTGGAACTGAAGTTAAGAGTAATCAAAAAATTAAACGAATACAAACATCAATAAAGGAGATGAATAAAACTACTATGTTTTTTACCACTTGTTTATATCATCTCGAAAGATGGAACATCGACAAAATATTTAGCAAACCGAGTGTGCCAAGGAAGGAAAGCCATACGTATGCTAAATCCAGTACTGTGGTCCAAAGAAATAAAACTGAACACGAAGTTGAGAATCTACAAAACTATCATAGAACCGATAACAACGTATAGCGCCGAATGCAGGCAAATGTCAAAGAAAGAAATCAAGGATGTAGAAACACTAGAAATAGACTTCCTAAGAACTAGCTGTACAAATTTGTCATAAGATTTAAACACACAAGAATTTACATACCCTATAGGGTTAACATGCCCTATAGGCGTTTGGGAATCCCGGGTATACCCGGGATTCCCAAACGCTAGAAACGTTGTACCACTTAAATAAACTGCTAAAAATACTGTACCCTGATGATATTTAATAATAATAAGAATAAATTTATTATTCAGCAGACATAGTCTAATTAGAGGACAACAATAGCCTTATTAAAATTAAAACTAATATATAGATATATAGAATATATAGAACAGCAAGTCTACCTTTGTTAATAACTATAATATAATTTGAATACTATCACAAAATATATCGTTATAAAGCTGATTTGCATTTTTTGCCATATGCGTTAGAGCTGCTTTTAAGAGGTGTAAGAGTAGAACGGTGAGTGGATGAAGAAAGTATGTATGAAAGAGTAGCTATGTCTGAGCTGTGGGTAGAGAAGAAGCTAAGCGAAGGGGGAAGTCTAGAAACCGCTTTTAAGAGCATGCTGTTTTTTGCTGTGATAATGTGAAATATGCTAGAATTCCGAAGATTGTAGGAGCTATAGTTTCCCTAAAAGATCACAACAGTCGATTCTACCAGTTTCCATATAAACTTCGCGCTATGTATTTGATGACGATTTAACTAGAATTGTCTGTCCAGTAACATTACATAGCACGGGTATTGTCCATCCTCTTTGTATGATAATTTTTTGTTAGAAATCTACGTTGTAATCATATGCTAATGAAAAGCGTACAACGGCTAGCAAACAACTGATGCATATTCTAGCTTAATCAGAACTATAGTTTTGAATAAGATCTTCAGTGTATCGAAGTTAGAGAAATCATGCGTTGTTCTCAGTACGAATCTAAGCAGTTTCGATGCACGAGACACATAATTCTTCGATATGTGAGGTGAATGATAATTGCTTGTCAAATCGCACACCTAAGTCTTTTATGAAAGTTCTTTTATCCAATACACATCCATCCATGAGAAACCGTCAGGAACTCATTCTCTTTCATAGTATAAGATACACTACTACGCATTTGGATATATCTATTATCTTTGCACCATTCTATGATGGAATGAATATTCTTTTGTACTAAAGTAAAGGTTTGGAGAGTGAGGAGAAAAAGTGGCAGGAAGGGTTTGGGTGAAGCGTACCAGAAATGGCTGTGTTTGAAAAAAAGCTCAAGGGCGTGAAGTGGGAGGAGGTACAGTCGATGCTCCAGTAGGAGAGAGTGACGTTGGCTGCGTTGGTGAGGAAGAAGAGTGAAAGCCAGAGGGAGAGTTGGTTTGACGAGGAGTGTACGATAAAGAAGTCGAGGTGGCGGAGGGAAATGGCGAATTGAAGGTACGTCAGATGTGCAGTGGAAAGCGCTAATCAGGCGAGGAGGGAGTTCGTTCGAGAGTACGTGCGAGCGAAAGAAAATAGAGGAGATAGAGAAAGTGGAAAAGAAGTTGCGGGACTGTGTGGTGGAGAAAGGACTGTGGGAGATACTGAAGGGAAGGGCAAAACAGGGCAAACTGAACATAAAGCTACCGGAGTGGGAGCGGAGCTGTAAACAGATGACTGGGTCTGAAATGGAGCTGGGCAGTTCGATTTTGAATCAGGAGGTGTCCTCGCGGGACAACTGAAACTAGGAAAGGCGCTGGGAGAAGATGGGCTCTATGCAAAAGCATTCAAAAAAGCTACCGCAGGAAGGAAGAGAGAAGTTGCGCCAGATTATTTATAGGGTGTGGAGTGAAGAGGATGCGGTGTCGGAATATTGGCGTGTGTGGAGTGGTGGTCCCGGTGCATAAAGGGGGAGCGGTCTCGGACGTAAAGAACTATAGGAGCATCACTATTATGAGTGCGGCATATAAATTAATGATGACAATGGTGAAAAACATAATGGATAGGGAAGTGGAACAAAAAGGACTGCTGCCGGAATGCCAGGATGGGTTCAGAAGGGGAAGAGGGATAAGGAAGCAGATTTTCGCGCTAGCGAGAATGGTGGAGAAAGCGCTGTAATGCAAAGAGATAGTGTATGCGTTGTTTGTGGATCTAAAAGCGGTGTATGACTCAGTTCCTAGGGGGAAACTGGTGGAATAGGTTGGGTATGGAAGAGGATGGAGTGGAGTGGGTGAGAAGGATGTATAGAGAATCGTGGGCAAAAGCAAGAGTGAATGGAGAAATATTGTAAGGCAGGTGTGCCCTCTGAGCCTTCTCCTGTTTAATCTGTGCACGAGCGAGTTGGAGGAGGTGCTGAGGACAGGCAGGAGGAATCGTGGTGGGTAGAACCAAGATGTCAATGTTGGCATATACAGATGAGCACTATGTTATCTGTATATGCCAAGAGAGTGGAAGAGATGTTGGAAAGAATGGGTAGGTACCTAGATAAGAGGGGGCTGGTGATGAATGTGGAAAAGGCCAAATGGATGTTGTTTAGGAATAGGGGCAGGAGGGGTAAAGTGGAAGAGCTGAAATGGAAGGAAATAATGATTGATAGAGTGAATGGCTTTAAATATTTGGGCTTTTGGTTTGATTATGGAAGAGGGCTTAGAATACATCTAGAGTGTATGCAGCCGAAAGCGAGAATGGCTTGAGGGATTGCGAGCAGAAAATGGTGGAGTTTGTGGGGCGGTAACCTCGTAATGGCGTGCAAGATCTGGGATGCGTGTGTGAAACCTATATGCTGTTGCAGGAGACGAACCGTCTGTGGGAATCGTGTGTGAGCGTTGTGTAGTTTGAGCAAAGAAAGAAGTGAAAAACAGAATGGATAGGGAAGTGGAACAAAAACGACTGCTGCCGGAATGCCAGGGTGGATTCAGAAGGGGAAGAGGGATAAGGAAGCAGATTTTCACGCTAGCGAGAATGATGGAGGAAACGCTGTAATGCAAAGAGAGAGTGTATGCGGTGTTTGTGGATCTAAAACCGGCGTATGACTCAGTTCCCAGGGGGTAACTGGTGCAATGCATGAATAGATTGGGTATGGAAGAGGATGGCGTGGAGTTGTGGGTGAGAAGGATGTATAAAGAATCGTGGGCAAAAGCATGAGTGAATGGAGAAATATTGTATAGGCAGGGGTGCCCGCTGAGCCTCCTCCTGTTTAATCTGTGCACGAGCGAGTTGGAGGAAGTGCTGAGGACAGGCAGGAGGAATCGTGGTGGGTAGAACCAAGATGTCAATGTTGGCATATACAAATGAGCACTATGTTATCTGTATATGCCAAGAGAGTGGAAGAGTTGTTGGAAAGAATGGGTAGGTACCTAGATAAGAAGGGACTAGTGATGAATGTGGAAATGGCCAAATGGATGTTGTTTAGGAATAGGGGTAGGAGAGGTAAAGTGGAAGAGCTGAAATGGAAGGAAAGAATGATTGATAGAATGAATGGCTTTAAATATTTGGGCTTTGGGTTTGATTGTGGAAGAGGGCTTAGAATACATTACATCTAGAGTGTATGCAGGCGAAAGCGAGAATGGCTTGGGGGATTACGAGCATAAAATGGGGTAGCTTGTGGGGCGGTAACCTCGTAATAGCGTGCAAGATCTGGGATGCGTGTGTGAAACCTATACTGTTGTATGGAGTGGAAGTGTAGGGATTGCGTGAATGGGACGCAATAGAAAAGGAGCAAGGTTGGTTCCTGAAGAGTCTGCGAGACCTAACAGACTCTTCAGGAGGGCTGTGCTGTTGCAGGAGACGAACCGTATGAGTATGTGGGAATCGTATGTGAGGGTTGTGTAGTTTGAGCAAAGATTGCAGGATTTGGGCGAGGATAAACTGGTATGGAAGGTATAAGAGTATAAGGTGTAAGAGTAGAACGGAGAGTGGACGAAGAAAGTTTGTATGAAAGAGTGGGTATGTCTGAGCTGTGTAGAGGAGAGGCTAAGAGAAAGGGGAAGTCTAAAAACTGAGGTAAGGGCTAGAGTGACAAGGAAGACAGGTGAGAATGGCTGAGAGCTCATACAACCCTAGCTACGTAGAGTGGTAAGCACACGTTACTTAGTCAGGGAGAGTAGAGCAGAGAGGACAAAGTATGCATAGCAAGAGCGAGGTGTGGGTGAGAGGAGCGAGGAAAAAAGTGTGGATGGGGCTGAGGTCGGCGTGTGCGCAGTGTAGGAAGGGGAGCGACATGTGGTGGCACCTTATCAAAGAAGTGAAAGCAGAGTGGGTTGGAGAGTGCAGAAAGCTGAATGAATGGTTAGGAGAAGATGGGAAAGGCGTGAAAATCTGCAGGAGGCTGACGTGGGAGAGGAAATTGGCGAGGGCAGAGAGGGTGTAGTATATTTCCTACGCACAGAAGTGATTATGTATTTTATGTTAATTTGTATTTTCTCTGACTCTGAAAGTATTGTTTATTGGGGGAATTTTGTAATTTTGTGCGGATATGCCAAATAAAAGTCTTTTTTTGCTAGTGACGGATGGTTGGAATCTTCAGGAAACACCCTCTTTTACTACTTTAACTTCGAAATTAGAAAACACTGGATTTAGGAGACGAATTGAGAGGTGGCACGACGAATATCTTCATTGAGGGTTGTAGACGGGACGAAGAACCGCGCTCCATCGCCGTAATATTAGATTTTATTTACATTTCTTTAAATGAAGCTCTACATAGGAATTTTATTTTGTACCCCTGCAACAACGTAATTTGTATTTTCTCTTTTTGTTTTTTTTCTGTCAACGTATTGTTTATTGGGGGAATTTTGTAATTTTGTGCGGATATTCCAAATAAAGGTCCTTTTTGCTAGTTACAGATGGTAGGAATTTTCAGGAAACACCCTCTTTTGCTACTTTAACTTCGAAATTAGAAAACACTGGATTTAGAAACGAATTGAGAGGCGGCGCGGCGAATGTCTTAATTGGGGGTTGTGGGGGCAGAAGACGGGACGAAGAACCGCGCTGCATCGCCGTAATATAGATTTAATTTACATTTCTTTAAATGAAGCACTACATAGGAATTTTATTGTGTACCCCCTGCAACAACGTAATGTGCCATCAGTGGTACATGTACCACAGTTTGAGAAATCGCGATGGCAGAAAACTATTCTTATACCACTAGACAGTTTGCCAGGTTAACGGTTTAAAAACCATTTCATCGTATTAGAATTGTAAAATACATTTTTATCTACAAAAAATGGCCGCATCACACTCAGTATTTATTGTCGTTCACTTGTTGCTGACTAAGCTGCACTCAAATGAGAGTGTTTGTGTATGAGTTATGTAATTAAATTGATTAATCTCCAATCAGGCCATGTTTTCGCATTTTGCGTGCACCCGCGACGGCTTATTGTTGCACCCGGCTTATCACCGGCGGCGATAGTGATAATTCGGTCCTGGTGTAGTAACCGCGGGCAGGCGATAAATGAGTCCATTATAGCTCATTATGTGGCCAAGTGCTACGACCTTATAACGTCCTCAATAATCTTTGAAAAGCAATTAACAGACGGCAGGTGAATAGTGGCTTTGAGCAACAATTTTAGAGGTAAATTTAATTTAAATTCATATTTATTAAGCCCGTATGACATTATCTAGTTTCCTATATCGTTTTATATATAAGAATTGATATATTAAACTGTATAACTATTTCTAAATGGAAAATTAACATTGTGTATTACAGTTTTATTATTATTAAGTGAACTTATTATTATTCCGCCGCTATATCATTTTCTGTATGTGTGTATGACACTATGTAGTTTGTTTCTGCATCGAAAACGATATAAGAAACTAGATAATGTCATACGGGCTTTAAATACTAGGTGAAATTCCCATCGTCCGATTAGTACACTTTTCCTCTCAAAATATTACCAATCATAATATTGCGCGTCCTGCTTTTTCTTCCTCTTCTAACTATGCAGTTGCCACTTATTGCTCTTGCAAGTTGCCGAATGTAATACGAAAATAGTTGCATTTGCAATTTTAATTGTAAATCTATTGCTGCAATCTATTGTTTGAAGTTGCGATTGCGTGTTGCCGTTGCTCAATGTAAGACGACAATAAGATAACAATAGACGCAACTATCGCGTTGTTATTTTTACGAATAAAACTGTCAGTAATAAATATATTTGTCACTGATGGCACAAAAGTCATAAATGACAGGTCGGTCGGCTTCAAAACGGTGTCTTCGTTTTTATATTATAGGGATATCATACTTTAAAAGGGTACCCCTTTCCTGCTAATTTATACTTGCATGAATTGTAACGAATTAACGGGAATAACATTAATTACGATTCACCAAAAATAATATATTCTTCCTTTCTTCTCTCGAGTACACAAAATAACTTAATTGTTACTTTTTTCCAATCTAGTTATTTTTTCACTAGAGTCTAGAGAAAAGTAACTTATTTACTGCGTATTTTTTAGTCCCTTGAGAGGAAAGTAACTTGTTTTACTATGTGAAAGGAAAATAACTAGTGTTATTTGTTAAGAAAGATATTAACTCATTTTACTCTCAAGGGAGTAATTTGTGCAGTCCTTCATTAAGAAAGTAACTCATTTACGTCGTATGGGGTCGGTTTACGTTGTATACAGAAAATAATTAATTTTACTCCTTAGCGATGTAGATAATTTATTTAGTCCTTCAAGAGATAAGTAAATTATTTACACCGGATTAGGAAATTATTTCATATTACTCGCTAAAGACTATGTAAAGGGAAATAACTCATGTTATTCGTTAAGAAAGAAAGTAACTTATTTTACTCTCAAGGGAGTAATGTTGCAGTCCTTCATTAAGAAAGTAACTCATTTACGTCGTATGGGGTCGTTTTACGTTGTATAAAGAAAATTATTAATTTTACTCTTTAGCGATGTAGATAATTTATTTAGTCCTTCAAGAGATAAGTAAATTATTTACACCGGATTAGGAAATTATTTCATTTTACTCGCTAAAGACTATGTAAAGGGAAATAACTCGTGTTATTCGTTAAGAAAGAAAGTAACTTATTTTACTCTCAAGGGAGTAATTTTGCAGTCCTTCATTAAGAAAGTAACTCATTTACGTCGTATGGGGTCGTTTTACGTTGTATACAGAAAATTACTAATTTTACTCCTTAGCGATGTAGATAATTTATTTAGTCCTTCAAGAGATAAGTAAATTATTTACACCGGATTAGGAAATTATTTCATATTACTCGCTAAAGACTATGTAAAGGGAAATAACTAGTGTTATTCGTTAAGAAAGAAAGTAACTTATTTTACTCTCAAGGGAGTAATTATGCAGTCCTTCATTAAGAATGTAACTCATTTACGTCGTATGGGGTCGTTTTACGTTGTATACAGAAAATAATTAATTTTACTCCTTAGCGATGTAGATAATTTATTTAGTCCTTCAAGAGATAAGTAAATTATTTACACCGGATTAGGAAATTATTTCATAATACTCGCTAAAGACTATGTAAAGGAAAATAACTCGTATTATTCGTTAAGAAATAAAGTAACTTATTTTACTCTCAAGGGAGTAATTTTGCAGCCCTTCATTAAGAAAGTAACTCATTTACGTCGTATGGGGTCGTTTTACGTTGTATACAGAAAATTATTAATTTTACTCCTTAGCGATGTAGATAATTTATTTAGTCCTTCAAGAGATAAGTAAATTGTTTACACCGGATTAGGAAATTATTTCATTTTACTCGCTAAAGACTATGTAAAGGGAAATAACTCGTGTTATTCGTTAAGAAAGAAAGTAACTTATTTTACTCTCAAGAGAGTAATTTTGCAGTCCTTCATTAAGAAAGTAACTCATTTACGTCGTATGGGGTCGTTTTACGTTGTATACAGAAAATAATTAATTTTAGTCCTTAGCGATGTAGATAATTTATTTAGTCCTTCAAGAGATAAGTCAATTATTTACACCGGATTAGGAAATTATTTCATATTACTCGCTAAAGACGAAAGTAACTCAGTTTACTCCCAAGGGAGTATTTTTTGTAATTTCTCATGAGGAAAGTAACTAATTTTCTGCGTATATATGTAAAATAAATAATTTTACTCCCTAGAGAGGTGGATATTTTATATAGTCCTTTAAGAGGCAAAGGAAGTAATTCATATTACTCATATATAAGTGTGAACCCACCTCTTAGCAATCTACATATCTAGATTTCGATCTTATTAGATCTCGTCAGTGTAGCTCAGCTAGTGAGGATGAATTCACACAATTTCTCGAGTGGTTATATACAAAAATAGTACAACTAACCCTCGAAGAGGGAGGTTTAACGCCATCTGGCGGCACCACATCAATTAGCAATGCACACCCATATGTTTATATATGTTTTATACGATTGGCCTTGTGCTGATATCTCAAGCACTCTGTTGGAATATTATTCTCTAGAGGGCACTACCCGGTTATCCTAATGGCATGAGCATGTTGACGGTTATTACCATATGGGTGTGCATTGCTAATTAATGTGGTGCCGCCAGATGGCGTTTAACTTACCTCTTCGAGGGTTAGTTGTACTATTCGTATTACTTGTTGAAAAGGAATCTAACCGATTTTACACCTTTTCCTAGAAAGTCTAATCAGGATTTTTTTATTTAATCCTTATACAAACTGAAATGAGTTACTTTTCTCTTGTGGGCATTTTCCTCACAAAAAAAACTAAAAAACTGCTCTTCAATATCACCAACCACAACAAACATACATAAAAATAAAAATAAAAATAGAAATAAAAGTAACACTCCGTAAAAATTACAAATTAACATTATATATAACCACTCCCTCTACCCTCGCCACTTTCCTCTCCCAGGTCAGCCCACTGCAGATTTTCACGCCTTCCCCATCCTCGCTTAACAATTCATTCAGCTTTCTGCAGTCTCCCACCCACTCTGCTTTTACACCCTCATATTCTTCCCTAAGGTGCCACTACGTGTCGCTTCCCTTACTACACAGCGCACACGCGGTGTACCCCAGACCCATCCACACTTTCCTCCCTCTCTCGTCTGACCCACACCTCGCTCTTGCCATGCATACTTTGTCCTCCCTGCTCCACTCACCCCTGGCTTGTGGGACTAAACAAATTACCTCCCTTCCTTGCTATAAAAATAATGTACTTTGCTTATTTGGAGTAAAACAAGTTAATTTCCTTAAGTAAGATACTAAAAAATTGCCTTCCTGTCTAGAGAATAAAATCGGTTAATTTCCTATTTCACGAGTAAAGGTGGGTTTATATTCAAATAAAATAATTAATAATAAATAAAAATAAAGTTCAAAAGCTTACTTTACATTAAGGTGTTTATGGTGCCAAAATTATAAATAATGTCATGTTGAACGAAATTTATTTAATAAATAATCTTCACAAGTTATTCATTTCATTCTGACATTACGATTGTCATTTCTATCTGGTTTATGTCAAATTGATAGGTTTAGTTTGTTGATCAACACGGAAGAATATCTTATTCAAACTAGGAGGATAGTATCCATTTTTCTTATCGTTGTTAACATCAAATATTTAGTTAAGACCAATACAATACTAGCAAGCACAATAATATATTAATTTGGCACATAACTTTACACTACAGTTGGCAGTACGTATTCTTATTTTGAGCATAAACAGCCAATATAATCCTTAATTATTATTTTATTTATTGTTCTATTTATTATTTTATTTATTATTTTATTTATTATTTTATTTATTATTTTATTTATTATTTTATTTATTATTTTATTTATTATTTTATTTATTATTTTATTTATTATTTTATTTATTATTTTATTTATTATTTTATTTATTATTTTATTTATTATTTTATTTATTATTTTATTTATTATTTTATTTATTATTTTATTTATTATTTTATTTATTATTTTATTTATTATTTTATTTATTATTTTATTTATTATTTTATTTATTATTTTATTTATTATTTTATTTATTATTTTCTTTATTATTTTCTTTATTATTTTCTTTATTATTTTCTTTATTATTTTATTTATTATTTTATTTATTATTTTATTTATTATTTTATTTATTATTTTATTTATTATTTTATTTATTATTTTATTTATTATTTTATTTATTATTTTATTTATTATTTTATTTATTATTTTATTTATTATTTTATTTATTATTTTATTTATTATTTTATTTATTATTTTATTTATTATTTTCTTTATTATTTTATTTATTATTTTCTTTATTATTGTATTTATTATTTTATTTATTATTTTATTTATTATTTTATTTATTATTTTATTTATTATTTTATTTATTATTTTATTTATTATTTTATTTATTATTTTATTTATTATTTTATTTATTATTTTATTTATTATTTTATTTATTATTTTATTTATTATTTTATTTATTATTTTATTTATTATTTTATTTATTATTTTATTTATTATTTTATTTATTATTTTATTTATTATTTTATTTATAATTTTATTTATTATTTTATTTATTATTTTATTTATAATTTTATTTATAATTTTATTTATTATTTTATTTATTATTTTATTTATTATTTTATTTATTATTTTATTTATTATTTTATTTATTAATTTATTTATTATTTTATTTATTATTTTATTTATTATTTTATTTATTATTTTCTTTATTATTTTCTTTATTATTTTCTTTATTATTTTATTTATTATTTTATTTATTATTTTATTTATTATTTTATTTATTATTTTATTTATTATTTTATTTATAATTTTATTTATTATTTTATTTATTATTTTATTTATCATTTTATTTATTATTTTATTTATTATTTTATTTCACTATATACTTTTATACGAATTATTTTCCTCATCCGGAGTAAATAAGTTACTTACCACTTGAAGGACTAAACAAATTATCTATTTCCCTAGGAAGTAAATATAATTACTTTCCATATACATGTTAAAACGAGTTACTATTCTCTCTATAATTACCATAGGGAGTAAAATCAGTTAATTTCTGCAGAATAGTATATGTCAACTCTTCTTTCAAGGTACTAAAAATTACCAATATTCTAAGGGAGTAAAATAAATTGGTATTTTAATAAAGAGAAATATGAGTTACTTTCTTTATACAGAGTTAAAATATGTTTATTCTCAAGGTACTAAAAATTACCAATATTCCAAAGGAGTAAAAGGTGTTACTACCCTTATTAATGAATAATATGATGTACTTTCCTTATACATCGTAAAATATGTTTCTTTTCTCTCAAGGGACTAACAATTACCAACATGTCAAGGGAATTAAATGAGTATCCTTAACGAATATCAGTTAGTAAGTTAGTATATTTATTAAGGAGTAATATTAGTTACTTTCCTTTCCTTTTTCGGGCCTACACCGAAAGGTAAAAGGCAAAATAAATAGATAATATATAAGTTAGTATCCTTATTAATGAGTAATATGATACTTTCCTTATACAGAGTAAAATATCTTACTTTTCTCTCAAGGGACTAAAACATTATCCTATCACATATATAAGTGTGAATCCACCTCTTAGCAATCTACATATCTAGATTTCGATCTTATAGATCTCATCAGTGTAGCTCAGCTAGAGAGGATGAATTCACACACTATCTCCAGTAGTTATATATAGCATATTGACGATTATTACTATATGGGTGTGCTTTGCTAATTGATGTGGTGCCGCCAGATGGCGTTACCTTTCCTCCTAGGGGGTTAGTTATATTATTATTAGTATTAGTATAATTTTTATTATCCTATTATGTTCCTAGCGAGTAAACGAATTAATATCCTTATTATCGAGTAATATGTGTTACTTTCTTTATACACAGTAAAATTAGTTACTTTCCTGATACAAAGTAAAATTAGTTACATTCCGCCCTTGGAAGTTTAATGGGCTGAATTTGTACTTAGTTAACTTCATTTTTGTTTGTTTCAGGACTTTTTCTACTCTTTTCGGATAACTTTTTACACAACCAAACTCAGGGATGACTTCAAATACGCATTTCAAAAGCCCGTTCGGTGCGCGGCCATGGATGACCAACATGGGGGCAGCGGCGGCCGGGGGAGATGGCAACAAGGGCGTAAAGGGCATTATTGCAGGTAAGAAGCATATGATTGCATAACATATAAAATGCTAAATCCAAAAAAAAAACCCATTGGACTCTCAACGTAGTTCAAGCGTCAATTTGTGTGAATAATTGGGCATAATGAACATCTCACGCGCTATCCACTATCCCCCTCCGTGGTGCAGTTGGTAGCCCGACGGCCGCGATAGCCGAAGACGTGAGTCCCACCAGAGAGTGAAATTTTTGAGAAATTATTAATTAACATTAATATATCTGGTGATTATTCATTCAGATAGCCGTATACGGCAAGAAGTCCTTCACCATAAATTAGATTGAACATTATCCGAGAGGAAATAGCCATTGAAATATGTCATCTTCTAGTTAGTCACACATCGACACTGCTGTATGAGCGAAATCCCCATTGGACTCTCAACGCAGTTCAAGCGTCAATATGTGTGAATAATTGGACATAATTAACATCTCACGCGTTATCCATTGTCACCCTCCGTAGGGCAGTTGGTAGCGCGATGGTCGCGATAGACGTCGATTCGAGTCCCACCGGAGAGTGACATTTTTGAGAAATTATTAATTTACATTGGTATATCTGCTGA
This sequence comes from Lordithon lunulatus, assembly GCA_963942505.1. Taxonomy (NCBI): domain Eukaryota; kingdom Metazoa; phylum Arthropoda; class Insecta; order Coleoptera; family Staphylinidae; genus Lordithon; species Lordithon lunulatus. The sequence goes on from OZ012675.1 coordinate 12,122,423, forward strand.
GGATTCTTCATTCAGATAGCCGTATACTTATATACAATTGAGGCACAAAAAAAATAGAGAAATGGACCTGTCAACTGGTCTCCGCGTTAATATCTATACCCAGATTATGATTGGTCATAACTGAGAGTACTAACAACGCGCATGCGCAGAACTAAGAAAAACTAAATTTTAATTGTTACCAGGTGGCATTACGGGCGGCATTGAGATCTGCATCACATACCCGACGGAGTATGTGAAAACGCAACTGCAGTTGGACGAGAAGGGCGACCGCAAGAAGTACAACGGCATAATGGACTGTGCGAAAAAGACAATACAACAGAGAGGCGTATTCGGACTTTACAGGGGCCTTAGCGTTTTAGTCTACGGGTCCATACCAAAGAGCGCAGTGCGGTATGTATCATCAATAATATTGCACAGTCTCAATTATTCTCATGATTAATAAGTTATTATTACACGCTCGTTAAATAACATACTATTAATTAACTGTGAGGGTAGGGTACAATATCATATAATCCTCAGTTACCACTAAAAAAGTATGATATTATGATGAGACACTGCTGAAGTGGGGGGTTATGAGATATTTCTTAAGATTGGGTAAAGGCAGAAGTCAATGGGTAATGTCAAAACAGAAGTGGGGGTAATAAGGCCACCCTTGTTATCCGATTGGTAAGTCATAACCAAGGAGTGTATACAGGAGCACGTCACAAATGTTTTCCTTCACCGGATTGGACAATGGAACGACTAATCCGGCGAAGGAAAACATTTGTAATCGTCGAACAATGGTATAATAATAATATATTGCACATTAGCAATTATCCTCATGAGTAATAAGTTATTATTACATACTAGTTGAATAACGTACTACTAATTAACTGTAAGAGTACAATATTGTATAACTCTCAGTTACCACTATAGAAGTTTACAATTATGGTATTATAAAACACTGCTGAAGTGGGGGTTCATGCGATATTTCTTCATTGGGGGTAATGGCACATAGCAGAAGTGAGGGTAATGGCACATAACAGAAGTGGGGGTAATATGGCCGCCCTTGTTATGCGATTGGTATGTCATAACCAAGGACTGTATACAAGAGGACGTCAAAAATGCTTTCCCTTACCGGATTGGACGATGGAACGACCAAACCGGCGAAGGAAAACATTTGTAATCGTCGAACAATGGTATAATAATAATATATTGTACATTAGCAATTATCCTCATGAGTAATAAGTTATTATTACATACTCGTTGAATAACGTACTATTAATTAACTGTAAGAGTACAATATTGTATAACCCTCAGTTACCACTATAGAAGTTTGCAATTATGGTATTATAAAACACTGCTGAAGTGGGGGGTCATGAGATATTTCTTCAGTGGGGGTAATGGCACATAGCAGAAGTGATGGTAATGGCACATAACATAAGTGGGGGGAATATGGCCGCCCTTGTTATGCGATTGGTATGTCAGAACCAATGACTGTATACAAGAGTACGTCACAAATGCTTTCCTTTACCGGATTGGACGATGCAACGATCAATGCAGTGAAGGAAAACATTTGTAATCGTCGAACTGTGGTTTGATAAAATATTGTATATTATCAATTATTCTCATGACTAATATGTTATTATTACACGCTCGTTGAATAGCATACTACTAATTAGCTATGTGGATACAATATCATATAACCCTCAGTTGACAAGTTTGCAAGTATGGTATTATGAGACACTGTGGGGCGTCATGGGATATTTCTTCAGTGGGGGTAATGGTACATAACAAAAGTGAGGGTAATGGCACATAACAGAAGTGGGGGAATATGGCCGCCCTTGTTATGCGATTGGTATGTCATAATCAAGGACTATATACAAGAGTACGTCACAAATGCTTTTCTTTACCGAATTGGACGATGCAACGATCAATGCGGTGAAGGAAAACATTTGTAATCGTCGAACTGTGGTTTGATAATAATATTGTATATTATCAATTATTCTCATGACTAATATGTTATTATTACACGCTCGTTGAATAACGTACTATTAATTAACTATGAGGATACAATATCATATACCTCAGCTGTCACTATAGAAGTTTACAAGTATGGTATTATGAGACACTGTTGAAGTGGGGAATCATCAGATATTTCTTCAGTGTGGGTAGTGGCACATAGCAGAAGCGAGACTAATTGCATATAACAGAAGTGGGGGTAATGTGGCCACCCTTGTTATTCGATTGGTAAGGCATAACGAACGATTGTAACCAAGAGGACGCCATAAATGTTTTCCTTCGCCTGATTGGACGATGGAACGTCCACTTCGGTGAAGGAAAACAGTTGTAGTCATCGTACTGTAATCTGGCAGGGACATTTGGCGGTAAACTTAAATATCATTGCGGTTAGCCATATATATTGGGCAGCACGGCACGATCGAGTAAGATATTAGCGGCAAATTGAAATCTGCTGTGGTGTTGATAGTTGAATGAATACAGTAACATGCGCAATAAGGGGGCGGTAGCTAGAAGGTGTCAACCAAATTCAACGTCCAAAAGAAAACCGCGTTGCGGACCTACAATGTACCTAAGTAATACCAATGTCCTCAGGTATACAGTCATTGCATTTTGCATATTACTGCTAATTCCAAATAAATTTGTCGCCTAGACTTTCCTCAACCATCCTAGACCATTGGCGCTCCAGCCTAGACCAGCCCACATTAAATGTCATCCCATTAAGGCCCAATTCACACATACGCGGCATCGGGCGGAGGCGCGGTGTAGGCGGGGTGCAGACACGACGTCGCACAGGCGATTGTGATGTCCATATGCAGTGAAGGGGTGGATATTGCACCATATGTTTACATAGAAGCGGCGTGTAAGAGTTTCGCCTCTTCGCCAACCGTGTCTTAGGCGAAGAGGCGAGCGAGAGACACGAGTCAAATACCCGCGCCTCGTCACCTAAATGGGCATTGCACCACATGTTTATATAGATGGGGCGTGAAACCGTCGTGCCTCTCGCCGCACCGGCACCGCGCCTTCGCCTGCGAGGCGAGAGGCATAACTCTTCCACGCCGCCTCTATGTAAACATAAGGTGCAATGTCCACCCCTTCACTGCGTATGGACATCACAATCGCCTGTGCGACGTTGCGCCTGCACCACGCCTACACCGCGCCTCCGCCCGACGCCGCTTATGTGTGAATTGGGCCTAAAACACAATTCTTCAGTTTTTCATAACTGTGAGATGGATGGAGGAATGGCAGCTGAAATTTCAACTGGAGGATGCACAAAGGTCCCACACAAGTTAACCAAGTGCAGTCTGCAGATGATCCAGCAACCTTGTGTTATTTCAAATCATCAATCATCATAATTTGATCGAGTCGTGCTGCACAATATACAAGCCGGATCGCAATGATATTTAAATTTACCGCCAAATATCCCAGCTAGATCACAGTTCGATGACGACAATGTTTTTCTTCACTGCATTGGTCAACAGAACATACGAGGTCTTTGTGTACAGTCCTTGAGTCATAGCAGTATCTAAAATTCCTATGAAACTCTTATAACTCTGAGCTTCGTCACTAAAAAAGTTAGCTATCAATCATGGGTTCATGAGCTGTGGCGTAGCGAGTTTAACTCGCGCCCGGGGCACAATACCTTTTTAGCGCCTCCACCCCCTCACCACCCATTCGAAAACCATATAATATAACCATTTGGCGCCCCTTTGTGAGTAGCGCCCGGGGCATGATATCCCCCCCTACCACACCTCCCCCCCCCCCCTCTCGCTACGCCACTGTACATGAGACACTGAAGTGGGGGGTCATGAGAGACATCTATAGTGGCTGTATAGCCCTGGTTTCCTAGGAAAGCGTTGCCGTAAAAGCGGCCATATATGACGTCATTTACACATCAAACCAAGGAACCAAGGTTTGTAAACAAGAGGACATTGCTTAAATACACCGTAAACCCGTGACGCGCACATTTGTTTTGTGGTGTTCTCTAGTATACAGTCCTTGTTGGATTGGATCCGCATTTGTTATCCCATGATAAGTCATAAAAGTGTTGCAAATGAAACCTATGCAAAATCATATAACTCTATCACTACAAAAGTTAGCAATGAAACTCTACTTTTAGATTCGGCGTGTTCGAATCGCTCAAGACAAAAATGGAGAAGGATGGCAAACTATCGCCTGTCGGCAGGCTGCTGTGCGGCCTTGGCGCGGGGGTGGCCGAAGCCATTTTTGCCGTTACACCAATGGAGACCATCAAGGTGAAATTCATCAACGACCAGCGGCGGGAAAAGCCGATTTTCCGGGGATTCTTCCACGGGGTCGTGACCATTGTTAAAACAGAAGGTAATACTACTGCAATTTTCTAAAATCAGAGTGGAAACAAAATATATTTTTGACGATGAACATTTGAGTCTGAGAATAAAAGTGGCGTCAGTCACATTTAAGTTGTTTGTAGAAGGAGAAGGATTTGCGATTGGTATTTGTGTAAATGGACGTGCGCAGTTACATTTGTATTTATGAAAAAAATCATTTCATGTCTGTAATTGCAAACGTCGATTTACATTTATAAATGTCGGCTTTATTGCCTTTGAAGAAAAGTATTGACACCTGGTATATATTAGTATATACTGAATTTGTTGTGATTCTCAATGTGAGGGTCGCGACCAGCATAAGTATCGCAGATAAAATTGATTACAGATGATTCAGGATGTTTTTCTACACATGCCCTTTCTTGAGGAGATCATTTTGAAATTTGTGCAAAAAAGTGCAAAAAGGGGCTGCAGACCAAAAACATTAAGAAACACTAAAGAGGAGCGGTAACGTTGTGTCGCTTCGAAAATATCAACGATTAAAAATTCAATCCAGAACAAACGACTGAAATTTGTGACAGTTCCGAACAATTCAAAATATCTAGACTCATACCGTTGTCCCTTCGACCACATATACCTTTCTACTTGCCACCACATCGTAGTCTTGTGACCGAATATCCTTGTAGCTGTGACCACATATCGTTGTACATGTATTGCAGATTATTCAAAAGTTTCAGATAGCGAAAATTATTACAATGATTATGATTACAGGTATCGGCGGAGTATACAAGGGCTTGTACCCAACAATACTCAAACAAGGTTCGAATCAAGCGATGCGGTTCTTCACGATGGAAACCCTGAAAGACATGTACAGAGGCGGGGACAACAATAAGCCGGTGCCAAAACTGATGGTTGGCTTAATGGGAGCTACTGCCGGTAAGACACACAATATATCACGCATGCGCTATGTAACTTCGCGCATGCGCACACAACTATTTAACTGTAACAACCGTCATTTGACTCTTTAACGAAATTTATTAGAAGATAACGTCGGATATTAAGGCTGAAGACAGACGAGGCGGTTTTCTCCGAATCTGCGGTCGTTTGGTCTGAACACACATAGCGGAATTCGGCGAGTCGACGGCCGCCTTGTGTGCATTCAGCCTTAAGCATACAGTCGTACATTACTAATACTACAAGCTACAAATAGAGAATATGCCTATTGCCAGACCACTCACTCAACCCGCCGATCTATCCTGCGCAGGACCTATTTTGGGGACTTAAACGTGTTTCTTTTCCTCCACAAGAAATAGGACACGTATTCTTTTTAAACTGAGTTTAGGGATAAACTTTGATTTTCTACAATTTATTTTACAACGTGGAAGGTGTATACGGGTCCTAGACATTTGTCTTATTTGCCCATGCTATGATCCGAGATCCTGCGTACTACTTGCAGGAGTGCGTTTCATGACACCCCTCGTTCGGAGAACCCTAGTACCTAGTACCTAGAGCACTCCCCGTCCTTCAAGGTCTTTAGGTGTGATTGCTGGCACCACTCGTTCGGAATGTATTCGTTTAACTGTCGAAGTCGCTCAACAAAATACGGACAATTCACGACGTGAGTTCGTAAAAGATGGAAATTATTTACTAGCGTTACAAAATATTATTAAACCTAAATGCTTTCATTGCATGATCTCAAATCGTGAAATGTCCTTATTTTGCGGAGTGACTTTGATAGTTAAACGAATACTTTCTGAACGAGTGGTGTCGGTAATCGCACCCCACGACCTTGAAGGGTCTAGGTACTGGGGTTAGGGCAATCGAACCCCCGCAACTTGTACGCTCAGGTCATCAAGACAAAAGTAGTTGGAATAGGCGGGTTCTGATTCTCTTTTAAAAAATTACTGCCATCATTCTATGCCTGTAACTTTATAATCTGTAATGTTATTAAAATAAGGGTTACAGATTTATATTCTACATTAATTTAGCTTTAGAATATGTGCATTCATCATTAAATGTCTTCAAGAATTTGCAAAATATAGAGAAGCTTCTTGAAAATCGGCCATACATAATATACTGGCATCATTGTATGTCTGTATCTTTAAAATCTGTAATGTTATTGAAATAAGGAGTACAGATTTATAATCTACATTCATTTGGCTTTAAAATATATGCATTCATCATTAAATATCCTCATGAATGTGCAAAATATAGAGAAGCTTCTTGAAAATCGGCCATACATAATGTACTGTCATCATTGTATACCTGTAACTTTATAATCAGTAATGTTATTGAAATAAGGGTTGCAGATTAAGATTCTACATTCATTCGTCTTTAGAATATATGTATTCATCATTAAATATCCTCATGAATGTGCAAAATATAGTGAAGCTTCTTGAAAATCGTCCATACATGATGTACTGCCATTATTGTATGCCTGTAACTTTATAATCAGTAATGTTATTGAAATAAGGGTTGCAGATTAAGATTCTACATTCATTAGTCTTTAGAATAAATGTATTCATCATTAAATATCTTCATGAATGTGCAAAATATTACGAAGCTTCTTGAAAATCAGCCATACATAATGTACTGCCATCATTGTATGTTTGTAACTTTATGATCAGTAAAGTTATTAAAATACGGGCTGCAGATTAAGATTCTACATTCATTCGTCTTTAGAATAAATGTATTCATCATTAAATATCCTCATGAATGTGCAAAATATAGTGAAGCTTCTTGAAAATCAGCCATACATAATCTACTGCCATCATTGTATGTCTGTAACTTTATAATCAGTAATGTTATTGAAATAAGGGTTGCAGATTTAGATTCTATATTCCTTCGGCTTTAAAATATGTGCATTCATCATTAAATATCCTCATGAATGTGCAAAATATAGCGAAGCTTCTTGAAAATCGGCTATACATAATCTACTGCCATCATTGTATGCCTGCAACTTTATAATCAGTAATGTTATTGAAATAAGGGTTGCAGATTAAGATTCTACATTCATTCGTCTTTAGAATAAATGTATTCATCATTAAATATCCTCATGAATGTGCAAAATATAGAGAAGCTTCTTGAAAATCGGCCATACATAATGTACTGTCATCATTGTATGTTTGCAACTTTATAATCAGTAATGTTATTGAAATAAGGTTTGCAAATTTCGATTCTACATTCATTCGGCTTTAAAATATGTGCATTCATCATTAAATATCCTGATGAATGTACACAATATAGTGAAGCTTCTTGAAGATCGGCCATACATAATGTACTGCCATCATTGTATGTTTGTAACTTTATGATCAGTAATGTTATTAAAATACGGGTTTCAGATTAAGATTCTACATTCATTCGTCTTTAGAATAAATGTATTCATCATTAAATATCCTCATGAATTTGCAAAATATAGTGAAGCTTCTTGAAAATGAGCCATACATAATGTACTGCCATCATTGTATGCCTGTACCTTTATAATCAGTAATGTTATTGAAATAAGGGTTGCAGATTAAGATTCTACATTCATTCGTCTTTAGAATATATGTATTCATCATTAAATATCCTTATGAATGTGCAAAATATAGTGAAGCTTCTTGAAAATCGGCCATACATAATGTACTGCCATCATTGTATGTTTGTAACTTTATAATCAGTAATGTTATTAAAAAACGGGATGCAGATTAAGATTATACATTCATTCGTCTTTAGAATAAATGTATTCATCATTAAATATCCTCATGAATGTGCAAAATATAGCGAATCTTCTTGAAAATCAGCCATACATAATGTACTGCCATCATTGTATGCCTGTAACTTTATAATGAGTAATGTTATTGAAATAAGGGTTGCAGATTAAGATTCTACATTCTTTCGTCTTTAGAATAAATGTATTCATCATTAAATATCCTCATGAATGTGCAAAATATAGAGAAGCTTCTTGAAAATCGGCCATACATAATGTACTGCCATCATTGAATGTTTGTAACTTTATGATCAGTAATGTTATTGAAATAAGGGTTGCAGATTAAGAATCAACATTCATTCGTCTTTAGAATAAATGTATTCCTCATTAAATATCCTCATGAATGTGCAAAATATAGTGAAGCTTCTTGAAAATCAGCCATACATAATGTACTTCCATCATTGTATGCCTATAACTTTATAATCAGTAATGTTATTGAAATAAGGGTTGCAGATTAAGATTCTACATTAATTAATTCGTCCTTAGAATATATGTATTCATCATTAAATATCCACATGAATGTGCAAAATATAGTGAAGCTTCTTGAAAATCAGCCATACATAATGTACTGCCATCATTGAATGTTTGTAACTTTATGATCAGTAATGTTATTGAAATAAGGGTTGCAGATTAAGAATCAACATTCATTCGTCTTTAGAATAAATGTATTCCTCATTAAATATCCTCATGAATGTGCAAAATATAGAGAAGCTTCTTGAAAATCGGCCATACATAATGTACTGACATCATTGTATGTTTGTAGCTTTATAATCAGTAATGTTATTGAAATAAGGGTTGCAGATTAAGATTCTACATTCATTCGTCTTTAGAATAAATGTATTCATCATTAAATATCCTCATGAATGTGCAAAATATAGAGAGCTTCTTGAAAATCGGCCATACATAATGTATTGCCATCATTGTATGTTTGTAACTTTATGATCAGTAATGTTATTAAAATACGGGTTGCAGATTAAGATGCTACATTCATTCGTCTATAGAATAAATATATTCATCATTAAATATCCTCATGAATGTGCAAACTATAGCGAAGCTTCTTGAAAATCAGCCATACATAATGTACTGCCATCATTGTATGTTTGTAACTTTATAATCAGTAATGTTATTGAAATAAGGGTTGCAGATTAAGATTCTACATTCATTCGTCTTTAGAATAAATGTATTCATCATTAAATATCCTCATGAATGTGCAAAATGTAGTGAAGCTTCTTGAAAATCGGCCATACATAATGTACTGCTATCATTGTATGTTTGTAACTTTATTATCAGTAATGTTATTGAAATAAGGGTTGCAGATTAAGACTCTACACTCATTCGTCTTTCGAATATATGTATTCATCATTAAATATCCTCATGAATGTGCAAAATGTAGTGAAGCTTCTTGAAAAACGGCCATACATAATGTACTGCCATCATTGTATGTTTGTAACTTTATGATCAGTAATGTTATTAAAATACGGGTTGCAGATTAAGATTCTACATGCATTCGTCTTTAGAATAAATGTATTCATCATTAAATATCCTCATGAATGTGCAAAATATAGTGAAGTTTCTTGAAAATCTTCCATACATAATGTTTTGCCATCATTGTATATTTGTAACTTTATGCTCAGTAATGTTATTAAAATACGGGCTGCAGATTAAGATTTTACATTCATTCGTCTTTAGAATAAATGTATTCATCATTAAATATCCTCATGAATGTGCAAAATGTAGTGAAACTTCTTGAAAATCGTCCATACATAATGTACTGCCATCATTGTATGTTTGTAACTTTATGATCAGTAATGTTATTAAAATACGGGTTGCAGATTATGATTCTACATTCATTCGTCTGTAGAATAAATGTATTCATCATTAATTATCCTCATGAATGTGCAAAATATAGTGAAGCTTCTTGAAAATCGGCCATACATAATGTACTGCCATCATTATATGCCTGTAACTTTATAATCAGTAATGTTATTGAAATAAGGGTTGCAGATTAAGATTCTACATTCATTCGTCTTTAGAATATATGTATTCATCATTAAATATCCTCATGAATGTGCAACATATAGTGAAGCTTCTTAATAATCAGCCATACATAATGTACTGCCATCATTGTATGCCTGTAACTTTATAATCAGTAAAGTTATTGAAATAAGGCTTGCAGATTAAGATTCTACATTCATTCGTCTTTAGAATAAATGTATTCATCATTAAATATTCTCATGAATTTGCAAAATATAGTGAAGCTTCTTGAAAATCAGCCATACATAATGTACTTCCATCATTGTATGCCTATAACTTTATAATCAGTAATGTTATTGAAATAAGGGTTGCAGATTAAGATTCTACATTAATTAATTCGTCTTTAGAATATATGTATTCGTCATTAAATATCATCATGATTGTGCAAAATATAGCGAAGCTTCTTGAAAATCAGCCATACATAATGTACTGCCATCATTGTATGCCTGTAACTTTATAATCAGTAATGTTATTGAAATAAGGGTTGCAGATTAAGATTCTACATTCATTCGTCTTTAGATTATATGTATTCATCATTAAATATCCTCATGAATGTGCAAAATATAGTGAAGCTTCTTGAAAATCGTCCATACATGATGTACTGCCATTATTGTATGCCTGTAACTTTATAATCAGTAATGTTATTGAAATAAGGGTTGCAGATTAAGATTCTACATTCATTAGTCTTTAGAATAAATGTATTCATCATTAAATATCTTCATGAATGTGCAAAATATTACGAAGCTTCTTGAAAATCAGCCATACATAATGTACTGCCATCATTGTATGTTTGTAACTTTATGATCAGTAAAGTTATTAAAATACGGGCTGCAGATTAAGATTCTACATTCATTCGTCTTTAGAATAAATGTATTCATCATTAAATATCCTCATGAATGTGCAAAATATAGTGAAGCTTCTTGAAAATCAGCCATACATAATCTACTGCCATCATTGTATGCCTGTAACTTTATAATCAGTAATGTTATTGAAATAAGGGTTGCAGATAAAGATTCTACATTCATTCGTCTTTAGAATATATGTATTCATCATTAAATATCCTCATGAATGTGCAAAATATAGCGAAGCTTCTTGAAAATCAGCCATACATAATGTACTGCCATCATTGTATGTTTGTAACTTTATAATCAGTAATATTATTGAAATAAGGGTTGCAGATAAAGATTCTACATTCATTCGTCTTTAGAATATATGTATTCATCATTAAATATCCTCATGAATGTGCAAAATATAGATAAGCTTCTTGAAAATCGGCCATACATAATGTACTGCCATCATTGTATGTCTGTAACTTTATAATCAGTAATGTTATTGAAATAAGGGTTGCAGAGTCTAAAATTCAGATTTTGCTAAGGTGGAGAGCGAGTTTTCGATTTTGAACAGGTTGAACAGGTTGAGCAGGTCGGGACCAGTTTTTGAACAGGTTTAACTGGTCCCCGAGCTGTTCAAACTGCCAACAATTCACTCTCCACCGTAGTAAAATCCGAGTTCAAAGAGTGAGCCAAAGCCCGCCTAGCTCTACTACTGACAAACGTCTAGGACCCGGTCACACCTTCTACTGTACAAAACAAATTGTAGAAAATAATAGTCTCTATATACCAGGAGTGGTCAACATACGATCGACTTTTTTTGTCTTAAAAATGTGTCGCGATCGATTTATTGCCATTAATGCTCTATTTATCAAGTAGTCTAATCGGTTAAATCATAGCGAGCGATCGACCATCGTGACTATCGTCGATCGCGACCAAAATATTAGCATCCCCAGCTATACACAGTTTATTAAAATAAAATATGTGGCAGATTTCTTTTTAAATAGGTCCTGCGCAGGATAGATTGATGGGATGAGCCTTACAACAGCCATACTCTGTGTTTGTAGCTGTGCAGCTAATCACATATTTTATTTGTAGGTGCTGTGTCTGTATTCGGAAACACCCCACTGGACGTGGTGAAAACGCGCATGCAAGGACTCGAAGCGCACAAGTACAAGGGCACAGTGGACTGCATGATGCAGATTTGGAGGCACGAGGGCCCGGCTGCATTCTACAAGGGCACGATACCCCGACTGAGCCGGGTGTGTTTGGACGTCGCGATCACCTTCATGATCTACGACACATTCATGGAGATGTTCAACAAAGTCTGGGTGTAAACCCCGCACCGGTTATTTTTTTAGTCACTTTTTAACTCCGGAACGAAACTACCAAGCATATTTTTATAGATTTATAGGTTCGGATGTTTTTTTTTTTAAACTGATTTGAGGAGCGCGGCTGTTGCACCGGAGCTGGATAATTATGTTTTGTAATTAGTCATTTATGTGCGGCCTTTTCATTTTGCGAACATTCCGAGAAAGTGCCTGAGCCTGAGGTGGACTTAACACTGGTTTTCGTTTCGACCAAAAAAAAAAATGTGATTTTGGATGTACACGCTGTTTGTTGTTAATCTTATTTGTAAATGAAGATTTTATAAATGGTTATTTTTATAATTTTCAATGTTTTTAGATTTGTAAAATACATTTTTATGCAACAACTCGAACGCGTTTGTTTCAATTACATTCCACAATTCTTTAAAACATATATATATATATATATATATATATATATATATATATATATATATATATATATATATATATATATATATATATAACTATGTGGCGTAAATATGACTTCAAAGTCAGGGCGGTGGGAGCAAACACGACCATTACAATATACAGCAATGGCGTGGTAGAAAAGGTTGTTAAGGAAATGGAGAGAGTACTCAAAGAAGAAGAAAAGTGACTGGAATGCGAGAATTGTCGAAGAAGGAGGGTATATACATGTAAATACTGGTTAAGAAGAGAAAAGGCGCTCGCAGGATAAGATAATTAATGGAGAAGACAAGAAAATGATACAGTGGTTGAGTATGGGATATGTGAGCGTCCTTAATGGCGGAGTGGAGGGTTACCGCTATGTTGAATAGACGTATGCCTGCGGCACGGGGTCATAGACTGTGGTGACTAACGATACTGCAAGGTAAAAAAATCAGAAGGGTAGAGATTAGGAGTACTCTAAAGTCAGACCACTTCCCAGTGGAAGTTCATGTGGTAGGAGTCCACAGACACCCGGGGAGTTAGCCCGGGAAGGATTTATTTGAAATGAGGCGGCGATCGATAGTTTTAAAGAAAAAATGGAGCACATGGAATGAACTAGGGTGCTGAACATGCAGCAGTTGGTGGAGGTAGTGAAATTATCAATGTCAGTTAAGCAAAAACGACGAGGCAAGGACGGCGATCAAGGATGGTTCAACGCAAAAATAAAGGGGGGAAAGTAAAATATTAGAACATGTATGAGAGAGTGGATAGATGGTGTTGGGGATGTAAGAAATGTTCAGGAGTCAAAGGATTAATGGGATGCGTTTGGGGACCAATGTAGAAGAGACCGAGAGCAGTGAGAATAGAATGAGGTGCAGGATCTACGCAATCAAGGAGATACATTGAGGTATATAAAGACGCATACCCCATTTAATAGAGACAGAATAATTGATCCAATTCCACTGAAAGAATGGGAAGGTTACTTGCGGAAGATGGTATTAAGTCCGGCAGAGGAAGAGCAATGTAGAAGAGACCTAGAGCAGTGAGAATGGAATGATGTGCAGGATCTACGCAATGAAGCAGATACATTGAGGTATATAAAGACGCATACCCCATTTAATAGAGACGGAATAATTGATCCAATTCCACTGAAAGAATGAGAAGGTCACTTCCGGAAGATGGTATTAAGTCCGGCAGAGGAAGAGCAATGTAGAAGAGACCTAGAGCAGTGAGAATGGAATGAGGTGCAGGATCTACGCAATGAAGCAGATACATTGAGGTATATAAAGACGCATACCCCATTTAATAGAGACGGAATAATTGATCCAATTCCACTGAAAGAATGAGAAGGTCACTTCCGGAAGATGGTATTAAGTCCGGCAGAGGAAGAGCAATGTAGAAGAGACCTAGAGCAGTGAGAATGGAATGAGGTGCAGGATCTACGCAATGAAGCAGATACATTGAGGTATATAAAGACGCATACCCCATTTAATAGAGACGGAATAATTGATCCAATTCCACTGAAAGAATGAGAAGGTCACTTCCGGAAGATGGTATTAAGTCCGGCAGAGGGAGAGCAATGTAGAAGAGACCTAGAGCAGTGAGAATGGAATGATGTGCAGGATCTACGCAATGAAGCAGATACATTGAGGTATATAAAGACGCATACCCCATTTAATAGAGACGGAATAATTGATCCAATTCCACTGAAAGAATGAGAAGGTCACTTCCGGAAGATGGTATTAAGTCCGGCAGAGGGAGAGCAATATAGAAGAGACCTAGAGCAGTGAGAATGGAATGATGTGCAGGATCTACGCAATGAAGCAGATACATTGAGGTATATAAAGACGCATACCCCATTTAATAGAGACGGAATAATTGATCCAATTCCACTGAAAGAATGAGAAGGTCACTTCCGGAAGATGGTATTAAGTCCGGCAGAGGGAGAGCAATGTAGAAGAGACCTAGAGCAGTGAGAATGGAATGAGGTGCAGGATCTACGCAATCAAGGAGATACATTGAGGTATATAAAGACGCATACCCCATTTAATAGAGACGGAATAATTGATCCAATTCCACTGAAAGAATGGGAAGGTTACTTGCGGAAGATGGTATTAAGTCCGGCAGAGGGAGACCAATGTAGAAGAGACCTAGAACAATGAGAATGGAATGAGGTGCAGGATCTACGCAATGAAGCAGATACATTGAGGTATATAAAGATGCGTACCCCATTTAATAGAGACGGAATAATTGATCCAATTCCACTGAAAGAATGAGAAGGTCACTTCCGGAAGATGGTATTAAGTCCGGCAGAGGGAGAGCAATGTAGAAGAGACCTAGAGTAGTGAGAATGGAATGAGGTGCAGGATCTACGCAATGAAGCAGATACATTGAGGTATATAAAGACGCATACCCCATTTAATAGAGACGGAATAATTGATCAAATTCCACTGAAAGAATGAGAAGGTCACTTCCGGAAGATGGCATTAAGTCTGGCAGAGGGAGAGCAATGTAGAAGAGACCTAGAGCAGTGAGAATGGAATGAGGTGCAGGATCTACGCAATGAAGCAGATACATTGAGGTATATAAAGACGCATACCCCATTTAATAGAGACGGAATAATTGATCCAATTCCACTGAAAGAATGAGAAGGTCACTTCCGGAAGATGGTATTAAGTCCGGCAGAGGGAGAGCAATGTAGAAGAGACCTAGAGCAGTGAGAATGGAATGATGTGCAGAATCTACGCAATGAAGCAGATACATTGAGGTATATAAAGACGCATACCCCATTTAATAGAGACGGAATAATTGATCCAATTCCACTGAAAGAATGAGAAGGTCACTTCCGGAAGATGGTATTAAGTCCGGCAGAGGAAGAGCAATGTAGAAGAGACCTAGAGCAGTGAGAATGGAATGAGGTGCAGGATCTACGCAATGAAGCAGATACATTGAGGTATATAAAGACGCATACCCCATTTAATAGAGACGGAATAATTGATCCAATTCCACTGAAAGAATGAGAAGGTCACTTCCGGAAGATGGTATTAAGTCCGGCAGAGGGAGAGCAATGTAGAAGAGACCTAGAGCAGTGAGAATGGAATGATGTGCAGGATCTACGCAATGAAGCAGATACATTGAGGTATATAAAGATGCATACCCCATTTAATAGAGACGGAATAATTGATCAAATTCCACTGAAAGAATGAGAAGGTCACTTCCGGAAGATGGTATTAAGTCCGGCAGAGGGAGAGCAATGTAGAAGAGACCTAGAGCAGTGAGAATGGAATGAGGTGCAGGATCTACGCAATGAAGCAGATACATTGAGGTATATAAAGACGCATACCCCATTTAATAGAGACGGAATAATTGATCCAATTCCACTGAAAGAATGAGAAGGTCACTTCCGGAAGATGGTATTAAGTCCGGCAGAGGGACAGCAATGTAGAAGAGACCTAGAGCAGTGAGAATGGAATGATGTGCAGGATCTACGCAATGAAGCAGATACATTGAGGTATATAAAGACGCATACCCCATTTAATAGAGACGGAATAATTGATCCAATTCCACTGAAAGAATGAGAAGGTCACTTCCGGAAGATGGTATTAAGTCCGGCAGAGGAAGAGCAATGTAGAAGAGACCTAGAGCAGTGAGAATGGAATGAGGTGCAGGATCTACGCAATGAAGCAGATACATTGAGGTATATAAAGACGCATACCCCATTTAATAGAGACGGAATAATTGATCCAATTCCACTGAAAGAATGAGAAGGTCACTTCCGGAAGATGGTATTAAGTCCGGCAGAGGGAGAGCAATGTAGAAGAGACCTAGAGCAGTGAGAATGGAATGATGTGCAGGATCTACGCAATGAAGCAGATACATTGAGGTATATAAAGACGCATACCCCATTTAATAGAGACGGAATAATTGATCCAATTCCACTGAAAGAATGAGAAGGTCACTTCCGGAAGATGGTATTAAGTCCGGCAGAGGGAGAGCAATATAGAAGAGACCTAGAGCAGTGAGAATGGAATGATGTGCAGGATCTACGCAATGAAGCAGATACATTGAGGTATATAAAGACGCATACCCCATTTAATAGAGACGGAATAATTGATCCAATTCCACTGAAAGAATGAGAAGGTCACTTCCGGAAGATGGTATTAAGTCCGGCAGAGGGAGAGCAATGTAGAAGAGACCTAGAGCAGTGAGAATGGAATGAGGTGCAGGATCTACGCAATCAAGGAGATACATTGAGGTATATAAAGACGCATACCCCATTTAATAGAGACGGAATAATTGATCCAATTCCACTGAAAGAATGGGAAGGTTACTTGCGGAAGATGGTATTAAGTCCGGCAGAGGGAGACCAATGTAGAAGAGACCTAGAACAATGAGAATGGAATGAGGTGCAGGATCTACGCAATGAAGCAGATACATTGAGGTATATAAAGATGCGTACCCCATTTAATAGAGACGGAATAATTGATCCAATTCCACTGAAAGAATGAGAAGGTCACTTCCGGAAGATGGTATTAAGTCCGGCAGAGGGAGAGCAATGTAGAAGAGACCTAGAGTAGTGAGAATGGAATGAGGTGCAGGATCTACGCAATGAAGCAGATACATTGAGGTATATAAAGACGCATACCCCATTTAATAGAGACGGAATAATTGATCAAATTCCACTGAAAGAATGAGAAGGTCACTTCCGGAAGATGGCATTAAGTCTGGCAGAGGGAGAGCAATGTAGAAGAGACCTAGAGCAGTGAGAATGGAATGAGGTGCAGGATCTACGCAATGAAGCAGATACATTGAGGTATATAAAGACGCATACCCCATTTAATAGAGACGGAATAATTGATCCAATTCCACTGAAAGAATGAGAAGGTCACTTCCGGAAGATGGTATTAAGTCCGGCAGAGGGAGAGCAATGTAGAAGAGACCTAGAGCAGTGAGAATGGAATGATGTGCAGAATCTACGCAATGAAGCAGATACATTGAGGTATATAAAGACGCATACCCCATTTAATAGAGACGGAATAATTGATCCAATTCCACTGAAAGAATGAGAAGGTCACTTCCGGAAGATGGTATTAAGTCCGGCAGAGGAAGAGCAATGTAGAAGAGACCTAGAGCAGTGAGAATGGAATGAGGTGCAGGATCTACGCAATGAAGCAGATACATTGAGGTATATAAAGACGCATACCCCATTTAATAGAGACGGAATAATTGATCCAATTCCACTGAAAGAATGAGAAGGTCACTTCCGGAAGATGGTATTAAGTCCGGCAGAGGGAGAGCAATGTAGAAGAGACCTAGAGCAGTGAGAATGGAATGATGTGCAGGATCTACGCAATGAAGCAGATACATTGAGGTATATAAAGATGCATACCCCATTTAATAGAGACGGAATAATTGATCAAATTCCACTGAAAGAATGAGAAGGTCACTTCCGGAAGATGGTATTAAGTCCGGCAGAGGGAGAGCAATGTAGAAGAGACCTAGAGCAGTGAGAATGGAATGAGGTGCAGGATCTACGCAATGAAGCAGATACATTGAGGTATATAAAGACGCATACCCCATTTAATAGAGACGGAATAATTGATCCAATTCCACTGAAAGAATGAGAAGGTCACTTCCGGAAGATGGTATTAAGTCCGGCAGAGGGACAGCAATGTAGAAGAGACCTAGAGCAGTGAGAATGGAATGATGTGCAGGATCTACGCAATGAAGCAGATACATTGAGGTATATAAAGACGCATACCCCATTTAATAGAGACGGAATAATTGATCCAATTCCACTGAAAGAATGAGAAGGTCACTTCCGGAAGATGGTATTAAGTCCGGCAGAGGGAGAGCAATGTAGAAGAGACCTAGAGCAGTGAGAATGGAATGATGTGCAGGATCTACGCAATGAAGCAGATACATTGAGGTATATAAAGACGCATACCCCATTTAATAGAGACGGAATAATTGATCCAATTCCACTGAAAGAATGAGAAGGTCACTTCCGGAAGATGGTATTAAGTCCGGCAGAGGGACAGCAATGTAGAAGAGACCTAGAGCAGTGAGAATGGAATGATGTGCAGGATCTACGCAATGAAGCAGATACATTGAGGTATATAAAGACGCATACCCCATTTAATAGAGACGGAATAATTGATCCAATTCCACTGAAAGAATGAGAAGGTCACTTCCGGAAGATGGTATTAAGTCCGGCAGAGGAAGAGCAATGTAGAAGAGACCTAGAGCAGTGAGAATGGAATGAGGTGCAGGATCTACGCAATGAAGCAGATACATTGAGGTATATAAAGACGCATACCCCATTTAATAGAGACGGAATAATTGATCCAATTCCACTGAAAGAATGAGAAGGTCACTTCCGGAAGATGGTATTAAATCCGGCAGAGGGAGAGCAATGTAGAAGAGACCTAGAACAATGAGAATGGAATGAGGTGCAGGATCTACGCAATGAAGCAGATACATTAAGGTATATAAAGACGCATACCCCATTTAATAGAGACGGAATAATTGATCCAATTCCACTGAAAGAATGAGAAGGTCACTTCCGGAAGATGGTATTAAGTCCGGCAGAGGGAGAGCAATGTAGAAGAGACCTAGAGCAGTGAGAATGGAATGATGTGCAGGATCTACGCAATGAAGCAGATACATTGAGGTATATAAAGACGCATACCCCATTTAATAGAGACGGAATAATTGATCCAATTCCACTGAAAGAATGAGAAGGTCACTTCCGGAAGATGGTATTAAGTCCGGCAGAGGGAGAGCAATGTAGAAGAGACCTAGAGCAGTGAGAATGGAATGAGGTGCAGGATCTACGCAATGAAGCAGATACATTGAGGTATATAAAGACGCATACCCCATTTAATAGAGACGGAATAATTGATCCAATTCCACTGAAAGAATGAGAAGGTCACTTCCGGAAGATGGTATTAAGTCCGGCAGAGGGACAGCAATGTAGAAGAGACCTAGAGCAGTGAGAATGGAATGATGTGCAGGATCTACGCAATGAAGCAGATACATTGAGGTATATAAAGACGCATACCCCATTTAATAGAGACGGAATAATTGATCCAATTCCACTGAAAGAATGGGAAGGTTACTTGCGGAAGATGGTATTAAGTCCGGCATAGGGAGACCAATGTAGAAGAGACCTAGAACAGTGAGAATGGAATGAGGTGCAGGATCTACGCAATGAAGCAGATACATTGAGGTATATAAAGACGCATACCCCATTTAATAGAGACGCAATAATTGATCAACTTCCACTGAAATAATGGGAAGGTCACTTTCGGAAGATGGTATTAAGTCCGGCAGAGGGAGACCAATGTAGAAGAGACCTAGAGCAGTGAGAATGGAATGAGGTGCGGGATCTACGCAATGAAGCAGCTACATTGAGGTATATAAAGACGCATACCCCATTTAATAGAGACGGAATAATTGATCCAATTCCACTGAAATAATGGGAAGGTTACTTGCGGAAGATGGTATTAAGTCCGGCAGAGGGAGACCAATGTAGAAGAGACCTAGAGCAGTGAGAATGGAATGAGGTGCGGGATCTACGCAATGAAGCAGCTACATTGAGGTATATAAAGACGCATACCCCATTTAATAGAGACGGAATAATTGATCCAATTCCACTGAAAGAATGAGAAGGTCACTTCCGGAAGATGGTATTAAGTCCGGCAGAGGGACAGCAATGTAGAAGAGACCTAGAGCAGTGAGAATGGAATGATGTGCAGGATCTACGCAATGAAGCAGATACATTGAGGTATATAAAGACGCATACCCCATTTAATAGAGACGGAATAATTGATCCAATTCCACTGAAAGAATGAGAAGGTCACTTCCGGAAGATGGTATTAAGTCCGGGAGAGGGACAGCAATGTAGAAGAGACCTAGAGCAGTGAGAATGGAATGATGTGCAGGATCTACGCAATGAAGCAGATACATTGAGGTATATAAAGACGCATACCCCATTTAATAGAGACGGAATAATTGATCCAATTCCACTGAAAGAATGGGAAGGTTACTTGCGGAAGATGGTATTAAGTCCGGCATAGGGAGACCAATGTAGAAGAGACCTAGAACAGTGAGAATGGAATGAGGTGCAGGATCTACGCAATGAAGCAGATACATTGAGGTATATAAAGACGCATACCCCATTTAATAGAGACGCAATAATTGATCAACTTCCACTGAAATAATGGGAAGGTCACTTTCGGAAGATGGTATTAAGTCCGGCAGAGGGAGACCAATGTAGAAGAGACCTAGAGCAGTGAGAATGGAATGAGGTGCAGGATCTACGCAATGAAGCAGCTACATTGAGGTATATAAAGACGCATACCCCATTTAATAGAGACGGAATAATTGATCCAATTCCACTGAAATAATGGGAAGGTTACTTGCGGAAGATGGTATTAAGTCCGGCACAGGGAGACGAAGTGGAAATTCTGCGGCACAGCGGGAGTCAGAAGCGCACCGAATTCCAAAGAGAAAATATAGAGAATCTCAAGAGTGCCATATATGGATGGTATAAGGGGCGAGGTATGGAAGAAGGGGCAGGAGTGGTTGCTGAAACCGTTCACTAAGCTGATAATTAACGTATGGGCTGGAAGAACACAAATGCCGGAAAGCTGGAGAGTGGGATATATAGTGCCAGTGTTTAAAAAGTGGAGATAGAGCTAAGCTTAGCAACTATAGAGGTATAACGCTTATGGACACTAGTTACAAAATGTTTGCCTCACTAATTCAGAAGCGCCTTGAATCAATAATAGAGGACAAGCAACTCATATCAGTAACGCATGCCGGGTTTAGAAAAGTAAGATCCACAACTGAGCATTTGTTTACACTTAAATACGTGGTGGATGTTGAGCTAAGTAAAAAGGGGGGGGGGGGGGTGCTTGTGGACCTCAGAACCGCGTATGACACGGGGATGGAGGTAAGCTGGCCGAATGCATGACAAAGGCAGATATCCCTGAACAGCTGTGCGAAAACGTGGGACCTATATATGAGAGAACGTGGGCAAGGGTGAAAGTGGGTGAATGGAAGTCTGACAAGTTTGAAGTGAGAGGAAGACTGAGGCAAGGATGTCAACCGTTCTGTGCTTGTTTAATTTGTTTACCGCCGATCTAAATCTAGAGAGGGTTTTGCAGCGAGCGCAGACGGGAGGAGTCGTTATAGGAAGAAAGAAGGTTTGGTCTATGTTAGGAACTAGGGAGAAAGGTAAGTTTTTTTTGTACTTACTATTGTTGTAAATATAGTTAGATTAGATGTAAGGTGCGATGTATTAAAATTGAGTAGGTATATATATATATATATATATATATATATATATATATATATATGTATTTAACGTTTTAGGAAAAATCCCACTCTGTTGAGATTCGAACTCACGTTCTTTTCCTTCCGCGGCTAGCTTGCTTCCAACTACACCTATTATATTATATAATTTTTTTTTTCTTATGGGGTGGAATCTTCGAAAGACATCCCATGCCTCGGAACTCCCACTGGGAGGCCGACATGGGGTAGTGCCGCATTCGCCTCGCGTCTTGTTCGGGGCGCCTACCGGCTAAAACCAAGGTTTTGTCCCAAAAGGGCTTGCCCGCCTTGCAGGCACTGCTAAGCCCCCTTGGTGGTCTAACGTTAGTCAAGCTTCATGTCTCCTGTGCGGATATAAGGGTCTGTAACTGTCTTAAGTTCAATTTCGGTCGTTGATCCTTAGATCGTCCTCAAACTTGGCCCGCATCACTTTCCCGAAGAACCCTGTGCATGCGGACGAAGCGTCACTGTCTGTTGCCATTTTGTCCCCTAGCTCTTCTGGTGGGGTCACTCCTACCCGCAGCCAGAGTTCTGTCCTCCCCGCCATCCATCTTGGCCATTCGTAGATGGTGTAAGCCGGATCGTCTACACCACCACAGGAACGGCAAGTCGGCGTGTTTGCCTTCCCTACCCGGTGGAGTTGTGACTGGAAGACTCCATGACCCGATAGGGCCTGGATGGTCCAATGATCCAACTCACCATGCCCATATACCCATAGTTTTATGTTGGGCACTAACCTTCGGGTCCACTCTGCATTTGGGGTGGCGTCCCAGCGTACTTGCCATCGCCTCATCGTTTCCGCACATGTTGTCTCGCGTGCTCTACTCGGCTCCTCTCCGGCCCTCTTACGGTCACCAGGAGTTGTCCCGGCCAGGATTTCCGCAGCGTCCGTCGAGACGGTTCGGTATCCCATGATGATTCGTATGGCGCTGGTGCGCAGTGCCCTTCGCAGCCTGTCGACGTTCCGCCCTGTCTTGGTGGCGTCCGCCCAGGCGGGTGCTGCGTAAGTGAGCTGGGCACGCGACACCAGCGTTAGTAACCTCCGTTTCTTTCAGCTGGGACCGCTGATGTTAGGCAAGCACTGCCTCTGTCTTCGCGGCCTTCCTTTTTGCTTCAAGTACCTGGACGGAGTGGTGCGTGTTGGCCTCTAGGACCATTCCCAGGTACTTGATCCTCCTGGCTATGTGAAGCGTCTCACCCAACAACTGGATGTTGGCGGTGGCCTCCTGGATACCTGCTCTCTTGGCCTTGCTGTGTTTTGGTAACGGCGATGGTGAGGCTGTTACCAGTCTTCCACTCGGCCACCGCCTCCACCGAGGTCCTCATCGCAGCCTTGGCCGTCTCCAGTTCGCGTCGCCGCACTACTACAGCAAGATCGCGAATGCTATTGTCTCTGTGTCCTCCAGCAGCTGCAGCCGCAGGACGTCGTTGAGTGAGACGTTTCAGAGGAAAGGCCCATGGACAGATCCTTGGGGCACCATACTCCCCCGTCACCTCGTACCCCGCTAGTCCTGCGGTGCCATCACAGGTGATCCCCCTGTCTTAAAGATATCCACGGATAATGCCCCTGAGGGATGACGATATTCCCCTCTTCACCAGAGCAGCATTGATGGCCCCCAGTGGCAACGTGTTAAACGCGTTAGCCACGTCGAGGATGGCCATCAAGTAAACGGATCTTCTCCTCCAGGTCCCTGTGTTTGAAGTCTTGACCAGCTCCCGGACTGCCAGTATTGCGTCGCTGGTCGACTTCCCCCTGCGGAAGCCGTACTGGCTTGGATGTAGTCCTCCAGTCGTCTCTATGGCTTCCATGAGGCGGTCGCACATCATCCTCTCCAGCGCCTTGGCCATGCCGTCCAAAACGCAAATTGCACGGTTGGCATTAGAGCTCTCCGCGGGCTTTTCGGGCTTGGGGATAAGTGCGAGCCTTGCAACCTTCCATGATCTTGGGAAGGTACCGGTCCTCCAGCACTCGTTCGCGATCTTAGTCAGTACCGGAGCTATTCCCGATGATGCTGCCTTGATCAGCTCATTCGGGAGCCCATCCGGCCCCGGCGACTTCCTGTTTGACAGTTGTAAAAGTGCCTGGAGAGCTTCCTCCTCGGTCCAGTCCTCATGCTCGTCCTGGTCCCATTGGTTGCTGCCTGTGGTCGGCTTCTCCGGTGAGTTGCTGTGTGTGCTTCGGGGGAAGAGGGCCTCTACAACCTTGGCCACACCTCCTGGAACCGCTGCTTGATGTCCCGGTGGGCGGGCACCCACCTTCTTCACCACGACTCTATAGGGAAGGCCTCACGGATCATCTTCGACCTCCCTACAGAGTTGTTTCTAGCATTCTGCCTGACAACCTACCAACTACACCTACACGAACAACCCGTGTCATCAGCCACGTTCTTTGTGGTGTAGTTGGTAGCACGCTGCGAAAGGCAAAGGACGTTCGAGTTCGAATCTCACATTATTAGCTTATATTGGCACATTGCTGTGCGAACAGCAGAAATCCGTCAAAGATTTAGAAAAAAACGCAACACTTGTATTTCCTTTTGATTGTAATTTAGAGCATCGGTTTTTTCATTGAAGGTGCTGTGAGAACTGACTGACATTAATGTTATTAAAAAAGTAGGTATCCTTGACAATTTTGAGGCTAACATAGGTGGAGAATAAATTTTAGGTATACATGAAGGTTAGCGGTTTTACAGGCGTTGGACATCCCCAATAATCTTTGACAAGCAATTATCAGTAGCAGGTGAATAGTGGCACCGGGTGACATTTGAGGAGGTAATTGAAAATTAAAATTAGTATTTATAAATTATTGATGTAGTTTTAAAAAGCCAGCGTCATACTTTTAAAGTATTTTGCCTTTTTGGTTTGATTTGACGTAATTATTGAAGTTTTGACTGTGTTGAAAGTCAATTTGTCTTGCAATCAAAATTTGGTCCTTTTAGAACCAAAGCCGAGAGTAGATTGATTCCGGGGAAAGGAATATAATTAGAAATAAATTAGATATATATGAAATTATAAATTACCATTGTTGTCCTTACCAACATTAACGCACATGTATTATAATATCGACTTTAAACACTCTACGGTGTATTTTAAAGAGATATTATGATATGATTCTAATAAAATATAAGAAATAGGTACTTTCCTCTATCGGAAGGTACTTACCGTCCCCAATAGGAAGTAAATAAGTTATTTCATTTTAGAAGGACTACATAAAATTAGTTACTATCCTTATGTATATACACACATACATACAAGTATGCACTTATGTCTAAAAACATGGTGTTCTTCACCCTGTCTTCACTTTGGAATTTGTTTGGCTTGCCTCATCCCGGGTTATCGGTATCGAGGGGAGTAAAAGATAGGGAGTAAAACTAGTTACTTTCCTCCCTTGGGAGTGAAATGACTTGAATTTTTAATCAAAACAGTTTTGTTTGCCGTAGGACTTCTACTCTTTTCGGATACTTTTTTTCATAACTGAAATCAGGGATGACTTCAAATCCACATTTCAAAAGCCCCTTCGGTTCGCGGCCATGGATGACAGACAGAGGAGCGGCGGCGACCGTTGGCGAGTCCCACCAAAGCCTAAAGGGCATTGTTGCTGGTAAGAAGCAAATGTTTGCACAACAGTAATTATACACCTATACCTCAATCAATGCAAAGTATATACAAAACTAAAGGGGCCTACACACGATCAGTGCTGAACTGCGCTATTTTCCTATGCAACTATCTGAGTAAAAAACTGTAGTTATCTGAACTGAAGGTGTGTGAGCTACTTCAGTTTTTCCATCACCTTTGCTCTCAGTTCGCTCAGTTTCTTCGTGCAATGTGTATAGAAGTATTCTCCGATAAGTTATGGATATGTACCACAATTCGGGCAAATTATGGTAGGCCTCGATAAAGCCCAGAAGGACATCTTTCTTATTCATTATTGTGCAACAGCTAGGCATCACGCTCAGGCGGCACAGGCAAAAAACTGCCGAAACTGTGCGATTAACTGAGGAAACTGCGTAGTTTATCCGTGCAAAAGTAGAAACAGTCCGAAGACTTACACAAAATCCTATGTGTACTGCGCAGTTTCCTCAGTTTATCCCTCAGACATGACGTCACTCGTGATAAACAGCGCAGTTAAACTGAGCATGCGATCCATTTATTTCTTAGTAGTTATTTTGTCATAATAAACAATATTTTGGGAAATAACCTCTGAAATTGAGTCCTTATTTGTTATTTTATGTCAGCATAAACTATTTGATAACAAACATCTGCAACACAACTTTCAGAGCTTCCTAATTTAAATGTGGTTAGTTTACATTAAATTATGGGCTCTTTATAGCTGCATGATGAGTACCCTTTTATATTCCTGTAAAATCTATCTACATTTCGATAACCACGCGCATGCGCACAACAAATGATTGATATCATCCACGCGCATGCGCAGAGCCAATCAATACGGACGTAATTATTACTAGGTGGCTGTACGGGCGGCATTGAGATCTGCATCACATAC
The DNA here is from genome assembly GCA_963942505.1 of Lordithon lunulatus. Classification (NCBI taxonomy): domain Eukaryota; kingdom Metazoa; phylum Arthropoda; class Insecta; order Coleoptera; family Staphylinidae; genus Lordithon; species Lordithon lunulatus. The sequence goes on from OZ012675.1 coordinate 12,148,936, forward strand.
CCGACGGAGTATGTAAAGACGCAGCTGCAACTGGACGAGAAAGGCGACCGCAAGAAGTATAACGGCATAATAGACTGCGCGAAAAAGACAATACAACAGAGAGGCGTCACTGGACTTTACAAGGGTCTTGCCGTTTTAATCTACGGGTCAATACCAAAGAGCGCATGTCGGTACGTAGCATCAACAATTTTGTTCATTACCTGGTTGTAATCCTGGTGGCTAATTTTTATTACGTGTTTGTTGAATAATGCATATATATATATATATATATTATTTCCTATTTTTATTTTGTGTCACAAACTACACTTGTTTCCTAGGAAACCAACCAAGGCTTTACTCCTGCTTTTTGATTTCCCGTGAAATCCAACAGTAAGTAATATAATATTATTCAACAAGCGTATGCCATCACAATACATTCAAAACTTTACACGTTACAGCCGTTAAAAAGTGGGGGTAGGTGTAGTGGGGGTAGGTGTAGTGGGGGTAGGTGTAGTGGGGGTAGGTGTAGTGGGGGTAGGTGTAGTAGAGGTAACAGGACTTTGATAAGTAGGAGTAACGGGATATTGCTGAAGTGGGGATAACGGATCATTAATGAAGTGTGGGATCCTAAGACATTACTGAAGTAAGGGTAAGTATATTCCTTAAGTAGCGGTAATGGGGTATTACTAGAGTGAGGAACGGGACATTGCTGAAGTAGAAGTAATTGTATATTGCTGAAGTAGGGATACTGAGTCTGCATTATCCCAGTAGGGTAATTGGACAATTATGAAGCAAACGACGTCGCTGAAGTTGGGAAAACGAGCCATAACCGAAATTCGGGATCCTGAGACATTCCTGAAACAGCAGTAATGGGATATTGCTGAAGTGAAGATAACGGGACATTACTGAATCGGGGATTATGAGGGCAAGCGAGATAGATTGCGCTAGGAAGAACGAAGGTGTGGATGCTTATACGGATGATGTGGCACTGGCCGCCAAGAGAGTGGAAGAGATGCAGGGGATGTTGGTGAGAATGGGAAAGTAGTTGGATAAGAAGAGGTTAGTTGTGAATGTAGAGAAAACCAAATGGATGATGATTAAGAATAAAGGGAGGATGGGTATAGTGTAAGCGATGGTAATGGTATGGTACTGAGAAATTTAGGGTGAATGTGGGAGTAAGGCAGGGGTGCCCGATGAGCCCCCTCCTGTTTAATCTGTACACGAGCGAGTTCGAAGAGGGTGCTGAGGAGAGGACAGGCAGGAGGGGTCGTGGTGGGTAGATTCAAGGTGTGGATGTTGGCGTATGCAGATGACGTGGTGCTGGTGACCAAGAGAGTGGAAGAGATACAAGAGATGTTGGAAAGAATGGGTAGGTACCTGGATAAGAGGGGGCTATTGGTGAATGTGAAAAATACCAAATGGATTTTGTTTAGGAATAGGGGCAGGAGGGGTAAGGGGGAAGGACTGAAATGGAAGGAAATGCTGATTGAGAGAGTGAATGGCTTTAAATATTTGGGCGTTTGGTTTGACTATGGAGGAGGGCTTAGAATGCATGTGAAGTGTATGCAGGCGAAAGCAAGAATGGCTTGGGGGATTGCGTGCAGAAAATGGGGTAGTTTGTACAAGATCTTGGATGCGTGTGTAAAACCTATATTGTTGTATGGAGTGGAAGTGTGGGGATTGCCTGAATGGGAGGTAATAGAAAGGGAGCAAAGTTGGTTCCTGAAGAATCTGCTAGGAGTCGAAAGGTCGACACCGAGGGCAGTGCTGTTGCAGGAGACAAGTCGTATGAGTATGTGGCGAGAGTCGTGTGTGAGGGTTGTGAAGTTTGAGAAAAGATTGCAGGATTTGGGCGAGGAAAGACTAGTACGGGAGGTGTGGATGAGGTGTAAGAGTAGAACAGAAAATAGATGGAGGAAGGATGTATGAAAGGGTGGGTATGTCTGAGGTGTAGGTAGAGGAGAAGCTGAGAGAAAAGAGTAGCCTAGGAACTGAGATAAGGGAGAGATTGAGGGATATTGAGTGGCAAGAAAGGCAAGTGAGAATGGCTGAGACCTCATACAACCCGGGCTACGTAGAGTGGCAAGTACAGGGGAAACTCCCGAGCTACTTAGCCAGGGGAGAGTGGAGCAGAGAGGACAAAGTATGCATGGCAAGAGCGAGGGGTCAGAAGAGCGTGGAAGAAAAGTGTGGATGGGGCTGGGGTACACCGCGTGTGCGCTGTGTACCAAGGGGAGTGACACGTGGTGGCACCTTAGCAGAGAATGTGAGGGAGTGAAAGTAGAGTGGGTTTGAGAGTGCAGAAAGCTGAACGAAAGCTGAACGGCGTTAAAATCTGCATGAGGCTGATGTGGGAAAGAAAATTGGCGATGGAAGAGGGGGTTTATTTTAGTCGTTAGAAAAATGATGTATTTTATGTTAACTTGTATTTTTTTGGTTTCTTTTTTATTTCTTTCTGTGAAAGTGTTGTTTTTTTTTCGGCTGGAATTTGTGTAAAAGGGAAGGGTTGGGCTGATATGCCAAATAAAGGTCTTTTTGTTTGGTATGGTACTGAAGTGGGGTAATGAGATATTTCTGAAGTTAGGCTATTGAGGTGTTGCTAAAGTGGGGGCAACGAACCATTACTGAGCTGGGGATCCTAAGACATTGCTGAAGTATGGCTAATAGTATGTTCTTGGAATAGCGGTAACAGGGTATTGCTGAAATGAGGGTAACGGGACATTGTTTGAGGTGAGGATCATGTGGCATTGTTTGAGGTGAGGATCATGTGACATTGCTGAAGTGAGAATGAGGGGATATTGCAGAAGAAGGGCAATACCATATTGCTGAAGTAAATGTACTGAGCCCTTGCTAAAGTTGGAATAACGAGCCATTATTGAAGTAGGGTATCCTGAGACATTGCTGAAGTGGCTACTGAGACGTTGCTCCAGTTAGGATAACGAGCCATCACAATAGTGGGAGATCCTGATACATTGTTGAAGTGAGGCTAATAGTATATTCCTGAAGTGGCGGTAAGGGGTAATGGAATATTGCATAAAAAGGGTATTCTTACCTTCTGCTGAAATAAGGGTACTTAGGCGTTGCTAAAGTTGGGATAACGAGCGATTACTAAAGTAGGGGATCCTGAGGCATAGTTGAAGTGAGGCTAATAGTATATTCCTGAAGTGGCGGTAAGGGGTAATGGAATATTGCATAAGAAGGGTATTTTTACCTTCTGCTGAAATAAGGGTACTTAGGCGTTGCTAAAGTTGGGATAACGAGCGATTACTAAAGTAGGGGATCCTGAGGCATAGTTCAAGTGAGGCTAATAGTATATTCCTGAAGTGGCGATAAGGGGTAATGGAATATTGCATAAGAAGGGTATTCTTACCTTTTGCTGAAATAAGGGTACTTAGTCGTTGCTAAAGTTGGGATAACGAGCGATTACTAAAGTAGGGGATCCTGAGACATAGTTTAGTTCTAAAGTAGCGGTTATGGCATATTGCTCAGGTGAGGGTAACGGGACATTGCTGATTTGAGAATCATGAGACATTGATAAAGTGACGATAATGTTATGTGGCTGAAGTAGAGTGGAGTGAATGGGATATTGCTGAAGTAAGGGTACTGAGACGTTTTTAACGAACCACTATTGATGTAGGGGATCCTGGGGCATTACGGAAGTGGAAGAATAGTATACTCCTGAAATGGAGGTAATGGGATTTTGCTAACGTAGCGGTAACAGGATTGCGGAAGTGGAAGAATAGTATACTCCTGAAATCAAGGTAATGGGATTTTGCTAAAGTAGCGGTAACAGGATTGCTGAAATGTGTATAACTATACACTGCTGAAGTGGAGATTATGACTGAACTAGGGTTATTGGGACATGGACTGATGCAGTGGTAATAGAACATTGCTGAAATGAGGACAATAGACATTGTTTAAGTGAGGGGCATTGCTGAATCACCTACCCCACTCTTTCATAATAAATATTCTACTACTCTAAAAAGTCCTACTTTCAGATTTGGAACGTTTGAAACGCTCAAGGGATTAATGGAGACGGATGGAAAACTATCGCCCGTAGGCAGAATGCTTTGCGGCTTGGGCGCGGGGACAGCCGAAGCCATCATAGCCGTCACACCGATGGAGACCATTAAGGTGAAATTTATCAACGACCAGCGGATGGAAAAGCCGCGTTTCCGTGGCTTCTTCCACGGGATCATGACCATTATTAAAACCGAAGGTAATAAAACCTAATCGATATTTTTTATATGAATTTGAAGAAAAATTGAGTAGTATAGTAGTAATATTAGTATATCCTCAATACGAATTGAAATCTGGAACATATAGCCAATTTACTAATGCAGCTTGTTATTCGACATTATTGGAAAATTGCTTGATGAATGAACCTTGTAGTTCTATTAAAATACTTTTTTGAAATTATGATTATAGGTATCGGTGGAGTGTATAAGGGCGTGTTCCCAACAATACTCAGACAGGGTTCCAACCAAGCGATGCGGTTTTTCACGATGGAAACACTAAAAGAGTGGTACAAAGGCGGGGACGACAGCAAGACGGTGCCTAAACCGGTGGTTGGCTTAATGGGAGCTTTTGCCGGTAAGACGCACACAATCTATCACGCAAGCGCCATATAACATCGCGCGTGCGCTGTATAACTTCGCGCGTGCGCTGTATAACTTCGCGCGTGCGCTATATAACTTCGCGCGTGCGCTATATAACTTCGCGCGTGCGCTATATAACTTCGCGCGTGCGCTATATAACTTCGCGCGTGCGCTATATAACTTCGCGCGTGCGCTATATAACTTCGCGCGTGCGCTATATAACTTCGCGCGTGCGCTATATAACTTCGCGCGCGGGCTATATAACTTCGCGCGTGCGCTATATAACTTCGCGCGTGCGCTATATAACTTTGCGCGTGCGCTATATAACTTCGCGCGTGCGCTATATATCTTCGCGCGTGCGCTGTATACCTTTGCGCGTGCGCTATTTACCTTCGCGCGTGCGCTATTTACCTTCGCGCGTGCGCATATACCCTCGCGCGTGCGCTATATTCCTTCGCGCGTGCGCTATATACCTTCGCGTGTGAGCTGTATACCTTCGCGTGAATATCTTCTAGAAAGACTTCTATTATGAACGCCTCAAGGGCGGTACCAGCCCTATTTATTTTATTTATAATTATTATAGATACATTCGAGCAACGAAGGTATTGAGTATTAAATACACGTGAGGTTCACGTTATTTTTCGGAGCACTCTTATTGTCTTAGTAAAGGCGGACGATATTTTTCAAGGACCTGGTTTACACAGCTTTCGCAACCCCTTGAACTGTATTTCCTACAGTGTAATACGGACGGTGGGCATGGCTATCGAAAGCGTGCACCTAGTGTTCATGTGATACTCAATGAATTCTTTCATAGAGTTTAGAAGATAAACAGTCAAACAAAGCAAACTTTATGCTGAACGCAACCCACGAGTGTCCAGACACCTTTATCGCTGGTCTCATTGCGACGTTTTTATTTAATGGGTTATTAAAGTGTGGTGATCATACCGGAACGACGATAACACATGTTACATATATACTCGTCTTTCCTAACTAGTTTTCCGCGAAAACTACCCTACTTATTAACTGATATCATTAATTATTTCACGCGTACGCACAACTTGCATTTCTAGTCTAACCCTAGTATCTGGCTCAACCTCACCCTTTGCGGCCTTGCAATTTGTACACACGATATGTTGGTACGAGTGAGTAGCCCTCAGAGTCAAGTTTCACAACGGGCCAACTCCAGTCCATAACAAATTCCATCTATCTAGAACTAATCCTAATCACATGTCCTACTTCTAGGTGCCGTGTCTGTATTCGGCAACACGTGGCTAGACGTGGTGAAGACGCGCATGCAAGGCCTGGATGCGGTAAAGTACAAGGGAACATTCGACTGCATAAAGCAGATTTGGACGCACGAGGGCCTGGCTGCATTCTACAAGGGCACGATACCCCGACTGAGCAGAGTGTGCTTGGACGTCGCGATCACATTCATGCTCTACGACTCGTTCATGGACTTTTTCAACACAATCTGGCATTAAACCATTTATTAGTCACTTTTTAACTTCGGAACGAAATTACCAAGTATATTTTATAGATTTATATGTTCGAATATTTGTCTTGACTGATTTGAGGAGCCTTATATTTAGTAATTTTTAATTTATGTGTGGTCTTTTCATCTTGCATTGCAAGAAAGTGACTGATCCTGAGGTGGACTTAACAATGGTTTTCGTTTCGATAGAAAATAATTGTGTTTTGGATGTACATATCTATTGTTGTTAATCTTAGTTGTGAATGAAGATTTTATAAATAGTTTTTTTATAATTTTGTATAATTTTAGATTTTTTAAATAAATTTTGTTTTCAATCATATTCCACTGAATAAATGCTATTGGGCGTGCAAACATGACACATGCCGGATTAGTTAACTCGTGTTACCAACGTTAAAAGGGTCGCAGGGATAACGATATGAGGTCGCAGGTATTCATCTAGGGGTACAACAGTATACGGTTGCAGTTACAACGATATGCATTAAACAAAACAGAACCTTAATTTCCAACATTGAAGACATTTATTTTCTCGAAGTTTGAAATTAATTTTGAATTGAAAATGAGAATTATTGTGCACACCTGAGAACCTTTATTTTTGATTCAGGTAAGTTGAGGATAAGGTGCGGGTGGGGGTAAAAGTCAGTGTATGTGAGGGTAAGGTGATGGCAAAATGAGGGTAAGGTGATGTTACGGTATGTTAACGTGTGGGTCACCCTGCAAGTGAGGGACCCATCGATCCTGGGGACAGGGCGCCGTATCGTGCGTGCCGATATCCAGCGGTCAGGGTACCCGCCGCGCAGCATACTGCACCTTGCGGTCTGGTTGGCGGTGTGCACGACCTGGGGGCGAAGAGAGCGGGCCAAAAAATGATGTCATGTCTGTTTATAGTATCGTCCTGAGCTGTCCACGGCCGATTAATCAACGAAGACTACGCACGACAATTGATGGGGTTGGCGTTTTATCCCGAAATCAAACCAAAAAAAAAACTTATGGAATGAACAACGAGAGGAATTTGAAGTTTATGGCGAAGCAGTCGGATCCCCTAGTGCCGGTCGGGGTGGGCGCCTTCCGATCGTCAACCAGCGACCACCGAAAAATCGACCTAGGGCCGGTTCTACATTTGAAATTTAACTGGAGAATAAGGCTATTCGTGGAATAAGTTTGAGATATTGGCTTTAAAATCTCAAACTTATTCCACGAATAGTCCTATTCTCCAGTTAACTGTCAATTGTAGAACCGGCCCTTTGTTGGAGAAACAGAACCCGTAGAACAGGCCATACAACGCGATCTCGCACGCACCGGCCCAAGTACTTGAAAGGACGAGAACAATCCCTTCGGGGGAAGTAGACTAAACCCAAGAACACCTGCAACCAGTAGAACAAAAGATGCAACCCTACCCTAGACACCAACGGAAGATGGTGAAGTGATTACTGAACGAGGCGGGAAAACCCACTCCAGACGGTGATAACGAAATTCTGCAGCTAGGGAAAAGGAAGGCCACTTCCACACCGGAAGTGCCAGACGACCCTAGCCCAGCAGAAGAAAGGAAAACGGCTACAACCGGAACGATCAAGGGTCACGAGGCAGAACATGCACAAAGGTAGCTTGATGAGGCGAGAGACATTGTCCTCTGGCTCGCTAATATGGCGGTAACTATGCGCAATATGCCGCGCGAAGCAAAAGCCGATCTACGAGCGGGTCTTGGGGAAGACAGGGACACCACTGAACACCCCCTCACTCCAAACGACTTACGAGCCTTACGATTTCAAGTAGAGGCCCTAAAAGCCGATAAGACCAAGACAGACAGGAACATGGGAAGGATGCACCAGGACCTAGCGCAACTGCGGGAGCTACTTGCTGAAAATACAAAAAAGTACCCCAGCAGTCAAACAAATCCCCGGAAACGGAAGACGAGGCAGTAAGAAGAATCCGAAACACATTCTGCGACCAAAAAACGTATGAAGACGAAGTGGACTTGCTAGCCGAAAACTGGCCTCTGACCACGTTCAAAAAGGTGAAATAAATGAAGGGGCCCGACATAAAATCCTGCCCAAACACGGCTGCAGTTATCTTGGTTCGCGCTAGGTCCTTCCCGCTTTAACGTGAACCACACCGCCCAGGTACTAGCAACCACAGCAAAGGCAACAAAGACGGAGGCGGCACTGGCGAGACTACTCCCCAACATCGGGGGACCCTCGGGAAAGAAAAGGCGCCTACTGGCACTGGTGTCGCGCGCCCAGCACACCTACGCAGCCCCGGCCTGGTCAAACGCCACCAAGACCAGGCGGTCTAGTGCCATAAGAATCAGCATGGCATGACAATATCAACGGATGCGGCCGAGGTCCTGGCAGGAACAACACCAGGGGATCTCCCGGTCACAGAACGAGCTTACATCCACAGGAGCAGACGAACGAGAAAGTCATCCAAGGAAGCCCTGGAAGAAGCCAGGAGAATCACACTCCGGAGCTGGCAGACTAGATGGGCAGAGACAGAGCATGCTGCGTGGACGAGGAGGGTGATCCCATCCGTCGAACAGTGGATCACGGGGGGGGGAACGGTGAGCTGGATCACTGGACCACCCAGACCCTATCTGGGCACGGAGTTTTCCACACCTACCTCCACCGGATAGGGAAGACCCCAACGCCTAACTGGCCGATACTGCGGTGGTACGGACGATCCAGCACACACCATCTACCCGCTGGGAGACGGATAGGAGCTTACTCTGGAGCCAGGTAGGCGAGACTAGACCAGAAGACATCGGCAACAAGATGCTTCAAGACAAGGACATGTGGGATGCGTTCGCGGCTTTCTCCCGGAAGGTGATGGGGAGAAAGTACGACGACGACTTGCGGGCCCCACAGACCGACTGACGAGGACGGACGACTGACCACTTCGTTCCCATTCTTTTTTCACTTACGTTCACACCCTACCCCGTTTCCATGCACACGAGACCGACTGACAGACTTACGTAGGACGGTCCGGGGGGCTTAGGAATGCCTACTAGACGGTCAAGCCCCTCGTCGACAGAACCTGGGTTTTGGTTTAGTCGGTAGGCGCCCCTGCCAATACGCGGGGCGAATCCGACACTACCCATGCCTATCACCACATGTGGTGATAGTGAAGGCATGGGTGTCTTTCGAAGATTCCACCCCAGAAGAAAAAAAAAAAAAAGGTCCTTCCCGCGGGCGACTACCGCCAGATCGTCCGCAAAGGCTACGGTGGAGACGTGTGGTAGTGGCTTCAGTCCAAGGACGTTATCGAAACCAATGAGGGGTCCCAGGACTGCTCCTGGGGAACCCCTCCTATCACCTCGTATCTATTCTTGCCCTGATAAACGCAGCAGAAAGGGCCGTAACCAGCGGGAGGCCGGGAAGCCCATACAGGGACTAACCGGGCGCGACATGAGGGATGGAGAGATAGCCAACATCTCTCAAGTAATCGAGGCGTGATACGACACAGGGCTGCCAACAAGGACACTATCTGAAACCTATCTTTGAGGGCGCGATGAAATTTAGCAGCTGCCAGAAGCAGGGGGCAAATGCAAACTGGCGAGATCACGGACACCTGAGGTGTGGAAAATCCTTGAGTATCACTTTACAGGACCAACAATCAACGTGCTGCTCAGGGAATATGAGCAAAAAGACCGCCCGCCTGAGAAGAGATAAAAGACGGGCTGGGATGGGGCAGCCGGCAAATTGAAGGCGAGTAGGGAGGAGATCATCATTGTCCAGCCCTCAGAAGGGTAAAGCTACGGTACCTCCGAGAATGGAAAAGACAGACAACGGCCATTTGAGGATATGGTTCAAGGCCAATGGCTCCAAGTTGGATGCTCTGTGCGGTGCCATAAATGACAAGGCAACGGGGGGCAGAGGCCATAGTACGGTGACTCGGCGTAACCTTCCATATTAGGGGGTTAGACGTACTCACTACCAAACCCGAGGTGGAAAAGGCCGTAGAAACAGCGACCGTTGGATGCGAGGTGCCCGAACGGGTAGGAGACCCTAGGCCAGCTCAGTATACCACGAGAGTGGTAGCCGTGATCACCAAAGAACAGGGGGCGGAGAAACTGGCGTCGACAAAACTCAGGGTAGGCCTGGTGCTCCGGCGACCTCGTCAAAAAGAGATTAGGGAGATAGACAACTCATACCACAAGATGATGAGAATGGAAAAGACAGACAACAGCCATTTGAGGATATGGTTCAAGGCCAATGGCTCCAAGTTGGATGCTCTGTGCGGTGCCATAAAAGACAAGGCAGCGGGGGCAGGGGCCATAGTACGGTGATAACCTTTCATATTCGGGGGTTAGACGTACTCATTGCGAAACCCGAGGTGGAAGAGGCTGTAGAAACAGCGACCGTTGGATGCGAGGTGCCCGACCAGGCAGGAGAGCCTAGGCCAGCCCGCTATAGCACGAGACTGGTAGCCGTGATCACCAAAGAACAGGGGGCGGAGAAACTGGCGTAGACAAAACTCAGGGTGGGCCTGGTGCTCCGCAATGCCACCCGCTGCTGGATGGACGGGCACCGCCCTGAATCCTGCACGGGCGAAGACAGGAGAGACCTGTGTCTGAGGTACGGCGAGCCGGGTCACCAGACTAGGGCATTTAGGCGAGATATACCCTTGTGCGCAGTCTGCAAAGAAGAAGGCCATGCCGCGAAGGCCTCCGCTGCCTCATACAAAGAAGGGCCATGGATGAGACTAGAAGAAGCAAGGCCGCCGAAGGGGGCTAACCCGGCCAAAAATAACCCTGCACACGAACATCGGCAGGGGGCGAGCAGCCCACTAACTACCACCATTGACAAGAAAAAGATTAACCCAAAAGATCAGAGAACAGCCAATTCTGGACGAGGACGACGTGGAAATCCGTTGGAAAAAATAAAATCACACATCGAGAAAGCCACCAATGAAGCACTAGGCAGCAGGAGGATAAACAAAAATCCATGGTTTACGCCAAAAGTAAAACAAATGGCAAGAGAAAAACGAGAAACCTACCTGAATTACCTAAATAACAGAACGCTGGAAGAGTGGCTACGTTACAGAGATACAAGGAACAGAGTACAAGCGTAAATACGAAGAATAGAGACCGAATACTGGAAAACCTTCACTGCGAACATGGACCATGATCTCTACGGCAGCCAAAAGAAGCTATGGGGAATGATCCGTCGAAGAAACGCGAAGTCAACGAATACGTAACAACAAAAACTATTCCGGAAGAGGTATGGATAAACCACTTTAAACAAATGTTCGAAGATGATAAGATACAACATCAGGAAGCGCCACCAACGGCAGAAACAACTACCCGCATCAATCAGGTTTTCAACTAGTAGAAAAATACATCAAGGAGCTAAAAAAACAGGAAAGCTCCAGGTATCGACGAACTAAATAACGAAATGATAAAATATGGAGGTAAACCACTAAGCGAACAACTGGCTAGCCTTTACCAGAAGATCCAAAATGAAACAACCATACCAACTAACTGGAAGAAAAGCGTCACTATCCCTATCTTCAAAAAAAGACGACAAAAGCAACCAGCACATTACAGAGGAATAACTCTCCTGAGTGCTGTTATGAAACTATTCACGAAAATCATCTGCAACATGATCTCAGAATGCATACCCATGCGAGAAGAACAGCAGGGCTTTCGAAAAAATCGGTCCACAACAGACGCCGTATTCGTCATCCGACAAATAGTAGAGAAATCAATAGATTACGATAAACCGGCGTATATGTGCTTCATAGATTTAACCAAAGCGTTCGACCGAGTGAGGCTAAATGATATTACAACTATATTGAGACAGGGCAATACCCCAGAAGAAATCGTTAGAACCGTTGAAAACACCAATACAACGACCAGGCTACTTGTTAACAACAACAGCTTGGCCAAGGAAGTGCCGATCTCAACAGGAATAAAACAGGGGGATTCACTAAGCCCGATAATTTTCAACCTAATTATGGACAAACTAATAGTAGACGTAAAAAAACGCGGGGACATGGATTCAGAACTAGTATAGGAGAAATATCAATAATGTGCTACGCAGATGACGCAGTAATTCCACACTCTAAAAGGCCCCCAGGCAGACCACCAAAGAGATGGAGGGATAGCTGGGTGTCGACATCACAAGCAACACCTTAAAGCTGGAAATTTCAAGAAGAAGAAGAAGAAGGAGAAGAAGGAGAAGAAGGAGAAGAAGGAGAAGAAGGAGAAGAAGGAGAAGAAGGAGAAGAAGGAGAAGAAGGAGAAGAAGGAGAAGAAGGAGAAGAAGGAGAAGAAGGAGAAGAAGCAATACGACAGAGGGCCGCCAACAAGGACCACATTGCGGCCAACGACACCAAGGGAAATTATCTGAAACCTATCTTTGATGGCGCGAGGAAACGTAAGCAGCTGGCAGAAGCAGAAGGCAAATCCGGGCCACCGCGTGGGCAAAAGTGGGGAACTGGACCCTAATCACGTGTTACCTGTCGCCGAATTGCTGCAGGGAGTACGTGAGGACGTGGATTGGGGATAACAGACCATAAAGGACGGACAGGCCGTCGTGGAGAGCGACCTGAGCGCCAAATCCGTTCACTGGGGATCGCCCGCCAAAAAATATACCAGGGGGCGGACTTGATGGATCACGCGGCGACACTAGACCTAATGATTTGTAATGTCGGCACCGACCTTCATAAGAAGAGACTCGGTGTTACACATCGAAGCTACGAAGGCGTCATCCTGCCTGGCAAGGAAAATCCAAGGATGGAGTGTGATAGGGGAGGAATCGCTGAACTACCACCAGCATAGAACCGGGCGCAGCGAGTGCCCCGGCCAGAACCCTCCACTAACGAGGTGGGTACTGGAGGAAACGGGAAGCTACTTATGGCTCAATTCACACATAAGCGGCATTTGGGCGGAGGCGCGGTATAGGCGAGGTGCAGGCGCGACGTCGCACAGGGGATCACAATCGCATATGCAGTGAAGGGGTGAACATTGCACCATAGAGACGGGGTGGAAGAGTTTCGCCACTTAGCCTTAGGCGAAGACGCGGTTACGGCGCGGCGATAGGCACGAGGCAAACGGGCACCATGGGCATTTAACTACATGTTTATATAGACGGGGCGTGAAAGCGTCGTGCCTCTCGCTGCGCCGGCACCGCGCCTGCGAGGCGAGAGGCATAACTTCTCCACGCCGCCTCTATGTAAACATAAGGTGCAATGTCCACCCCTTCACTGCATATGGACATCAAAAGAAAACTATAGGGAATGCGCCGCAATACCTCCAGTCGATCAGCGCCTCCAACTAGCCGACAACCTCGACAACAGTTCTCAGCTGGCATACAGAACGGCAACGACCAGGACGAGTCTACCAGCGGTATCCGGAGGTCGCGGAGAAATGCACTCAGACCAATAATGCCAGGAGACGCGCCTCCAAGACCTGTACCGCGAGATGAGGCGATAGTACAGGTGGGCGATCGAGAGAAGCCAGTCGGAGTGCTGGAAGCTCTGGAGGGAGGTCGAAAACGCCCCTAGATCAGCGCTCGCCCGCCTGGACCTGACGCCACGGTACCTGGGATAGTGAGTAGGAGCGGTAATGAAGACCCTACTCCGGACCAGCCTTGCAACCTGCACGAAGGACGATGAAGAAACCCCGGACGAACAAATAAATCGATAGGAAGAGGGGGAAGTGGGGCAGAGAATAGCCAAGCTGCGAGAAGACAACGCCCCAGGCCCCGATACGCTGCCCAATGAAATCCTCAAGGAGGCGGCCCCGGCTATTACACCGCTGCTTGCACGAATAACAAACAAATGCCTACAGAAAGGCTCCTTCCCTACAAGATGGAAGTCGGCGAGACTTTCTTTACTGGCAAAACCGGGGAAGCCGCGATCTGAATCGGGATAATACCATCCAATGTTCTTGCTTAGTAGAATAGCGACGGTGGTGGGTCGCCTGATAGCGGACCGGCCCTCGATAACACCGGAGGGCTCCAAGAATATCAGTTCGGTTTCCGCAGAAAGCGGATGACCACCGACGCGATCCTAGCTAGTCAGAGAGAGGCCAATACCGGTAGATGGCCCAAGAGGAAGCACTGCCTAATGGCCACCTTAGACGTCTCCAACGCATTTAACACCCTGCCTTGGTAAGCGGTAACAGACGATAAAACGGAGGGTCCCCAAGCCACTGCGGGAGATCATAAAAGGATACATCTGTGAGGAGAGGTATACTATGAGGCCAAGAATAGATACGAGGTGATAGGAAGGGTTCTCCAGGGGCAGTCCTAGGACCCCTAATGTGGTCCATTGCTTTTGATGACGTCCTTGGACTGAAGCCACCACCGTAGCCTTTGCGGACGATCTGGCCCGCCCGCGGGAAGGACCTAGCGCGAACCAAGACCAACCTGAGAAGGACAGTAGAGAGGGCGGGAAGCTGGATGGCGGGCATCGGGCTGAGAGTAGCCGCCGCCAAGACCGAACTCGCCCTGGTCTAAACCAGGAGAGCCGCCAAAACAATCAGAATGATGTGGGAGATATACACCATCTACAGGACAATTAAATACCTGCGGGCGCTCCTGGAGGCTAATCGAAACCATTAGCTGCAACACAGGAGGTTGCTTTAGCACGATTACTGTCAACATCGGGGGCGTAGAGTAGTCGCGGCCAAGACCGAAGTCGCCCTGGTCTCATAAAAGGATACCTCTGTGACCGAGAGGTATACTATGAGGACAAGAATAGATACGAGGTGATAGGAGGGGTTCTCCAGGGGCAGTCCTAGGACCCCTCATGTAGTCCATTACTTTCGATGACGTCCTTGAACTGAAGCCACCACCGTAGCCTTTGCGAACGATCTGGCCCGCCCGCGGGAAGGACCTAGCGCGAACCAAGACCAACCTGAGAAGGACAGTAGAGAGGGCGGGAAGCTGGATGGCGGGCATCGGGCTGAGAGTAGCCGCCGCCAAGACCGAAGTCGCCCTGGTTTCCACCAGGAGAGCCGCCAAAACAATCAGAATGATGGGGGAGACATACACCATCTACAGGACAATTAAATACCTGCGGACGATCCTGGAGGCTAATAGAAATCATTAGCTGCAACACAGGAGGTTGCTTTAGCACGATTACTGCCAACATCGGGGGCGTAGAGTATTCGCGGCCAAGACCGAAGTCGCCCTGTCTCCACCAGCAGCGCCGCCAAAACAATCAGAATGATGGGGGAGACATACACCATCTCCAGAACAATTAAATACCTGCAGACGATCCTGGATGCTAATCGAAACCATTAGCTGCAACACAGGAGGTTGCTTTAGCACGATTACTGCCAACATCGGTGGCAGTTGTAGTATGGTAGTTGAGAATAAAAGAAGGCTTCTGGCCACGATGTCGCGCGCCCAACTTATGTACGGGTCGGCGCAATACGGACGAAAAGAAATGCGTGCAATACAAGGAGGACCTTGCGCACCAGTGCGCTCTGGATCACCCGGGCTTACAGGACCGTATCCACCGACGCATTATTGGAGGAGCGGGGCGCCATCTACGAGGAGGCCAAGGGAGGCACAGCCAGGAAATATGCAGAAAGAGCGGCCAGGGTCGAGGCCATGGACAAATGGCAGACCAGATGAGACACGACAGTATACGCCACGTGGACAAGACAGATATTCCCCCTTGCTCCAAACCGATGGTTGAAAGGGGCAATGGACGGATGGACCTCTGGTTGACGCAGGTGCTGACGGGGCACGGCGTCTTCCAGTATTACCTCAATAAAATCGGAAAGGCCAGGACGCGGAGATGTAGACACTACCCACAGACGGACGACCCTACACTACTACTACAACTGCCACCGGTGGTACTAGGAACGCGCCTCCTTATGGCTGGAGCTGGGGGAACACAGATCGACGTCAAGCTGGATGGGGACAACGAGAACTGGAAAGCAGTTTCCAAATCTGCGGCAAAATACAGCCTCGGTCTGCAAGGATAGTAGGACACTAGACCCATCGATGACTAGATAAACAGAACAAAGGACAAGAACGATGAACTAACGAGAGAATGTGTTAGGGCGCCTAGTATGCCTGGAGGCGGTCAGGCCCCTAGTGGACAGAACGTAAGTTTTTGGTTTATCTGGTGGACGCCCCGAACGCGGGATGAATGCAGCACAACCCGTGCCTCTAAGACCTAGTGGATATAGTGAGGTATCGGTAATAACTAAACCCGCGAAGGATTCTAGGCTGAAGCTTCACTTTCTAAGCAAAGATGGCTCATAAGGAATCAATCAAAGGTCTTTAAAATTTGATTAAATAGGGCCATTACATTACTCGCCCATCACACTGCAGTGTCGGCCAACAGTTGGCCAATATTTACCTGGCCAGATATCGTTTTACATTGTCCTTTCACTTGCTTTTTATAAACCGCTTGAGATACTTTGAATTTTAATATCTTAAACTTTCCGTTATAATACGTTATGATCCATAGACAATCGTTCCTGATAGTATACAGATGTCTGTACAAATGGCATTTTTAATCAACCCTAATTTTCCTCTATCAGTGAATCATATTCAAAATAGTTTTAGAGAGAATATTGTCTGTTAAAATTTGAGTAATAAAATAACAATTGTACTTACATATATGTGTCTCCTCTCTGCGACAAAAAAGAACGTGTTAGGTGTCAGGAATCAAGGATTTTCAGCATGTACTCTGCATCGGGCGGTGTTCAGACGCCACGCGCATGCGTAGTAGCATTGTTTGGATATCACGTGCAAGGATTGTGGGATTGTGTTCTACGCCCTATTCACACAAAAAAAAATCATAATGTTTACAAATATATAATTATAAAACGAGTACACAAGTCGAAATAAAATATAAAAATATTTATATTAAGGAAAGGAACAATATTGTTTATTGAGTTGTGGGGTAAACTAATTGTTACAACACTAGTCTGTTAATATGTTTGTTTTTTTTTTGGGGGATGTCTTGATTAGTCATGTGTTTACATCATATGCCTAGCTTGTTTGTATTTGCTGCAAAAAACAATTCGAGTTTTAAAGAATGGCCCCCCGGCGGTGTAACGGAGGCACGAGTCAAACAATCAAATAAACAACAAACAGTTATCTATCAATCAGAATCAAGAACACTAGCTAACTACAGCAGTTACGCTTGAGATACTCTTCTAGGTTTTTTAGGTTTACCGTGCATGGCAGTGGATACGGTTCAATGACTGAGTAGCAAAACAGCGAATGCCGGATTAGTTAACCCGTGTTACTTTAAACATTATTTCCGTTTCGATGCACTAAAAAAATAAAGCAGAAAGTTAACGAATCGCAGAATTATGCAGTACAATCAGCTAGTTTCACTACCGGAACCTGAGCAGGCTCAACAGAATGTTCGCCACGCGTGGTTAATTTCAAGTTTCTCATTTCGTGCAATAAATCGTAAAATCAGCGTAAAGGTATATACGACCAGGTGCGCTATACGGTCGCAGCTACAACGGTATATACTGCATACCGGTCGCAGCTACAACGGTATATACCGTATACCGGTCGCAGCTACAACGGTATATACCGCATACTGGTCGCAGCTACAACGGTATATACCGCATACCGGTTGCAGCTACAACGGTATATACCGCATACTGGTCGCAGCTACAACGGTATATACCGCATACCGGTTGCAGCTACAACGATATATACCGTATACCAGTCGCAGCTACAACGGTATATACCGCATACCAGTCCCAGCTACTACAGTATATACCGCATACCGTTGTAGCTGCGACCGTATTGCGCACCTGGTCATATATCAGTATATCGGCACCGATAATGCCTCGCTGGTTTGAGGATATACGGTCGCAGCTGCTACGGTAGGTGGTTGCAGGTACACCGATATACGATTGTAAATTTAACGGTAATGTGGTCGCAGCTACAACGGCATTCGATCGCTTGTACAACGATATGCGGTCGCAGATACAGCGATATGTTGTTTCTGGGACAATAATATGCAATCGCAAGTGGCATATAGTTGCTCTTGTAACTGCATAAAAACCTATGCGGTCGCAGCTTCAGCGATATGCTGTCACCGGTACAACGATATGCGGTCGCAGCTACAGCGGCATTCGGTCACAAGTACAACGATATGTAATCGCAGTTACAGCGATATGTGGTCTCTGGGACAACGATGTGCAGCTACAATAATATGCGGTCACAAGTACAACGATATGCAGTCGCAGGTTCAAGGACATAAGCATGAAAGAGACAACGGTATGCGGTGGCAAGTACAAAGATATACGGTCGTAGGTACATCAATACGACCACATATCGTTGTACTTGCGACCGTATACTGTTGTAGATGCGACTGTACATAATTGTACCTGCGACCGCATGTTGATGTAGCTGCATAATGTTATCCCAGAGACAACATATCGCTGTACCTGCGACCGCATATCGTTGTACTTGTGATCGAATACCGTTGTAGCTGCGACTACATATCATTGTATCTGTGACAGCATATCGTTGAAGCTGCGACCGTATACGCTTATCATCAGACAATTACAACGATATGCGGTTTATGCATATGTGTACCGCGCAAGCGCATTAAGCAAAACGGACCCGTATTTTAATATAAAAATATATCATGCACATAACGAAATGTTGACACATTTACAGATGAAAACGTATGTTATTGCGAATTACACAAATTATTTCCCAGAATACAGCTATAAACTGCCTATGCATGCGCTATATAAATGTCAAGCGATGGTTAGGACAGTCCAGCTGTACAATTGACACTTGATATTCACTACAGAGATTCTAGTGTTCTTGCTATTTTCGTTTACTAAACCCACATGCACAATCAACGTCCTCTTGTAGCAAACAAACAGATTTCGAATTGTGTCGCTCGAAACGGTTTCGCGCCCTCCCCACCATCTCTAATAAAAATCATGCTGGCAGTCGGTTTGGTAACGCCCCTACTCACCTCAATCTACTATTTAAATACTAATTAACTAGTCATATACAATTTCCGGAGAAATTAAGTCACAAGTGTAAATGAATAGTGTATTTACCAGCCAGGTGTCGTGTTTGCCAGGCGCCGGATGCGGCGCGTGTTACGATCCTGGTCACGGATCTTCTTTTCCATTTCAGCATCAGTGAGGGTCTCTAGGAACGGTGCCCATTGGTCTGACTCACTTGGCGGCCTGAATGGCACCTGAAGCACCAAAAAAAAAACTCCACTGTAGCTAATTAAAAGTTTCCACCCGAAAGAAGGTTGATCTTAAATGACCTTGATGTTATATTTAGTAATTGCCAACTCATTTTAATGCTGATATGTTTACCAGTACCAGGGGCGGGTGGAGCAATCGGTGTAGCAGAATATTTTCCGGTGCGCAAATATATTAAGACGCCTGTTGGAACGGAACAATGCGCAGGTTCGATTTAGGAAGCGTCGGGACGGTCCTAATATTTTCCGCACACGCCCCTGACTATATCAGCGATGATGAACCTTCGGGTAACAAGGATAAGATGCGGGTGGGGGTAAAAGTTAGGTAATATTTGCAGCGCCCCACACGCCCCCGACGACTGCAGACTATATCAGCTATGATGAACCTTCAGGTCATAAGATGCGGGTGGGAGTAACAGTTAGATAAGATAAGTATAAGGTGATGGAAATGTGAGGGTAATGTGATGGCAATGTGAAGGTAAGGTGATGGCAATGTGAGGGTAAGGTGATGGCAATGTGAAGGTAAGGTGATGGCAATGTGAGGGTAAGACGATGTTAAGGTATGGGTAAAAACTAAACCAGCGCAAGATTCTAGAATGAAGCTTCACTATCAAAACAAATTTAGAACTGTTATTAAACTGAGGAGAGAAATTGAAAGTTTTTGAAACCTACCCAACTTCCGAGTCGACACTTAGGTGTATAATTAAATGAGAAAATCTTCGAAACTTTCAAATCATTTCAAGACCGAACAAACAATGCACATTCACGATTTCCAGCGACTTGAACTGCTTTTGCGTAATAAACATTGTTGTATTCAACAGTAGCCTGATGGGATTCATACTGACCTCAACTATTGGCAGTGGTGCCTCGCTAAACGCGTAAGTCCTTTGGTGCCAAGACAGTTGGCCGCGAATTGAGTAGGCAATGGCAGTTACGAACTCGCCGCCCAGCCCCAGCTCGGAGCAGAGCTTGTTAGCGAACTGCTCGGGGTTGTTTTCCTTCTGCGACATGTCCCACTCGACCTAAAAAAATATAGAAACATCGTGTGTTTATGAAAAACATAGAATAGCATCATTGTTCAAAAGTGAATTTTGGGGTGCGAATTTAACAGGAGAGATTCCGATCAAGTATTGCTTTCCTAGGAAACTAGGGCTACTAACTACCTCTGTATCATTTATACTACCTCTGTATCATTTATACTACCTCTGTATCATTTATACGAAACAACAATCGTTTTAAATGAGTGAAATATACCCAATTCGCTTTTTTATATTACAGAGATATGCCAGTAGTGGTAATAAGTCGATTCTACAATCTCATTACGACGACTTAAGGTGACGGCAAAGCGCGGGCAAAGTGGGGGTAAGATGAAGGTAAAGTGGGGGTAAGATGAAGGTAAAGTGGGGGTAAGATGAAGGTAAAGTGGGGGTAAGACGAAGGTAAAGTGGGGGTAAGATGAAGGTAAAGCGGGGGTAAGATGAAGGTAAAGTGGGGGTAAGATGAAGGTAAAGTGGGGGTAAGATGAAGGTAAAGTGGGGGTAAGATAAAGGTAAAGTGGGGGTAAGACAAAGGTAAAGTGGAGGTAAGATGAAGGTAAAGTGGGGGTAAGATGAAGGTAAAGTGGGGGTAACATGAAGGTAAAGTGGGGGTAAGACGAAGGTAAAGTGAGGGTAAGATGAAGGTAAAGTGGGAGTAAGATGAAGTTAAAGTGAGGATAAGACGAAGGTAAAGTGGGGGTAAGATGAAGGTAAAGTGGGGGTAAGATGAAGGTAAAGTGGGGGTAAGATGAAGGTAAAGTGGGGATAAGATGAAGGTAAAGTGACGGTAAGATGAAGGTAAGGTACGAGTAAGATGAAGATAATATAAAGTGGGGAAAAAGTGTTATGAAGGTGAGAATAAAATGTTAACATGCACAGACCTCTAGGGCGGAGCTTAATTTTCAAACAAAATGTAGAAACATTATTAAACCTAATACAGAAGCAAAATACGCACCCAACCCCCGAACGGAATTCACGACTAGTAAAATTAAATGTCACAATCATTAATTATAGTTAAAATAGATGCAAACTAAGTACAAGTATAAACGAAAGCAGGTGACTAACTTGATCAACCAGCGAAGTGTTGCCCACGTGTATATTCAGCTTGATTATAACGCGCTGATCACAGCTCTCCTCAATAATACTCGGAGGTTCGTTAGGGAATGCCTCGAGCTGCTGCCGGATTGCCTGCGAAATCGCCGGCACGAAGGTGAGTGGGTTCAAGTCGAGGTCGTCGCAGTTCACCTCTGCGAACTGCTCGGGGGTAATTAGCGACTCTGCAAACAAACAACAGACGGAATCACCCATGGCTATCTTTTAGTTAGCTACCCTTGGTACCATTTTTGTTCCAAGTGAACGTGTCGCGCAGCTTTTGGCCTTCAATTTCCATATCGAGTCGAATCGGAACGAGCACTTCCGACTGCATCGCGTTTTCCTCGTGCGCGTTGCAATCACTGTCGTCGAAGCACAGTGGGAATGTTCGAACCTAAAATCAATAATCATGGGTAAATATTTTAAGACATTGCATGTGTAAATGGGCATACATTTTACCCGTAACAGACCCGTTAAATACATTTCCTAGCTATTGAAACACACACCTAAGCCTCATTCCGTAAAAGTGAAAATCAGCGTTTACAGTTAAAAGTTTGAAGAACTAGTATTCCACAAATTCTTCACACTGACATTTTTAAGGCCAGGTTTCATATATTGGAAACGCATTTTGCGGGTGAAGGCAAATTGAGGGCAATATTAAGAGCAAATTGAGGGCAAGATTAAGAGCAAATTGAGGGCAAGATTAAGAGCAAATTGAGGGCAAGATTAAGAGCAAATTGAGGGCAAGATTAAGAGCAAATTGAGGGCAAGATTAAGCGCAAATTGAGGGCGAGCTGAACTTGTATTCCAAAAAATCTTGGCACTGATGGCTAGGGTTCAAATATTGAAAAATAAATGTTGCGGAGTAAGGATCAGGTGAGGGTGGGTTGCACAGTACAGTTGCACATATGCACAGTTGCACAATGGCACATATGCACACTGACACAGGTGTACAATGGTACAATTCCACAGTTGCATTATTACAAGTTGCACAATAGCACAGTTGCACAATAGCACAGTTGCACAATAGCACAGTTGCACAATGGCACAATTGCAAGTTGCAAAGTTGCAGAATGGCAAAATTCCACAGTTGCACAATTGCAACTTGCACAGTTGCACAATGGCACAATTCCACAGTTGCAAGTTGCACAAAAACACAGTTGCACAATGACACAGTTGCACAACGGCACAGTTGCACAATTGCAAGTTGCAGTTGCACAGTAGTACAATGGTACAATTTCACAGTTGCACAATTGCAAGTTGCACACATTTTTTAAGACCAGGTTTCGTATATTGGAAAATGCATTTTGGGAGGGGGTGAACGTTAAGGACAAGGTGAGGGCGAGGTGACGATGAGGTGAACTTGCATTCCTTAAATTCTCCATACTGATTGGAGGTTCCAATTACACACATGTTTTAAGGCCTGGTTTCATATATTGGAAAATGCATTTTGCGGGTGAGATGCGGAGGGCGAGGGTAAGGTGAGCTTGTATTCCACAAATTCTTCACACTGATTTTTGTAAGGCTAGGTTTCATGTATTGGAAAATGCATTTTGCGGGTGAGGTGAGGGTGAGGCTGAGGTGAACTTGCAATGCACAAATTCTACACACTGATTGTTTTAAGAGTAGGTTTCATATATTTGAAAATAAATGTTGCGAGGTGAGGGTGGGTTGCCCAATTGCACTGTGGGAAGTTACAGTTGCAAAAAGGCACAATTGTAAGTTGCAATGGCACAATTGCACAATGACACAGTTGCACCATGACACAGTTGCACAATGGCACAGTTGCATAATTGCAAGTTGCAGTTGCACAATGGCACTATTTTAGTTGCACAATTGCAAGTTGCACACATTTTTTAAGACCAGGTTTCGTATATTGGAAAATGCATTTTGGGAGAGGGTGACGTTAAGGACAAGGTGAGGGCGAAGTGACAGTGAGGTGAAATTGCATTCCTCAAATTCTCCACACTGATTGGAGGTTCCAATTACACACATTTTTTAAGGCCTGGTTTCATATATTGGAAAATGCGTTTTGCGGGTGAGTGCGGGTCAGGGCCAACTGAGGGCGAGGGTAAGGTGAACTTGTATTCCACAAATTCTTCATACTGATTTTTGTAAGGCCAGGTTTCATATATTGGAAAATGCATTTTGCGGGTGAGGTGAGGGTGAGGTTGAGGTGAACTTGCAATACACAAATTCTCCGCACAGATTGTTTTATGAGTAGGCTTCATAAATTTGAAAATAAATGTAGCGAGGTGAGGGTGGGTTGCCCAATTGCACTGTTGAAAGTTACAGTTGCAAAAAGCATAATTGCAAGTTGCACAAAGGCACAATTGCAAGTTGCTCTATTTTTTTAAGGCCAGATTTCATATATTTAAATGGGTGACGTGTGATTGAGGGTCATAGGGTGACGATAAGGAGCGAGATGACGCTGCGGTGAGAGTGAGGTGAACTTGAATCCCACAAATTCTACACAATGAATTTTTAAGGCCAGGTGTCATATATTGGAAAATGCATTTTTCGGGTGAGGTGAGGATGAGGGCGAGGGCGATGGTAAGGGTGAGATGAACTTGCAATACACACATTTTCCACACTAATTGTTTTAAGGATATTTCAAAATAAATGTTGCGAGGTGAGGGTGGGTTGCACAGCACAGTTGCACAGTGGCAATGCTGCAAGTTACAATTGCAAGTTGCACAATTGCAAGTTGTATAGTGCACAGTTGCACAAAGGCACAATTGCACAGTTGCACAAATGTATGTTACACAGTTTGCATAGTTTAGTAGTTACACAGCACAGTTGCACAATTCCACAGTTGTATAGTTAATTTACGGCGAGGGTGAGGCTGAGGTGTACTTGCAATAGACAAATTCTCCACACTGATTGTTTTAAGGCCTGGTTTCATATATTGGAAAATGGTGAGGGCCATTTGAGGGCGAGGGTAAGGTGAACTTGTATTCCACAAATTCTTCACACTAATTTTTCTAAGGCCAGGTTTCATATATTGGAAAATGCGTTTTGCGGGTGAAGTGAGGGTGAGGCTGAGGTGAACTTGCAATACACAAATTCTCCACACAGATTGTTTTAAGAGTAGGTTTCATATATTCGAAGGGTGGGTGATGGTGGGGTAAGGGTGAGGGTGGGGTGAGGGTGAGATGAACTTGCAATACACACATTTTCCACACTAATTGTTTTAAAGATAGGTTTAATATATTTGAAAATAAATGTTCCGAGGTGGGGGTGGGTTGCAAAGCACAGAGCACAGTTGCATAATTGCAATGTTGCAAGTTACAGTTGCAAAATGGCATAATTACAAGTTGCACAATTGCAAGTTGTAGAGTGCACAGTTGCACAAAGGCACAATTGCACAGTTGTATAATTACACAGTTGCATAGTTAAGTAGTTACACAGCACAGTTGCACAATTCCACAGTTGCATAATTGCAAGTTGTCCAGTTGCAAAATGGCACAATTCCACAGTTGCACAATTGCAAGTTGCTCATTTTTTTAAGGCCAGGTTTAATATATTCAAATGGGAGACTTGCGGGTGAGGGCCATCTGAGGGCGAGGGTGCGGTGAATTTGTATTCAACAAATTCTTCACACTGATTTTTGTAAGGCCAGGTTTCATATATTGGAAGATGCATTTTTCGAGGGCGTGACGATAAGGGCAAGGTGGGGGCGAGGTGACGGTGAGGTGAGAGTGAAGTGAACTTGAATCCCACAAATTCTACAGAATGAATTTTTAACGCCAGGTGTCATATATTTGAAAATGCATTTTGCGGGTGAAGTGAGGTTGAGGGCGAGGGTAAAGTGAATTTGCAATACACATATTCTCCGCACTAATTGTTGTAAGGGCAGGTTTCATATATTTGAAAATAAATGTTGCGAGGTGAGGCTAGGTTGCATAGCACAGTTGCACTATTACACAGTTGCACAATTGCTCAATTGCACAGTTGCACAATTGCAAGTTGGATAATTGCACTCTTGCATAATTGCACAGTTATACAATTGCACTGTTGCCTAAATGCACTGTTTCACAATTGCACTGTTGCACAATTACACTGTTGCACAATTGCATTGTTGTACAATTGCAAGTTTCAGTTAAACAATGGCACAATTGCAAGTTGCACAGCACAACTGCAAGTTCTACAGTCCACAGTTGCACAATGGCATAACTGCAACTTGCACAAAGGCACAATTGCACAGTTGCACAAAATTTATGTTGCACAAATGCATGTAGTTAAGTAGTTGCACAGGCAGGTTTCATATATTTGAAAATAAATGTTGCGAGGTGTTGCATAGCACAGTTGCACAATTGCTTAATTGCACAGTTGTATTATTACACAGTTGCACAATTGTTCAATTGCACAGTTGCACAATTGCACAGTTATACAATTGCAAGTTGGATAATTGCACTGTTGCATAATTGCACAGTTGTATAATTGCACTGTTGCATAATTTCACAATTGTATAATTGCACAGTTATACAATTGCACAGTTATACAATTGCACTTTTGCACAAATGCGAAAGAGAAAGACATCCCTACCCTTAAAGTATAGGGACAAGAAGAGAGCTATGGTAGAGCACCTCTTCTTTGGTGTGGAAGAACAGAGGGAGCCATCAGCAGATAAGAATGGAGAAGAAAGAGAAGTAGACTGGAGGAACTAGAATAGGAAACCTACTTTACCACAGAAGAACTAAAGGTGGTGGTAGCTAGATGCAAACCACCATAGCCTGATGGTGTCCCACCAGAAATAATTAAATATAAATGTGTATGGTAGGTCTATACAAATTTATCTTTCTGATGGAATACCATCAGGCTGTGGTGGCTTGCCTCTAGCTCTAAAATTGTAAATAACAAGGTTACCTTCTTGGAAGCAACTCGGTTCCTGTTTATGGTGGTAGCCTGGGGCACTGCATCCAAATGACTTGAGTTGGGCAATGAGGGCACCCATTGCATACTCTTTTTAGGCTTTCCCTCACGTGGTAAAGGAGGCTCTGAAGTGTGCACAGATACAGCTTTGTATCTAAAACAAAATCAAATGTCAGAAACACCAAACCAACTAAACCCGGGGTGACCAAAGTGTTGACAATATAACCTCATCTGTCCGATATGTACACATATTGTTTTAGTATCTACTCTGCACTGCAATGTTTTCAATAATTTTCTATGATTTAGGGCCGGTTCTACAATTGACATTTAACCGGAGAATAAGGCTATTCGTGGAATAAGTGTGAGATATTGACGCCATTATCTCAATCTTATTCCACAAATAGCTTTATTCTCCAGTTAAATGTCAATTGTAGCACCGGCCCTTAATGAATTTCAATAATACTGTCAGTCCTAGTACTGTCAGTGTTTGTTTCAATCCTCCATTTATATTTATCAAGTAATCAATTATCCAGATAAACATCAGTATTCTCTTCATTCCCTTGTTATTATACCTTACATGATAAGAAATACTGTCAATATTTTAGAATAACATACATTTTAAACATGTTATCATAAAGTCATACTGTCATTATTCTAAATTATTGACAGTATTATTGATCGTGAATAAGACACCTTACAAGGTCAGTAATACTGTCAATATTTACAGTATGATGTACGTAAACATTTTTAAAATTTTCTATATTCTAAAATATTGACAGAATTACTGATCGTGTAAGGTATAGTAATTATGGAATGGAGAGAATACTGATATTTATAGATATATATATATATATATATATATATATATATATAGATATATTTTAGAATAACAAACATTTTAAACATGTTATCATACAGTCATACTGTCATTATTCTAAATTATTGACAGTATTATTGATTGTGAATAAGACACCTTACACTGTCAGTAATACTGTCAACATTTTCAGTATGATGTACGTAAACATATTTAAAACTTTCTTTATTCTAAAATATTGACAGAATTACTGATCATGTAAGGTATAGTAATTATGGAATGAAGAGAATACTGATATTTATCTGAATAATTGATAACTTGATAAATATTGAAGGAGGATTTATTGACCATGTCAGGTGCCTTTAAGATCTTATAAAGATATCTTACACAGTCAATAATACTGTCATTCCTAGTAGTACTGTCAGTATTAACTTCAATTGATCTTTAATATCAATCAATCAAAGCTTTTGTTTATCATTCAGGAGCCATTTTGGACTGGTCTTAGCTGGCTTAGAACAGCACAACACAATTGGGAATACTGTCAATATTTTAAAATGACTGTATAAGGTACCTTATATACTAATAAATAAAACACTTACTTTTCATCATTTCCTTCAATGATATCCTCCACCTCAGAAGTGCGAAGCAATGAAACACTGCTGGCAAGGACATGCTGACTGAGCCCCAAATCAATTAATCGTTTACGTTCATCATTTGTAATGGAACGTCTGTACATGCCCGGGTATCGTTTGTACAACGACCCTCTGAAGAGCCGCAAATAATTGCCCACCTACAAAACAACCAAACAAATGTAACCCTAAATAAACCAAAACGATTTCGCCACGTACCTCAGAGCCCACGCAATAGTACTCCCCATTTTCCTCAAGCTGGAAACTGATGGGTTTATCACCAAAAGTACGAATCGCCATTGTTAAGCCGAAATAGACAAAACAAACGAAATTGTTTACAACCGGCGACTTGTTTATGCGTCAAGCGGCCATTTTGAATTTCGTGGCGATACATCGAAGATGTCACAGGTAGAATTTAATAATTAATATTAATTAATTCACTTAAATCAATAACAACATACGATTCTATTATAGTACCCTATTATATGTATGGTTTCTTATTGTTATTATTTGTTATAACTTATTGTATTTATTTTTTTTATTTTTTTTATTAATGATTTATTTTAACTATTTAAATATAGTATATCAGTGAAAATATTAATTGTTCTGCAAAATTTATACAGATTTACATTCAAACAAATTAAAGATAGACTTTTAAAATTTGTAAATGATATATCTCGTTGTAAGATTTATAGCGATACATCGAAAATGTGACAGCTAGAAAAAATCAAAATATAAATTAAAATCAACTAATTACCAAACAATATACGTCAAATTTTGGATATTACTGCTGAAAATATTTGTAAAACATAATGCTCGTTTTGAGATTGTAACGATGGATTCAAATTCTAAGATCTACAAAAATTAAAATGCAAAAACATGAATACAAACTAAATTCTAATTATTATTGTATTATTACTGTATTTTCTATGATTTTTATGGATTATTCTTTCATAAATCTGTGGATAGTTTTGAAATGCACATTGTAAGATTATGGCGATACATCGAAAATCTGACAGCTAGAGAAATAATAATAAATCCCTGAATTAAATTAAAGTTCATCCCCTAAAAAATATGAGAACATGCATAATTTTGCACAGTTATGTTTTATAAAATAGAAGTTACTATTAATACCGATATTATAAATTCGGTGACATAATCAGATGTCAAAAAAAATGCTGGAGTTCCTCGGGGAACGGCGGGGTCTATTTTTATAAGAAAATGTGTGGAATACGGGCTAATTTTAGCTTATAAAAAGCGATGAGCCAAGAGTTCGCTTGGCTACCGACGAACAGGACCGCCATACTCGATTGGTATCGACTGGCAGCGTTTGAGCTCCGGTCTTATATAGTCGACGTCCTGGAGCACTTTATTTTATTCCTCATCTTCTATGCACTGCTATGCCTGGCATTGTACGTTTTGATCCTGCGGCTAAAGGTGCTGCCGTTCCAACGAGACGTACAGAACCCAAACCGGGTGCTATTTGTGATAGCCCACCCAGATGATGAAACTATGTTCTTTGGGCCCACCGTACTGAGGTTCACCAAGCAGCCTGGTTGTGCAGTGTATATTATGGTGCTATCGACAGGTAAATTAATTTGATTCAAGCATTATAATGGTGAACTGCATCTTATTTTTCTTGTCATTCACAATATTCACTAATCCTGTTTGATAAAGGCACCTTAATACTGTCATTCCTTGTACTGTCAGTATTTGTTTCAATCTTCCTTCAATAAGGCACCTTAGATGGTTAATAATACTCTCAGTATTCTAAAACAATTCCAGTATTACTGATCATGTAAAAGCCACCTTACACAGTCAATAATACTGTCAGTAATTGCTTCAATCCTCCTTTTATATTTAACAAGTAATCAATTATCAGGGTAAGTTGGCTGGAGGGTAGCATAGCTACAGACACTTAGGCCTCAAAATGGGCCCATATTGTGCAACATTATCCGGGTAAACATCAGTATTCTCTTCATTCTATCATTACTATACCTTACATGATAAGTAATAGTGCCAATATTATAGAATAATGAAAATTTTAAACATGTTATCATACAGTAATACTGTCATTATTCAAAAATATTGACAGTATTATTGATCGTGTAAGGCTATATGGTAAGCTTATATGGTGTAGTATTGATCAGAATACTGAAGTTTATCCAGATAATTGATTGGTTGATAAATATTGAAGCAAATACTGTCATTATTCTAAAATATTGACAGTATTACTGATCGTGTAACATGTAGTATTGATGGATTGAACAGAATACTGAAGTTAATTCAGATAATTGATTGGTTGATAAATATTGAAGCAAATACTGTCATTATTCTAAAATATTGACAGTATTACTGATCATGTAACATGTAGTATTGATGGATTGAACAGAATACTGAAGTTTATTCAGATAATTGATTGGTTGATAAATACTAAAACAAATACTGACATTACTAGGATGAACAGCATTATTGACCATGAAAGATGCCTTTAGATTTATCAACTAATCTATTATCCAGATAAACATCAGTATTCTCTTCATTCCATCATTATTACACCTTAGATGATTAGTAATATTGTAAATATTTTAGCTTTACCTTATAAAGACACCTTACACAATCAATAATACTGTCACTCCTAGTACTGTCAGTATTTGCTTCAATATTTATCAATTATGCAGATTAACATCAATATTCTGTTTAATCAATCAATACTACACCTTACACAATCAGTAATACTGTCAATATTTTAGAATAATGACAGTATTATTGACCATGTAAGGTGCCTTATAGGTATTACCTCTGTGTGGAGGAGGAACTTCATTATTTATTATTATTTGATACATTCATTAACCGATTAATGACAAGACAAAAAAATTGCAGGACATTTTGTTGTATATTTGATTCTAGTATGAACATTAAATAACAAATTTGTAGATCAACTGTTTTTTTCTGTAGGTAAAAACTATGGAATGGGTGATGTGCGGAAACAAGAAATGTATGCTGCATGCAAAGTGCTAGGGATTGATGAGGCGTGTATTATAGTACAAAACCATGAGAAGTTGCCTGATGCAATGGATGCAAACTGGCCTCCTGAGATTATCGCAAGGATGATTTTGCAACAGGTTGAGGCTTATGAAATTGACACTCTGATCACATTTGATAAGCATGGTGTTAGCCGGCACTTAAACCACTGTAGCATATACTATGCAGTTGCTCATCTTAGCATTAGTAAAATGTTACCTAAACGTTAGTACTTTGTTGTGACTGATGTCACATGTTTGTAACTTTCATTTTGTTGTAGGGTGCCAGGTTTATGTTTTAGAATCGGTCAATATTGTTAGGAAGTATTGGTTGTTGTTGGATATTCCAATTTGTTACATATTATCTAGAATTAGGTAAGTGCTTTATACTCAATATTAAATGTTTCATCTTTATAAGGTATTTTGACACTTTTGACAACTGACCAATCAGCATTTCGATACGCCCACTTTGAACCTTTTTTGATTTGATTACAAATAGTGTTTACACTTATGTAAGTTTTAGGCTAGCATTGGCTCACCTATCAGTGTCATGCAGCTTGCTTGCAAGGTTTATTGGTGGAATGAAAGACTACTCAAAGGAAAGTTTCACAATGAGTACACTAATGGCCTAAATATTCATACTACCCTCCAGCCAACTATCCAGAAGTTCTAGCCTAATATTACATTTAAAAGAAAAACGCATTATGACGCCTTTGTCAGATTTAATTTCCTTGAACTACCCAAGAACGGTCATAAAAGTATATATATATATATATATATATATATATATATATATATATATATATATATATGTATAAGTAAATAAAATCCAGAAAGTTTCTAGTGGGCGTACCACTTTGCTGATTTGTCAGTGGCATGACCAATCAGCATAGGGATATTCCCACTAGAAAACGTTTATTGTCTCATATTAACACTTTTCTGGGCCAGTTTAAGGTGATTATATTTGTCGGATTAAAGTGGGCGTATCCCAATGCTGATTTGTCAGTATCATGACCAATCAGCTTAGAGGTACATACGCCTACTAGAAACTTTGATTGACATATATAAACAGTTCTGGGCTAGTTCAAGGTCATTAAATATAAACCATATGTGTCAAGGATATAGAAAAAGAATAAACTAAAAATAAACATTATTAAATATAAGTTAAGCCTTTTATCCATGTGTATACTACATTTTTTTACTCAAAATATACAAAAACTTACAAATGTACTTGATTCACATAATAGGATAACCTTGAACTTGCTCAGAAGGGTTATAAAAGTGATTATATTTGTCAAAAACATCCAGAAAGCTTTAAAGTGGGCGTATCCCAATGCTGTCAGTGGCATGACCAATCAGCTTGGGAGTACGCCCATTGTATCTATCCTTGTAGCTTTTATTGACTTATATAAACACTTTTATGACAATTCTGGGCTAGTTCAAGGTCATTAAATATAAACCATTTGTGTCCAGCACATAGAAAAGCATAACCTAAAAATAAACATTATTAAAGATAATCTAAACTTTGTATCTATGTGTATACTACATGTTTTACCAATAGGAATAATTACTCAAAATATACAAAAGCTTATAAATAAATTTACTCTATTTATACAATAGAACGACCTTGAATCTGCTCAAACGGATCATAAAAGTTATTATATTTCTTAAAATCATTTAATAGGCTTCATAGTGGGCGTGTCTCAATGCTGATTTGTCAGTGGCATGACCTATCAGCTTAGGGGTACGCCCACTAGAAACTTTGTGGTTTATATTGACTTACATAAATATTTTTATGACAGTTCTGGGCTAGTTCAAGGTCATTAAATATAATCCATTTGTGTCAAGCATATAGAAAAGCATAACCTAAATATAAACATTATTAAATATAATCTAAACTTTTTATCTATGCGTATACTACATGTTTTACCAATAGGAATAATTACTCAAAATATCCAAAAGCTTATAAATAAATTTACTCTATTTATACAATAGAACGACCTTGAATCTGCTCAAAAGGGTCATAAAAGTTATTATATTTCTCAAAATCATCTAATAGGCTTTATAGTGGGCGTGTCCCAATGCTGATTTGTCAGTGGCATGACCTATCAGCTTAGGCGCACGCCCACTAGAAACCTTGTGATTTATATTGACCTGTATAAACATTTTTATGACAGTTCTGGGCTAGTTCAAGGTCATTAAATATAATCCATTTGTGTCAAGCATATAGAAAAGCATAACCTAAATATAAACATTATTAAATATAATCTAAACTTTGTATCTATGTGTATACTACATGTTTTACCAATAGGAATAATTACTCAAAATATCCAAAAGCTCATAAATAAATTTACTCTATTTATACAATAGAACGATCTTGAATCTGCTCAAAAGGGTCATAAAAGTTATTATATTTCTTAAAATCATTTAATAGGCTTCATAGTGGGCGTGTCTCAATGCTGATTTGTCAGTGGCATGGCCTATCAGCTTAGGGGTACGCCCACTAGAAACTTTGTGGTTTATATTGACTTATATAAATACTTTTATGACAGTTCTGGGCTAGTTCAAGGTCATTCAATATAAACCATTTGTGTCAAGCATATAGAAAAGCATAACCTAAATATAAACATTATTAAATATAATCTAAACTTTTTATCTATGTGTATACTACATGTTTTATCAATAGGAATAATTACTCAAAATATCCAAAAGCTCATAAATAAATTTACTCTACTTATACAATAGAACGACCTTGAATCTGCTCAAAAGAGTCATAAAACTTATTATATTTCTCAAAATCATCTAATAGGCTTTATAGTGGGCGTGTCCCAATGCTGATTTGTCAGTGGCATGACCTATCAGCTTAGGGGTACGCCCACTAGAAACCTTGTGGTTTATATTGACCTGTATAAACATTTTTATGACAGTTCTGGGCTAGTTCAAGGTCATTAAATTTAAACCATTTGTGTCAAGCATATAGAAAAGCATAACCTAAAAATAAACATTATTAAATATAATCTAAACTTTGTATCTATGTGTATACTACATGTTTTACCAATAGGAATAATTACTCAAAATATCCAAAAGCTTATAAATAAATTTACTCTATTTATACAATAGAACGACCTTGAATCTGCTCAAAAGGGTCATAAAAGTTATTATATTTCTCAAAATCATCTAATAGGCTTTATAGTGGGCGTGTCCCAATGCTGATTTGTCAGTGGCATGACCTATCAGCTTAGGGGTACGCCCACTAGAAACCTTGTGGTTTATATTGACCTGTATAAACACTTTTATGACAGTTCTGGGCTAGTTCAAGGTTATTAAATATAATCCATTTGTGTCAAGCATATAGAAAAGCATAACCTAAAAATAAACATTATTAAATATAATCAAAACTGTTTATCTATGTGTATACTACATGTTTTACCAATAGGAATAATTACTCAAAATATCCAAAAGCTTATAAATAAATTTACTCTATTTATACAATAGAACGACCTTGAATCTGCTCAAAAGGGTCATAAAAGTTATTATATTTCTCAAAATAATCTAATAGGCTTTATAGTGGGCGTGTCCCAATGCTGATTAGTCAGTGGCATGACCTATCAGCTTAGGGGTACGCCGACTAGAAACTTTGTGGTTTATATTGACCTGTATAAACACTTTTATGACAGTTCTGGGCTAGTTCAAGGTTATTAAATATAAACCATGTGTGTCAAGCATATAGAAAAGCATAACCTAAAAATAAACATTATTAAATATAATCTAAACTTTTTATCTATGTGTATACTACATGTTTTACTAATGGGAATAATTACTCAAAATATCCAAAAGCTTATAAATAAATTTACTCTATTTATACAATAGAATGACCTTGAATCTGCTCAAAAGGGTCATAAAAGTTATTATATTTCTCAAAATCGTCTAATAGGCTTTATAGTGGGTATGTCCCAATGCTGATTAGTCAGTGGCATGACCTATCAGCTTAGGGGTACGCCCACTAGAAACCTTGTAATTTATATTGACCTGTATAAACATTTTTATGACAGTTCTGGGCTAGTTCAAGGTCATTAAATTTAAACCATTTGTGTCAAGCATATAGAAAAGCATAACCTAAAAATAAACATTATTAAATATAATCTAAACTTTTTATCTATGTGTATACTACATGTTTTACTAATGGGAATAATTACTCAAAATATCCAAAAGCTTATAAATAAATTTACTCTATTTATACAATAGAATGACCTTGAATCTGCTCAAAAGGGTCATAAAAGTTATTATATTTCTCAAAATCATCTAATAGGCTTTATAGTGGGCGTGTCCCAATGCTGATTTGTCAGTGGCATGACCTATCAGCTTAGGGGTACGCCCACTAGAAACCTTGTGGTTTATATTGACCTGTATAAACACTTTTATGACAGTTCTGGGCTAGTTCAAGGTTATTAAATATAAACCATGTGTGTCAAGCATATAGAAAAGCATAACCTAAAAATAAACATTATTAAATATAATCTAAACTTTTTATCTATGTATATACTACATGTTTTATCAATAGGAATAATTACTCAAAATATCCAAAAGCTTATAAATAAATTTACTCTATTTATACAATAGAACGACCTTGAATCTGCTCAAAAGGGTCATAAAAGTTATTATATTTCTCGAAATCATCTAATAGGCTTTATAGTGGGCGTGTCCCAATGCTGATTAGTCAGTGGCATGACCTATCAGCTTAGGGGTACGCCCACTAGAAACCTTGTGATTTATATTGACCTGTATAAACATTTTTATGACAGTTCTGGGCTAGTTCAAGGTCATTAAATATAAACCATTTGTGTCAAGCATATAGAAAAGCATAACCTAAAAATAAACATTATTAAATATAATCAAAACTGTTTATCTATGTGTATACTACATGTTTTACCAATAGGAATAATTACTCAAAATATCCAAAAGCTTATAAATAAATTTACTCTATTTATACAATAGAACGACCTTGAATCTGCTCAAAAGGGTCATAAAAGTTATTATATTTCTGAAAATCATCTAATAGGCTTTATAGTGGGCGTGTCCCAATGCTGATTAGTTAGTGGCATGACCTATCAACAGTTCTGGACTAGTTCAAGGTCATTAAATGTAAACCATATGTGTCAAGCATATAGAAAACGAGTAAACTAAAAATAAACATTATTAAATATAAGCTAAGCCTCTTATCCATGTGTATACAAAAACTTACAAATAAATGTACTTGATCCACATAATAGGATAACCTTGAACTTGCTCAGAAGGGTAATAAAAGTGACTATATTTATCAAGAACATCCAGAAAGTGGGTGTATCCCAATGCTAATTTGTCAGTGGCATGACCAATCAGCTTGGGGGTACGCCCACTAGAAACCTTGTGGTTTATATTGGTCTATATAAACACTTATGACAGTTCTAGGCTAGTTCAAGGTCATTAAATATAAACCATGTGTGTCAAGCATATAGGAACGTCATAAACTAAAAATAAATATTATTAAATATAATCTAAACTTTTTATCTATGTGTATACTAAATTTTTTACCAAACGTGTTAATTAGTCAGCTTATAAATAAATTTACTCTATTGACAGAATAGAATAACCTTGAATCTACTCAAAAGGTGATTATATTTGTCAAGATCATCTAGTAGGCTTCAAAGTGGGCGTGTTCTAATGTTGATTTGTCAGTGGCATAACCTATCAGCTTACGCCCAATAGAAACCTTGTGGTTTATATTGACTTATATAAACACTTTTATGACAATTCTGGGCTGGATAGTTCTGGATAGTTGGCTGGAGGGTAGAAAAGCTACAGACACTTAGGCCTCAAAATGGGCCCATTGTGAAACCTCCCTTTAAGGCTGCTCACTCGTCCCACCAGTCAATTTTGCGTGCAAGCCGCAAAACTCATATCACAATTCTGGGCTAGTTCTAGGTCATTAAATAGAACCACGTATCAAGCATATAGAAAAAGCACAAAACACGCACAAAACTAAAAATAATATTTTACTAAAAATGATAATTACTCAAAATATACAAAAACGTAATAAATAATTTTACTATTGACACAATAGGATGACCTTGAACTTCCTTAGAAGGGTCATGACATTGATTATATTGGTCAAGATCATCCAGAAGGCTTTAAAGTGGGCGGTTTCCAATGCTGATTTGTCAGTGGCATGGCCAATCAGCTTGGGGGTACGCCAATTAGAAACCTTGTGGCTGTTATTGACTTATATAAACACTTTTATGACAGGCTAGTTCAAAATCATTAAATATAAACCATCTGTGTCAAGCTTATAGAATAAAGCATTAACAAAACAATAAACATTGTTAAATATAATCAAAACTTTATCTATGTGCATACTACATTTTTATCAATGGTGATAATTACTCAAAATATACAAAAACTTGTAAATAAATTTACTTGATTGACTCAATACGAACTTCAACTTGCTCACAAGGGTCATAATAGTGATTATATTTCTCAAGATCATCCAAAAAGCTTTAAAGTGGGCGTAAACCAATGCTGATTTGTTAGTGACATGGCCCAATCAGTATAGGGAAACGCCCTCTAGAAACCTTGTGGCTTTTATTGACTTTTAAACACTTATGACAGTTATGGGCTAGTTCAAGGTCACAAAATATAAACCATTTGTGTCAAGAGTACACAAAAGGATGAACTAAAAATAAAATTGTTATATATAATCTAAACTTTGTATCAATGTTAATACCACATTTTTACCAAAAGTGATCATTACTAAAAATATTACAAATAAATTTACTCTATTGAAACAATAGGATGACCTTGAACTTCCTTAGAAGGGTTATAGAAGTGATTATATTTGACAAGATTATCCAGAACGCTTTAAAGTGGGCGTATCCCAATGCTGATTTGTCAGTGGCATAAAGTGATCATTTCTCAAAATATTTTTTAAAAAAACTTACAAATAAATTTACTCTATTGACACAATAGGATGACCTTGAACTTTCTTAGAAGGGTCATAAAAGTGATTATATTTGACAAGAATATCCAGAACGCTTTAAAGTGGGCGTATCCCAATGCTGATTTGTCAGTGGCATGGCCAATCAGCATAGAGATATGCCCACTAGAAACCTTCTTGCTTTTATTGATTTATATAAATACTTTTATTATTTGGCTAGTTCAAGGCCATTAAATATAAACCATGTGTCACAAGCATATAGAAAAAACATAAACTACAAATAAACATTGTTATATATAGTATAAATTTTGTATCTATGAGTATACTACATTTTTACGGAAAAGGATAATTACTCAAAATATTTTTAAAAACAACTTACAAATAAATTTACTCTATTGACACAATAGGATGACCTTGAACTTTCTTAGAAGGGTCATAAAAGTGATTATATTTGACAAGAATATCCAGAACGCTTTAAAGTGGGCGTATCCCAATGTTGATTTGTCAGTGGCATGGCCAATCAACATAGAGATATGCCCACTAGAAACCTTCTTGTTTTTATTGATTTAATAGCTTTTATTATTTGGCTAGTTCAAGGCCATTAAATATAAACCATGTGTCACAAGCATATAGAAAAAACATAAACTACAAATAAACATTGTTATATATAGTATAAATTTTGTATCTATGAGTATACTACATTTTTACGGAAAAGGATAATTACTCAAAATATTTTTAAAAACAACTTACAAATAAATTTACTCTATTGACACAATAGGATGACCTTGAACTTTCTTAGAAGGGTCATAAAAGTGATTATATTTGACAAGAATATCCAGAACGCTTTAAAGTGGGCGTATCCCAATGTTGATTTGTCAGTGGCATGGCCAATCAACATAGAGATATGCCCACTAGAAACCTTCTTGTTTTTATTGATTTAATAGCTTTTATTATTTGGCTAGTTCAAGGCCATTAAATATAAACCATGTGTCACAAGCATATAGAAAAAACATAAACTACAAGTAAACATTGTTATATATAGTCTAAATTTTGTATCTACATTTTTACGGAAAACGATAATTACTCAAAATATAGAAAAACTTATATACAAATTTATTCGATTGACACAATAGGATGACCTTGAATTGGCTCAGAAGGGTTTATATTTTTCCAAATATCCAGAACGCTTTAAAGTGGGCGTATCTCAATGCTGATTGGTCGGTGGCCTAACTGTCAAGATGATAATTTTAAACATAAAATAAAAATTACATTCATAAATCTATTTCAGATATATAGCTAGTTCAGAAGATCGTAAAACATTATCAAACGCGATGCGAATGCACGCGTCGCAGTTCGTGTGGTTCCGGCGTTTATTCATTCAGTTCTCCCGCTACCAGATGATCAACACCCTGCAACGGATGGACGCAGTGGACATCCAGCTGGATTTAGAGGTGGATGACTGAGCAAGTTATTGTGCAATATTTAGGTTGTAAGCTTATCAAGTTTTTTGCTGATGTGTGATAAATTTTGATCACGCGAAATAGGGAACAATATTTATACTTCTTTTTATATATTCCCGGTTTACTACGGTCCTTTTTATTGAGTGATTTTGCTGTTCCTTTTTGTTGACAGCTATTGCCATTTTGTTGTATTTAGCTATTTATTGTAATAGGGTGGCATTTATAAATGCCTCATAAAGGTACTAAATCAAGTGGCGAAATTTTTAAGAATTAATGTTCGCATGTTTACAACTGTATTGCATCACTTCCTTTGTTATGTGTCCAAGCAGATAAACACATTTGAACATAGATATACAGCTATAACTGTTAGATAATTTTGAAATGTTTGATACAAAAAATAACATCATTGTAAACTTAATGACATT
This sequence comes from Lordithon lunulatus, assembly GCA_963942505.1. Lineage (NCBI taxonomy): Eukaryota > Metazoa > Arthropoda > Insecta > Coleoptera > Staphylinidae > Lordithon > Lordithon lunulatus. Next base: position 12,188,497 of record OZ012675.1, read on the forward strand.
TTACCACATAAATTCAAGGTCTTAGTATTTATCCACTGGCTTTAAAGTGGGCGTATCTTAATGCTGATTGGTCGTAGCGCATATGACGTCACAAATCATAACATGACATTTTGTCATATAAATTCAATGTCTTGATATCTATCCACGGGCTTTACAGTGGGCGTATCTTAAACTGATTGGTCGTAGCTCATATGATGTCACAAATCATTACATGACATTTTGCCATATAAATTCAAGGTCTTAGTATTTATCCACTGGGCTTAAAGTGGGCGTATCCTAATGATGATTGGTCGTAGCGCATATAACGTATGTATAAAGCAGACAACTCTCGAGTTTCCAATCCGTCATCACTTTTACATATAATGCGACGTTGTATAAACAGGGACACCTGAGGCTATATAATGGAAAGCTAATAACAATGTAGGCATCATCTAACAATATAATCACGGGCTATAGATAACTCGCCTTTATGCAACCAATTCTGAGGATGTTCTTTAATTTGTGTGTGAAATGAAATGTCATATAAAAAAGGGAATTTTAAGTTGAAAAAAGTTCAGTAAGATTTGACCTAAAACATGTTTAGATTTACGTCCGCCGCGGCTGTTGATCGGATAGACCCTTCCTTTCATTAGTGTTCATCACGCAGCCAATCAGAGTGCCAGGTGTGAAATGACAACAGCTAATACAAACCTGTCATCTGATAGGCTGACGGAGGGACTCAACGAAAGGAAGCCGATCAACAGCCGTGGGGTATGTTCACGAAGTAACTAAAGATAGCTTCGCTCTGTTAAAAGTGTTTATTTTGACATACCAAAGGAAGTATTGCATAATGTCACGCATGCGCAGTACAAGCCACGCATTTTTATCTGATCAACAAATCGCCGCTAATCGCCATCTTCCTATGTAAGTGAAAACTAGTCGAGGTAAATTTTACATATTTATATAATTGTAGAACACACTGTACAAAAAAAAACATTTCACATCTCACATAATGTGTACATACATCATGCAGCTTTTGTACATCCAAGGGTACTAACTTATTTTATATTGAAAATCAAAATGAAAATCAATCAAAAAATAATAATTTTCTTCTGCATATATCTTCTTACTTACTACCTCGTTGTATGCCATATGACGGTTTATTTATTGTTATATATTATATATTTTGTTGTGTGCCAAAGTTTAGATTCTATTTAACAATGTTTTTTGTAAGATTTTATGAACTTAAAAATAAATTTACTCTATTGACGAAAATAGTTTATATATGATAACCTTGAACATAATTATTATATAATATAATATAAGACTATACTAAAAACGGATATCTCCCTTATTTACAGTCTTATCCGCAAAGAAATTTGAGAATATGATAACGTTGAACTTGCCCATAACTGTTATATACGTGTATTTGTCTATAAAATACAGATTGCTACAAAGTGGGCGTATCCCAATACTGATTGGTTGGTGGTACAGCTGTCAAAAATGCAGAAATACGTTTTTTCAATTCAATTTCAATTTCTAGAATTTGTAAATGGATTACATTTGTAAATGAGTAACAATTGAATAATATATCACAGAAGGCTAGAAAGTGGGTGTATCCCAATGCTGATTGGTCGGTGGTATAGCTGTCAAACATGCCGAAATAAGTAAATTTCTAGAATTTTTAAAGGCATTACATTCGTAAATGAGTAACAATCGAATAATATGTCATCTGAGTATAGTAAGCAAAGAAGAAAAACAAGCATAATTAAACGAAGCAGAGCTCACTATGCAAACAGGAAGTTATTAACCATTAAACTACTGAGTCTCAAGTTGAAGCTAAAATATACAGGAGCCTTATACAACCAGTGGTTACCTATAGATGTGAGAGGTGAAAATCGTAGAAAAAAAAACCTGTCAATAAGTGAATTTGTCAATAAAATACAGAAAGCTACAAAGTGGGCGTATCCCAATGCTGATTGGTCGGTGGAATAACGTATCGAAATACGTTTTTTTTTATATGTAAATTTCAATTTCTAGAATTTGTAAATGCATTACATTCTTAAATGAGTAACAATTGAATAATGTCATCTGAAAATAATATGCGATGAAATAAAAACAAGCATAATAAAAGGAAATAGAGTTCACTATGTAAACAGGAATCAAACTATTGAGTCACAAGTCAAAATATACAGAAGCCTTACCACCAGGACCAGTTGTTACCGATAGCTGTCAGAAGTGAAAATTGTAGAAGAGACCAAAACAAATAAAGGAATGTAGTGCTGAAGGAAGAATAATATCTGTGGAATGAACAATGGTAGCTAAATAAATAAATATGTATTAGAACTACCTAATAATGTCAACTGAAATAGGTGCATTGACAATACTGTCTTCATCCCAGATTTGCCATAAAAGTGTTTTACAATAAAATGCATAAAGCAGTGGGCGTATCCTAATGCTGATTGGGCGTAGCGCGTATGACGTCACCCATTAATATCACACTTGGTTATAGGAGCATTATTTATTTCAGGTTATACTAACCTAAAAATCTCAATATTGTTTTAATTAAATATCAACTTTATTAAAATAAAAAACAATACCTCCTTCACAAGTTTATTTTACATTTTGGAAACACTCTGATCTCACACACACATAACTTAAGGGGGGGCTAGGGGGTAAAATAACCATAGAAAAGGTGAAAAACAAAATAAAAAATGAGGGACAGGTGGAAGTTTAATAGGTATTATTAAATTTCCACACACACATACAGGGTTGTTTGTTACAAGTCTCACACCACTCGCCTGACCTCAAAGAACCTTTTGAGGTAGTACACTTGCCCGAGGGTCATTGCAACCAGAATAAGAGCCTCGAAGAAGGACCACATGACCACACGTGAGTTAGTGCTTTCGTTTATTGACCTGTGTATCCGGTCGCGCACCTGCATGTACTCCTGTTCATGTTTCACACTGGCTAAAGCACCTGTAAACATAACAGTTCATGTCAACTGTTCAAAAAAAGTTGTATTAGGACTTACCACTTAGCTCTTTGATCATATCTTCAAGTTTCGTGGCGCTTTCGCCTTCAGCATTTGCATCCGCCTTAGGGGCTTCACCTACAGCCATGTTGAACATCACCACTTTGGGGGTCATCGTGGACATTTTGTTGGAGAAACAGTAGGTGTATAGGCCAGGCACATGAGCTGCAAAAGTGTATTTTCCGGAGCTTTCACGCTCACCCTGGTAGATTACTTTGCCATCAGGACCTACAATGCGCACATCGATGTCCAGAAAACCACCTTCAGCTATTTCGAATGTCAGACCTAAAATATTATTAGAATAAATACTGTGCATGATGAACAAATCAGCAACATACAAAGGTTTTGGGGAAGAAAAATAAACCCCATTACAAGTAATAACTATGTGAAACAGGAAAAAGGTCTTTGAATTAATCTGAAAGAGCTCGTCCACTCATGAGATTACTTGGCTAACCCCCAATATTCACCAATGTTTCATAAATGTATCAATAGCTATTGAACCCATAAGTATTCATTGTTATAGCAACAATAAATACATTATCTAGGGAATGTAGTTAGTTTTGATTGTCTCTATTGGAAACACTGAATAATTAAACAAAAGGTGTCATGAAAGCTCCAATCACAAGTGCTATTTCAAGGTTTTTGACATTTGTTTTGGCAATTCTTGTCACAATGACATTTTCAATTGATCCATTCAACAGCTTATGGGACCTATAACGTTTATGGGATGTTGGTGAATATGGGCATATTGCCTGTATAGGTCCCATTGAATGCCAAACCTAAAAACGTCATTATGTCAAACACTTTGAATAGCACTTGTGATTGGAGCTTTGATGACACCTTTTGTTTAATTATTCAGTGTTTCCAATGGAGACAATCTAAACTAGATAATGTATTACCATTGCTATAAGAATTAATACTTATGGGTTAAATAGATATTGATACATTTATGGAATGTTGGTGAATACAGGCGTAATGCTCATGAATCAAAACTGAGGAAATGAGGGGAAGGCAGCTCAGTAGTTGTTACAGTGCCATATAATTACAATTTAGGAGACAAATATTTCAGCTTAGGCTATGGCTGTCCTGAGATATTTGGTGCCCATGGGCTACTAAACATAATGCACCTCTCGTTATAAGAAAATATGCAGGATGGCTAACACCAATCCAAATTGCACCCCATGTCTAAAACAGCCCATTTAGCCCTGTGGTTATGGTTGCCCTGGGGGAACCCCATACTATTGTATTTAAAATAAGAAAGAAGTATGTTTTGTGACACAGGAGTCCAAATTGATGAAGTCAATATGAACTGTTGATTATTAAAAGACAGCTTTGATTTACCTTGGGAAAGACTTAAATAAATGACACAATCAACTGAAATTCACAAGAAGTGATCACAATTATAATTTTAGATAATAGGTTTAAACGTATATTGAAGCCACCTACAAAACTTAAAAAAAAAAAGCAATAGTTATCACAGTAGTTGTAATCAATGAAATATATAATTATGAATACAGAGAAAGTCTGTTGAGACAGATTTTTAGAAATGCAGTATCATGTTAAGAACTCGATACAGCTCTGCAATCAACAAAAACATTATTTACCCATTTTGGTGCCAGCTTCCACTTTATCAAAGAAACATTCCTCTGCGTGTGCGTCCACCGTGATAAAATAGGCCAAACTGGGGGCGGCGCAGCACAGACACAGCACGAGGAGGCTAACGAGGTTTTCGATCATCGTGGCGTATACAAAAATATATCTACAGCCTCAAGTACACCATGAAAAATGCGAAAACTCGGCCACGTAACCTCACCGCGTATTTTGACAGCTGGATTATGGGAGGGGGTCGGCTAGCTATCACAGTAATTATACTATAACCATCCCTTAGTGTAGCCCGAACTAATGAAACCCACCGAAATTAAAAATAAATACGAACATGACTTTTATTTGACGGTTTAATCAAATTTTTTATTTAAAATCATATGTGAACTGATTGAACTACTTCATACCGACACCTGTGGGACAATAGTTCTACTAAACTTGAATTCATTAGAACTACCAACTAACGTCAATATTTAAAAAAATTAAAGATAAAATGGCGCTAATGACTTTATAGTGACAAGTAGTTCTACTGAATCATCTTCCTAGAGAACTACGGATATCTAATTGAAAGTACAATCGATATTAGATTAATCATTTTGTCGCTAATTACAATATAATAATAAAATAAAAATAGGCATTGAATAAATATGAGCCAAACTGATGATTAAAAAGTTTTGTAACACATGATTTTGCCTTAAAATCATGCGTTACAAAACTTTTTAATCATCGGATTGGCTCATATACAAGTTTAATTTGAAAAAACTTGCCCGTAATATTATTATATACATACATATATATATATATATATATATATATATATATATATATATATATATATATATATTATACTAATTAAATCCATCGAAGTTAGACAAGCAATACGGTGATGACTTTTATTAGTTGATTTATTTAAAAAAATGATTTAGAAACATATGTAAACGAAAATTCGATTAAGTTAGTAGTTCTACTGAACTTTCTGCTGAATTCCTTCGAACTACAATGCCAAGTGATGCAATGAATCTACTGACCTCAATTTAAAGGCTATTAAATTTTTCAACTAATTCGTTTAAAGCGATATCCGTAGGAAAGTAGTTCTACGGAATCATCCCAGCATTAATAGTTAGTTCAAATGACTAATTTCCGTTCACATAAGTGTAATTTCATTAGAACTACCATTGCCAACTTATGACAATAGAAGTTCTCACACAATTTGATGGTAGTGACTGTAATTATTTTATAATGACATAAGTCGGAAGAAGTTCTCACACAATTTGATGGTAGTGACTGTAATTATTTTATAGTGACAAGTCGGAAAGTAGTTCGACTGAATTATACTCCAGTAGAACTACTAAGGTAACATAATCGATTACTTTCTGTCATATACAAGTGGTGAAGACATAGACTATACCCGTCCAATATTTCAAACCACTTGAACTATGCATTACATTATTTTTCACATATATTTTTAATTAGTCTTAAATTAATTAATGACATTAATTTAATCATAGAAAATAACGGATATTAGTGTAGTGCATTGTTCAAGTCGTTTGTAATAGTGGACGGGTGTAGTCATGTTGGTGGAGGCCGCCCGCCCGCCCCACCTTTGCTCGCATAGTTTTTTCACAGGATAACACTCTTCTTGGAATAGTTTCAACAGTATAAAACATTTGTATCCATTGTAAAAACTATGCGAGCGACGGTGGGGTGGGCGGGTGTCCCCTACCAACCAAACCATGCTCGTCCACTATTTCAAATAACTTGAACTCTACACTATACTATTATCCATTAATTTATATTCCATTCAATTAATTCCATTTGTTAATTTACGCCTAATTCGTAAAAATTGTGAGAAATAATGTAGTGCATAGTTCAAGTCGTTTGAAATAGTGGACGGTTATGGTTTGGTTGGTAGGGACCACCCGCCCACCCCACCTTCGCTCGCATAGTTTTTTTCAATGGATACAAATGTTTTATATTGTTGAAACTATTCCAAAAAGAGTGGTATCCTATGGAAAAACTATGCGAGTAAAGGTGGGGTGGGCGGGCGGCCCCCACCAACCCGACTATACCCGTCCAATATTTCAAACCACTTGAACTATGCATTACATTATTTTTCACATATATTTTTTTAATTAGTCTTAAATTAATAAATGACATTAATTGAATCATAGAAAACAACGGATAATAGTGTAGTGCATTGTTCAAGTCGTTTGTAATAGTGGACGGGTGTAGTCATGTTGGTGGGGGACGCCCGCCCGCCCCACCTTCGCTCGCATAGTTTTTTTAATGGATACAAATGTTTTATATTGTTGAAACTATTCCAAGAAGAGTGTTATCCTATGGAAAAACTATGCGAGCAAAGGTGGGGTGGGCGGGCGGCCCCACCAACCTGACTATACCCGTCCAATATTTCAAACCACTTGAACTATGCATTACATTATTTTTCACATATATTTTTTTAATTAGTCTTAAATTAATAAATGACATTAATTGAATCATAGAAAACAACGGATAATAGTGTAGTGCATTGTTCAAGTCGTTTGTAATAGTGGACGGGTGTAGTCATGTTGGTGGGGGACGCCCGCCCGCCCCACCTTCGCTCGCATAGTTTTTTTAATGGATACAAATGTTTTATATTGTTGAAACTATTCCAAGAAGAGTGTTATCCTATGGAAAAACTATGCGAGCAAAGGTGGGGTGGGCGGGCGGCCCCACCAACCTGACTATACCCGTCCAATATTACAAACCACTTGAACTATGCATTACATTATTTTTCACATATATTTTTTTAATTAGTCTTAAATTAATAAATGACATTAATTGAATCATAGAAAACAACGGATAATAGTGTAGTGCATTGTTCAAGTCGTTTGTAATAGTGGACGGTTATGGTTTGGTTGGTAGGGACCACCCGCCCACCCCACCTTCGCTCGCATAGTTTTTTTCAATGGATACAAATGTTTTATATTGTTGAAACTATTCCAAAAAGAGTGGTATCCTATGGAAAAACTATGCGAGTAAAGGTGGGGTGGGCGGGCGTCCCCCACCAACCCGACTATACCCGTCCAATATTTCAAACCACTTGAACTATGCATTACATTATTTTTCACATATATTTTTTTAATTAGTCTTAAATTAATAAATGACATTAATTGAATCATAGAAAACAACGGATAATAGTGTAGTGCATTGTTCAAGTCGTTTGTAATAGTGGACGGGTGTAGTCATGTTGGTGGGGACCGCCCGCCCGCCCCACCTTTGCTCGCATAGTTTTTCCATAGGATGACACTCTTCTTGGAATAGTTTCAACACTATAAAACATTTGTATCCATTGTAAAAACTATGCGAGCGAAGGTGGGGTGGGCGGGTGTCCCCTACCATGGGGTTGGCGGGTGTCCCCTACCATGGGGTTGGCGGGTGTCTCCTACCAACCAAACCATGACCGTCCACTATTCCCCCTCTCATAATATGAGATTTAATATAAGATTGACGCAAAGACAAAATTGGTGTTTTGGACATCCCTGGACTTCCTTCTGCCAATACCGTCCTTGTATTGTCGTCGTTTGGGGGTAGTTCGCTAATGGTGTACGTAGAATTCACCGAAAACTAGTGCGCTGAGGTTATTATTATGTGTCTTAATCTACTTATTTTATGGTGTTTACGAATAGTAAATATAAATGTAAATATTCTTATACTGTACTTATGCCAATTACATTCTAATTGGGGTTACAAATAAGTATAGACAGTTCAAATAATGTGTTAACGATGATGCATTGTTAGTAATATTGACTGAATTTCCAATTACTGCAATCCACTGAAAATACTGCAGACTGTTCTTAAGAGGTAGCTGAATAATGTGCTGTGGTATTATTACAACCCTCAACAACACACTTCGAAACCATTTTACTAAACAATAATTTACATATAGAATCATGAATACACTTACTATAATCCATAATTACTTGGAAAATTGTCAATAAACAATTCACAACTGCACAATACACACCAAACATCTAAAACAAGTTTTAAATATTATTAACAGGAATACTATGTCTATATTACAATAATCACTATAAAACAGCACTATAAAACGGCAAAACGTGTCAGACACCATGCGGCCGAATGACAGCAATGACAGGCTACAACTGGATCGAGAATTTGTGTGTGCAAGAGTGGTGCCAACAAGATTTTTACTGAAAAAACCAAATCATAAAAATAAAATCTCCATAAAATAGCGCCATCTCGCGACGGGATTTGGCAATACTTAGCGGTTCAAGGTCATCCTATTACGATTCAGCACCCTGGGTGAGGAAACAAATCCGAAACTACCAACTTGATGATGAAAAAAAATTATAGGTGCGTTCAGTAACGTTCAGGATTATATTTATTATGCTTTCTGTTCACATGTGTAAATTCATTAGAACTACCATTGTCATATATTGGCAATGGTAGTTCGAATGAATTTACACATTGTAAATATGCAAGTACACAATTTGAAGGTAACTCTGTAAAGTGACACCTATCGGGAAATAGTTCATCTAAAACGTATTCAAGTAGAACTACTGACATCTATTTGAAAATACAAACGATATTGGTTCAAACATTTTAGCGTTATTATCATTAAAAAAAGATTGATTTTTGCGAATAGCCCTCATACGAACCTTATTTGCACAAACGCGCTCCCAATTACAATTATAAAAATTAACGCGTATAATTAACTAAAACCATGCCCCCCGTCGTTGTTTTTGTTTACAACTCTCTCGTGTTACTGTCCCACTTTCATTGACCCAGTTCCATTCAACCCAGCGAACGTCACTGTTGTTCTCTCGGCCGTGCATTGCGTCCGTGAATTATTAACGCGATCGATTCGGGCCGCCCGCGAGGGGTGGGATTGTTGTAATCGGCGCCACTACAAACATAACACATAAGTGACATGTCAGCAGTTGTGTCGTCGCGTTGCTGAAATCGAAGGCGCTCCTCCCTCCAGGCCAGAGAAGATGAGCGTCATCCGTGAGAAGCGCGAGAATTTCGCGAGCATGCCCGTTGGCGCGGTGGACAGCGCCAAGGTGATCACCCCCGAGGACGTGCTGCGGCAGGTGAAGGTGACTGACACGTACCTCTGCTCTCCCGAGGCTAATGTCTATGAAATTGATTTCACCCGCTTCAAAATTCGGGATTTGGAGAGCGGCGCGGTGCTGTTTGAAATCGCCAAACCGACGATTGAGGCGAATGAGGAGAGTGGCGAGAAGAATGGGGAGAATGAGGAGCCGATTGATCCTAATGCGGGACGATTTGTCCGATACCAGTTTACACCACAGTTTCTGAAGCTCAAAACTGTTGGGGCAACGTAAGTTTCAACTGAATATATTCTAGTTCATGAATGAAAAATATCTAGTGTGAGCTCCACACGACTTTTCAAATGAATGAATTAATATTAAATTAAAAGTTGGATATTTCTCAAACATTAGATTTGATTCGATTTGATTGGACTCGGTTCAACTTGTTGTTATTACTATCTTATTTTATCATTACTTTGTCTTTATTGTCTCATTTTGCCTTAGTGTGTCTTATTGTGCATAATATGGTCTTATTTTGCCTCATTTTATATTAAAGTTATCTTAATTTGCCTAATTTTGTCTTATATTGCATAATATTATCTGATTTTGCTTCATTTTGTGCTTCATACCTTCCTTATATAGCAGTGCTGTATCCAACAAGTAAAATGTATCAGGTAAAGTGATAGAACTATCTTATTTTGTCTCAATTTGTCTTCATTTGCCTCATTTTGCCCTTCCTACCTTCCTTATACAGCAGTGCTGTATCTAAAAAGTAAAAATATATCAGAGAAATGCTTTTATTCAATTTGGTTGGACTTGCTGCTGTTATTTTATTTGGTTTTATCTTAATAATTTACCATTATTTTGTCATTACTTGTCTTGTTTTGCCTCAGTTTGTCTTATTTTGCTTCAGTTTATCTTATTTTGCCTCAGTTTATCTTAATTTGTCTTATTTTAGCTCATTTTATCTTATTTGCCTCATTTTGTTCTTTGTTCTTGCCTTATACAGCAGTGCTGTATCTGGAAAGTAAAAATGTATCAGGTAAAATGATAGAACTATCTTATTTTGCCTCATTTTGTCCTTCCTACCTGCCTTATACAGCAGTGCTGTATTCGAAAATTAATTAAGTATCAGGTAAAATGATTTTATTCAATTTGGTTGGACTCTGTTTGATTAATTGCTGCTGTTATTTCATTTGTCCTATTTTATTCTATTTTATCTTAATAATGTATCTTTATTTTATCATTACTTTGTCTTTGATTGTCTTGTTTTGCCTCATTTTATCATTACTTTGTCTTTAACTGTCTTGTTTTGCTTCATTTTATCTTAAATTGTCATATTTTGCCTGATATTTCCGCATTTTGTTTTATTTTTCTTCAAGTTAGTCTTATTTGCCTCATTTTGTCTTATTCTGGCTTTCCTACCTTCCTTATGCAGCAAATCTGTATTCAGAAAGTAAAAATGTATCAGGTAAAATGATATAACTATCTTATTTTGTCTCAATTTGCCTCATTTTGTCCATCCTACCTGTCTTATACAGCAGTACTGTATTCGAAAAGCAAAAATGTATTAGGTAGAATAATTTTATTTGACTCGGTTTGATTCATTGCTGCTGTTATTTAATTTTTTCTACTTTAGTCTATTTTATCTTAACAATTTATCTTTATTTTGTCATTACTTTGTCTTTATTTGTCTTGTTTTGCCTCATTTTATCTTATTTTGTCTCATATTTCCTCATTTTGTCTTACTTTGCCTCATTTTGTTTTATTTATAAACAATATTTATTGGGATATCAACTCTTTCTGGGTCTTTCCGCCTAATTTTGTTTCATTTTGCCCTTCGTACCTCCATTAAATAGAAATGCTATATTTACAAAGGAAAAATGTATCAGGTTCAGTTATTTTATTCAATTTTGTTGGCCTCGGTTTGATTCATTACTGCTGTTATTAAATTTTTCCTACTTTATTCTATTTGATCTTAACAATTTATCTTAATTTTGTTATTACTTTGTCTTATTTGGCCTAATTTTATCTTAATTTGTCATATTTTGCCTAATTTCATTCTTCCTACCTTCCATATACAGCAGTGCTGTATTCAAAAAGTAAAATTGTATCATATAAAATGATTAAAATATATTAAAATTTTGGAAAAAATATTATTGAAATTATTTACTTATAATAACAAGTAATGAGGCAGTATAGCCTTATTACTTATTATAATTATTTATTATATATTATATATTAGTTATTATAAGCTTCAACTGAAAATATTGAAGTTTATGAATTTTGAATAAAGTATCCATTGTGGGCACCACAGATATTTTCGAATTAATTAATTAATATTAAATCAAAATTTGTTATATTTCTCAAACATCTGATTTGATTTGATTTGGTTGAACTTGGTTCAATCAATACATGAAGAAGTATAACAACCATCAATACTTCATTCAACAGTTCAATTCATTGCTGCTGTTATTTAGTTCTCCTACTTGGTTATATTCTATCGTTATTTTGTCATTACCTTGTCTTTATTTGTCTCATTTTGCCTCATTGTATCTTAATTTGTTTTCATTATGTCGTATATTGTCTTAATTTGCCTTAATTGTTTTGTTTTTCCGCATTTTATCTTAATTTGCCTCATGTTGTCTCACTTTGTCCTTCCTGCTGTATCTGGAATGTAAAAATGTATCAAGTAAAATGATATATGTATTAATATTTTGGAATTATTGTATTGAAATAAATTGATTATAATAAGAAATAATGAGGCTATACCGAATCTAAACTGAAAATATTCAAGTTTATGATTTTTGAAAAAAAAAATGGATGCAAAATTACATTTGTATCAAAATTTTCGAAAAATGTTATTAAAATAAATTGCTTATAATAACAAATAATGAGGCTGTACCGAATCTCAACTGAAAATATTCAAGTTTACGATTTTTGAAACAAAAAATGGATGCAAAATTACATTTGTATTAACATTTTCGAAAAATGTTATTAAAATAAATTGCTAATAATAACAAATAATGAGGCTATACCGAATCTCAACTGAATATATTAAAGTTTATGATTTTTGAAATAAAAATTATGTAAAATTACATTTGTATTAAAATTTTCGAAAAATGTTATTAAAATAAATTGCTTATAATAACAAATAATGAGGCTATACCGAATTTCAACTGAAAATATTCAAGTTTATGATTTTTGAAAAAAAAATGGATGCAAAATTACATTTGTATTAAAATTTTCGAAAAATGTTATTAAAATGAATTGCTTATAATAATAAATAATGAGGCTATACCAAATTTCAACTAAAAATATTAAAGTTATGATTTTTGACAAAAAAAATTGATGCAAAATTACATTTGTATTAAAATTTTCGAAAAATGTTATTAAAATAAATTGCTTATAATAACAAATATTGAGGCTATACCGAATCTCAACTGAAAATATTCAAGTTTATGATTTTTGAAAAAAAAAAAATGGATGCAAAATTACATTTGTATTAAAATTTTCGAAAAATGTTATTAAAATGAATTGCTTATAATAACAAATAATGAGGCTGTACCGAATCTCAACTGAAAATATTGAAGTTTATAATTTTTGAAAAAAAAAAATGGATGCAAAATTACATTTGTATTAAAATTTTCGAAAAATGTTAATTAAAATGAATTGCTTATAATAATAAATAATGAGGCTATACCGAATTTCAACTGAAAATATTGAAGTTTATGATTTTTGAAAAAAAAAATTATGCAAAATTACATTTGTATTAAAATTGTCGAAAAATGTTATTGAAATAAAATGGTTATAATAGCAAATAATGAGGCTATACCAAATTTCAACTGAAAATATTGAAGTTTATGATTTTTGAAAAAAAAAAATGGATGCAAAATTACATTTGTATTAAAATTTTCGAAAAATGTTATTAAAATAAATTGCTTATAATAACAAATAATGAGGCTATACCGAGTTTCAACTGAAAATATTGAAGTTTATGATTTTTGAAAAAAAAAATGGATGCAAAATTACATTTGTATTAAAATTTTCGAAAAATGTTATTAAAATAAATTGTTTATAATAACAAATAATGAGGCTATACCGAATCTCAACTAAAAATATTAAAGTTATGATTTTTGAAAAAAAATTGATGCAAAATTACATTTATATTAAAATTTTCGAAAAATGTTATTAAAATAAATTGCTTATAATAATAAATAATGAGGCTATACCAAATTTCAACTAAAAATATTAAAGTTATGATTTTTGAAAAAAAAAATGGATGCAAAATTACATTTGTATTAAAATTTTCGAAAAATGTTATTAAAATAAATTGCTTATAATAACAAATAATGAGGCTATACCAAATTTCAACTGAAAATATTGAAGTTTATGATTTTTGAAAAAAAAAAATGATGTAAAATTGCATTTGTATCAAAATTTTCGAAAAATGTTATTAAAATAAATTGCTTATAATAACAAATAATGAGGCTATACCGAATCTCAACTGAAAATATTCAAGTTTATGATTTTATGATTTTTGAAAAAAAAAAATGAATGCAAAATTACATTTGTATTAAAATTTTCGAAAAATGTTATTAAAATAAATTGCTTATAATAACAAATAATGAGGCTATACCGAGTTTCAACTGAAAATATTGAAGTTTATGATTTTTGAAAAAAAAAATGGATGGAAAATTACATTTGTATTAAAATTTTCGAAAAATGTTATTAAAATAAATTGCTTATAATAACAAATAATGAGGGTATACCGAGTTTCAACTGAAAATATTGAAGTTTATGATTTTTGAAAAAAAAAAATGGATGCAAAATTACATTTGTATTAAAATTTTCGAAAAATGTTATTCAAATAAATTGTTTATAATAACAAATAATGAGGCTATACCGAATCTCAACTGAAAATATTCAAGTTTATGTTTGAAAAAAAAAATGGATGCAACATTACATTTGTATTAAAATTTTCGAAAAATGTTATTAAAATAAATTGCTTATAATAACAAATAATGAGGCTATACCAAATTTCAACTGAAAATATTGAAGTTTATGATTTTTGGAAAAAAAAATGGATGCAACATTACATTTGTATTAAAATTTTCGAAAAATGTTATTAAAATGAATTGCTTATAATAACAAATAATGAGGCTATACCGAATTTCAACTGAAAATATTGAAGTTTATGATTTTTGAAAAAAAAGAATGATGTAAAATTTCATTTGTATTAAAATTTTCGAAAAATGTTATTAAAATAAATTGCTTATAATAACAAATAATGAGGCTATACCAAATTTCAACTAAATATATTAAAGTTATAATTTTTGAAAAAAAAATGATGCAAAATTACATTTGTATTAAAATTTTCGAAAAAATGTTATTAAAATAAATTGCTTATAATAACAAATAATGAGGCTATACCGAATCTCAACTGAAAATATTCAAGTTTATGATTTTTGAAACAAAAAATGGATGCAAAATTACATTTGTATTAAAATTTTCGAACAATGTTATTAAAATAAATTGCTTATAATAACAAATAATGAGGCTATATCGAATTTCAACTGAAAATATTGAAGTTTATGATTTTTGAAAAAAAAAATGATGTAAAATTACATTTGTATTAAAATTTTCGAAAAATGTTATTAAAATAAATTGCTTATAATAATAAATAATGAGGCTATACCAAATTTCAACTAAAAATATAAAAGTTATGATTTTTGAAAAAAAAATGGATGCAAAATTACATTTGTATTAAAATTTTCGAAACATGTTATTAAAATAAATTGCTTATAATAACAAATAATGAGGCTATACCGAATCTCAACTGAAAATATTGAAGTTTATGATTTTTGAAAAAAAAAATTATGTAAAATTACATTTGTACCAAAATTTTCGAAAAATGTTATTAAAATAATTTGCTTATAATAACAAATAATGAGGCTATACCGAATTTCAACTGAAAATATTGAATATGAAATACCGAATCTAAACTGAAAATATTCAAGTTTATGATTTTTGAAAAAAAAATGGATGCAAAATTACATTTGTATCAAAATTTTCGAAAAATGTTATTAAAATAAATTGCTTATTATAATAAATAATGAGGCTATACCAAATTTCAACTAAAAATATTAAAATTATAATTTTTGAAAAAAAAAATGATGCACAATTACATTTGTATTGAAATTTTCGAAAAATGTTATTAAAATAAATTGATTATAATAATAAATAATGAGGCTATACCAAATTTCAACTAAAAATATTAAAGTTATGATTTTTGAAAAAAAAATTTATGCAAAATTACATTTGTATTAAATTTTTCGTGAAAATGTTATTAAAATAAATTGCTTATAATAACAAATAATGAGGCTATACTGAATTTCAACTGAAAATATATAAGTTTATGATTTTTGAAAAAAAAAATGATATCAAATTACATTTGTATCAAAATTTTCGAAAAATGTTATTCAAATAAATTGCTTATAAAAACAAATAATGAGGCTATACCGAATCTCATCTGAAAATATTCAAGTTTATGATTTTTGAAAAAAAAATTGATGCAAAATTACATTTGTATTAAAATTTTCGAAAAATGTTATTAAAATAAATTGTTTATAATAACAAATAATGAGGCTATACCGAATCTCAACTGAAAATATTCCAGTTTATGATTTTTGCAAAAAAAAATTGATGCAAAATTACATTTGTATTAAAATTTTCGAAAAATGTTATTAAAATAAATTGCTTATAATAATAAATAATGAGGCTTTACCGAATCTCAACTGAAAATATTCAAGTTTATGATTTTTGAAACAAAAAAATGATGTAAAATTACATTTGTATCAAAATTTTTGAAAAATGTTATTAAAATAAATTGCTTATAATAACAAATAATGAGGCTATACCGAATTTCAACTGAAAATATTCAAGTTTTTGATTTTTGAAACAAAAAATGGATGCAAAATTACATTTGTATTAAAATTGTCGAAAAATGTTATTAAAATAAATTGCTTATAATAACAAATAATGAGGCTATACCGAATTTCAACTGAAAATATTCAAGTTTATGATTTTTGAAAAAAAAAAATTGATGCAAAATTACATTTGTATTAAAATTTTCGAAAAATGTTATTAAAATAAATTACTTATAATAATAAATAATGAGGCTATACCAAATTTCAACTAAAAATATTAAAGTTATGATTTTTGAAAAAAAAAATGGATGCAAAATTACATTTGTATTAAAATTTTCGAAAAATGTTATTAAAATAAATTACTTATAATAATAAATAATGAGGCTATACCAAATTTCAACTAAAAATATTAAAGTTATGATTTTTGAAAAAAAAAAATGGATGCAAAATTACATTTGTATTAAAATTTTCGAAAAATGTTATTAAAATAAATTACTTATAATAATAAATAATGAGGCTATACCAAATTTCAACTAAAAATATTAAAGTTATGATTTTTGAAAAAAAAAAATGGATGCAAAATTACATTTGTATTAAAATTTTCGAAAAATGTTATTAAAATAAATTACTTATAATAATAAATAATGAGGCTATACCAAATTTCAACTAAAAATATTAAAGTTATGATTTTTGAAAAAAAAAAATGGATGCAAAATTACATTTGTATTAAAATTTTCGAAAAATGTTATTAAAATAAATTACTTATAATAATAAATAATGAGGCTATACCAAATTTCAACTAAAAATATTAAAGTTATGATTTTTGAAAAAAATAATTGATGCAAAATTACAATTTGTATTAAAATTTTCGAAAAATGTTATTAAAATAAATTGTTTATAATAACAAATAATGAGGCTATACCAAATCTCAACTGAAAATATTCAAGTTTATGATTTTTGAAAAAAAAATGGATGCAAAATTACATTTGTATTAAAATTTTCGAAAAATGTTATTAAAATAAATTGCTTATAATAACAAATAATGAGGCTATACCGAATTTCAACTGAAAATATTGAAGTTTATGATTTTTGAAAAAAAAAAGATGTAAAATTACATTTGTATTAACATTTTCGAAAAATGTTATTAAAATAAATTGTTTATAATAACAAATAATGAGGTTATACCGAATCTCAACTGAAATATTCTAGTTTATGATTTTTGAAACAAAAAATGGATGCAAAATTACATTTGTATTAAAATATTCGAAAATTTTTATTAAATTAAATGGCTTATAATAATAAATAATGAGGCTATACCAAATTTCAACTAAAAATATTAAAATTATGATTTTTGAAAAAAAAATTGCTGCAAAATTACATTTGTATTAAAATTTTTGAAAAATGTTATTATAATAAATTGCTTATAATAATAAATAATGAGGCTATACCAAATTTCAACTAAAACTATTAAAGTTGTGATTTTTGAAAAAAAAATTGATGCACAATTACATTTGTATTGAAATTTTCGAAAAATGTTATTAAAATAAATTGATTATAATAATAAATAATGAGGCTATACCAAATTTCAACTGAAAATATTTAAGTTTATGGTTTTTGAAAAAAAAAATTATGTAAAATTACATTTGTATCAAAATTGTCGAAAAATGTTATTAAAATAAATTGCTTATAATAACAAATAATGAGGCTATACCGAATTTCAACTGAAAATATTGAAGTTTATGATTTAAAAAAAAAAATTATGTAAAATTACATTTGTATTAAAATTTTCAAAAAATGTTATTAAAATAAATTGCTTATAATAACAAATAATGAGGCTATACCAAATTTCAACTAAAAATATTAAAGTTATGATTTTTGAAAAAAAAATTATGTAAAATTACATTTGTATCAAAATTGTCGAAAAATGTTATTACAATAATTTGCTTATAATAACAAATAATGAGGCTATACCGAATTTCAACTAAAAATATTAAAGTTATGATTTTTGAAAAAAAAATTGATGCAAAATTACATTTGTATTAAAATTTTCGAAAAATGTTATTAAAATGAATTGCTTATAATAACAAATAATAAGGCTATACCGAATTTCAACTAAAAATATTAAAGTTATGATGTTTGAAAAAAAAAATTGATGCAAAATTACATTTGTATTAACATTTTCGAAAAATGTTATTAAAATAAATTGTTTATAATAACAAATAATGAGGCTATACCGAATCCCAACAGAAAATATTCAAGTTTATAATTTTTGAAACAAAAAATGGATGCAAAATAACATTTGTATCAACATTTTCGAAAAATGTTATTAAAATAAATTGTTTATAATAATAAATAATGAGGCTATACCAAATTTCAACTAAAAATATTAAAGTTATGATTTTTGAAAAAAAAATTGATGCTAAATTACATTTGTATTAACATTTTCGAAAAATGTTATTAAAATAAATTGCTTATAATAACAAATAATGAGACTATACCGAATTTCAACTGAAAATATTGAAGTTTATGATTTTTGTAGAAAAAAAAAGTGATGTAAAATTACATTTGTTTAAAATTTTCGAAAAATGTTATTAAAATAAATTGCTTATAGTAATAAATAATGAGGCTATACTGAATTTCAACCAGTTTTTGATTTTATATCAATTGTATGTTAAGTCGTAACATCACTCCCCCCACTCCTTCTATCATGTGACGTAATATGTAAAAAAAAAATTGATGCACAATTACATTTGTATTGAAATTTTCTTAAAAGAAATGTTATTAAAATAAATTGATTATAATAATAAATAATGAGGCTATACCAAATTTCAACTAAAAATATTAAAGTTATGATTTTTGAAAAAAAAAATGGATGCAAAATTACATTTGTATTAAAATTTTCGAAAAATGTTATTGAAATAAAATGCTTATAATAACAAATAATGAGGCTATACCGAATCTCAACTGAAAATATTCAAGTTTATGATTTTTGAAAAAAAAATGGATGCAAAATTACATTCGTATTAAAATTTTCGAAAAATGTTATTAAAATAAATTGCTTATAATAATAAATAATGAGGCTTTACCGAATCTCAACTGAAAATATTCAAGTTTATGATTTTTGAAACAAAAAATTGATGAAAAATTACATTTGTGTTAAAATTTTCGAAAAATGTTATTAAAATGAATTGCTTATAATAACAAATAATGAGGCTATACCGAATTTCAACTGAAAATATTGAAGTTTATGATTTTTGAAAAAAAAAGGTGTAAAATTAGATTTGTATCGAAATTTTCGAAAAATGTTATTAAAATAAATTGTTTATAATAACAAATAATGAGGCTATACCAAATCTCAACTGAAAATATTCAAGTTTATGATTTTTGAAACAAAAAATTGATGAAAAATTACATTTGTGTTAAAATTTTCGAAAAATGTTATTAAAATAAATTGTTTATAATAACAAATAATGAGACTATACCGAATCTCAACTGAAAATATTCAAGTTTATGATTTTTGAAACAAAAAATTGATGCAAAATTACATTTGTATTAAAATTTTCGAAAAATGTTATTAAAATAAATTGCTTATAATAATAAATAATGAGCCTATACCGAATTTGAACAAGTTTTTGATTTTATATCATTTGTATGTTAAGTCGTGACGTCACTCCCCCCACTCCTTCTACCATGTGACGTAATATGTATATATAAATATTGTATTTAATGCATGCAACTTACAACTTTATAACATAAGCTTCGTTATATAAGCTAATGAAATCAATTTTTACAGGGTGGAATTCACAGTGGGCTGCAAACCAGTAAACCGGTTCCGGATGATCGAAAAGCACTTCTTCCGCGATAAGCTGCTCAAGACGTTCGACTTCGAGTTCGGCTTCTGCATTCCATTTTCGCGCAACACCTGCGAGCACATCTATGAGTTTCCTACACTGCCCGATGACCTTGGTAAGATTTGCACCTAAATCCCAATTCGAAATTTGCTCTGAAGACGGAGCCAGATTAGTCCACCAGTGTATAAACTCATACTCTAATACTACTACTAGCGCGTCCAATCCGTGAAATTTTGAGCAAAATCGGTCCACAAATGGTGACGAAACCGTGAGAAAACTATTTCCTATTGCGCGTTACGAGGCCGCCATAGTGGCCACGCCAAAAATTCAAGGGCATATCTTATTATCAAAGTCAAATATTGGTTTTCAAGGTCAATTTTTTTTAAATTTGCTGAGAAAGCGAACTGGTGTGGTCCCGTCAAAATGAGCATCAGTCTTCAAACAGAGAAAAAACTTGATAAAAAAATAAAAAAGGTTAAATCTTAATTTTAAACGTCAAACATTTGTTTTCAAGGTCAAATATTTGTTTTCAAAGTCAAACTCTAACTTCTCAAGGTCAAATATTGGTTTTCAATGCTAAACATGATTTTTTCAAGTTCAAATATTTGTTTTCAAGCTGAAATTTATATTTTTCATGGTAAAATTTTTGTCGAATGTTTCTTTTCAAGTACAAATATTTGTTTTCGAGCTGAAATTTAATTTTTTCAAGGTCAAATATTTGTTTTCAAGGTCAAATTAAGTTTTTTCAAGGTCAAATATTTATTTTTTCAAGTTTAATTTTTTATTTTCAAGAGAAAATATTTGTTTTTCGTTGTCAAATATTTGATTTCAAGATCAAATATTTGTTTACAAGATCAACTGTTTGTTTAAGCTCAAATTTAATCTTTCAAGGCAACATTTTTGTCTTCAAGGTCGAATGTTTGTTTTCATGTTCAAATATTTGTTTTCATGTTCAAATATTTGTTTTCAAGCTCAAATTAATTTTTTTCAAGGTCAAATATTTGTTTTCAAAATCAACAATTTGTTTTCAAAGTTAAATATTTATTTTTTCAAGTTTTGTCCTCAATGTCAAATATTTGTTGTCAAGCTGAAATTTCAATTTTTCAATGTCAAATATTAGTTTCCAAGCTCAACTATTTGTTTTCTAGCTCATATTTAATATTTTGAAGGTCAAATATTTGGGTCCAAGCTCAACCTTTAGTCTTTCAAGGTCAAATAGTTGTCTCAAGTTCAAATATTCGTATTCAAGCTTAAAATTTATTTTTTCAACGTTAAATGTTGGTCGTCAAGATCATATATTTGTTTTCAAGTTCAAATATGTGTTGTCTAGCACCAAATCAAAAGTCCTGCCGGTATAGGGCTGATCGGCGCATGCGTACAATCGCTCACGCATGCGCAGGAACACCTGCGCATAGAGATAATTTAATTATAGTCATACTAACTCCTAAATATATTCGTTACAGTCAAAGAGATGATTGCATCGCCGTTCGAGACGCGCTCGGACAGCTTCTACTTCGTCGACGACTGCCTGATCATGCACAATAAGGCTGACTACGCGTACAACGGGGGCGCGGCGACGTAACTACAGTCCCCGGTATGCCAACAGGGTTGAGAGCAACAATAACTATTGTATACACACATTACGCGCTGGTTGTTAAATTTTTGTGTTCGCACCGTTTTTTCAGTGGCTGGTGGCACTTCTCCCTCATCGCACGGCTTCACAAATTCCGATGGCCCAACCGAAAAATAATAATTCTAGTCGTACGTTTTTTAGGCATATGCGACAATTTGAACGTGGGATTGGTTGTTATATTTTTTTTATAGGAATTGCTCGCGTTCTTTTTTCCACCTAAAAGAGAAATATATATAGCTATATATTACATAAATACTCTATTTAAATGTTGAAAATTAATTTATAGTTCCGCACTAATTGACACTGTTAGTAACTTAGTCGATATGCTTTTATTCTAGTGATAATGAAACCAAAGAGTACGTCGAGTAGATTGTTTATATGTTTCTACATTGCGTTGTTTAACGTCCCCCCCCCCCCCCCCTCCTCAAAATGTACACCTCCTTTTTATGTGGAGCTGGTCTGTAAATGTGTACACTGCGCGTGTCGCTGGGAGCACAGTATTATGTACTTTTTAATCAGTTTTTTACAATTTATACACATTCCTGTTATATTGGTATTTTTAATACGTCCGTTTTCCTTTTTGATGGCTGTATATTTATTTTTGTTATGACTCAATAAACGATTTAGATATACAAAACTAATATATTGACCTTCTTTAACTTCTTGATTTATATGTTACAAACCAAGATGCGATTTATGAGACCCTAAATCACCAGTCATATATAACAAACCACGCCTTCATATAGCACAGAACACGCCCCCTTCATATAACACTGAACACGCCCCCTTCATATAACACTGAACACGCCCGGCCCCATATAACAGACCACGCCTTCTTATAACACAGATCACGCCCCAGATCATTTACAGTGTAGTTCACGGATTTAGGTCGCATCAAATCAAATATTACTAATTTAATGTCCTATTTGTTCAAATATACATATATACAAATATATACACCCCCTACCACCATACTTGCTCTTATTTATTGAGAAACTCGAGGGTGATTTTAAGGAACTCGTTCGGTTTCTCACTGTGCACCCAGTGGCCGGCGCCCGGGATGTATTGGAAGGCGGCGTTGGGGAAGATCTCCAAGATTTTCGGCTGGTCGGCAGCCCTACAAGAAAAACAGTACGGTTGCAACTGTTCGGCCAGTAGAGTGTGTAGGACCTACGTTAGGAAATCCGAGGATCCGCCCCCTATGAACAGCACAGGGCCTTCAAACTTGAGACCTTTAGAGTCTGGAAAGGTGGCGACGTTCATGAAGTTTCTCGATAGGGAGGCCAAGTTCATTCTCCAACCAAAGCTGAAAATTAAAAATATTTTTGCAAATTTTTGAATAAAAAGTCATTACAACTAAAAAAAATTCCGAATACAGCAGTATTGTTATCGCGAAAAATTGCTAATTCTTTACGTTTCATGACTAATATAGTCATAATAAAACTAAAATAATTTTTGGAAGATATTGCGTGGGTGTATGTATGTTAATGTATATGGCTGAATGGAATGGGACCAAATATAAAAATCGGATGAGAAATCGAACTCAAAATTTGAGCAAAACCTGACATCTAACGAGAGTTATTTGCATTTGAAATTTTGTTTTGCGTATAACTTTGAAACGGTCCATTTGTACGAAAATGTTATAGAAACATTGTGGTCTACTAGTACTACTACTTAGGAATACTACTAAATGAAAAAACAGACAAGAAGTCGAGACGAATCCTTTGTCAAATCTTTGGACTCACACGAAATGAAGATGAAAGCCGGAGTGCAAAATTGAACTATAAATTAACATCCTCACCAATGAGACATAGTCATAGTCACCTTTATCAAACGGTGTCTTTCGATGTTTGTGGCAAAATTGAAAAACATCAAAAACAGCGTTTGAGAAATTAAAAACATCAATTTGATCCTGAAAAACATCGAAAACGACAAACTGAGGCATAATAAGATGAAATGAGGCAAAATAATACAAATTCAGGCTGAATGCACCAAAATGAGAACAATGAAGATAAAATAGGATAAAACTAAATAACAAGAAGGACGAATCGAATCAAACCGAGTCCAACCAAATCAAATCATCAAAAAATAACAGAAATTAAGACACAATGAGGTAAAATAATACAAAATGACGCAAAATACTACAATATGATGCAAATTGAGGCAGAATAAGACAAATTAAGATACAATGAGGCTAAATAAGACCAAATGAGGCAAAATAAGACAAAATGACGCAAAATAAGACAAAATGAGGCAAAATAAGACAAAATTAGGCTAAATAAGACAAAATGAGGCAAAATAAGATAAAATGAGGCAAAATAAGACAAATTGAGATACAATAAAGTAACAACAACAAATCGAATCGAACCGAACCGAGTCCAAAGAAATCGAATTATCGAAAAATAACACAAATTAAGACAAAATGAGGCAAAATAAGACAAATTCAGACACAATGAGGCAAAATAAGACAAATTCAGACACAATGAGGCAAAGTAAGACAGACTGAGCAGAATAAGACAAAATGAGGCAAAATAATACAAAATGAGACAAATTAAGATAACATAAAATAACAACAACCAATCAAATTGAATTGAGCCAATCCAACCAAATCGAATTATCAAAAAATAACACAATGAGGCAAAATAAGGCAAAGTGAGAGACACATTAAGGCTAAATGATACATAGTAAAGATAAACTAGGATTAAATAAGTTAATCACTATAACAAAGCGAATCGAACCGAGTCCAACCAAATCGAATCATCAAAAAATAACACAAATTAAGACACAGTGAGGTAAAATAATACAAAAACACGCAAAATACTACAATATGAGGCAAACTGAGGCAGAATAAGATAAATTAATCAAATAAACAAGCAAATTAAGACACAATGAGCCTAAATAAGACCAAATGAGGGAAATCAAGACAAAATGCGGCAAAATAAGACAACGTTAGGCAAATTCAGCCAATTTAACACAAATTAGGCCAAATTAGACAAAATGAGGCAAAATAAGACAAAATGAGACAAATCAAGGCCAAATTGGGCAAAATGAGAAATAAAAACGAAGTTAAACAAAATAAAGATAAAATACGATAAAATTAAATAACAAACAAACAAACTAATTGAATCGAACATTTTCAACTTTTTTGACATTTTGACAATTTCACATTTTGACTTTTTAACTTTTTGGCATTCTAACATTTTGTCATTTTTCATATTTTCATTATCTTACTACATTTAACATGCGACCATTTTCGAAAATTCCGCGCTTTATTTACGTCACGACCGATGACGCTCAAATTTTCACAGGGTCGTCCAAGATAGTATTCATAGCTATTTGCCAAATTTACTCGTAATCTGTTGTGCGGTTTTCCCGGAATTTTGACCACAGACAGACACAGACAGACATACATACACACAGACATCGCAAAAATCGGGTTTATTTCGACTATTTTAGGCATAAAACGTAAAGAAAACAAACAAACCGAGGCATAATAAGACATACCGAGGCAAAATGAGGCGGACCGAAGAAAAAAAGAGGCGGACCGAGGAAAAAAGAGGCGGACCGAGGAAAAAAGAGGCGGACCGAGGAAAACTGAGGCGGTCCGAAGAAATATGAGGCGGATGAGGCCAAATGAGGCGGACTGATGCTAAATAAGACAAAATGAAGCAAACTGAAACAGAGACAAAAGAAATATAATTTTTTAATTTCGACTTAATAAGGCAAAATAAGACAATATGAGACAAATGAAGGCACAATAAGGCACAATAATCTAAGATGAATAAAGGCAAAATGAGACAAATAAAGACAAAGAAAAGACAAATTATGATAAATAATAAAATATAACAACGAATCGAATCAAATCTAATCGAAACGACCCAACCAATTCAAAGCTTAAATATTTTAAATTTTGTTTAATTAATTCGGAATGTCATGTGGTAGCCACACTTTGTCTTACTTTGTCTCATTTTGCCTAAATTCGTATTATTTGTCCTCAGATTGTCTTATTTCTCTCATTGTGTCTTAATTTGTCTCATTTTTCTATGATTCGAGTTGGTTGGACTCCGTTCGATTCGATTCGTTGTTTTTATTTAATTGTATCCCATTTTATCTTCATTTAACTTTATTTGTCACATATTGCCTTATTTGGCATAATTTTGCCATAATTTATCTTAGTTTGTCTCATTTTGTCTTGTTTTACCTCAGTTTGCCTCATTGTTTGTTAATTTGTCTCATTTTGACTTAATTTGTTTTAATTTTTGGTGATTCAATTTCGTTGGTGTAGGTTGAATTGAATTTGTGGTTGTTGTTTCTATTTTGTTTTATCTTTATTTTGTCGCATTTTGCCAAATTTAGCCTTAATTTGCTTCTGTTTGTCTTCTTTTGCCTAATTTTGTCGTTTTTTGCCTAATTTTGTCTTATTCTTCCTAATTTTGTCTTAATTTGTGTTTATATTTCGATGATTCAATATGGTTGGACTGATTTGATTTGTTGCTGTTATTTTAGTTTATTCTATGTTATCTTAATATATTTTGATTTTGTCTTTACTTCGTCTTATTTTGCCTCATTTAACCTAATTGTGCCTTAATTCATCTCATTTGGTTATATTTTGTCTCATTTTGTCTTCAGTTGCCTCATTTTGTCTTATTTTTCGATGATTTGCTTTACTTGATTCGATTCGATTTGTTGTTGTTATTTTATTTGATCCTATTAATGTATCTTTATTTTATCTTATTGTGCCTTAATTCATCTCATTTGATTTTATTTTACCTTCTTTTGTCATATTCTGCTTCAGATTTGCCTCACTTTGTCCTGTTTTGCCTCATTTTGTCTTATTCTGCCTCAGTTTGCCTCATTGTGTTTTAAATTGTCTTATTTAGACTGTCCTGTTTTGCCTCAGTTTGTCTTATTCTGCCTCAGTTTGCCTCATTGTGTCTTAAATTGTCTTATTTAGACTTAATTTGTGATATAATTTGATGATTCAATTTGGTTTTACTCAGTTCGATTCGCTTTGTAGTTGTTATTATTTTATTTTATCACAATTTATCTTTATTTTATAATTGCTTTGTCCCATTTAGCCTTAATTTGTCTCATTTTGTCTTATTTTTCCTCGTTGTATCTCATTTTGTCATATATTGGCTCATATTGTCTTATCTGAGGTTAAATAATACAAATTAAGGCGAATTAAGGCAAAATGGAACAAAATACGACAAAATGAGGCAAAATAAGAGAAAAGGAGAAAGAAGAAAAAGTAAAGATACATTCAGATGATAAAGGATATAATAAAATAATGAATCGAATCGAAACGAACCGAATCTAACCAAATCGAATCATTTATAAATAAGATAAATTAAGACAAAATGAGGCGAAATAGGACAAACGGAGGCAAAATGAGGCGGACCAAGGCCAAATGAGGCGGACTGATGCTAAATAAGACAAAACGAAGCTAAACATGACAAAATGAGGCAAACTGAGACAGACTAAGACAAAATGATTTTGAAATTTCGACATGAGGCAAATTAAGATAAAATTAAATTAAATGAGGCAAATGAAGGCATAATAAGGCAAAATAATACAAGATCGATAAAGGCTAAATGAGACAAATCAAGACAAAGATAAGACAAATTAGGATAAAATAAAACAACGAATCGAATCGAATCAAATCAAATCGAGCCGACCCAACCAAATCAAATTTTAAATGTTTTAAATTTTGATTAATTAATTTGGAAAGTCATATGATAGCCACACTTTGTAGCACATTCTGCCTTAATATGTCTTATTTGTCCTCAGATTGTATTATTTTGCCTCATTGTGTCTTAATTTGTCTATTTTGCCTCATTTTGTCTTATTTTTCTATGATTCGAGTTGTGTTTTAAATTTTGATTAATTAATTTGGAAAGTTATATGATAACCACACTTTGTCTCATTCTGCCTTAATTTGTCTTATTTGTCCTCAGATTGTCTTATTTTGCCTCATTGTGTCTTAATGTGTCTATTTTGCCTCATTTTGTCTTATTTTTCTATGATTCGAGTTGGTTGGACTCGGTTCCATTCGATTCGTTGTTATTTTATTTTTGTCTCATATTGCCTTATTTGGCATAATTTTACCATAATTTGTCTTGTTTTACCTCATTTTGCCTAAATTTGTCATATTCTGCGTCAGTTTGCTTCATTTTGTTTTATTTTGCTTCATTGTATGTTAATTTGTCTCATTTGGACTTCATTTGTTTTAATTTTTGATGATTCAATTTGGTTGGACTTGGTTCGATTGGATGTGTGGTTGTTGTTACTAATTTGTTTTATCCTATTTTATCTTTATTTTGTCTCATTTTGCCCAATTTAGCATTAATTTGTCTGAGTTTGTCTTAATTTTGATTAATTTTGTCTTAATTTGTGATTATATTTCAAGGATTCGATTTGGTTGGATTCAGTTCAATTTGATTTGTTGTTGTTTATGTTATCTTAATTTATTTTGATTTTGTCTTTACTTTGTCTTATTTTGCCTCATTTAGCCTAATTTCTAATCACATTTGGTTTTATTTTGTCTTATTCTGCCTCATTTTGTCTTCTTTTGCCTCATGTTGTCTTATTTTCTGATGATTCTATTTACTTGGACTCGGTTCGATTTGATTTGATTCTGTTTTATCTTAATGTATCTTTATTTTGTCTTATTTTGCCTTAATTCATCTCACTTGGTTTTAGTTAACCTCATTTTGTCATATTCTGCTTCAGTATGCCTCACTTTGTCCTGTTTTGCCTCATTTTGTCTTAATTTTTATTATTTTGCCTCATTTTGTCTTATTCTGTCTCAGTTTGCCTCATTGTGTCTTATTTAGACTTAATTTGTGATATTTTTTGATGATTCAAATTGGTTGAACTCAGTTCGATTTGTTTTGGGGTTGTTACCATTTTATTTTATCATAATTCCTCATCTAAATGAGGAATATGAGACAAAGTAAGACAAAGTCTAAACTTAATTTATCTCAATTTCTCTTATTTTGCCTCATTGTATCTTAATTTGTCTTATTTTGCCTAATTTTGTTTTATTATGTCTCATTTTGTCTTGTATTACCTCATTTTGTATAGTTTTACCTCATTTTGTCTTATTTTACCCCATTTTGTCTTATTTCGTCATATTTAGTAATTTTCATTACCTTTTGCCTATCTTAATTTGTCTTATTTTGCCTAATTTTGTTTTATTATGTCTCATTTTGTCTTGTATTACCTCATTTTGTATTGTTTTACCTCATTTTGTCTTATTTTACCCCATTTTGTCTTATTTTGTCATATTTAGTAATTTTCATTACCTTTTGCCTATCTTAATTTGTCTTATTTTGCCTAATTTTGTTTTATTATGTCTCATTTTGTCTTGTATTACCTCATTTTGTATTGTTTTACCTCATTTTGTCTTATTTTACCCCATTTTGTCTTATTTCGTCATATTTAGTAATTTTCATTACCTTTTGCCTATCTTAATTTGTCTTATTTTGCCTAATTTTGTTTTATTATGTCTCATTTTGTCTTGTATTACCTCATTTTGTATTGTTTTACCTCATTTTGTCTTATTTTACCCCATTTTGTCTTATTTTGTCATATTTAGTAATTTTCATTACCTTTTGCCTATCTTAATTTGTCTTATTTTGCCTAATTTTGTTTTATTATGTCTCATTTTGTCTTGTATTACCTCATTTTGTATTGTTTTACCTCATTTTGTCTTATTTTACCCCATTTTGTCTTATTTCGTCATATTTAGTAATTTTCATTACCTTTTGCCTATCTTAATTTGTCTTATTTTGCCTAATTTTGTTTTATTATGTCTCATTTTGTCTTGTATTACCTCATTTTGTATTGTTTTACCTCATTTTGTCTTATTTTACCCCATTTTGTCTTATTTCATCATATTTAGTAATTTTCATTACCTTTTGCCTATCTTAATTTGTCTTATTTTGCCTAATTTTGTTTTATTATGTCTCATTTTGTCTTGTTTTACCTCATTTTGTCTTATTTTACCCCATTTTGTCTTATTTCGTCATATTTAGTAATTTTCATTACCTTTTGCCTATCTTAATTTGTCTTATTTTGCCTAATTTTGTTTTATTATGTCTCATTTTGTCTTGTTTTACCTCATTTTGTATTGTTTTGCCTCATTTTGTCTTGTTTTGCCTCATTTTGTCTTGTTTTGCCTCATTTTGTCTTATTTCGTCATATTTAGTAATTTTCATTACCTTTCTACTTAACATGCGACCATATTCACTAATTCTTCGCGTTATTTATGTAGAGTACAGTCATCACTGATGATATCACACTTGTTGACTGCGCCGCGCGTTATGTTATCGTGAAAAAATTCGAATATGAATTTTTACTTTTCGAAATAGACTATTTTTGATAAATGTCTGTCTGGCTGTGTACATGTGTGTGTGTTTTTGATTTAAAAATAATTAATTAAATAGGAAAGTAATGATATTTTTTTAAAATTATAAAATTGAATATTAAACTCAGTTTGGCCTCATTATTTATTATTACGAGTAAATTATATTACCTTCCATCAGCTTTTTGCACCAAGTTTGTCAATATAAACTGTCGCAGGCCCTTGTCAGTGATTTTAGTCAACAATTGCCTATCCACCAATGAACGAGATTCAGACATCATTCCAGACTTTGGCAGTCTCACTTGTCCCAATATATCCAACAATGGTGGCATTGTTTTAAATGAAGGGCTTATCCGGACTGGAGATATATCAGCTATTATCAACTTTTCAACCATCTCTGGCTGAAAAACAATGTTTTAGTAAGTTGTCAAAAGTAATAACGGCAATATTTATGTTAAATATTTGGGTACAAATAATTCTACCTGTGTTGCTGTACGAAGATTGATAAACTGTGTTAAATCTCATATCACATGCAACCACAAACAGTTGTAAGATAAAATCCAATTTGTTGTTACAATAATACTTTACTACGATTAACATATCTAGTGTAATCACAAACAATTGTAATATAAATTACTCTTACTTTTTACAATAATACTTACATTTTTCAAAGCGAAATACATCATAGCTCTTCCACCCATCGAGTGCCCCAAAAATGAACCCTTACTAATCCTCATTTTCTCCATGAAGTGCCTTAAATCTTGGGCAAGATGCTGGTAGCTGTGCTGAACCGTATGAGGACTGTCACCATGATTTCTTGCATCCACAGCTATAATCTTGCGGTGCGGCTCCGTGTTACGCTGCATCGCCTTGCACAGGCTGTTCCAATTCGACTTGTTGCCGAACAGGCCGTGCATCACAAGCAGCGGCAGACCCGAGTTCTTGTTGTCTGTCTTTTCGTACGAGGCGTACGCCATTTCAATAGGCTCGACCGGTTTTTGAGGTACGGGGCTGCTGCAGAAGCTCGGCGCGGCATGTCGACAAATTCGCACAGATCTCCAGAAACTAAACATTTCACTTAGAATTTTGAAAGGGGTTGTTTAATTGGTTATGTTTATATTTTGAACGGGACAGGCCGACCAACTCACAGAGAAATATTCTAGCTACACAGTCGCCATCTTACAGGAACGGCTTGAGATTTATAGTTCACCGTATTGACACTTTTTGGTTTGTTTCTGTGATAATAATAAAAATAATTTCTTTGAAGGTAAGTTACATACCGGGTGATTAAACTCTTCTAAGTTTCTTCTTTGACTAGCAGAAAAGCCTGATAGTACGTTTTCTATTATCTGTAGAGGATTTATCACAGAATTATATTTCCTTTGATTTAATACAAACTTGTAATATATCAGGATCGAATTGACTATTAGCGTTGATTGAAGTATTGGGTATATTGGTATAAATACTTCAATCAACGCTATTAGTAAGACTTAAATCTATTCTCTACTCAAACGCTAATACTTTTCTTCGTATTAACATGGTAACAGCTGATCTTTGTTATAGTTTGATCAGCTGATTGCATTCAAATTACACGATTACGTTTGCCTAGAGTTATTTCTCGGACAAAACGGCAGATATATAAACCCTATTATTAAATTAATTAATGAATTATTTAATCTGGCTTATTACCGTTTTTAAAACGTATTTGCAGAATCCACTGAACGAAACCAAACTCAAAACATGTATATAGAGTTGCATGCCCACAACTGTCACAACAGTTTTGTTTATCTATTTAATGTCAAATGTTTGCAAAATAATTTTTGTGATTCAAAATGAGTGTTAAAATGGTCTCTCACTTGGAGAGTGCGAAGGTGGACATCGCGGTCATACAAAAGCAAGCCCTCACGTCCTTAATTAATCTAATTGAGAAGCTGTCTGGGCCTAAAGTGATTGTTTGGGATGAGTGCACTCGATCCCATTTTGAGCTTATTTTTCCAGCCTATACCATCCTTAATGATTTAGGGGTTGAAAAGAGTTTCCCGTTGCGCGATGTACCCCTGCCAGAAACTGAAATGAAGCACATGATATTCATAACACGACCAGACTTGCAATGCATGGATATGATAGCACAGAATGTGCTGTGGGATTCCCGCAGCAAGTTTGGGAAGCTGAAACAGTACCATTTGTACCTTGTGCCCAAATTCACTTGGCTGTGTAAGAATAGATTGAAGCACAGGGGGGTGATGGGAAATTTCTCAAGTATTGAGGAGTTACGTGTCGAATTATTCCCATTTGAAGCAGACCTTATTTCAATGGAGAAGGCAGAAGTTTACAAGTAATTATATTATTACTATTTATATATAATATTTCTGATAGCCATTTAGAGTAATGTACTTTTTTTCAAAAAAAATTATGTTAAATGTTGATATAATTATGATACCTTGATTCCACCATGTTTGTCCATTTCTCTGATTCTGTTACATTTATCTGTTTCTGTCACATTTGTCAGAATATGTTGCATAATTTTTCTTCCGTTATGTTTCTTCTACCATGATTCTCAAAATATATAGTTTCTCAGACAATGTTTAATTTCTGTTTCCATGACATTTGTATGATTGTCATATATCTCTGTTAAGTCACCTTTCTCTAGATTTGTAACTATTATCTGATATTATTACATTTCTGTAATATGATATTTACCTAATTATTTTGTGTTGTTTTGTTTGTCATATTTTCATGATTCAGTATCATATTTCCCTGATACTGTACTCACATGTCTCTGTTTCTATTATGTTCACCTGTATGATTTCTATGATTATCTCATGTTTTCCTGATTTTGTCATTTTTTTTTATTCAGTCATGTGTGTCTGATAATTTCATGTTTCCCTCATTATGTCTGATTTTCATGATTGTGCCATGTTTTCCTGATTATATCAGAATTCTTTGATTCAGTCATTTTCTCTGATACTCTGATAATGTTACATTTCCCTCATTCTATCTGCTTTCTATGTTTTCTGATCATGTCACAATTATTTGATTCAGTCTATTTTCTCAGATACTGTTACTTTTCTCTCATTCTATCTGATTTCTATGATTAAGTTACGTTTTTCTGATTATGTCACAGTTCTTTGATTCAGTAATTTTTCTCTGATAGTCACATTTCCCTTATTCTATCTGATTCCTAGGATTCAATCACATTTTCCTGATTATATTACAATTCTATGATTCAGTAATTTTTATCTGATAATGTCACATTTCCCTCATTTTATCTGATTTCTAGGATTCAGTGACATTTTCCTGATTATGCCACAATGCTTTGATCCAGTATTTTTCTCTGATAATGTTACATTTCCCTCATTCTATCTGATTTATAGATTGAGTCACGTTTTTCTGATTATGTCACAATTCTTTGATTCTGTAATTTTTCTCTGATAATGTCACGTTTTTTTCATTCTATCTGATTCCTAGGATTCAGTTACATTTTCCTGATTATGTTACAATTCTATAATTCAGTCACATTTCCCGCATTCTATCTGATTTCTAGGATTCAGTCACATTTTCCTGATTATGCCACAATGCTTTGATCTAGTATTTTTCTCTGATAATGTCGCATTTCCCTCATTCTATCTGCTTTCTATGATTGAGTCACGTGTTTCTGATTATGTCACAATTCTTTGATTCTGTCATTTTTCTCTGATAATGTCATGTTTCCTTCATTCTATCTGATTTTTATGATTGAGTCGCGTTTTCCTGATTATGTCACAGTTCTTTGATTCAGTAATTTTTCTCTGATAATGTCACATTTCCCTCATTCTATCTGATTCCTAGGATTCAGTTATATTTTCCTGATTATGTTTCAATTCTATGATTCAGTAATTTTTCTCTGATAATGTCACATTTCCCTCATTCTATCTGATTTCTAGGATTCAGTAACATTTTCCTGATTATGCCAGAATGCTTTGGTCCAGTATTTTTCTCTGATAATGTCACACTTCCCTCATTCTATGTGATTCCTAGGATTCAGTAACATTTTCCTGATTATGTTACAATTCTATGATTCAGTATTTTTTCTCTGATAATGTCACATTTCCCTCATTCTATCTGATTCACATTTTCCTGATAATGTCACAATGCTTTGATCCAGTATACTTCTCTGATAATGTCACATTTCCCTCATTCTATCTGATTCCTAGGATTCAGTTACATTTTCCTGATATGTTACAATTCTATGATTCAGTAATTTTTCTCTGATAATGTCACATTTCCCTCATTCTATTTGATTCCTACGATTCAGTCACATTTTCCTGATTATGTTACAATTCTATAATTCAGTAATTTTTATCTGATAATGTCACATTTTCCTCATTCTATCTGATTCCTAGGATTCAGTCATATTTTCCTGATAATGTCACAATTCTTTGATTCAGTAATGTTTCTCTGATAATGTGACATTTCCCTCATTCTATCTGATTTCTCAGATTGAGTCACATTTTCCTGATTATGTCACAATTCTTTGATTCAGTATTCTTTCACTTCATCTGATTTGTGATACTAGTCTCGTTTTCTTGATTCTGTCACAATTCTTGGATTCAGTCAATTTTCTCTAATAATGACACATTTGCTCTCATTCTATCTGATTTCCAAGATTGAGTCACATTTTCTTGAATATGTCACAATTCTTTGATTCAGCAATTTTTCTCTGTTAAGGTCACATTTTCCTCAATTAATCGGATTTCTATGATTGACTCACATTTTTCTGGTTATTCCCAATTCTTTGATTCAGTAATTTTTCTCGGATAATGTCACATTTCCCTCATTCTATCTGATTTCTATGATTGAGTCGCGTTTTCCTGATTATGTCAGTTCTTTGATTCAGTAATTTTTCTCTGATAATGTCACATTTCCCTCATTCTATCTGATTCCCAGGATTCAGTTACATTTTCCTGATTATGTTACAATTCTATGATTCAGTAATTTTTATCTGATAATATCACATTTCCCTGATTCTATCTGATTTCTAGGATTCAGTCACATTTTCCTAATTATGTCACAATGCTTTGATCCAGTATTTTTCTCTTATAATGTCACACTTCCCTCATTCTATGTGATTCCTAGTATTCAGTAACATTTTCCTGATTATGCCAGAATGCTTTGGTCCAGTATTTTTCTCTGATAATGTCACACTTCCCTCATTCTATGTGATTCCTAGGATTCAGTAACATTTTCCTGATTATGTTACAATTCTATGATTCAGTAATTTTTCTCTGATAATGTCACATTTCCCTCATTCTATCTGATTTCTAGGATTCAGTCACATTTTCCTGATAATGTCACAATGCTTTGATCCAGTATATTTCTCTGATAATGTCACATTTCCCTCATTCTATCTGATTCCTAGGATTCAGTTACATTTTCCTGATATGTTACAATTCTATGATTCAGTAATTTTTCTCTGATAATGTCACATTTCCCTCATTCTATTTGATTCCTACGATTCAGTCACATTTTCCTGATTATGTTACAATTCTATAATTCAGTAATTTTTATCTGATAATGTCACATTTCCCTCATTCTATCTGATTCCTAGGATTCAGTCATATTTTCCTGATAATGTCACAATTCTTTGATTCAGTAATGTTTCTCTGATAATGTGACATTTCCCTCATTCTATCTGATTTCTCAGATTGAGTCACATTTTCCAGATTATGTCACAATTCTTTGATTCAGTATTTTTTCTCTGATAATGTCACATTTCTTTCACTTCATCTGATTTGTGATACTAGTCTCGTTTTCTTGATTCTGTCACAATTCTTGGATTCAGTCAATTTTCTCTAATAATGACACATTTGCTCTCATTCTATGTGATTTCCATGATTGAGTCACATTTTCTTGAATATGTCACAATTCTTTGATTCAGCAATTTTTCTCTGTTAAGGTCACATTTTCCTCAATCAATCTGATTTCTATGATTGACTCACATTTTTCTGGTTATTCCCAATTTTTTGATTCAGTAATTTTTCTCGGATAATGTCACATTTCCCTCATTCTATCTGATTTCTATGATTGAGTCGCGTTTTCCTGATTATGTCAGTTCTTTGATTCAGTCATTTTTCTCTGATAATGTCACATTTCCCTCATTCTATCTGATTCCCAGGATTCAGTTACATTTTCCTGATTATGGTACAATTCTATGATTCAGTAATTTTTATCTGATAATATCACATTTCTCTGATTCTATCTGATTTCTAGGATTCAGTCATATTTTCCTGATTATGTGACAATGCTTTGATCCAGTATTTTTCTCTTATAATGTCACACTTCCCTCATTCTATGTGATTCCTAGGATTCAGTAACATTTTCCTGATTATGCCAGAATGCGTTGGTCCAGTATTTTTCTCTGATAATGTCACACTTCCCTCATTCTATGTGATTCCTAGGATTCAGTAACATTTTCCTGATTATGTTACAATTCTATAATTCAGTAATTTTTATCTGATAATGTCACATTTCCCTCATTCTATCTGATTCCTAGGATTCAGTCATATTTTCCTGATAATGTCACAATTCTTTGATTCAGTAATGTTTCTCTGATAATGTGACATTTCCCTCATTCTATCTGATTTCTCAGATTGAGTCACATTTTCCTGATTATGTCACAATTCTTTGATTCAGTAATGTTTCTCTGATAATGTGACATTTCCCTCATTCTATCTGATTTCTCAGATTGAGTCACATTTTCCTGATTATGTCACAATTCTTTGATTCAGTATTTTTTCTCTGATAATGTCACATTTCTTTCACTTCATCTGATTTGTGATACTAGTCTCGTTTTCTTGATTCTGTCACAATTCTTGGATTCAGTCAATTTTCTCTAATAATGACACATTTGCTCTCATTCTATGTGATTTTTATGATTGAGTCACATTTTCTTGAATATGTCACAATTCTTTGATTCCGCAATTTTTCTCTGTTAAGGTCACATTTTCCTCAATCAATCTGATTTCTATGATTGACTCACATTTTTCTGGTTATTCCCAATTCTTTGATTCAGTAATTTTTCTCGGATAATGTCACATTTCCCTCATTCTATCTGATTTCTATGATTGAGTCGCGTTTTCCTGATTATGTCAGTTCTTTGATTCAGTCATTTTTCTCTGATAATGTCACATTTCCCTCATTCTATCTGATTCCCAGGATTCAGTTACATTTTCCTGATTATGGTACAATTCTATGATTCAGTAATTTTTATCTGATAATATCACATTTCCCTGATTCTATCTGATTTCTAGGATTCAGTCACATTTTCCTAATTATGTCACAATGCTTTGATCCAGTATTTTTCTCTTGTAATGTCACACTTCCCTCATTCTATGTGATTCCTAGTATTCAGTAACATTTTCCTGATTATGCCAGAATGCTTTGGTCCAGTATTTTTCTCTGATAATGTCACACTTCCCTCATTCTATGTGATTCCTAGGATTCAGTAACATTTTCCTGATTATGTTACAATTCTATGATTCAGTAATTTTTCTCTGATAATGTCACATTTCCCTCATTCTATCTGATTTCTAGGATTCAGTCACATTTTCCTGATAATGTCACAATGCTTTGATCCAGTATATTTCTCTGATAATGTCACATTTCCCTCATTCTATCTGATTCCTAGGATTCAGTTACATTTTCCTGATATGTTACAATTCTATGATTCAGTAATTTTTCTCTGATAATGTCACATTTCCCTCATTCTATTTGATTCCTACGATTCAGTCACATTTTCCTGATTATGTTACAATTCTATAATTCAGTAATTTTTATCTGATAATGTCACATTTCCCTCATTCTATCTGATTCCTAGAATTCAGTCATATTTTCCTGATAATGTCACAATTCTTTGATTCAGTAATGTTTCTCTGATAATGTGACATTTCCCTCATTCTATCTGATTTCTCAGATTGAGTCACATTTTCCTGATTATGTCACAATTCTTTGATTCAGTATTTTTTCTCTGATAATGTCACATTTCCTTCGTTCCATCTGATTTGTGATACGAGTCACGTTTTCCTGATTCTGTCACAATTCTTGGATTCAGTCAATTTTCTCTGATAATGTCACATTTTCTCTCATTCTATCTGATTTCCATGATTGAGACACATATTCTTGAATATGTCACAATTCTTTGATTCAGCAATTTTTCTTTGTTAAGGTCAAATTTTCCTCAATCAATCTGATTTCTATGCTTGACTCACATTTTCCTGGTTATTCTCAATTTTTGATTCAGTAATTTTTCTCGGATAATGTCACATATCCCTCATTCTATCTGATTTCTATGATTGAGTCACATTTTTCTGATTATGTCAGAATTCTTTGATTCAGTCAATTTTGTCTGATGATTATTTTATGCATTATTTAGTTTAAATTATCAACTCCATATCAAAATCACCATAACTCCAGCTGTGGCAGATGAAATTTTACAAAATTATTTATGAATTATTTACATAACAGTTTTCATTTTGTGACCCTTCAAACATGAAGATTGTAACTTTGTTTCATTCATAAATATTTATTAGATAAAAATATGCGTTTTAAACTGTCACATCATAATACGCATGCGCATTAGCTATCCCAACGCATGCGCACAACTACATAACACCTATTTTTAGCGAATACTACCTCCAAAACGATCCAACCACGTTACACCAAACAGCCCGCTCGATAATCTACCTCCAACGCCTCTACGGCCCAATCCCACGAGTTTGGGGTAAAGGCGATGCCGCCCGCCAAGTCTGGGACCTAGTCAAGCGGC
Organism: Lordithon lunulatus; assembly: GCA_963942505.1. NCBI lineage: Eukaryota > Metazoa > Arthropoda > Insecta > Coleoptera > Staphylinidae > Lordithon > Lordithon lunulatus. Next base: position 12,227,753 of record OZ012675.1, read on the forward strand.
TGCAGCGCGAAGACGACCTTGAAGCAACATTCAGAAACCACCAGAAATCGCGCATTGACCAAATTCTCCTCATAGACCGCTCCGTTGATTTAGTAACACCTTTGGTCACCCAACTAACCTACGAGGGCCTTATTGATGAGCTGTTCGGTCTTAATGACACCTACGTGTCTCTACCTGCCGAGAAGCTGAAGACAAGTGAGGAGCGCGAGCGCGAACGGCTGTCCGAGTCGATGGAATCAATGAAAGATGTCAAGAAGAAGATTTACTTGAATTCCAGCGATAAGCTATTTGCGGAGTTGAGGAATAAGAACTTTAACGCGGTTTGTTAAGTGCATTATATTACTATGACGTCATATTAAGTACTGGTTTTGCAGGTGGGCGCGTTTCTATCAAAGCAGGCCAAGCTTATAGGTGCTCAACTGGAGGAGCGTCTTCAGAAATCGGTGCAAGAGATGAAGCTGTTCGTGCAGAGGCTGCCATTGATTTTGGCTAATAAGAAGGCGATTTCGCAGCATACAGCTATTGCGGAATGTATTAAGGAGGTCACAGATAGCTATGAGTTTTTAGATTGTCTACAGGTAAGCATAACTTCTACATCCTGATTATATCTATTTCATCTAGTCTAAATCCGGGATAGCTATAGCTTGGTTTTGGTTTTTTTCAGTATTTAGTTTACTATTATTGAAGATTGATTCTTCTTCTTATCGTGCCTTATCCGTTGCGGACGTTGGCTATCAACATAGCTATGCGGACTTTATCTGCCGCTTGTCGGAATAGTTGGATTGATGTTAGTCCGAACCATTCTCGCAAGTTTTTAAGCCAAGAATGCCTTCTTCGGCCTGGGCCTCTCCTCCCATCTACTTTGCCCTGTATTATGAGTTGGAGGATTGATTGCCATTTTAAAATTCTCAGACTTCAATAGCTTAACTGGACTGTTTGGGTTTTGATCTGCATTCCATTTCTTCATTCTAGTCTTGACTCTACATCATGTACTCAGCTTCTGCTAATTTTATCTCTTGTTTTTGTCTCCATCACTTGACTATAATTGTTGATTCTGTTTCATAACAGTACAGGACTCCAATTCATGTTTCTCATGACCTCAGATCATCTATCTAGCCTCAATTTTTCGTATTTTGTCTCTTAATATTATCTGGTCCTGACTTTGATCTCGGTTCAAGATCTTCAGTCTTCAGTTGTTTGAATTTGTTTTGCCTCCAACTCCTTCATCTGTCCAATTTTGCACTCAAATTGTTGATTCCCATTCTTAATTTAATTAGTCTGTACATATTCTAGCTATGACTTTGTTTCTGGTCCTTGATTGACTTTGAATCTAGCCTCTAACCTCTTTATTTCTAGTTCTCACTTTGACTTTGGGATTGTTAGTTTGTTTTTGGTTCTCAGTACTTTTCTCTAACTCCATGATCCTAGTTCTTTTTAGTCTATAGTCTCCAGCTCTGCCTTGGTTCGTTACTTTTTTTACAATTATTCCTTATTATCCCATTCTCTAATTCCTGAGTTCCTTAACAGCTGTTACATTATTTATATTTCCATAATCTTGAGTTGATTTTTATGTTTTGTTTCAAGGCTGAACAGGAGTTTCTCAATTGCATTGAGGTGGACAAAGCCAGCCCTTACATAGAAACCCTCATCGCGCAAAAGGCGCCCCTGATAAAAGTGCTACGACTGATGTGTCTACAGTGCATCGCCAACTCTGGTTTCCGCCCGAAACTACTAGACTACTACAAACGAGAGATAGTTCAGGCATGTACTAACCTTCTGTAGTACAAATTGATTTGTAATTGTTTGCCATTTTAGGTTTACGGCATTCATTCTCTTCTAGCTCTCACTAATCTGGAGAAGGCTGGACTGTTGAAAGTTCAATCGAGCAGTCGCCAATACTCTGTGCTACGGAAATCACTAAGGCTGACCGTTGAGGACACCAGTGAGGTCAATCCGACGGATATCAGCTACGTACACAGCGTGTACGCTCCGTTGAGCGTTAGGATTGTGGAACAGCTGACTAAAAACGGTGGCAAACAGCTACAAGGGGATTTGGGGTTATTATCAGGTATATTATTACGTGACTTGCCACCTGCAAGTTGCTACAAAATTTGGGTTTCAGGACCAACTTTTGAGGATGTTATCCCCACCGCCAATGCAAATCCGTCGAATGTTTCAGATGCCCAGTCGGTTGTTTTGGTGTTTTTCATTGGCGGTTGCACTTTTGCAGAGGTAAGTACTATTCATCATCTTCAAAGAATTATAACGCTTAACTATCGAATATACAATTCATTTGATAGTTCCTAGCAACAGTCATGGATCTGTGTGCCACTTTACACAAAAAGTACTGGTTTCCTAGGAGCGGCCGCTTTTGAGGTCACACAAATAATTTTACGTTTATATAAACGAATATGGTTTCCCAGAAAGCGTGATACCTCAACGTATTGAAAAATTGTAAATTACATAAACTTAAAACGATTTGTGTGATGTGTAAATGACGTCAAAAACGGCCTTTCTCTTAGGAAATCAGGGCTTAACTGATCTCCTCGCGTGCCACGACCCTTGAGTTTTTTTTACATATTTAATCAAATGAAATGTGCTGAAAATTTCTGGCGTGCCACCTAGAAACGACTCGTAGGTACCGTAGGTTGCAGAAATCAATATGTATCTATTTCAGATATCAGCGTTGCGTTTTCTGTCGATGCAGCCTGACTCGAACGTCGACTTTCTAATTGCAACCACCAAGCTGATCAATGGAGACACATTCCTAAGATCCATCATAGAGGTGGACGAGAAAAAGCTGTGCGAGACGTAATTTATATATAATGCAAAACGAACACTAAAAAGTTGCGAATTTAGCTCATGACGTCATATTAGGATGAAGCTAAAATGAATAGGGTTATTAAGACAGAGCCATAAGGATCTAAAATGGGTTGAGTCAATTCTTGGCAAGGCGGAAGTATTCAAAATGGGTTGAATCAACTCATGATGTTAATAGGTTTATTAGGATTGAACCTGAATGATTTGTTGATTTATGACGTCAATAGGTGTATAGTGGATCAATCATGAAACAAAATGGGTGGAGTCTCCAGAATACAAAGTTATATATTAAGAGGCATTGAGATTATAATTGGACTAACCCTCAAATTTTGAAAATCTAGTTTTATGAAAGAAACAACCTTTATGTAGCTATCGGCGGGTGGCCTTTCCTTTTAAAAATCTAAATTATATTAGTACTAATAATAATAATAGTAGCAAAATACAATTATTATTATAAGTACTAATAATATAATTTAGATTTTTAAAATTTGTAGGTTAGTCCACTTCTGTGGTCAATCGCTCATATATAAGGATCAAATCTATGAAGTTACCTATTGACGTCATAAGTGGTTCTCTAACTTGAGATCATTTTGTTTAAAACCAGCTTTATACATTTATATTTATTTATTAAAGCAAACTATTTACAAACCACTAATTGGCCTGACTAATCCCATGGCTCACGAAATCTCAGATGGCTCAGTCTTGATTCGATGGTCACATTGTCCTTGAAGTCTTTAACCTTATTCCGGATATCCTGCAGTCTCTTTTCAGACTTTCCTAGGGCCAAAGAATGACCAGAAGATTGTTCCTGAAATAAATGATTTAAGTTTTTTTAATTCCGTAATTGTGTTGTGCATTAGATTTTCAATCAGTACAGTCACAGTTTACAAATTCAACTAAAGTACTTTTCAGAACCTGATTCTATATAAAACTGTGCTTAGTTAGATATAAAGTACTTTTGAAGTTCTTTAGAGATTGCGTGGGAATTGAAGCATCAAACATGAAATTTATTAATTGTGTGTTATATTAGATTTTCAATCAGTACAGTTACAGTTTACAAATTCAACTAAAGTAATTTTCAGAACTTGATTCTATATAAAACTGTGCTTAGTTAGATATAAAGTACTTTAGAAGTGCTTTAGAGTTTGAGTGGGAATTGAAGCATCAACATTGAAATTTATTAATTGTGTGTTACATTAGATTTTCAATCAGTACAGTCACAGTTTACAAATTGAACTAAAGTACTTTTCAGAACCTGATTCTATATAAAACTGTGCTTAGTTAGATATAAAGTACTTTTGAAGTTCTTTAGAGATTGTGTGGGAATTGAAGCATACAAACATGAAATTTATTAATTGTGTGTTACATTAGATTTTCAATCAGTACAGTCACAGTTTACAAATTCAACTAAAGTACTTTTGAGAATCTGATTCTATATAAAACTGTGCTTAGTTAGATATAAAGTACTTTTGAAGTTCTTTAGAGATTGTGTGGGAATTGAAGCATCAAACATGAAATTTATTAATTGTGTGTTACATTAGATTTTCAATCAGTACAGTCACAGTTTACAAATTCAACTAAAGTACTTTTCAGAACCTAATTCTATATAAAACTGTGCTTAGTTAGATATAAAGTACGTTTGAAGTTCTTTAGAGATTGTGTGGGAATTGAAGCATCAAACATGAAATTTATTAATTGTGTGTCACATTAGATTTGCAATCAGTACAGTCACAGTTTACAAATTCAACTAAAGTACTTTTCATAACCTGATTCTATATAAAACTGTGCTTAGTTAGATATAAAGTACTTTTGAAGTTCTTTAGAGATTGTGTGGGAATTGAAGCATCAAACATGAAATTTATTAATTGTGTGTTACATTAGATTTTCAATCAGTACAGACACAGTTTACAAATTCAACTAAAGTACTTTTCAGAACCTGATTCTATATAAAACTGTGCTTAGTTAGATATAAAGTACTTTTGAAGTGCTTTAGAGATTGTGTGGGAATTGAAGCATCAAACATGAAATTTATTAATTGTGTGTTACATTAGATTTTCAATCAGTACAGTCACAGTTTACAAATTCAGCTAAAGTACTTTTCAGAACCTGATTCTATATAAAACTGTGCTTAGTTAGATATAAAGTACTTTTGAAGTGCTTTAGAGATTGTGTGGGAATTGAAGCATCAAACATGAAATTTATTAATTGTGTGTTACATTAGATTTTCAATCACTACAGTCACAGTTTACAAATTCAACTAAAGTACTTTTCAGAACCTGATTCTATATAAAACTGTGGTTAGTTAGATATAAAGTACTTTTGAAGTTCTTTAGAGATTGTGTGGGAATTGAAGCATACAAACATGAAATTTATTAATTGTGTGTTACATTAGATTTTCAATCAGTACAGTCACAGTTAACAAATTCAACTAAAGTACTTTTCAGAACCTGATTCTATATAAAACTGTGCTTAGTTAGATATAAAGTACTTTTGAAGTTCTTTAGAGATTGTGTGGGAACTGAAGCATAAAACATGAAATTTATTAATTGTGTGTTACATTAGATTTTCAATTGGTACAGTCACAGTTTACAAATTCAACTAAAGTACTTTTCAGAACCTGATTCTATATAAAACTGTGCTTAGTTAGATATAAAGTACTTTTGAAGTTCTTTAGAGTTTGAGTGGGAATTGAAGCATCTAACATGAAATTTATTAATTGTGTGTTACATTAGATTTTCAATCAGTACAGTCACAGTTTACAAATTCAACTAAAGTACTTTTCAGAACCTGATTCTATATAAAACTGTGCTTAGTTAGATATAAAATACTTTTGAAGTGCTTTAGAGATTGTGTTGGAATTGAAGCATCAAACATGAAATTTATTAATTGTGTGTTACATTAGATTTTCAATCAGTACAGTCAGAGCTTACAAATAGAACTAAAGTACTTTTCAGAACCTGATTCTATATAAAACTGTGCTTAGTTAGATATAAAGTACTTTTGAAGTGCTTTAGAGATTGTGTGGTAATTGAAGCATCAAACATGAAATTTATTAATTGTGTGTTACATTAGATTTTGAATCAGTACAGTCATAGTTTACAAATTGAACTAAAGTACTTTTCAAAACCTGATTCTATATAAAACTGTGCTTAGTTAGATATAAAGTACTTTTAAAGTTCTTTAGAGATTGTGTGGGAATTGAAGCATCAAACATGAAATTTATTAATTGTGTGTTACATTAGATTTTGAATCAGTACAGTCATAGTTTACAAATTGAACTAAAGTACTTTTCAAAACCTGATTCTATATAAAACTGTGCTTAGTTAGATATAAAGTACTTTTAAAGTTCTTTAGAGATTGTGTGGGAATTGAAGCATCAAACATGAAATTTATTAATTGTGTGTTAGATTAGATTTTCAATCGGTACAGTCACAGTTTACAAATTCAACTAAAGTACTTTTCAAAACCTGATTCTATATAAAATTGTTCTTAGTTAAATATAAAATACTTTTAAAGTGCTTTAGAGATTGTGTGGGAACTAAAGCATCAAACATGAAATTTATTAATTGTGTGTTACATTAAATTTTCAATCAATACAGTCACAGTTAAAAAATTCAACTAAAGTGCTTTTCAAAACCTAATTCTATATAAAACTGTGCTTAGTTAGATATAAAGTACTTTTGAATTCCTTTAGAGATTGTGTGGGAATTGAAGCATCAAACATGAAATTTATTAATTGTATGTTACATTAGATTTTCAGTCAGTACAGTCACAGTTGACAAATTCAACTAAAGTATTTTTTAGAACCTGATTCTATATAAAACTGTGCTTAGTTAGATATAAAGTACTTTTGAAGTGCTTTAGAGATTGTGTGGGAATTGAAGCATCAAACATGAAATTTATTAATTGTGTGTTACATTCGATTTTCAATCGGTACAGTCACAGTTTACAAATTCAACTAAAGTACATTTCAAAACCTGATTCTATATAAAACTGTGCTTAGTCAGATATAAAGTACTTTTGAAGTTCTTTAGAGATTGTGTGGGAATTGAAGCATAAAAACATGAAATTTATTAATTGTGTGTTACATTAGATTTTCAATCAGTACAGTCACAGTTTACAAATTCAACTAAAGTACTTTTCAGAACCTGATTCTATATAAAACTGTGCTTAGTTAGATATAAAGTACTTTTGAAGTTCTTTAGAGTTTGAGTGGGAATTGAAGCATCAAACATGAAATTTATTAATTGTATGTTACATAGATTTTCAATCACTACAGTCACAGTTTACAAATTCAACTAAAGTACTTTTCAGAACCTGATTCTATATAAAACTGTGCTTAGTTAGATATAAAGTACTTTTGAAGTTCTTTAGAGATTGTGTGGTAATTGAAGCATCAAACATGAAATTTATTAATTGTGTGTTACATTAGATATTCAATCAGTACAGTCACAGTTTACAAATTCAACTAAAGTACGTTTCAGAACCTGATTCTATATAAAACTGTGCTTAGTTAGATATAAAGTACTTTTGAAGTTCTTTAGAGATTGAGTAGGAATTGAAGCATCAAAAATGAAATTTATTAATTGTGTGTTACATTAGATTTTCAATGAGTACAGTCACAGTTTACAAATTCAACTAAAGTACTTTTCAGAACCTGATTCTATATAAAACTGGGGTTAGTTAAATATAAAGTACTTTTGAAGTACTTTAGAGATTGAGTGGGAACTGAAATTTATTAATTGTGTGTTACATTAGATTTTCAATGAGTACAGTCACAGTTTACAAATTCAACTAAAGTACTTTTCAGAACCTGATTCTATATAAAACTGTGCTTAGTTAGATATAAAGTACTTTTGAAGTTCTTTAGAGATTGAGTAGGAATTGAAGCATCAAAAATGAAATTTATTAATTGTGTGTTACATTAGATTTTCAATGAGTACAGTCACAGTTTACAAATTCAACTAAAGTACTTTTCAGAACCTGATTCTATATAAAACTGTGCTTAGTTAGATATAAAGTACTTTTGAAGTGCTTTATAGATTGTGTAGGAATTGAAGCATCAAACATGAAATTTATTAATTCTGTGTTACATTAGATATTCAATCAGTACAGTCACAGTTTACAAATTCAACTAAAGTACGTTTCAGAACCTGATTCTATATAAAACTGTGCTTAGTTAGATATAAAGTACTTTTGAAGTTCTTTAGAGATTGAGTAGGAATTGAAGCATCAAAAATGAAATTTATTAATTGTGTGTTACATTAGATTTTCAATGAGTACAGTCACAGTTTACAAATTCAACTAAAGTACTTTTCAGAACCTGATTCTATATAAAACTGGGGTTAGTTAAATATAAAGTACTTTTGAAGTACTTTAGAGATTGAGTGGGAACTGAAGCATCAAACATGAAATTTATTAATTGTGTGTTACATTAGATTTTCAATCAGTACAGTCATAGTTTACAAATTGAACTAAAGTACTTTTCAAAACCTGATACTATATAAAACTGTGCTTAGTTAGATATAAAGTACTTTTGAAGTTCTTTAGAGATTGTGTGGGAATTGAAGCATCAAACATGAAATTTATTAATTGTGTGTTACATTAGATTTTCAATGAGAACAGTCACAGTTTACAAATTCAACTAAAGTACTTTTCAGAACCTGATTCTATATAAAACTGGGGTTAGTTAAATATAAAGTACTTTTGAAGTACTTTAGAGATTGAGTGGGAACTGAAATTTATTAATTGTGTGTTACATTAGATTTTCAATGAGTACAGTCACAGTTTACAAATTCAACTAAAGTACTTTTCAGAACCTGATTCTATATAAAACTGTGCTTAGTTGGATATAAAGTACTTTTGAAGTTCTTTAGAGTTTGAGTGGGAATTGAAGCATCAAACATGAAATTTATTTATTGTGTGTTACATTAGATTTTCAATTAGTACAGTTACAGTTTACAAATTCAACTAAAGTACTTTTCAAAACCTGATTCTATATAAAACTGTGCTTAGTTAGATATAAAGTACTTTTGAAGTTCTTTAGAGATTGAGTAGGAATTGAAGCATCAAAAATTAAATTTATTAATTGTGTGTTACATTAGATTTTCAATGAGTACAGTCACAGTTTACAAATTCAACTAAAGTACTTTTCAGAACCTGATTCTATATAAAACTGGGGTTAGTTAGATATAAAGTATTTTTGAAGTTCTTTAGAGATTGTGTGGGAATTGAAGCATCAAACATGAAATTTATTAATTGTGTGTTACATTAGATTTTCAATCAGTACAGTCACAGTTTACAAATTCAACTAAAGTACTTTTCAGAACCTGATTCTATATAAAACTGTGCTTAGTTAGATATAAAATACCTTTGAAGTGCTTTAGAGATTGTATGGGAATTGAAGCATCAAACATGAAATTTATTAATTGTGTGTTACATTAGATTTTCAATCAGTACTGTCACAGTTTACAAATTCAGCTAAAGTACTTTTCAAAACCTGATTCTATATAAAACTGTGCTTAGTTAAATATAAAGTACTTTTGAAGTTCTTTAGAGATTGTGTGGGAATTGAAGCATCAAACATGAAATTTATTAATTGTGTGTTACATTAGATTTTCAATTAGTACAGTCACAATTTACAAATTGAACTAAAGTACTTTTCAGAAGCTGATTCTATATAAAACTGTGCTTAGTTAGATATAAAGTACTTTTGAAGTTCTTTAGAGATTGTGTAGGAACCGAAGCATCAAACATGAAATTTATTAATTGTGTGTTACATTAGATTTTCAATCAGTACAGTCACAGTTTACAAATTCAACTAAAGTACTTTTCAGAATCTGATTCCATATAAAACTGTGCTTAGTTAGATATAAAGTACTTTTGAAGTGCTTTAGAGTTTGAGTGGGAATTGAAGCATCAAACATGAAATTTATTAATTGTGTGTTATATTAGATTTTCAATCAGTACAGTCACAGTTTACAAATTCAACTAAAGTACTTTTCCGAACCTGATTCTATATAAAACTGTGCTTAGTTAGATATAAAGTACTTTTGAAGTTCTTTAGAGATTGTGTGGGAATTGAAGCATCAAACATGAAATTTATTAATTGTGTGTTACATTAGATTTTCAATCAGTACAGTCACAGTTTACAAATTCAGCTAAAGTACTTTTCAGAACCTGATTCCATATAAAACTGTGCTTAGTTAGATATAAAGTACTTTTGAAGTGCTTTAGAGTTTGAGTGGGAATTGAAGCATCAAACATGAAATATATTAATTGTGTGTTACATTAGATTTTCAACCAGTACAGTCACAGTTTACAAATTCAACTAAAGTACTTTTCAACACCTGATTCTATATAAAACTGTGCTTAGTTAGATATAAAGTACTTTTGAAGTGCTTTAGAGTTTGAGTGGGAATTGAAGCATAAAACATGAAATTTATTAATTGTGTGTTATATTAGATTTTCAATCAGTACAGTCACAGTTTACAAATTCAACTAAAGTACTTTTCCGAACCTGATTCTATATAAAACTGTGCTTAGTTAGATATAAAGTACTTTTGAAGTTCTTTAGAGATTGTGTGGGAATTGAAGCATCAAACATGAAATTTATTAATTGTATGTTACATTAGATTTTTAATCAGTACAGTAACAGTTTACAAATTCAACTAAAGTACTTTTCAGAACCTGATTCTATATAAAACCGTGCTTAGTTAGATATAAAGCACTTTTGAAGTTCTTTACAGATTGTGTGGGAATTGAAGCAGCAAACATGAAATTTATTAGTTGTATGTTACATTAGATTTTCAATCAGTACAGGCACAGTTTACAAATTCAACTAAAGTACTTTTCAGAACCTGATTCTATATAAAATTGTGCTTAATTAGATATAAAGTACTTTTGAAGTTTTTTAGAGATTGTGTGGGAATTGAAGCATCAAACATGAAATTTATTAATTGTGTGTTACATTAGATTTTCAATCAGTACAGTCACAGTTTACAAATTCAACTAAAGTACTTTTCATAACTTGATTCTATATAAAATTGTCATTATATAGGTATAAAATACTTTTCAAATTTGAGTAGGATATAGCACTAAACATACAACTTTTGGTACAATTATTTTAATAACAAAGTTTACTTATCAGATTGACTTATGAGGGTTTATTCCTTAGTTTCATTATTATAATAATAAGTTTACTCATATGTTGTGAGGGAGGTCTAGACCTCAGTACAGTTTACACCATACACATGAGTTAAAGTATTGAGCATTTACACCTCAGTACATGTATTGCAATCATCAAGTTTACCTGAAATGTCTACACCAAGTGCATTCATTATAATAATACAGTTGACACTGAAGTTTACCTTGACAAGTCTAGTCCTCAGTACAATTATTATATTCATCCAATCTACTCACAACTTCAACTGTGCAGGGTCTACACATCAGTACAGTTATTATTATCTTAAAGTTTACTCTCAAGTATAACCTTGACCTCAGTACAGTTATTGTAATGAGTTTATTATATAACTTCAAAGGTTGAGGATCCTACACCTCAGTGCATTTATTATAATAATAAAGGTTACTCATAAGTTCAAGCTTAGTGTCTAGATCTCAGTGCATTTATTGTATTAATCAAGTTTACTTATCATTTCAACTTTAAAGGATCTACACTTCAGTGCAGTTATTATAATACAGACTACTCACAAGTTCAGGGGAGTGCAGGCCTAGTATGACCAGCATTGGCAACTCCTCACCCACCAGAGTTTTGCGGCTCATACACAAAATTGACTGGTGGGACAAGTAAGTGGCCATAAGGGAGGTTTCATAATGGGCCCATTTTGAGGCCTAAGTGTCTGTAGCTATGCTACCCTCCAGCCAACAATCCAGACTCACAAGTTCAACCTCAGAGAGCCTAGACTTCAGTACAAGTACAAGTTTACTCACAACTTCAGATGTTGAGATTCCTACACTACAGAGCATTTATTATAATAATAACAATGACTCATAAGTTCAAGCTTACAGTGTCTAGACCTCAGTTCAGTTATTGTATTCATCAAGTTTACTTATACCTCAGTGCAGTTATTATAATAATATAGATTACACTCAAGTATAAACTTGGAGAGTTATGACCTCAGTACAGTTAGTATAATCATTATGTTTACTCACAAATTCAACTTTGGAGAGCCTAGACCTCAGTACAATTATGGTAATTTGTAATAAAGTTTACTTATGACTTCAATTTTGAAGCATCTACACCTCAGTGCAGTTATTATAATAATAAAGATTACTCACAAGTATAACCTTGGAGAGCCTAGACCTCAGTATAGTTATCTTAAAACTAAATTCTACTCACGAAAGTAAGGTAAGGATGCCTCAAAAGGAACATATTCTGCTCCTCAATTGCAAGTTCGTTTCTTAGCTGTGTCCTATCTTTTAGGGTGACTTCCTTCACTATACGGTCTTTTCCCCTGAAGATATGCCCGCTGGGCATATTTTTCCGCCTGCAGAGCATCTGGAAAAGCCTCATTTTCCCAAATATAACCTCAAAACTACAATGAAGAAAACTACACAAAACAAATATCAGCAAAGTTGCAAACCAATGGATGCGTTCTGTGAGTACAGTGCAGTACTTGTCTATGGTACAGTGGCTATCAATTCTAGCCAACCAACAATGGCCATTTTTGTAAATAGGTTACTAGGCTTAATTTGTGAGTTTTAGGCTCTGTGGTGATATATATTATAGTGCTCTGTGGTTTTAGGTGTATTTTCTTTTTATATTGAAGACTTGAAAATTTCAGGAATTTGACGTCAGCCATTGAGTTCAATTGAGTTCGCTGAACGTGGTACTAGCTAAGTTTCAAACCAATTTTAAACAGACGTAACCACCGAAAAATTTAAATGTTAACGAATTTTATTTTAACCAATTTCTCTCTGCACAAACAGATAGGATGGGAGAAACATCGATTCGCCCTTGTTCAAACCCTAGAGAGCTGAAGGACACGGTAAATAGGTAAATTAAACAATGTTTATAATACCATGTTATTAAGTAACAAAAATTAACACACATTTTTTCTTAAACTAAGTATCTGTCCACATAATGGATGATTTCAAAACCAACTTCCACCATGATGAGAATAATTATCATCCATTCAAGGCGAACATGGTGTTTATCATTGAGGTGACTTGAGAGCAGCTCGATCAGCTCCACACAGTGATTGATTTTCTCATTCATCACCTGCAAGAGGATTATAGATTATTAGTGAGTATAACTATTATTATATAGTACTATTTAATTACACTAATCAATATATCAATAGCACTGTAGCAAGATCTATACAAGTCTCAGGCTAAACCTGGTGTCGGCTCCTATTGCAAACATATTTTCAATTTGGGATTATTTCAATATTGAATGTAACCCCAATTTGGTGCATAGGATAGCCAGCCCCTCCCTTTGGCATTAAGACATTATTGTATCTAAGTACCCATTAAAGGAGGTCCGATGCTCACAGGAAACCATCAATATATGTGAATTTCACTAATATGACTTGCAAAAACCAACAAAGCACCCATTAAAATAATGGTAATGTGCTTGGTGCTTCAGTTAGTAAAGCACAAAGATCATGTCCTGATGAGGTCTATTATTTTCTAGTGGTAAAATTTCAGGAGGGTGTAGATGTAGAATATTTTGGGATATTAACTACAACCATCACTGATTCTACTACAGTGAATTATTTGTAATTACAGGCTACAATTAACTCGAATGTGTACAACCTACTCTAATATGGTTTCAAACAATTATATTTACCCTTGTACGTTTAGCAATACTAAAATATGCACTCATTGTGGTGTAAAGCTTCTCCAACTCATCCCGGTCCCAATAGTAATCAGGCACATCAAGCAGATCTGAGCTCAAATTAATAACATGCCTCAGTGCAAACAACTCTCCATGTTTACGTAAAGCCTCAGCCCTAGTCAACTTCACAGTGTTGCCCTTTTTCAAATCCTCTGTGACAAACTCAATGGTATCAATATACCTCTCTAATGAAGCCTCCCAAATGCCCAGTTTGACTGAAAGTGCCATTGCATTTGAAAACGTGTACTTTTCAAGGGTGCTATTTTGAGGTGCCACCACTATGTCACCAGCACTATCTAATGTAGCTGTTTGTCTGAAAACAAAATCAATAATAGGGGTATAATGGTAATGATTCTCTTGCTATATACTAATGAAAGTAAAATTAATAAGTTCATAATCAGATGAGAGTTATTGATTAGCATTTAAATTCTGTGAACATTTTTTTACAATTTAACCATATGTAATCAGAATAACTTCTTTAAAAAATTAATAAAGGTAATATATAGTTAAAACAAATAAAACATAAATTACCCTTCATTCACATGTTTGTAGTTCATAACCTCCGCCTCACTCTGCACAATCCTTTCAGAGTATCGATCATGCTCGAATGGTTTCAGAAAACTTAATAAGTTACACCCCTCCAAATCACCCATATTCCACATCACTAAACTGCCCTCACGAAAGAAAAATATCTCCCGAGGCTCACTCCCAACCTTATATTTAGCCACTGCATGCACCACATCAGTAGTATTTTCCAGCATTCGAGGCTCGTACAAGTCATCCTTCTTCAAACCCATCATAATACCCTCCAAGTTATACTCTTCGGCTGTTGAATAAGCCAGTATGTTGAACAAACCAGGCTGTTTCATGATTTCATCCTCAATCGCCTTCTTCTTCCTCGCAGGCCTTTTTTTGAGCTGCAGGGATGACGAAATATTGCCCTCTAATGCGAAGCATCGTGTACTTGTTGATATTAGCCGCACTGGTATGATTTTTATCACAACTTGGGGGTTGAGGGTGGTACAGAATTTGTACGCGTACAGAGGGTTGCATAAGGCACGGAACATTTTAGGTTATATCGGTGATTGCGGATGTAATTTTAGTTAATTGGAGACTGTTTGGTGGTTTTATGTTGTAGTTCATACATTTATGGGTGTTGCATGTGTTGAACGCTTGGGGGACGGTGATGTTGGTAATTTAAACGCTGGGTTACTTACATGGGAAATGTAAACATACTAGAGGGTGAGTTGAACTTGGTTTGAATGAGTTGAGTTGTAGGTTGGTTCGTATGTGTAATTTTTATTGATTATTGTGCAATAATGTATACATTAACTAACAGCTTATAGATTTTTATTATCTTTTTTAAACGTGAATTGCATTGTACTATAGATTCGTAATGAAACGAATAAGTTTCTAGCTTCAATTTTTCATGTGCATGTTCAACTCGTGCCCAATGACCAATCACGTATGGGTATATGGATGATTAGAATAAAGACATGCGCAGTACGTGATTGGTATCTATTTTCCCACCTTTTTTCACACCCAAGCCCGGGAGCACGTTCATTTTTATTCTTGTCTATGTTCATTACTTAGTATTGTCTAGGGGGAACTTTCTCGCGGCTAGTCAGCACCATAGACAACTGGCCCGCACTACCGTGGCGCTGTTGCCTCTGTCGATCCCCCTTTTCCCTATTATCATATCCATTATCATCGTGGGGTGTTCCTCGATGTGTGTGCATGAGCCTGGGCTCTCGAGCATTAGGCCCAATCGCCTTTCGGTGTCGTCCAGCTCGTGCATGAAAAAATGGTGTGATCCGCGGTGTCCTCACACATGATGCAGCTCTCCCACTGCCCCGGGAACATACGTTTGAGGTCTGCCCTGAAGCAGCCTTGACCCACAAGATTTGTTTGAGAGTATACACCACTTCTCCGTGACCTCGGTTTACTAACGGTCCGATCTCAGGGAGGAGCCTCCTAGTCCACCCGGCCCTATCCTTCGTCTCTTTTTTTTGTTTTGGCTTGAGGTGGGGAATCTTCAAAAGACCTGAAGGCCGTGCTGGCATTCTCCCCTGGATAGTGCCCTCTTGGGCCGATCTACTAGCTAAACCCCATGCCCACCCGTACGGACCCGCGACCGCTCTCGCATTAATTCAGATCTGGGTGGGTCTTCTTCTACCTCCTTTTCCTCCTTCTGGCTTATAATTCCCCTGATGAGTTCCGCTATAACTTCCCATGTGGCCTCGTTTTCGAGCATCAGAGGCACCATTCCTTCTCAATAGCCTCTGTTAGCTTCTCGTCCTTTCATCTCTTCATTTCAATTTTAAGTAAGCCATTCTGGACTTTGAGACGCGGGATACCTGTACCTCAAAGACTTCGGTACTTACTATCCGTACCTTTTTCAAGAACTCGGAATGCGTGGTCCCTTCCGCCTGGAGCAGTATGGCCTCGCTCCTAACTTCTTCTTGGGGTGCGTTATTCTTCTCGGCCCTCTGCCGCTCATGTGTCGCCCTTTCTGGATTTCCCCCTACCGCACTACTATACTACTGGATGAATGCACATCATTTTCCCTGATCTTGAAAGGCGGTACTCTACTATTTTCCTAGTCCTACCTTAAACCCGTGGGTCTCCATTATAACTTGTTCCTTTCCTCCCCGGCCTGTTAGGTTCCTGAGTTCTTCCAGCACTTGGAAGAGACACCTTTCCCTCTCCTCCTGGCTCCCGGTGACAACCATTCGGAAGTAGGTCTTGTTCTCCGCCTTCCTCGCCTCTCCATTTGGGTTGGGCGTACGGGTTATAATCTCCCTGTAGCCTGCCTTCCCTGGAGCTAACCCCTACTCATACAGGTCATCATGTGGTGCGCGCTTGAAGTTATGGCTCTGGCGTCCGGCTCGATCAGGCGCACCGTGCACATGCCCTTCCCTGTTTATACTTATCGCCTGTAGGTTACCTCCAGCCACGTTTAGTCGCACAGGTCCCCTGCTTGATCGTATGATCCCCCTCCTCCATTGGGCCTTTGATCGCTTCTGCGGCTCGTTGCCCTGTGTTGTGTTCTCCATTAACAGCCAGGCCAGCCGATACCGTGTAGACTCTGTCCCCTGATGCCCCTGCCCTCAACTCCAGGACGCACTCCTCTAACCTCGCGGACCTGGCCCTTAATTGTTCCATTTCAGCGCACTCACCTCTCATTTCCTCCACTTGTGTAGTTAGCTCCTCTACTTGGAGTATTCTTTTCTTCCCTTCTTCCGCCTCGCTGCACTTTTGACGTTGGTGTCCCGAGTCAGTCATCAGATCCCGTAACTTTTTTAGTTTCTCGATGTCTTCCTTCACTGGTACGCGCAGGTTTCTGGTCTCCATTGCAAAAAGTGCTAGCCTATCAATCAGCTCTCCCAATTGGGCCGTCTTATCGTCCTCTATTGGGCCCTCTTCTGCTACGTCTACCACGGCTGGGGAGTCCTCCGCTTTAAGATTCCCATCATCCCGTTGTAGGGGCGTTCCCGTTAAAACCCAGGTGTTCCCAAAAGGTTTAGTCTAGCTTCTGTCTGCCTCAGACACCATTGACGCTGGTACTGAGGTACTGATTCTCTGCACCGTATATTTTTTCATCGTTTCGTCAGACATCATTGATATTCGTATGTTTGCGGGTTGTATCACTTTTTCCATTTTATCGCAGTGCCATTACCGTGAATCTGTTGTGGGTAGGGGAAGATAATTGGGGTGACCCCTAGCCCTCGATACTTAATAGCATCGGGGCCTAAAACGAGCCAGAGTGGCTAAAGAGTTGACCAAGTGAGGTCAATAGTTCAAAGATGTGAAATGTCTCTAGTAGGGAAGCAGGGTCACGCAAATAGTTGTGATGAGCCGCAGAACCTCTTGGTAACACGACGCCATCTTTGTTCCCAGTTATGTACTAGGTCATAGTGGGGTTTTTCGGCTGTCGTTCTATTGGGCCCCCACACCACTTCAAGGTGTGTTTTCCTCGTGGGGGCTGTCCTCCGTCTCTGACCATCCCCGCTGCCACTGTATCGCGGTCCTTGACCTTCTGACCGCCCGAGTGCTCACCGCCTCAGGGTGAGGTTGCGTTCTGTCTTGGACAAGAGCCTCAATGGGGGTCATACCGGCAATGATCGACCAGAATGCGAAATTGTTATATTTCAACCGGGAATGCGATAAAGTCACCGAATTTCAAGCGATTTCGACCAAAATTTAAGAATGTTCACGATTTATTGAGCCAAAGGGGGGAGTACGGTGACCATAAATCTTAAACATTCTTAAATTTGGACCGAAAGCGCTTGAAATTTCGACCAGAATGCGAAATTGATATAATATTTCAACCCTCAATGCGATAGACACCGAATTTCAAGCAATTTCGACCATAATTTAAGAATTTTTACTATTTATTGACCCAAAGGGGGTAAGTACGGTGACCATAAATTTTAAAAATTCTTAATTTTTTACCGAAATCGCTTGAAATTTCGACCAGAATGCGAAATTGTTATAATATTTCAACCCGAAATTCGAAAAAGTCACCGAATTTCATGCGATTTCGACTTTTTTTTGGTTTTTTTTTTCACCCATGCCTCCACTATCGCCACTGTGGTGATAGGCATGGGTAGTGTCGGATTCGCCCCGCGTACTGGCCGGGGCGCCTACCGACTAAACCAAAACCCAGGTTCTGTCGACGAGGGGCTTGACCTCCTAACAGGCATTCCTTAGCCCCCCGGACCGCCTATCGTTTGTCTGTCGTTATGTCTCTTGTACTAAAAGGCGGGTAAGGTAAAAATAAATGAAAAAAGGAGGACGGAGGCTGTCACTGTCGTCCGTCCTCGTCAGTCGGTCTGTGGGGTTCGCAGGTCGTCGTCGAACTTCCTCCCCATCACCGTTCGGGAGAAAGCCGCGAACGCGTCCCTGTCCTGGAGGATCCTGGCGCCGATGTCGTCCGGGTCGGTATCGCCAATCTGTAACCATATGACGTTTCTTTGAGCTACCCATCGGGGACAACGGTAGATGGTGTGGACCGGATCATCGATCCCACCACAGTAACGGCATTTGGCAGTGTCTGCCTTCCCTATTCAGTGGAGGTATGATTGAAAGACTCCATGCCCGGATAGGGTCTGGGTGGTCCAATGATCCAGGTCCCCGTGTCCCCTGGTGAGCCACGGCTCCACGTGTGGGATCACCCTGCTGGTCCATCCTCTATTGGTGGCAGCATCCCATCTCGCCTGCTACTTCCTAAACGTCTCGTTCCTCGCCTTCTCTTGGGCCTCCTTCTTGATGGCCCTGTCCTTCTTGTAGCCTTGCACGCTCATCAACGAGCAAGTCGCCCGGGATGGTTCCCGCCAGCACCTCCACCGCGTCCGTGGATATGGTGCGGTAGGCCATACAAATCCTTACTGCACTGGTGCGCAGAGCCCGTCGCAGCCTCTCCGCGGTCCGCCTGGTGTTAGTGGCGCTCGCCCAAGCGGGGTCTGCGTACGTCAGCTGGGCTCGCGACACCGGTGCTAGTAACCTTCTCCTGCCCGTGCTGGGTCAACCAATATTGGGCATCAGCCTGACTAATGCCGCCTCGGTCTTGGTGGCCTTCAGTGTGGCCTCTAATACCTGGGAGGTGTGGTGCACGTTGCTTTCCAGCAACATGCCCAGGTATTTGATCTTTCTCTTTATTGGGTTGAATGGTTGCGGTGGCTTCCTGGACTGTAGACAGCAGGGCGACGTCCGTTTTGGAAGCGGCGATAGACAGGCCGCTGCCCATCGTCCATTCGTCCAGCGCTGCTACTACTTCCCTCATTCTCTTCTTTGCCGTGGTCCCTGGCCTTGGTGACCACGGCCAGGTCATCGGCAAATGCCACGATGGTGGTGTCCTCCGGCAGCTCCAGCCGCAGGACACCGTCGAAGGCATCGTTCCAGGGGAGTGGGCCCAGGACTGAGCCCTGTGGCACCCCCTCCCGTTACCCCGTACTTCTCGAGTCCTGCGGTGCCATGATAGGTAATCTCGTGGTCTGCGAGGTAGGCCCATGATGTTCCTCAATGATAGAGGGATCCGTTTCCTGACTAGCGCCTTGTTGATGCACCCCATGGCAGCGTGTTGAACGCATTAGCCACGTCCAGGGTGGCCATCAGGCAATGGGCTCTCTTCCTCCACGTCCCGGTGTTGGCGGATCTGGCGATCCCCCTGACATAGAGAATCGTGTCACAAGTTGACTTGCCTCTGCGGAAGCCGTACTGGTGGTGATGCAGGCCTCCCGCAGTTTCAATGGCCTCGGCCAGCCGGTCCGCTACCACCCTTTCGGTGGCTTTGGCTAGGCCGTCTAGCAGACATATAGGGCGATATGCCGTCGGACTTTCCGGAGGCTTCCCCTTTTTGGGGATTAGGGATAGCCTCGCCGTCTTCCACCTTCGTGGAAAGGCGCCCACCCTCATACATTCATTGGCTATCTCTCGTAGCGCCGGGGCGATCCCCCTCGCCGCTGCCTTGATCAGCTCGTTGGGGAGTCCGTCGGGCCCGGGTGCCTTTTTCCCCGGCAGGTGTTGCAGAATCTGCAGGACTTCCTCCTCGCTCCATTCTTCCTGCGAGTTGTTCGGATTCTCGGTTTGCTCTTTCGGTGGGTTGTCGTGGATGCTGGGTGGGAAGAGGGCCTTGACCACTGCTGCCATTCCCCCTGGTACCGAGGCCTCCGGCCCGAGTGGTCGGGCGGTGATCTTCCTGGAGACTATTTTGTAAGGGAGCTCCCAGGGGTCCTCCTCTACCTCCTTGCAGAGGTCCTTCCAGCACCGAGCCTGGCTGGCCTCGATAGCTTTCCGGTAGTCTCTTTTTTTGCTCTTGTAGTCGGCACTGAGTTCTTCCGTGGGCACTCGCTCTTGCCCGTTGCTCTCTCCTCCTGGCCCGGTTGGCCAGTGTTCGGGCGTCGACCACCTACTGGCACCACCAGTAGACCCTCCTCTTCCGTCCACTGGTGGCGTCAGATGACTTGACATTTTCCGTACATGCTGCCGTGACCCTGGCGGTCAGCCTGTCGGCCATCGCGTCCACCCCTCTATCGCCGTGGGGTTCCGAAGCGATTTCGATCTAAATTTATAAATATTTACGATTTATTGACCCAAAGGGGGGAGTACTGTGACCATATATCTTAAAAATTCTTAAATTTTGACCGAAATCGCTTGAAATTTCGATCAGAATGCGAAATTGTTATAATATTCCAACCCGGAATGCCAAAAAGTCACCGAATTTCAACCGATTACGACCAAAAGTCAAGAATTTTTCGATTTATTAACCCAAAGGGGGAAATACGGTGACCATAAATCTTAAAAATTCTTAAATTTTGACCGCAATCGCTTGAAATTTCGACCAGAATGTGAAATTGTTATAATATTTCAACCAGGAATGCGATAAAGTCACTGAATTTCAAGTGATTACGACCATAATTTAAGAATTTTTACGATTTATTGACTCATAGGGGGGAGTACAGTGACCATAAATCTTAAAAATTCTTAAATTTTGACCGCAATCGCTTGAAATTTCGACCAGAATGTGAAATTGTTATAATATTTCAACCAGGAATGCGATAAAGTCACTGAATTTCAAGTGATTACGACCATAATTTAAGAATTTTTACGATTTATTGACTCATAGGGGGGAGTACAGTGACCATAAATCTTAAAAATTCTTAAATTTTGACCGCAATCGCTTGAAATTTCGACCAGAATGTGAAATTGTTATAATATTTCAACCAGGAATGCGATAAAGTCACTGAATTTCAAGTGATTACGACCATAATTTAAGAATTTTACGATTTATTGACCCAAAGGGGTGACCATACATTTTAAAAATTCTTAAATTTTGATCAAAATCGCTTGAAATTTCGACCAGAATGCGAAATTGTTATAATATTTCAACCCGGAATGCGAAAAAGTCACCGAATTTCAAGCGATTACGACCAAAATTTAAGAATTTTTACGATTTATTGACCCAAAGGGGTAGAACGGTAACTATAAATCTAAAAAATTCTTAAATTTCGACCGAAATCGCTTGTAATTTCGACCAGAATGCTAAATTGTTATAATATTTCAACCCGGAATACGAAAAAGTCACCGAATTTCAAGCGATTCGACCAACATTTATGAATATTTACGATTTATTGACCCAAAGGGGGGCGTACGGTGACCATAAATCTTAAAAATTCTTAAATTTTGACCGCAATCGCTTGAAATTTCGACCAGAATGTGAAATTGTTATAATATTTCAAATCGGAATGCGATAAAGTCACCGAATTTCAAGTGATTACGACCATAATTTAAGAATTTTACGATTTATTGACCCAAAGGGGTGACCATAAATTTTAAAAATTCTTAAATTTTGTCAAAAATCGCTTGAAATTTCGACCAGAATGCGAAATTGTTATAATATTTCAACCCGGAATGCGATAAAGTCACCGAATTTCAAGCGATTACGACCAAAATTTAAGAATTTTTACGATTTATTGACCCAAAGGGGTATAGCTGTGGTGGTTTCCTCCAGACTTGGTGCACTAACTCCTGTCTCTACTGTATGGATAGGTTGGTGGTTATCCTAGTTCGTTTTATTGAGGAGTTTGGTGAAGTACTCTTTCTATGTACTAAGCACTTCGTTTTTTGCTGTTGTGATTTCGCCATTTTCTCGTTTCAGCATGGTTGCGGTTCTTGGACGGAAACCTGTCTTTTGGGTTCTTGCCATTTGGTAGAAACTTCTTATCCTGCCATTTTCGCTGCTTGTTTCCATCTGTTGGATTTTCTCCGTTTCATTCTCTTTCTTTTTCCTTTTAATAGTTTTTCGGAGGGTGCTTCGTAATGAATTATATCTCGCGATGGTGTTTCCTGTGGGGTTCTGCAGCTTTTCGAGGCGTGCTTTCGTTTTTCGTTGACTCAGTTTGTTGCCGCCAACTTAGGGCAATTAAGGTTGCATATAGTCGGAAGTGATTTTCACCCCACATATTTCTAATCTCCACCCTCGCCATCTCAAGTGGGTACTCGACCGCCGCGTACCCAAGCAGTACGAATCCAGCATCTCAAGTTCAAACACATCTTTCACATTTATATTAAAATAAACTACTCAATAAAATAAACGACAAAAATAGCTAAAAGTGTTTCCATACAGTCCATTACTATCACCCAAAACACAGTTCCTGATATTCCGCGACAAACCAGATTTTTCTGCACTGCTTTGGCTTAGGTCCTAGAACTTCCTTATTGGCTCTATTGATTCTTTATTGTATATGTCTCCACATTACTTCTATGTCATCGGTATTGGTGGCTTTTTGGGTTAGTAGGTTTAACATTTTTTCCTCAAAACGTCTTTTAATTTTTGCATCTTTTAGCTTTTCGGTGTTAACTAAGTTTCCTTTCTCTGTTGGTTTTCCTACTCCAGCCGCGATTCTTTTTTCTGACTAGCATGTGATCTGAGTCCGCTTCGGCTCCTCTGCACGTTCTTACAACCAGTACATCGCTATTGCGTCTACCATCTACTAGCACATGGTCTATATGGTTCCTTGTATGACCGTCGTTAGAGATCCAGGCCTGTTTATGAATTTGTTTGTGTTCGAACATGGTCGATTTTACTCTGAGATTTTTGGCAGCCGCCACGTCGATTACTCTAGAGCCATTGTCATTTGTGACATCATGTAAGCTATGTCGTCTAATAAAAGGTTGAGCGGCGAGTTCTTTCCCTATTTTTGCGTTGAAGTCGCCAATAACCAATAGCAAATCTTGTTTAGGTGTTTCATTTATTTGTTGTTCTAGGGCAGTGATTCCCAAAGTGGTCTATATCGACCCCCAGGGGTCTATGACAACCTGCAAGGGGTCTACGTCAGCGAAAAAAAAAATTGGGGTCCATGAAATGAAAATGGGGGTCCACGATAGTAGTACCTATTTACTTACATTATACTATCTTATAATATAAAGACATATACATTATTTATAAAAGTACCTATGAAGTAAAAAAATATTATATA
This sequence comes from Lordithon lunulatus, assembly GCA_963942505.1. NCBI lineage: Eukaryota > Metazoa > Arthropoda > Insecta > Coleoptera > Staphylinidae > Lordithon > Lordithon lunulatus. Next base: position 12,251,411 of record OZ012675.1, read on the forward strand.
TGTTTATAAAATTGTGTAAGTTGTAAGATGTAGGCATTCGCTTTGTGGTCGCAATGCATTTTGAACTTGTAAAAACCTGCACATAATGATATACCAGTATCTTGTTACAAGCATACGCGCAGTCTCAGAGCTTCGCAAACTTGCACTGACTTGTTCAATTCGTCACTCTATAAATACGAATGTGAGACAAATATGTACGTTTACTCGTTTCCTCAATCTTGAAAAGGAAAGTGCTAAGAAAATATTTAAAAAAATATAAACTGGTAGTTTATCACACAAATTATAGTGAATCAGTGTTATTTTGTTTGAGAGTGCCGGAGAAAAGTAAGTACATTTTTTATTAAATTTTAGTTTTGTACTCGTAGTTAGCAAAGATAGATAAATTACGCCAATCATGACTTCAGTTATTAGTAGTTTAATATTCAAATCATGCAAAATTACACGAGTACTCCTCAATAGTTTCTTTTTCAAAGTTTTAGCAATCGGTATTATAATTACAGGGCAATCTCCGTAATCCGAATTAATTGCTGCAAGGAGATGTTCGGATTATGGAAATGAAAAATCTCAAAAAAGACAACTGTACATACATATTACGTATGTATTTTATTATTAATATACAATATGTTACCAGTTTGAAAGATAAATTAAGAAAATAACAATAATAACAATCACAACTGTACAGGTGCGTGTTTTTTGAAGAATTTCCAATACACACTCTCATTTTTTTTTCTTCATAGAATTTAAATGTTTACATATAGAAAATTATTTTGGAATTAAACTACATATTTTGGCCGGTCACATAAATATGTATGTGTGTCAATATTTTCTTATTTACGACCTTGATAGGCATTTATTATTCTTTTATAAATACATATATCTTACCAAATAACTTCACAAAAAAGGAAAAAAAATGTACTTTTGTCCATTGGTCGTTACACTGTGGGCCAGTTCGGATTAGGGAAGTTCGGATTATGGATATTGCACTGTGCATACTTACTCTATATTAAAATTAAAATTTTGTATTATTGCTAAAGTGGAGCCAGTGAATTTTTACACATGACAGTCGAATGTACGCAGAGATAAATCGCATAACAATTCGTTATTATTCTTCGTTGTATAATATATGATTTTAACATTTTTTGTCATGTTACTTTCAAATTTCCTTAAAGTTCCATCATATCAAAACCTAACATACATTTCCTTCTCACATTCATTTATAATGGCTGTCGCCTATGCCTGCCATAAAATCTAAGACCATACGATTTAAATTTGACTTTGATTTTTTAATATACAGCTGCTGGATTTTATGTCTTATTTAAATAGATTAATTTTGCCCACAGATGACGGATGCCATGTCCGAATCTAAAAAGAAATGTAGACAGTACAGTGTTGATTATTTGAAGCTTGGCTTCATTCCATCATTGTCGGACAAACAATTGCCTATGTGCCTTTCATGCAACAAAGTTTTGGGCAATGACGCTATGAAACCATCTAAGCTGCAGGATCATCTGAGAAGATGTCACCCCGATAAAACAGATCAAGATTTGAAATACTTTCATACACTCAAAGATAAACTTCAGACGAGACCCACGCTGGACGGAATGTTCGCTTCGACGTCACAAAGAAACGATGATGGTTTGCGGGCGTCTTACAATATCTCGCTACTTATAGCAAAATCCGGAAAACCGCATACTATCGGAGAAAAGTTAATTTTGCCAGCCGTTGAAGAGGTTTTAAAAACTGTTTTACACAAACCAGCATCTGATATCATTAAAAGAATTCCCTTAAGCAACAATACTGTTGAAAGACGTATTGATGAAATGAGTTCTGATATTGAAAGCTTCTTGTATAATTATTTGCAAACAACCCATTTCTCTATACAACTGGACGAGTAACTTTACCTGGTAATGCAGCATTATTATTGGCATATGTTCGTTTTATTATGAATCAAGAAATCTACGAAGAACTGCTCTTCGCAAGAACTTTGACAACTGACACTAAAGATGAATCAATATTTCATGTTTTGAAGGATTACTTCATTGAAAAAGCAATCCCTTTATCAAATATAATATCAGTAGCTACAGATGGAGCACCTGCCATGGTTGGACGTTATCGTGGATTTATAAGCTATTTAAAACAAAATGTGTCAGGGGTGTTAGCAATACATTGCGTCATCCATCGACAACATTTAGTTGCTAAAAATGTGAGTGTTAGATTACATGAATCTCTTCAATTAGTCATTGATGCAGTAAACCGAATCCGTAGCAACGCGTTGAATACACGGTTATTTGCGCAGTTGTGTGAAGAAATTGACGAACACTTTCATCAATTACTCCTTCACACTGAAGTACGCTGGCTGTCGAAAGGCTTATGTTTGACAAGATTTTTTGCACTTTTTGAGACTATTTTAGAATTTCTGGATACTAAAGATACAATTTTAAAAGACAATTTAATAAAGTGGAAAACAGACATCGCCTATTTAACAGATTTGGTTACAAAATTTAATATGGTTAATTTGCAGTTACAAGGCAGCAGTCTAAATTTGATTAAAACAAAGTCCATCTTATCAGCGTTTCTTGCCAGAGTTAAACTAATGAAGCAAAGTATTGGACGGGGCAAATTTTCCCGGTTCCCCAATTTCTCACAGACAAACTGCCAGGAAGACGACGTTTCAACCTACGTTCAACATTTAAACGCCCTCTATTCAGATTTTGAAACTAGGTTTGAGGATGTTTTGACTATGGTAATACCACCGTGGGTAATTAACCCATATGGTGACATAGAAGAAACGAATGTCATAATACAAGAGGAACTGACTGAACTAAGTACAAACGAAGAACTTAAGGTTCAGTTTAAAAACGGATATCAGCAATTCTGGTTGCAAAACAACATACCCGTTACTTATCCCGTATTATGGAATATAGCGAGGAAATTTTTTATTTCCTTTCCATCGTCATACCTAGTGGAAAGGGGGTTCGGCGCTGTTACCAATCTCCTAACGAAAAAAGAAACAGACTGGACATCATTAGCCGAGGAGATTTAAGATTAAACCTTACAAAATTGACGCCAAATGTTGATAATTTATCAGCATCAGGTGCATCCTTCTCACTAAAAACATTTACTTATTGCTTAGTTTATTTTATGTGTATTTTATATAACAGATACAAAATTTTATTTTAATTTAAATTCAATTAATAAATGTATAAAATATAACATGTGTTTTTACTTTAAGTTTTTAACACTAAACTTCAGTACAGTTAGAAATTTACAAAAAATCAATATCAGGTAAGTAGGGGGTCTAAATACTCAAACTAAACTCCAAATATAGTATAAAAATTATACAAGCTTACGCACCCACCACCGATTATGAAGACGAAATAGTAGAAAGTTTCTATGAAGAGTGAATCACCTACTCACTTTACAGTGGTAGGAGGTGATTTTAATGCTAAGATAGGCAAGAAGCTGGATGCAGCGGAGATAGTGATCGGAAACCATGGAACAGGGGACCGGAACGATCGGGGAGAAATGCTTATGAACTTCCTAAAAATGCAAAACCTATACTTAATGAACAGCTTCTTCTACAAAAAAGAACATCGCAGGTGGACCTGGGTGAGTCCAAGTGGAAACACAAGAAATGAGATTGATTTTATAATAACTGATAAAAAGCTTATCCTCAACGACGTCACTGTGATAAATAGTTTCACAACAGGAAGCGACCATAAAATGGTAAGGGCAAAAATAACTCTAAACCTAAGTAAAGAAAGACGTAAGCTGGTAACAAAGAAAAGACAGGCTGGTTGGACAACACCAGAACAAGTTCACAAATATGCAGAAATGATAACTACCAACTTGGAAACTACACAGTTTGAATATAGGCACAAAACAGCAGACGAAATAAATAACAAAATCGTCGAAGCTATAAATGAAGCAACAAAGACATACTGTAAGCCAAATAAAGAACAAATAAACAAAATCAGCAAGCATACCAAAGAGCTTATGAAACTTAGAAGAGTGTTAAGACAAAACGGCGATACAAACTCAAAACAACTGAGAGATTTAAACAAGACAATTACAAAAGATATCAAAAATGACATACGTCGATACAACACAGAACAAACGAAACTAGCTATTGAGAACAACAGAAGTATGAAGGTACTAAGAAGAAATATGTCAAATGGAAGAAAAGAAATCTTCAAACTAAGAAACAGCACGAGAACACTAACCACAAATAGAGACGATATACTGAAAATAACGGAAAAATTTTACGCAACTCTCTACATGAGTCGGCTACAAGAACAACCAGAGGAACCGACACAAATACATACCGGGAAGGTCATAAATCAGGGATCTGAATATATGCCAAGTATATCGATAGCCGAAATTAAGAACGCCCTTGCAGAGATGAAGAACAACAAATCCCCGGGGGAAGATGGCATACACATCGAATCCATAAAACAAGGAGGAGACGCTCTACTACATGCCATAAAAGCACTATTCAACACCTGCTTAGAAGAATGTGCTACACCTGGCGAATGGAACAACGCCTCCACAGTTATCCTACATAAAAAAGGCGATATAACACAGCTCGGAAACTACAGACCGATAAGTTTGCTACCACATTTATATAAACTTTTCACCAAAATAATCACCAAAAGGTTAGAAAATAAACTAGACTTCTACCAACCCAAAGAACAGGCTGGGTTTAGATCGGGGTACGGGACAAATGACCATCTTCAGGCTATAAAAACTCTCATTGAAAAGTGTAATGAATATAATAAGCCTCTTGTCCTGATTTTCATAGATTTCGAAAAGGCGTTCGATACAGTTGAATTACCCGCCATAAAAGCTGCTCTAGACCAAGCACGAATAGACTATCGATATACCAAGCTAATTGAACATATTTACCGAAACGCTACAGCAAGTATAAGGCTACACGACAATACCAACAAATTTAAAATTGGCAGGGGAATTCGCCAAGGGGACACTATCTCCCCAAAACTATTTACCACGGTTCTCGAATATGCTTTTAAAATGGTATCTTGGGAACACCTAGGAATTACAGTGGATGGAGAAAAACTTAACCACCTGAGATTCGCAGACGACATCGTCCTAATAGCCGACAATATCAAAGATGCAAAATCTATGCTCAACGACCTAAAACAGTCAACGGAAAAAGTGGGCCTTAGGATGAATATGGGAAAAACAAAAGTTATGACCAACCTAGTGCTAAGCGATCAAATCAAAATAGATGATGCTAATATAGCAGAAGTAACTTCCTATATATACCTGGGGCATCAGATATGCATAGGCCGCGATAACCAAACATGCGAGATACAGCGCCGCATAGGTTTAGGATGGGCAGCGTTTGGAAAACTAACTAACATCTTGAAGAGCGAACTACCAATGTGTCTCAAACGGAAAGTGTTCGAACAATGTGTGATGCCGGTAATGACGTATGGGTCAGAGACTTTAACACTAACAAAGCGTTCCGCAGTAAAACTGCAGGTAACACAGAGGTCAATGGAACGGGCCATGCTAGGCATTTCCCTGCGAGATAGGATACGAAACGAGGTCATCAGGGAAAGGACGGGTGTCTGCGACATTATAACACGCATCTCTAACATGAAATGGAGATGGGCAGGCCACGTTGCCAGATTTAGGGATGGCCGTTGGACTAAACGGCTTTTGGACCGACGACATCAAGAGGGTGTCACAAAATTGGATGAACAAAGCACAACATCGTGCTGCCTGGAAAGAATTAGAGGAGGCATATGTCCTGCAGTGGACGCAAACGGCTGGAAAATGATGATGATGATGATGGGGGTCTACCCAAAACCGAAAAACATGGCAAGGGGTCTACGACACAAAAAAGTTTGGGAACCTCTGCTCTAGAGCCATTGTCATTTGTGACATCATGTAAGCTATGTCGTCCAATAAAAGGTTGAGCGGCGAGTTCTTACCCAATTTTTGCGTTGAAGTCGCCAATAACCAATAGCAAATCTTGTTTAGGTGTTTCATTCATTACTTGTTCCAGGGAGTCATAGAACTCTTCCTTTCTATCTTCGGTTGCTTCTTCTGTTGGCGCATATACAGAGATTAGGGTTGTATTATACCATTTGCATCGTATTCTTAGCACGCATATTCTTTCGCTGACGGGTTTGAAGTTTATTACTTCTGACAGAAGTTCCTTTTTGATAGCAAAACCAGTTCCGTGTTCGTGCCTATCCTCAGTGCCACTATAGAATATTACAAAGTTCCCGACTATGATATTTCCTGAGCCAAGCCACCTGAGTTCTTGTAGGGCCGTAATATCTATGTTGAATTTTTCCAGAGATTGCACTGTTATCAGCGAGGCCCATCGTCCATTCGTCCACCGCTGCTACTTCTTCCCTCAGTCTCTTCTTTGCCGTGGCCCCTGGCCTTGGTCACCACGGCCAGGTCATCGGCAAATGCCACGATGGTGGTGTCCTCCGGCAGCTCCAGCCGCAGGACATCGTCGAAGGCATCGTTCCAGGGGAGTGGCCTGGACCTGTGCCAGCTTAACACATTCCACGTGCCGATGTTCATATCCTTCTGAGTTCGCATTGTTCGTTTCCGTTGATCCGTCCTGTTCCGAGGCAAGTTTATAGGTTTCAGAACATGTTTGTTTTCCAGTGCGCGGCGCCCAACCTTTATTTGGTCCGCGGGAGCTATTTTATTTCACTCCTACCCTCCATGCGATGCATGGCGAGCATCCCCCTATTCGCCACCTGGGGACGCGCTCTGTAGGGGTTAAGGTTGCCCCCAGGGTACAGATATTTTTCAACATGACAACCTAATGCAGTGATTCCTAACCTTTTTGAAGTCAGGGAGCAATTTTGATCATAAGAAAAACTCGCAGGGCACCAAAATCAAAGAGTCAATCACATACAGTAGATGAGCCAACATTAAATTTCGACTTTCATAATTTTGCGGTGTACTTGCAACAAGTTCAAGGAGCACCGGTTAAGAACTACTGACCTAATGATAGAAATTCTCTTTATTTATAAACCTAGGTGGACTTTGAGATCGAAGTGCAGCTCATCAGCGAATCTTACAACTGTATCAGAGAAAAAAAGTTGCAATTTGAAGTGGGCGCGGCTGTTCCACTCACAGAAATATGATTAGCACCTGCGTGCGGCGTGCAGCGCACGTCCTTGGGAGTCACGTCGGCGCGCTGACTCAAGTGGCCGGCCGCGGGGGGCAGTTCCCGCTCTCTCTGGCGGCGCGGGGGGCAGTTGGTGCGCGCCGTCCGTCCGGAAACGTTCTTTGCGTGCTGTTGCGTGGCCGATCGTCGGCCGCTCGTTCCAGTGCCATGGGCTGCTCCACGTCCAAGCTGGAGGTGAAAAAGTGTGAGTATGCCATTGCCGCAGGCTGCACCAAATCTGGGCTGGGCTGAAGCGATTTCTAATTCGAACAGTTGATCTGAATAATTAATAACGCCAGAGGGGTCATTGTTTCATCGCGTGGCTCGTGGGAAAATTAAAGATGCATAGTATATCTATTTCCGGTTCAAGTATTTCAGCGACACGTGTTATGTCATCGTATGTTGTATAGTGTAATTGAAAATGTTTTCATGATTATAAGTTTAACTCTGTTGTTTCTTTTTGAAAATATTTATGTTTGACACACACACACACACAGACACACACACACACATACCCATACACAGATACAGACACACACACACACACACACACACACACATATATATATATATATATATATATATATATATATATATATATATATATATATAAATAAAGCCAATTGCAATTGTAAATATTTACGGTTTCTATGATTTACGTTGTTCGTCTTGTTTCTGCATGCCAATTCAAGCCAGGTACGATCAAAAATTTGTAATATTTTATACGTAACGTTTGATACATTATACCTACCGCTGTAGTACACATTGGAACTACTAGTCAAAAAGGAAGAAATGAATTAATTATATAATTAATAATTAATATAGAAAGCCCTGTCCATATTTGCAAAAAACGAAGTCAGGCTCCCTCTAACTGCATACGACCTACAGGTCCTGCCCTGTTAGTGTATATGTATGTAAGTGGTAGGTCTCAAATTTTTGATTCTCATCCTTGATTTATTTAGTTTGTCTCTCCAGCTATGTTTCTAGTCATTTGATTGACCTTGTATCTAGCCTCTAACTCCTTTATTTTTCCCAACATCTGACTGACTCAAATTCTGTATTGTTATTATTCTTATTTAGTTAGTCTGTACACTCTGGCTTTGTATCTAGTGTTTGATTGACCTTGTAGCAAGTCCTACTTATAGAAAACCTCCATACAAAATTTGAATCAAAGTTAGAAGTTGAGAGAAATAAAAGAGTTAGAGGATACGTCTCTAACTCCCTTATTTCTCTCAACTTCTAACTTTGATTCAAATTTTGTATGGAGGTTTTCTATAAGTAGGACTTGCTACAAGGTCAATCAAAGACTAGATACAAAGCCAGAGTGTACAGACTAACTAAATAAGAATAATAACAATACAGAATTTGAGTCAGTCAGAAGTTGGGAAAAATAAAGGAGTTAGAGGCAAAAAATCGTCGCGGAATTTTCTAAAGTGTCGTTAATTCTATCTGAACAACAAATGGTACCGACTACCCGGGCTGCCCGTTGCTCTATTTATTAAAAAAATATATATATATAAACTAGTAAAATCAGTAGTTCATATGTTGAAATAGTTTAAAACGCAATATTGCGACGACACACACGGAATGCTATAAAAATCTGAGAATGCCTGTACTGTACAGACTAGTTGCGTCAATAGTCAAGTCTTATTAAAACCCGTAAACGTTTCATTATGAACGCAATTGTTCCATAACGTATCATTCTAAAAACAGCTGCAACAGGAAATAATTATATCCGTATTATATGATTATACTACTATAATTATATCGTAACGAGTTTAATTTTATTGCGTTTGGTAAATCCTGATAACATGACCCACATGCCGTTTTTTTTCTCTCTCCTGATCCGCTTAATCAAATTCGGACGTGTAATAATAGCCCTAATCAGTTAAGGAAACGATAACGATTAGACCGGTGTAATTGGCGACGCATGCAGGCTAATTGTCGGCGGGTCGTTAAAATATGATAATCGAGTAGAAACCGAACGGTTTCCAAATTGTAAATGTAATAGACACATCGCAAATTGGGTTGTTGAAATGACGCGGAAAGGCCAATGCCTTGAATTTATAAAAATTAGCCAACAATATTTCGAGCAATCAAACAAGATGTTAAATTAAACGTTAGCCCTGTTAGTTTAGCTGATACGAAGCTACAAACTTCAACAACTGCTTATATTTACTTTCTGAACACATCACTGATGTAAAGGAAGGTTTTACGTGTTCACGTTTTCAAACTAAGATTGTGGAAATATGAAATCACTTTTCGAGAAAAAAAATTACACCAAGAAAATTGTTGCCGTGAACCATTTAGAAAAATAAAACAATTTTTGTTACGTTTTATGCCTAAAATAGACAAAATTAACCCGATTTTGCGATGTCTATGTATGGTATGTCCGTATGTCTTTTTTTTGAGACATTTAAATTTTTTGTTGACATTTTTGACTTTTTTGATTTTTTGTTGACATTTTTGACTTTTTGGACACTTGACTTCTTTTGCCTTTTTTATGACATTTTTGTCTTGACTTAGTTTTGACTTTTTTTATACTTTTTTGAAATTTTTACTTTTTGACATTTTGACTTTTTGACATTATGACTTTTCGACTTTTTGTCATGTTGACATTCTGACATTTTAACAATATGACATTCTCACATGCATGTCTGTCTGTGAACAAAATTCCGGGAAATCGGCGATTGCGACCAAATTTGGCAATTATCTTTTATGCCTAAAATAGACAAAATAAAGCCGATTCTTGTGATGCCTGCGTACGGTAGTCTGTATGTCTTTTTTGAGACATTTAAAACTTTTCTTGACTTTTTTGTTGACATTTTTCACTTTTTTTAAATTTTTTACTTTTTTCACACTTGACTTCTTTTGCCCTTTTCCTGACTTTTTTGACATTTTTGTCTTGACTTAGTTTTAGACAAAATAAACCCGATTTTTGCGATGTCTTTGTATGGTATGTCCGTATGTATTTTTTGAGACATTTTAAACTTTTTTGACTTTTTTGATGACATTTTTGACTTTATTGTTGACATTTTTGACTTGAAATTTTTTTGAATTTTTTTACTTTTGGACAATTTGACATTCTCACATGTATATCTATCTGTATGTCTGTCTGTGAACAAAATTCCGGGAAATCAGCGATTGCGACCAAATTTGGCAAATATCTTTTATGCCTAAAATAGAAAAACTAAACCCAATTTTTGTGATGTCTTTGTATGGTATGTCCGTATGTATTTTTTGAGACATTTAAAACTTTGTTTGCCTTTTTTGTTGACGTTTTTGACTTTATTGTTGTCATTTTTGCCTTTTGAAATTTTTTTCACATTTTTGACTTTTGGGACACTTACTTCTTTTGCCTTTTTTCTGACTTTTTTGACATTTTTGTCTTGACTTGGTTTTAATTTTTTTTTAATACTTTTTTGACATTTTTGTCTTTTGACATGACTTTTCGACTTTTTGTCATGTTGACATTCTGACATCCTGTCATGTTGACATTCTGACATCCTGACATTTTAACAATTTAACATTTTCACATGTATGTATGTATGGTATGTCCGTATGTCTTTTTTGAGACATTTTAAACTTTTTTTGACTTTTTTGTTGACATTTTTGACTTTTTTGAAATCTTTTTGACATTTTTTAAATCTTTTAGACATTTTTGACTTTTTTTACACGACTTCTTTTGCCTTTTTCTGACTTTTTGACATTTTTGTCTTGACTTAGTTTTGACTTTTTTTTTATACTTTTTTGACATTTTTACTTTTTGACATTTTGTCATGTTGACATTCTGACATCCTGACATTTTAACAATTTGACATTCTCACAGGTATGTATATCTGTATGTCTGTCTGTGAACAAAAATCCGAGAAATCGGCGATTGCGATTGCTAAAATAGACAAAAAAACCCGATTTTTGCAATACTTTGTATGGTATGTCCGTATGTATTTTTTGAGATATTTAAAACTTTTTTTGACTTTTTTGATGACATTTTTGACTTTTGAATTTATTTGACATTTTTTACTTTTTGGACATTGACTTCTTTTGTCTTTTGTCTTATGTTTTGACATTTTTGTCTTGACTTAGTTTTGACTTTTTTTTATACTTTTTTGACATTTTTACTTTTTGACATTATGCCTTTTCGACTTTTTGTCATGTTGACATTTTAACAATTTGACATTCTCAAATGTATGTATATCTGTATGTCTGTCTGTGAACAAAATTCCGGGAAATTGGCGATTGCGACCAAATTTGGCAAATATCTTTTATGCCTAAAATAGACAAAATAAAACCGATTCTTGCGATGTCTGCGTACGGTATGTCTGTATGTCTTTTTTGAGACATTTAAAACTTTTTTTGACTTTTTTGTTGACATTTTCCACTTTTTTCAATTTTTTACTTTTTGGACACTTGACTTCTTTTGCCTTTTTTCTGACTTTTTTGACATTTTTGTCTTCACTTAGTTTTAGACAAAATAAACCCGATTTTTGCGATGTCTTTGTATGGTATGTCCGTATGTATTTTTTGAGACATTTAAAACTTGTTTTGACTTTTTTGTTGACATTTTTCACTTTATTGTTGGCATTTTTGACTTTTGAATTGTTTTTCACATTTTTGACTTTTGAGCCACTTGAATTTTTTTGCCTTTTTTCTGACTTTTTTGACATTTTTGTCTTGACTTAATTTTGACTTTTTTATACTTTTTGGACATTTTTACTTTTTGACATTTTGACTTTTCGACTTTTTGTCATGTTGACATTCTGACATCCTGAAATTTTAACAATTTGACATTCTCACATGTATGTATATCTGTATGTCTGTCTGTGAACAAAATTCCGGGAAATGGGCGATTGCGACCAAATTTGGCAAATATTTTTTATGCCTAAAATAGACAAAATAAACCAGATTTTTGCGATGTCTGTGTATGGAATCTCCGTATATCTTTTTGAGACATTTTAAACTTTTTTTGACCTTTTTTGTTGACATTTTTGACTTTTTTGAAATGTTTTTGTCATTTTTGACTTTTTGGACACTTGACTTCATTTGCCTTTTTTCTGACTTTTTTTGTCTTGACTAATTTTTGACTTTTTTTTAATACTTTTTTGACATTATAACTTTTGGACTTTTTGTCATGTTGATATTATGACATCCTGACATTTTAACAATTTGACATTCTCACAGGTATGTATATCTGTATGTCTGTCTGTGAACAAAATTCCGGGAAATCGGCGATTGCGACCAAATTTGGCATATATCTTTTATGTCTAAAATAGACAAAATAAACCCGATTTTTGTGATGTCTGTGTATGTATTTATTGAGACATTTAAAACTTTTTTTGACTTTTTTGTTGATATTTTTGACTTTTGAATTTTTTTTCACATTTTTGATTTTTGGGATACTTGACTTCTTTTGTCTTTTTTCTGACTGTTTTGACATTTTTGTCTTTACTTAGTTTTGACTTTTTTGTATACTTTTTTGACATTTTTACTTTTTGACATTATGACTTTTTGATTTTTTGTCATGTTGACATTCTGACATTTTAATACTTTTTTGACATTTTTGTCTTTTGACATGACTTTTCGACTTTTTGTCATGTTGACATTCTGACATCCTGTCATGTTGACATTCTGACATCCTGACATTTTAACAATTTAACATTTTCACATGTATGTATGTATGGTATGTCCGTATGTCTTTTTTGAGACATTTTAAACTTTTTTTGACTTTTTTGTTGACATTTTTGACTTTTTTGAAATCTTTTTGACATTTTTTAAATCTTTTAGACATTTTTGACTTTTTTTACACGACTTCTTTTGCCTTTTTCTGACTTTTTGACATTTTTGTCTTGACTTAGTTTTGACTTTTTTTTTATACTTTTTTGACATTTTTACTTTTTGACATTTTGTCATGTTGACATTCTGACATCCTGACATTTTAACAATTTGACATTCTCACAGGTATGTATATCTGTATGTCTGTCTGTGAACAAAAATCCGAGAAATCGGCGATTGCGATTGCTAAAATAGACAAAAAAACCCGATTTTTGCAATACTTTGTATGGTATGTCCGTATGTATTTTTTGAGATATTTAAAACTTTTTTTGACTTTTTTGATGACATTTTTGACTTTTGAATTTATTTGACATTTTTTACTTTTTGGACATTGACTTCTTTTGTCTTTTGTCTTATGTTTTGACATTTTTGTCTTGACTTAGTTTTGACTTTTTTTTATACTTTTTTGACATTTTTACTTTTTGACATTATGCCTTTTCGACTTTTTGTCATGTTGACATTTTAACAATTTGACATTCTCAAATGTATGTATATCTGTATGTCTGTCTGTGAACAAAATTCCGGGAAATTGGCGATTGCGACCAAATTTGGCAAATATCTTTTATGCCTAAAATAGACAAAATAAAACCGATTCTTGCGATGTCTGCGTACGGTATGTCTGTATGTCTTTTTTGAGACATTTAAAACTTTTTTTGACTTTTTTGTTGACATTTTCCACTTTTTTCAATTTTTTACTTTTTGGACACTTGACTTCTTTTGCCTTTTTTCTGACTTTTTTGACATTTTTGTCTTCACTTAGTTTTAGACAAAATAAACCCGATTTTTGCGATGTCTTTGTATGGTATGTCCGTATGTATTTTTTGAGACATTTAAAACTTGTTTTGACTTTTTTGTTGACATTTTTCACTTTATTGTTGGCATTTTTGACTTTTGAATTGTTTTTCACATTTTTGACTTTTGAGCCACTTGAATTTTTTTGCCTTTTTTCTGACTTTTTTGACATTTTTGTCTTGACTTAATTTTGACTTTTTTATACTTTTTGGACATTTTTACTTTTTGACATTTTGACTTTTCGACTTTTTGTCATGTTGACATTCTGACATCCTGAAATTTTAACAATTTGACATTCTCACATGTATGTATATCTGTATGTCTGTCTGTGAACAAAATTCCGGGAAATGGGCGATTGCGACCAAATTTGGCAAATATTTTTTATGCCTAAAATAGACAAAATAAACCAGATTTTTGCGATGTCTGTGTATGGAATCTCCGTATATCTTTTTGAGACATTTTAAACTTTTTTTGACCTTTTTTGTTGACATTTTTGACTTTTTTGAAATGTTTTTGTCATTTTTGACTTTTTGGACACTTGACTTCATTTGCCTTTTTTCTGACTTTTTTTGTCTTGACTAATTTTTGACTTTTTTTTAATACTTTTTTGACATTATAACTTTTGGACTTTTTGTCATGTTGATATTATGACATCCTGACATTTTAACAATTTGACATTCTCACAGGTATGTATATCTGTATGTCTGTCTGTGAACAAAATTCCGGGAAATCGGCGATTGCGACCAAATTTGGCATATATCTTTTATGTCTAAAATAGACAAAATAAACCCGATTTTTGTGATGTCTGTGTATGTATTTATTGAGACATTTAAAACTTTTTTTGACTTTTTTGTTGATATTTTTGACTTTTGAATTTTTTTTCACATTTTTGATTTTTGGGATACTTGACTTCTTTTGTCTTTTTTCTGACTGTTTTGACATTTTTGTCTTTACTTAGTTTTGACTTTTTTGTATACTTTTTTGACATTTTTACTTTTTGACATTATGACTTTTTGATTTTTTGTCATGTTGACATTCTGACATTTTAATATATATGTATGTCTGTACTTTTTTTGACATTTTTAACCACTTGATATTTTGCCGATTTTCTGACTTTTTTGACATTTTTGTCTTGACTTAGTTTTGACTTTTTTTTTTATACTTTTTTGACATTTTTACTTTTTGACATTATGACTATTCGACTTTTTGTGATGTTGACATTCTGACATCCTGACATTTTAACCTAAACATATATGTATATCTGTATGTCTGTCTGTGAACAAAATTCCGGCAAATCAACGGTTGCGTCCCAATTTGGCAAGTATCATTTATGCCTAAAACAGACAAAATAAACCCTATTTTTGCGATGTCTGTGTATGGTATGGTCGTATGTCTTTTTTGAGACATTTTAAACTTTTTTTAACTTTTTTATTGGCATTTTTGACTTATGAATTTTTTTTGACATTTTTGACTTTTTGGACACTTGATTTTTTTGCCTTTTTTCTGACTTTTTTGACATTTTTGTCTTGACTTAGATTTCACTTTTGTTTTTATACTTTCTTAACATTTTACTTTTTGACATTATGACTTTTCGACTTTTTGTCATGTTGACATTCTGACATTTTAACAATGTTGACATTCTCACATGTATGTATATCTGTATGTCTGTCTGTGAACAAAATTCCGGGAAATCGGCGATTGCGACCAAATTTGGAAAATATCTTTTATGCCTAAAGTACTATGTCTGTGTATGGTATGTCCGTATGTCTTTTTTGACATTTTAATGTATTTGACATTTTTAACAGTTTTTGACATTTTTTACTTTTTCGTAGACATTTTAAAATTATTTTTTTACATTTTTTACTTTTTGGAAATTTTTTACTTCATTTGCCTTTTTTCTGACTTTTTTGGCATTTTTGTTTTCACTAGTTTTGAATTTTTGTATACTCTTTTGACATTTTTACTTTATGACTTTTCGACTTTTTGTCATGTTGACATTCTGACAACAATTTGACACTTTGACATTCTCACATTTTAACATTTTGACATTCTCTAATTTTGAAATATTGGCATTTTCTCACATTTTTCCCATGTTTTCACGTTTTCTCACATTTTCTCCCATTAGCTTACATTAATAATTATTATATAAAAAATTATAATGAAAATTTACATTAATAATTACATAACATTTTGTGTGAAAAATGAAAATGTCAAAATACCTAAATGTAAACATGTCAAAATTCCAAAATGTACAAATGTCAGAATGCCAAAATGTTAAAATGTCAGAATGCCAAAACGTTAAAAAGTCAAACTGTCAAAACGTGAAAATGTCAATAGTTTCAAAAAAACTTCAAAAAAAATGTCAAATAAGTAAAAAAAGAAGTCAAAATAAGTTAAAGAAAATGTCAAAAAAGTCAAATACGTCTAAAAAGTTAAAATAAAAATTTAAAAATGTCAGAAAAGTTATAAATGTCAAAATGTCAAAGCACGAAAAGTTGAAAATGTCGAAACTGTGGGTAAATGTTGGAAAATCTGGAAAACTATGAGATAACGTGGAAAAATTGTGGAAAATGTGGGTAAATGAGAAAGTGTAGAAAAAGTCAAAAAAGTCAACAAAAAAAAATCAAAAATGTCGAAAGCCAAAAAGGTCTAACATGTCAGTAGTAATAAAAAAGTCAAAAATGTCAAAAAAATCAAAAGTCAAAAATGTCAAAAAACATAATAAAATGTCGAAAAGCTGAAGAAAAAGTGAAAATGTCAAAGCACGAAAAGTTGAAAAATGTGGGTAAATATTGGAAAATGTATAAAACTATAAGAAAACGTGGAAAATTGTGGAAAATGTGGGTAAATGTGGTAAATGTCTACAAGAAATTAAAAATGTCAAAAAAGTCGAAAAAGTCAAAAATGTTAAAAATGTCTAAAAAAGGCAAAAATTGTGGAAAATGTGGGTAAATGTGGAAAAAAATCAAAAATGTCGAAAAAGTAAAAAAAAGTCGAAAAAGTCTAGTCAGAAAAGTCAAAAATGTTAAAAATGTCAAAAAAATGTTGAAAATGACAAAAAAGTGAAAAATGGCAAAAATGTCAAAGCGCGAGAAATCAAAAATTTGAGAAAAAGACAGAAAATGTTGAAAAATATGAGTAAATGTTGGAAAATCTGGAAAACTATGAGAAAACGTGGAAAAATTGTGGAAAATGTGGGTAAATGTGAGAAAGTGTGGAATGCGTCTAAAAAAGTAAAAAAAAACCAAAAATGTCGAAACTCAGAAAAGTCAAAACCGTCTAAACTGTCAAAAAAGTAATAAATAAAGTCAAAAAAAAATCAAAAGTCAAAAAAATATTCGAAAATGTCAAGAAAAACTGAAAAATGTCAAAGCACGAAAAGTTGAAAATGTAGAAAATGTGGCAAATGTCTAAAAAAGACAAAAATTGTGAAAAATGTGGGTAAATGTGGAAAAAGGAAAAAAAGTCGAAAAAGGCTAAAGTCAGAAAAGTCTAAAATGTTAAAAAAGTCAAAAAAATGTCGAAAAATGTCAAAGCGAGAGAAGTTGAAAATGTGAGAAAAGGGCAGAAAATGTGGGTAAATATTGGAAAAACTGGAAAACTATGGAAAATGTGTGAGAAAGTGGGGAAAGTGTCTAAAAAAGTAAAAAAAAAAATCAAAAATGTCGAAAGTCAGAAAAGTCAAAACAGTCTAAAATGTCAAAAAAAAAAACAAAAGTGAAGAAAGTCAAAAAAGTACAAAAAATGTCGAAAATGTCAAAAAAAGTGAAAACAAAAATGTAGAAAATGTTCAAAATTAAATAGGTCTTGTCATTCGGAAAGTCGTGTGGTGTCCACACTAGATATTTACTTTGAAAATGGAAAGGAAAATGTGAGAAAATTTTGGAAAATGTGGGAAACTCTGAAAATGTTGGAAAATGTAATGGGAGAAAATGTAGGAATCTATTAGAAAAAGTGGGAACATTTTAGACAATGTGGGAAAATGTGTGAAAATGTTGCAAAATGTGGGAAAATTTTGGCAAATGAGAGAAAATGTGGAATAATGTGAGGAAAAGATTTTATGACAAAATGTGGGAAAACGTGGGAATATGCGAGGAAAACATGTGGAAAATGTTGCAAAACGTGTGGAAATGTTGGAAAATGCAAGAAAACGGGAGAAATCGTTGCAAAATGTGTGAAAATAATAAAATCTTTGGAGAAACGTGGGAAAATTTGAGAAAAAGGGAGAAAATGTTGGAAAATGGGAGAAATCGTATCAAAATGTGTGAAATAAATTAAAAACTTTGGAGAAACGTGGGAAAATGGGAAAAACTGTGGGTAAATGTTGGAAAATGAGAAAAACTATGAGAAAACGTGGACAAATTGTGGAAATTGTGGGTAAATGTCTAAAAAAAATCAAAAATGTCGTAAACATTTTTAAAAAAGTCGAAAAAGTCAAGTCAGAAAAATCAAATACTGTCAAAAATAGTCAAAAAATTTCAAAAATGTCGAAAATGTCAAAAATGTCAAGCGCGAGAAGTTGAAAATGTCGAAAATGTACAAAATTAAATAGGTCATGTAATTCGGAAAGTCGTGTGGTGCCCACACCAGATATTTACTTTGAAAATGGAAAGAAAAAGGAAGAAAATGTGTGAAAATGTTAGAAAATGTGGCAAAATGGGAGAAAATGTGGCAAAATGGGAGAAAATGAGGAAAATGTGAGAATAATTTGGAATATGTGTGAAAATATGAGTAAATATAGGAACATGTGTATAAATGTGAAAATCTTTGATAAAATAGGAGAAAAATTGGGAAAATGTGGAAAGGTGAAAAGGTGAATCGAACCGAGTCGAACCGAAATTTCTTGTATTTTGATTTAATATTAACTAAGTCATTCGGATTGGTGCCCACACCAGACATTTTTCATAATTTTAACATAACCATTTGATGGATTTTTATAAAACTAACAGTATTAACTAACTCTAGGCCAGTGATTCCCAAAATGGGGGCCCAAAAATATTTGGATGGTCGCAGAAAAAAATTAATACAGATTTTCGGGATATTTTTCTATGCATACTCTTCAGGGTGTCTTTCAAAGTATGTACAAAAACCGGTCGACGACCAATAAGTTTGAGAAACACTGTACAAGGCAATCAAAAAAGTTGTTAAACTAAATGCCAACACCGCTATATTAGCAATGACAGCTTCGCTCTCATATGAGAGCGAAGTTGTCATAGATGCAGTTGGCAATGATATTAGCTGATACAAATTTATGACTATTATACGCGATTCAAGCCGGCCCGTATCCACCTGGTGGCAGAATAGTGAACACTCATCTGGTGGGATGTTACACAGTACGCCATATGCCACAAAGCCATTTTCGCTTCGCTAATTTAGTTATTGTGCCGTGTTTATATTGTAATAACTGACTGCTGTTACTAGTTTGATACCACCGTGTAATTATGGCAAAGGAATCGTCAAAATCGAACGCGTATTGTTGTGTTTACGGTTGTAATTCGTTGGCGAAACGCAGCCCGCATTTATCGTTTCACTATTTCCCCAAACCCGGATCACGGAAAGTAGAAATAGTTAATAAATTCGGGGATACAGAATTAGTCGATAAGCGTTTGATGTGGGAACGCAATTTAAAAATGGGCAAAACAGTGACCAAATACATGCGAGTGTGTTCTTTGCATTTTAGTGAAAATGATTACAAACTCGAACGTAAGTTTTGACATTTGTTAATAATCTCTTCATAATATATTAAAAGTATGTATTGTTTATAGAAAATACAGGCCGAAAAGATTTAAAGAAATTTTCAATACCTACGAAGAATTTGCCTGTTACGTCTCACCCATGTGCACCAGCCAAAAAGAGAGTACACAAACAAGAGCCTAACATCCCTGCACAAGTTGAGGTAAGAAACATTAAACATAACCTTTCTGTATCTAAGTTAATTATTATTATTATTATATTTTAGATTTCTGATTTTCAATGTAACGAGGAGTTGATTGATACTAGTCAGCCAACATGTGATGAAATTGAAGCTGCTGAAGCAATGTGTTTGCTTGCTACACAAAAAACATTTAAAGATGTTAGTACTCAAGTGAACACCATCAGTTTTAGAACAATTTGTGATAACATAACAACAGATGCTGAATTAAACAGTTTTACTGGTTTGGACAGTTTTGCACAACTTTCTGCCATTGAAGAATTGTGTAGAAGAATTTACAATGAAAATCGTGTTCATCGTTTACTGTTGAGGGAACGTATTATTATGACATTGATCAAATTGAAGAATGACATTAGTTATGTTATTCTCTCAATTTTATTTGGTAATGTTAGCTCTCAAACATGTAAGAACATTTTTTTTGATATGTTGTCTTTGTTGGCAACTGTCCTGGATTCAGTTATATTTATTCCCTCACAAGAAGAGATTCGTTCAAATTTGCCAAAGTGTTTTGCCCCATTTCCAAATGTGAGATTAATTTTTGACTGCACAGAGATTGAGGTAGCAAGTGCCAAATGTTTATGCTGTCGAATTAGGTGCTATTCACATTATAAAGGCAGACAAACCTTAAAATTCTTAATAGGAGTCACACCAGCTGGTTTAATCTCTTTTGTAAGTCGAATGTATGGTGGTAGAGCTAGTGATAAAGCAATTTTTGAGCAAAGTGGTGTAATTGAGCATTTGTCACCATACATTGATGAAATAATGGTAGATAAAGGCTTTCTTATAGAAGAATTCTGTGAAAGTCAGGGAATAAAAATAATTAGACCACCATTTCTAAGGAAAAAAAAACAACTTACAAAGGAGGAATCTCTTCACAATCTGACAATAGCACGTGCACGTGTTCACATAGAAAGGGTCAATCAAAGACTTAAAATCTTTAAAATTTTAAAGAATAGAGTAGATTGGAATATAGTTCCAAAGATGGAGGAAATAATAACAGTTATAAGTGGAATTGTTAACTTATCAAAACCCATTTTCTCTGAAGATAAATTTTAAATAAATTATTACATGTTTTGATTATCATTTAATAAAATCTTTAGAAATAACTTGTAAAAGCACTATTTATTCTTTATTTTATTTTCACATATTTTATGAATCATATTTATAAAATAATCATTTTTTACTTTTTTAAACATTTTTTTAATAAATATACTATTAATAGTAACAATGAAGTTGATAAAAGTATCATCATATGATGAGTATATGACAAAGTTACAACATTTTACATTTAAAATTGCCATTCCAAGTTGTACTTGTCCATAATACATATGCCTCTCCTTCAATTGTGGTTGTCCATTACTCATATTAATATAGCTCAATTCCTGTATTAATTCTGCAGCTGATTTTTGTATTCCTTGAATATAAAAATAATATTTAAAAAATTATAAATAATGAACTTTTACAATTATATTACCTTTGAATGGACATTTAATTTCTAACAAACTAAATGGAGCACCATCCTTAAAAATTACTCCATCAGGAGAATATGCCAGCCACTGCTGGTTTGGACATATAATGAGCCCTGTCTCATATATTTGATGTCCAGTATCCTTTGCAAATATTTGTTTTGCATTATTCTCAAATTTTCTTCCATGTTCCATACTAGCTGAGTGGAAATTAGCTGGCCAAAAATATCTAAAAATTAATCATACATGTATAAAATAAAATATATAAATATTCATTTATTTAACTTCTCTGCTTTAGTGTCCCAATTAGTACCCTTATAAGTGTATATTTGATATATACGAGACCCAGTTAATCTAAACTGACGCTCATGTAACCATACATCTGATGATTGTGGAGTGTTCAAACTAACATACTCTGGGTCCACAATTAAATTATTATATGTCTGAACACAGCAGTCTTTTAATTCTGGTAATTCTATGTTATATAAATATTGCAATAGTTCATTGCATCGTATTTGTTTATACAAAATTTGTAATATGCTTTTATCTGCTACTTGAATATTACATTCATTTAAACATATTGCACTATTACTTTCAATTGAACTACTAGCTGCTGGTTGTTGTTGAATTGTTTTCTTAGCCCTGCAATAAGTTAAAATAAATAAATAAATATATATGTATGTATGCATTTACATTTGTAAGGAAAGTGTGGATTCCTGCGAATTATTTAAAAAAAAGGTACGAAATTCTGCAGTAGTGCTTGCATCCAACTTTCGTTTTGTTGTCGATCTTGCTATCCAACAATCAGTGGTCAATAGAGGTTGAGCTTCATATTTGTTTTTTAAATCCACTTTTTGTTTAGACCATAAACACTTTAAGTCAGTTTGGGAAATGATCTCAATTTCCAGCAGATTTGATCTGAAATCAAAAAGAAACCAGCAGAAAACAAACAATGGAACATAAAATGTGCAATTAATAGTATTCTTTAATTAAAATATGCTTGATATGCATTTCAAAATGTTTTATAATAGAACCTAGTGCAATATAACAAAACTGCTGAAACATGCTTGCATTTTCCACTTAATCCTGCTTTGCAACTGCATTCAAATTTGTGGATAGTGCAGTTGTTGTCACTCCTTTCAATCACTCCCTTAATTTCATGTGGGGCTTGTGATAAATTTGATGTTTGCAAACATAAAGCTACCACATTAAAATTAATGTCGTTGTTGTCGACAATACCACACAATATTACGTGGCCCGCATTTAAAACGGCCTCACCTAAAAAGATCGAAGTGTTAGGTTATATATTTTCCATGCCTTCAAATACTTATATCTTACCTTCTGAAACATTTCTACTATCGCAATTAGACCCTAAATACTTAAAATACTCTGCTAAACTTAAATTTACACGATCCATCGTCCAAAATAATCAATGCAATCCCTTAAACAGCTCACAACACAGACACAAACAGACACTGCATTGAAAATCAATGTAAACAGCTGATCGCGGCCGCACGGCATCCCACTAGTGAGTTAGCTCCGCCCACAAACCGTTGACATTTGAATCGCCTATAACTTCAGATATGATTACTATTGTTATTAGTCTTAGCTACATCCACTAGATGTCATAGTCAATATCCATAAATAAATATATCCATAAACAAAACATTGATCAAGCTATCGCTCGCATGTCACTCCGCTTGTGTTCGCCGAAAAATGGCTCAAGCGTCCGCCTGTAAGTTTCCCAACCCTCATCCCCCGCCACGGCCGCCAACACCAGCCTCGTCGCGGTCGCGCGATCGATCGCATCACGCAAAATGAGCCTCCTGCGCTACCTCAGCCCGCTCGAGAGGGTGCAGCTGCACGTAAATAAGTTCTTCTCACTGTTTTCAGCGGATGATTTTGTGGAGGGGTTCGTCTGCCAGGATGCGGACATTGGGGAGAATCAGATGAAGGCGTTCGAGCTGGAGGATGTCGGGAAAGTGCTGGTAGTGCGGCAGAAGGGAAAACTAAGTGCCATTGGGGCCAAGTGCACGCATTATGGAGCCCCACTGGAGACGGGGGTGCTGGGGGATGGACGGGTGCGGTGCCCCTGGCACGGGGCGTGCTTTAATATCGCAAATGGAGATATTGAGGATTTTCCAGGTAATTATCATTAATATATGAGACAGTTAATGCCAGATTGGGCCATGCCATTTTTGTCTAAAACTATATAACTCAGGTTTACGAAAGTCTATGTCAATGCCATAGTGGTCTGAGTATAGTTTATTCAATGCTCAAGAGATGGCAGCCTAAAGCAATTTTAGGCTAGAGGATGACAAATGTTAAGTGCTTTTGCCATAGTGGTTAAAAACCCCATTATCTCAAATAGGTTCAGGAAGGGTATAGCCCACTCTGGCATTAACTGCCTCATATCACACTAGTATTTCTAAACAAACACAACTTAAAATCATGTGTCTTTGAGTTGTGTCTATGTAAAAATAGGGAAATATCCCTGTATCAATAATCAAAAGTGTATTAACCTAGCTTCAAAGCTTGCCTGTCAGAGTGCACCAGTGTCCCTTTTACTGCCCTAAAACTACCTACCCCTACTTCGGTTTTTCCATAAACACAGGATTTTGGGATGTGTCAGTTTGTGAGAATAAGCAAAACAAAGAAAACAATATTTTCAAATTTAAAAACCCAGGGTTGAAAATTTCAACTGTGATATATTGACAGAGGTAAGGTAAAACTAGTATGACGTTATGCCCCACAAAACCTCAAAAAATGCTTAAAAGCAATTTAGAAACAATGTAGGGTCACAACATTTTAACTTTTCACTGTTGATATCTTTTGTCCTACAAATCAGAGTTTGTTAATTGATATCCCTTCAGTTTTTATGATCCAATTCTGTATAACTTGAATATCTTTATTCATCATAATTAGATTTTTTCCAACTCTGCCTGTCTAATTTAAACAATCAGATTTCTCTTATTTCTGATATCCCTTGCCTCTCTGATCAGTTTCTTTCTCAATTCTGTCAGAAAGTCAGAAATTGCTATCCATTCTGTCTTTAAAATTCGATTTCTCTGGACCCTGATGTCTTTATATCATTATAATCTTATTTATACTAACTGTGATGCTTTTGTTGACTTTATAATCACATTTTTCTAGTCTCTGATATTTCTTTGGGTGTTCCAATCATTATTCTATTAACTCTGATGTCCCTTCTGTCTAATAAAATTCCATTTCTCTGAAGCTTTATGTCTTTATTTCAATATAATATCATTTCTGCCAACTGTGATACCTTTTTGTCTTTATCATCAGGTTTCTATCATCTGTGATGTCTCGTTTGTCCTTGTAGTCGGATTTTTCTCATCTGTGATGTGTATTTTGTCTTTATAATCAGATGTCTCTCATCTGTGATGTCTTTTTTTGTCCTTTCAATCATATTTTCCTCAATTCTGATGTTCCTTCTGTCCCTACCTTAACCTCATTGGTATATTTCTTTATAATTAGATTTCTTTCATCTGTAATATATAATCTTTTGCTTTTATAGTCGGATTTCTCTCATTTGTGATGTGTCTTTTATCTTTATAATCAGATTTCTCTCATCTGTGATGTCTTTTTTGTCCTTTCAATCACATTTTCCTCAAATCTGATGCCCCTTCTGTCTTTACAAGTTAATTATTCAGGAATCTCATTGATATATTTCTTTATAATCAGATTTCTTCTTTCTGTGATGTCTTTTTTTGTCTTTATAGTCAGATTTCTCTCATCTGTGATGTTTCTTTTGTCTTTATAATCAATGTCTCTCATCTGTGATGTCTTTTTTGTCCTTTCAATCATATTTTCCTCAATTCTGATGTCCCTTCTGTCTTTGTCTTAACCTCATTGGTATATTTCTTTATAATTAGATTTCTTTCATCTGTAATATCTCTTTTGTTTTTATAGTCGGATTTCTCTCATTTGTGATGTGTCTTTTATCTTTATAATCAGATTTCTCTCATCTGTGATGTCTTTTTTGTCCTTTCAATCACATTTTCCTCAAATCTGATGCCCCTTCTGTCTTCACAAGTTAATTATTCAGGAACCTCATTGATATATTTCTTTATAATCGATTTCTTCTTTCTATGATGTCTTTTTTCTATTTTCAATCATATTTCCCTCAAGTCTGATGTCCCTTCTGACTTTATGAATCAATTATTCAGGAACATCATTGGTATATTTCTTTAAAATCAGATTACTTACATCTCTTTTGTCTTTATAGTCAGATTTCTCTCGTCTGTGAAGTCTCTTTTGTTTTTATAATCGGATTTCTCTCATTTGTGATGTCTGTTTTGTTGTTTCAGTTATATTTCCCTCAAATCTGATGTCCATTCTGACTTTAAGAGTCAATTATTCAAGAACCTTATTGTTATATTTCTTAATAATCAGATTTTTTTTATCTGTGATGTCTCTTTTGTCTTTATAGTCAGATTTCTCTCATTTGTGATGTCTTTTATGTCCTTTCAATCATATTTTCCTCAAATCTGATGTCTCTTCTGTCTTTATGAGTGAATTATTCAGGAACCTCATTGATTTATTTCTTTATAATCAGATTTATTTAACTGTAATGTCTTATTTCTCTTTATGGTCAGATTTCTCTCAGCTGTGATGTGTTTTTTGTCTTTATAATCAGATTTCTCTCATCTGAGATGTCTTTTTTGTCCTTCCAATCATATTTCCCTCAAATCTGATGTCCCTTCTGTCGTTACAAGTTAATTATTCAGGAACCGCATTGATATATTTCTTTATAATCAGATTTATTTAACTGTAATGTCTTATTTCTCTTTATGGTCAGATTTATCTCAGCTGTGATGTGTCTTTTGTCTTTATAATCAGATTTCTCTCATCTGTGATGTCGTTTTTGTCCTTTCAATCATATTTTCCTCAAATTTGATGTCTCTTCTGTCTTTACGAGTGAATTATTCAGGAACCTCATTGATATATTTCTTTATAATCTCTCAAATCTGATGTCCTTTTTGTCACTAGGAGTCAATTATTCAGGAACTTCATTGGCATATTTCTTTATAATCAGATTTCTTTCATCTGTGATGTCTCTTTTGTCTTTATAATCAGATTTCTCTCAATTGTGATTCGTCTTTTGTCTTTATAATTAGATTTCTCTCATCTGTGATGTCTTTTTCGTATTTTTAATCATATATCCCTCAAATCTAATGTCCCTTCTGACTTTACGAGTCAATTATTCAGGAACCTCATTGTTATATTTCTTTATAATCAGATTTCTTTTTTCTGCAATATGTCTTTTGTCTTTATAGTCGGATTTATCTCGTCTGTGATGTCTCTTTTGTCTTTATAATCAGATTAGTCTAATTTGTGATGTCTGCTTTGTTCTTTCAATTATATTTCCCTCAAATTTGATGTCCATTCTGACTTTACGAGTGAATTATTCAGGAACCTCATTGGTATATTACTTTATAATGAGATTTCTTTCATCTGTGATGTCTCTTTTGTCTTTATTGTCAGATTTCTCTCATCTGTGATGTGTCTTTTGTCTTTATTATCAGATGTCTCTCAACTGTGATGTCTTTTTTGTCCTTTCAATCATATTTCCCTCATTTCTGATGTTTCTTTTGTCTTTACCTTAACCTCATTGGTATATTTCTTTATAATTAGATTTCTTCGATCTGTAATATCTCTTTTGTCTTTATAGTCAGATTTCTTTCATTTGTGATGTGTCTTTTGTCCTTATAATCAGATTTCACTCATCTGTGATGTCTTTTTTGTCTTTTCAGTCATATTTCCCTCAAATCTGATTTCTTTTGTCTTTACGAGTGAATTATTCAGGTAATGTCTCATTTCTCTTTATGGTCAGATTTCTCTCAGCTATAATGTGTCTTTTGTCTTTATAATCAGATTTCTCTCATCTGTGATGTCTTTTTTTGTTCTATCGATCACATTTTCCTCAAATCTGATGTACCTTCTGTCTTTACAAGTTAGTTATTCAAGAACCTCGTTGATATATTTCTTTATAATCAGATTTCTTCTTTCTATGATGTCTTTTTTCTATTTATAATCATATTTCCCTCAAGTCTGATGTCCCTTCTGACTTTATGAGTCAATTATTCAGGAACATCATTGGTATATTTCTTTAAAATCAGATTTCTTTCATGTGCAATATCTCTTTTGTCTTTATAGTCAGATTTCTCTCGTCTGTGAAGTCTCTTTTGTCTTTATAATTCAGATTTCTCTCACTAGTGATGTCTGTTTTGTCCTTTCAGTTATATTTCCCTCAAATCTGATGTCCATTCTGACTTTAAGAGTCAATTATTCAGGAACATTATTAGTATATTTCTTTATAATCAGATTTTTTTTATGTGTGATGTTTCTTTT
Organism: Lordithon lunulatus; assembly: GCA_963942505.1. Lineage (NCBI taxonomy): Eukaryota > Metazoa > Arthropoda > Insecta > Coleoptera > Staphylinidae > Lordithon > Lordithon lunulatus. Next base: position 12,278,973 of record OZ012675.1, read on the forward strand.
ATCTTTCTAGTCAGATTTCTCTCATTTGTGATGTCTTTTTTGTCCTTTCAATCACATTTCCCTCAAATCTGATGCCCCTTCTGTCTTTACAATGTAATTATTCAGGAACCTCATTGATATATAGTCAGATTTCACTCATCTGTGATGTGTCTTTTGTCTTTATAATCAGATGTCTCTCAACTGTGATGTCTTTTTTGTTCTTTCAATCATATTTCCCTTATTTCTGATGTTCATTTTGTCTTTACCTTAACCGCATTGGTATATTTCTTTATAATTAGATTTCTTCCATCTGTAATATCTCTTTTGTCTTTATAGTCAGATTTCTCTCATTTGTGATGTGTCTTTTGTCCTTATAATCAGATTTCTCTCATCTGTCATGTCTTTTTTTGTCTTTTCAGTCATATTTCCCTCAAATCTGATGTTTTTTGTCGTTACGAGTGAATTATTCATATCATATTTATTTATGTCTCATTTCTCTTTATGGTCAGATATCTCTCAGCTGTTATGTGTCTTTTGTCTTTATAATCAGAATTCTCTCATCTGTGATGTCTTTTTTTGTTCTATCGATGATATTTTCGTCAAATCAATGTCCCTTCTGTCTTTACGAGTAAATTATTCAAGAACCTCATTGATATATTTCTTTATAGTCAGATTTTTTCTTTCTATGATGTCTTTTTTCTATTTGAAATCATATTTCCCTCAAGTCTGATCTCTCTTCTGACTTTATGAGTCAATTATTCAGGAACATCATTGGTATAATTCTTTAAAATCAGATTACTTTCATGTGCAATATCTCTTTTGTCTCTATAATCAGATTTCTCTCGTCTGTGAAGACTCTTTTGTCTTTATAGTCAGATTTCTTTCATTTGTGATGTCTTTTATGCCCTTTGAATCATATTTTCCTTAAATCTGATGTCTCTTTTGTCTTTATGAGTGAATTATTCAGGAACCTCATTGATATATTTCTTTATAATCAGATTTATGTAACTGTAATGTCTTATTTCTCTTTATGGTCAGATTTCTCTCGGCCGTGATGTGTTTTTTGTCTTTATAATCAAATTTCTCTCAACTGTGATGTCTTTTTTGTCCTTGCAATCATATTTTCCTCATATCTGATGTCCCTTCTGTCGTTACAAGTTAATTATTCAGGAACCTCATTGATATATTTCTTTATAATCAGATTTCTTCTTTCTGTGATGTCTTTTTTGTCTTTATAGTCAAATTTCTCTCACCTGTGATGTGTTTTTTGTCTTTATAATCAGATATCTCTCAACTGTGATGTCTTTTTTGTCCTTTCAATCATATTTCCCTGATTTCTGATGTTCCTTTTGTCTTTACCTTAACCTCATTGGTATATTTCTTTATAATTAGATTTCTTCCATCTGTAATATCTCTTTTGTCGTTATAGTCAGATTTCTCTCATTTGTGATGTGACTTTTGTCCTTATAATCAGATTTCTCTCATCTGTGATGTCTTTTTTGTCTTGTCAGTCATATTTTCCTCAAATCTGATGTCTTCTGTCTTTACGAGTGAATATTCAGGTACTGTCTCATTTCTCTTTATGGCCAGATTTCTCTTAGCTGTAATGTGTCATTTGTCTTCATAATCAGATTTCTCTCATCTGTGATGTCTTTTATTGTTCTTTGGATCATATTTTCCTCAATTCTGTTGTCCCTTCTGTCTTTACGAGTTAATTATTCAAGAACCTCATTGATATATTTCTTTATAATCAGATTTCTTCTTTCTTTGTTTTTTTTTCTATTTTCAATCATATTTCCCTGAAGTCTGATGTCCCTTCTGACTTTATGAGTCAATTATGCAGGAACATCATTGGTATATTTCTTTAAAATCAAATTTCTTTCATGTGCAATATCTCTTTTGTCTTTATAGTCAGATTTCTCTCGTCAGTGAAGTCTCTTTTGTCTTTATAATTCAGATTTCTCTCATTTGTGATATCTGTTTTGTCCTTTCAGTTATATTTCCCTCAAATCTGATGTTCATTCTGACTTTAAGAGTCAATTATTCAGGAACCTTATTGATATATTTCTTTATAATCAGATTTTTTGTATCTGTGATGTCTCTTTTGTCTTTATAGTCAGATTTCTCTCATTTGTGATGTCTTTTTTGTCCTTTCAATCATATTTTCCTCAAATTTGAGGCCTCTTCTGTCTTTACAAGTGAATTATTCAGGAACCTCATTGATATATTTGTTTATAATCAGATTTCTTTTATCTTAATGTTTTATTTCTCTTTCTGGTTAGATTTCTCTCAGCTGTGATATGTTTTTTGTCTTTATAATCAGATTTCTCTCATCTGTGATGTCTTTTTTGTCCTTCCAGTCATATTTCCCTCAAATCGGATGTCCCTTCTGTCGTTACAAGTTAATTATTCAGGAACCTCATTGATATATTTCTCTTTATACTCAGATTTCTTCTTTCCGCGATGTCTTTTTGGTCTTTATAGTCAGATTTCTCTCATTTGTGATGTGTCTTTTGTCTTTATAATCAGATTTCTCTCATCTGCGATGTCTTTTTTGTTTTTTCAGTCATATTTCCCTCAAATCTGATGACTTTTGTCTTTACGAGTGAATTATTCAGCTACTGTCTCATTTCTCTTTATGGTCAGATTTCTCCGCTGTGATGTGTCTTTTGTCTTTATAATCAGATTTCTCTCATCTGTGATGTCGTTTTTGTCCTTTCAATCATATTTTCCTCAAATTTGATGTCTCTTCTGTCTTTACGAGTGAATTATTCAGGAACCTCATTGATATATTTCTTTATAATCAGATTTCTTCTTTCATATTTCCCTGAAGTCTGATGTCCCTTCTGACTTTATGAGTCAATTATTCAGGAACATCATTGGTATATTTCTTTAAAATCAAATTTCTTTCATGTGCAATATCTCTTTTGTCTTTATAGTCAGATTTCTCTCGTCTGTGAAGTCTCTTTTGTCTTTATAATTCAGATTTCTCTCATTTGTGATATCTGTTTTGTCCTTTCAATTATATTTCCCTCAAATCTGATGTTCATTCTGACTTTAAGAGTCAATTATTCAGGAACCTCATTGATATATTTGTTTATAATCAGATTTCTTTTATCTGTAATGTTTTATTTCTCTTTCTGGTTAGATTTCTCTCAGCTGTAATATGTTTTTTGTCTTTATAATCAGATTTCTCTCATCTGTGATGTCTTTTTTGTCCTTCCAGTCATATTTCCCTCAAATCGGATGTCCCTTCTGCCGTTACAAGTTAATTATTCAGGAACCTCATTGATATATTTCTCTTTATACTCAGATTTCTTCTTTCCGCGATGTCTTTTTGGTCTTTATAGTCAGATTTCTCTCATCTATGATATGTCTTTTGTCTTTATAATCAGTTATCTCGCGTCTGTGATGTTTTTTTTTTCCTTTCAATCATATTTCCCTCAATTCTGATGTCCCTTCTGTTCTGATGTCCATTCTGACTTTAAAAGTTAATTATTCAGGAACCTTATTGGTATATTTCTTTATAATCAGATTTCTTTCATCTGTAATGTCTCTTTTGTCTTTATAGTCAGATTTCTCTCATTTGTGATGTCTTTTATGTCTTTTCAATCACATTTTCCTCAAATCTGATGTCTCTTTTGTCTTTATGAGTGAATTATTCAGGAACCTCATTGATATATTTCTTTATTATCACATTTCTTCTTTCTGTGATGTCTTTTTTGTCTTTATAGTCAGATTTCTATCATCTGTGATGTGTCTTTTGTCTTTATAATCATATTTCTCTCATCTACGATGTCTTTTTGTCCTTTCAATCATATTTCCCTAAATTATGTTGTCCCTGCTGTCTTTACCTTAACCTCATTGGTATATTTCTTTATAATTAGATTTCTTTCATCTGTAATATCTCTTTTGTTTTTATAGTCAGATTTCTCTCATTTGTGATGTGTCTTTTGTCTTTATAATCAGATTTCTCTCATGTGTGATGTCTTTTTTTTCTTTTCAGTCATATTTCCCTTAAATCAGATTTCTCTCATCTGTGATATCTTTTTTTGTTCTTTTGATCATATTTTCCTCAAATCTGATGTCCCTTCTGTCTTACGAGTTAGTTATTTAAGAACCTTATTGATATATTTCTTTATAATCAGATTTCTCTCATCTGTGATGTCTTTTTTGTATTTTTAATCATATTTCCCTCAAATCTGATGTCCCTTCTGACTTTACGAGTAAATTATTCAGGAACCTCATTGTTATAATTCTTTATAATCAGATTTCTTTCATCTGCAATATCTCTTTTGTCTTTATAGTCAGATTTATCTCGTCTGTGATGTCTCTTTTGTCTTTATAATCAGATTACTCTCATTTGTGATGTCTCTGTTGTCATTATAATCAGATTAGTCTCATTTGTGATGTCTGCTTTGTTCTTTCAATTATATTTCCCTCTAATTTGATGTACATTCTGACTTTACGAGTCAATTATTCAGGAACCTCATTGGTATATTACTTTATAATGAGATTTCTTTCATCTGTGATGTCTCGTTTGTCTTTATAGTTAGATTTCTCTGATCTGTGATGTGTCTTTTGTCTTTATAATCAGATTTCTCTCATCTGTGATGTCTTTTTTGTCCTTCCAATCATATTTTCCTCATATCTGATGTCCCTTCTGTCTTTATGAGTTAATTATTCAAGAACCTCATTGATATATTTCTTTATAATCAGATTTCTTCTTTCTATCACGTCTTTTTTCTATTTTCAATCATATTTCCCTCAAGTCTGATGTCCCTTCTGACTGTATGAGTCAATTATTCAGGAACCTCATTGTTATATTTCTTTATAATCAGATTTCTTTCATCTGCAATATCTCTTTTGTCTTTATAGTCAGATTTATCTCGTCTGTGATGTCTCTTTTGTCTTTATAATCAGATTACTCTCATTTGTGATGTCTCTGTTGTCATTATAATCAGATTAGTCTCATTTGTGATGTCTGCTTTGTTCTTTCAATTATATTTCCCTCAAATTTGATGTCCATACTGACTTTACGAGTCAATTATTTAGTAACCTCATTGGTATATTACTTTATAATGAGATTTCTTTCATCTGTGATGTCTCGTTTGTCTTAATAGTTAGATTTCTCTGATCTGTGATGTGTCTTTTGTCTTTATAATCAGATTTCTCTCATCTGTGATGTCTTTTTTGTCCTTCCAATCATATTTTCCTCATATATGATGTCCCTTCTGTCTTTATGAGTTAATTATTCAAGAACCTCATTGATATATTTCTTTATAATCAGATTTCTTCTTTCTATCATGTCTTTTTTCTATTTTCAATCATATTTCGCTCAAGTCTGATGTCCCTTCTGACTGTATGAGTCAATGATTCAGGAACATCATTGGTATATTTCTTTAAATTCAGATTTCTTTCATGTGCAATATCTCTTTTGTCTTTATAGTCGGATTACTCTCGTCTGTGAAGTCTCTTTTGTCTTTATAATCAGATGTCTCTCCTTTGTGATGTCTGTTTTGTCCTTTCAGTTATATTACTCTCAAATCTCATTCTGACTTTAAGAGTCAATTATTCAAGAACCTTCTTGGTATATTTTTTTATAATCAGATTTTTGTTATCTGTGATGTCTTTTTTGTATTTTCAATAACATTTCTCTTCTATCTTTAGGAGTTAATTATTCAGGAACCTCATTGGCATATTTCTTTATAATCAGATTTCTCTCATCTGTGATGTCTGTTTTGCCTTTTCAATCATATTTACTTCAAGTCTGATGTCCCTTCTTTCTTTATAATTAAATTTATTTTATCTGTAATATCTCTTTTATCTTTATAGTCAGATTTCTCTCATTTGTGATTCGTCTTTTGTCTTTATAATTAGATTTCTCTCATCTGTGATGTCTTTTTTGTATTTTTAATCATATTTCCCTCAAATCTGTCCCTTCTGACTTTACGAGTAAATTATTCAGGAACCTCATTGTTATAATTCTTTATAATCAGATTTCTTTCATCTGCAATATCTCTTTTGTCTTTATAGTCAGGTTTCTCTCGTCTGTGATGTCTCTTTTGTCTTTATTATCAGATTACTCTCATTTGTGATGTCTCTTTTGTATTTATAATCAGATTAGTCTCATTTGTGAGGTCTGTTTTGTCCTTTCAATTATATTTTCCTCAAATCTGATGTCCATTCTGACTTTATGAGTCAATTATTCAGGAACCTCATTGGTATATTACTTTATAATGAGATTTCTTTCATCTGTGATGTCTCTTTTGTCTAGTCAGTTTTCTCTCATCTGGGATGTGTCGTTTGTCTTTATAATCAGATTTCTTTCATTTTAATTGTCTTTTTGCCGTTTCAAATTTCTCTGGAATCTTATGTCCCTTCTGTCTTTAGGAGTCAATTATTTAGGAATCTCATTGGTATATTTCTTTTTAATCAGATTTCTTGCATCTGCCATATCTCTTTTGTCTTTATAGTCAGATATCTCTCATCTGTGATGTGTCTTTTGTCTTTATAATCAGATTTCTCTCATTCATAATGTCTTTTTAGTCCTTTAAATTATATTTCCCTCAAATCTGATGTCCCTTCTGTTTTTAGGAGTCAATTATTCAGGAACCCCATTGGTATAATTCTTTACAATCTGATTTCTCCCACCTGCAATACCTATATTGTCACTTTAATCAGATTTCTCTTATCTGTGATGCTTCTGTTAAAATAATCTAATTTCTCTCTTCTGTAATGTCTTTTTTATTATATTTTCCTCAATTCCGATGATATCTTCTGTCTTTAGAATTCAATTTCTCTGGATCCTAATATCTTTATAATCTAAATTCTCTTAACTTCGATATCTGTGCTGTTTTTCGAATTCGATTTTACTCACATGTGAAGTCTATTTTGTTCTTCTGGTCCGGTTTGTCTTAATTCTGATGTCCCTTCCATCATTATTATCTCAACTATGAAGTTTTGGTTTGCTTAAAATCGTTCATTATTTGGAGTGGAATTAAAGAATGCGACATGACCGACCACTGCCAGGTTAACTGAGATAAACAGAGTTTTTAATGTCGCAGCAAATTTTTGATAGTGTTTAGTCGATTGTGATGAGACTATCGATAGTTTCAAGGCGATTATTATTGATGGTTTACATTTCATAATTGGTTAAACTATGGATAATCATTAAATAATACCCATCACTATTTTATATGAGTCATTAGTCGATTACTGGAGCCATGCTGCCTATATACCTCCCTTCCGTTGCTGCGTTAGGCAATCAGAGGCATAGACAAGATCAGAGATCAGAGGCCAGGTTTGAAGTAAGAACAGCTGATTCTAACCTACCATCTGATTGGCTAACGCATTAGCGGAAGGTATGAATATAGCCCTGCTCCCTCCATCTTTGCGATTTGGTTGTTGCGACAGCTAATCAGGGGCGCTTTGGTTTAACGTTCCGGGCTATTCTTATAACACGAGACGAACAGCCCGGAACAGCTCCCAAACGACAAATAACAGCAGCGCAGGGACTGAGTTTGAATTAAGAATGGGGAACAGCTGACCAAACCTAGGGGTCTATTCTGTAAGTTCTGTAAGACTGGTCTGTTACTCATGGCAACTAGTTCTGGATAGTTCTGGATAGTTGACTAGAGGGTAGCATAGCTACAGACACTCATGGCAACTAAATAAACAACTGTTGGTATGTCCCAAGCTCTATGAATGCTAGTATAATACTGCCTTATGTCAAATGTCAGAAATTTGTCAAGAGTAACAGGATAATAACCAATTTCACTAGCTTAACGTCACTTTTAACAAATTTGGAACATTTGAGATAAGGCAGTACTACACTAGCGTTCACAAAGCGTGAGGAAAACCAACGCGTACCAACTGTTGGTTGCCATGGGTAACATACCAGTCTGAACTTACAGAATAGATCTCAGGTCTCTAATTGGCTAACGCTCCAACTGAAACATATAGAGCTGGCATATAGGTTTACACACGTATATATTGCAGATATCTATTATACATATATATTTAGTAAATTATTGGTATATACAAAGTATCTGTAATTTGTATCAACTATATATTTAGAATAACACCCTGTATTTTGTAGGATTGGACTCTCTACCCTGCTACGAGGTGAAAGTAGAAGACAACAAGGTGAAAGTCCGCGCGCGCCGTTCCGATCTATCCGCCAATAAACGAACCAAAACCATGTGCTCCCTGGACCCTAAACATCAGGACCATATAGTCGTAATCGGCGGTGGTCCAGCTGGAGCCACCTGCGCTGAAACCCTCCGCCAGGAAGGGTTTTGCGGTAAAATCACGATGGTGGCGAAAGAAAACGCGCTGCCCTACGACCGCGTCAAACTCAGCAAAGCAATGGACGTGGACGTTGACAAACTTCAGTTCCGCAACGACGCGTTTTACAAGCAGAACAACATAGAGGTGCTGAAAAGCGTAAAGGCAACCAATGTGGATTCAGGACTTAATACGGTCACGTTGGATAATGGAAATGTTTTGAACTACACGAAGCTGTTTGTAGCTACGGGATGTAGTCCGGTGAAGCCTACAATACCCGGATGTGAGTTGGCCGGTGTTATGGTTCTTCGGACGTTTGAGGACGCGAAAGCGGCGCATGCGATGCTGAATTCGGAACAGGAGGTGGTTATTTTGGGGGCTAGTTTCATCGCGCTGGAGGCGGCTAGTTACTGCGCTGGCAAGGTTAAGGGGGTGACTGTTGTAGGGCGTGATGCGTTTCCGTTCAGGCAGTTGCTGGGTCCTGAGATCGGGATGGCTGTTATGAAGCTGTATGAGGAGAAGGGGGTGCACTTCAGGATGAATTCGGGGATTCGAGCGGTCACTGGTTATGGGTGCGTTAAGGAGGTTGAGTTGGTGAATGGGGATCGGGTTAAGGCGGATGTTGTTATTATGGGGGTGGGGAGTACTTTTTGTACGGAGCTCCTGCAGGGGTCAGGGGTTGAGTTGTTGGGTAACGGGGCTGTTGAAGTGAATGAGTTTATGCAGAGTAATGTTGAGAATGTTTATGTTGGAGGGGATATTGCGCATGCGCCGGTTTTCACTAATGATAATCAGAAGAGTACGATTGGGCATTACTCGTTGGCGCACTACCATGGAAGAGTGGCTGCTATGAATATGCTCGGGAAGGAGACGCCGGTTAAATCGGTTCCGTTCTTCTGGACGATGCTGTTTGGAAAAGGGATACGATATGCCGGACATGGGAAACATGATGATATTTTGTACACCGGGAATGTTTCCGAGCTGAAGTTTGCAGCGTTCTATTTGAAAGGCGACAGGGTTATTGCTGTAAGCAGCTGCGGGATGGACCCAGTGGTGGCTAGGTTTGCAGAGTTTAGAGCACAGGGTAAAGAGCTGTTCAGGCAGGATTTGGGTGAGGATTTACTAGGCTGGTCCAAGTAAATTAATTTTATTGAACATTTTTATTTGTAACCCTCTGTTTGTTTTTACTATCCTCATACTAAATCAACCCACATAGCACATTACTGTTTATTATATCATGACATATGGGTAAAAGAGGGTAGGATTGAGAAAGAAAAAACCAATCTGGATAGCGTTCTATTTGAAAGTCTACAGAGTAGGCTCATTGTGAAACCTCCCTTCAACTCGCTAATCACACCAATCAATTTTGCCTGAAAGCTGTAGGTTTATATGTATAAAAAACTTATTTTATTTTAATAATAATATAATCAATATTATTTTATACAATACATGTAATAAACATTAGTGTGCTAAGTGCAATGTGATATTAAGAGATTTCCAGTAATGTGAACAAATATCACCCTTTATTACAGGTGGTTGTAATAACTACGATAACAGTAGTATGCTTAAAATCTACTTAACAACAACTTAATCATCCATGAGATTTCTTGTTATGTATTTCTATATAATTTATTACTTTGTTAAAACTACAATATTCTTTAAGTATTATTAACCGATAGTATTTTTTTTAACTCAATGCGACTTGCACTATTTTTGTATTGCCTGTTCATAGTTCTGTAAATTATTTTTGTATAAAGCATATTTTTTATTCGAGATGTTAAATGAAATAAACTATTTAAGTGTAAATTTATAGTGTGTATGTTTAACAACCATGACAAATCTACTCTTTATAACTCGCTAATGTTAATGTTGTATTATATACATATGTATATTGTTACAACTCACTTGTAACTTCTGTAAGTACTGAAGTATTGTTGTTTATAAATTGTAGCACTCAATTTGAAATGTCTCAAAGGTTATATCTATGACTCATCACTGTCATTTATATGTGATTCACTGAATCTGACCTTGAATCAAGACATCAGTGGGTATATTCGTGAAGGTTATATATCAATCATGGATTGTATCCTTATGTTTCAAGAAACTAAACTAGTTTATAATTATGTATGACTCAGTTCTGTCATTTATTTGTCATTCACTGAGCGTGACCTTGAATCAGGACATCAGCGGTTATATCAGTGCACGTTATATATCAATCAAGTACAGTATCCTTATGTTTAAAGAAACTAAACTAGTTTATAATTATGTATGACTCAGTTCTGTCATTTATTTGTCATTCACTGAGCGTGACCTTGAATCAGGACATCAGTGGTTATATCTGTGCACGTTATATATCAATCAAGGACAGTATTCTTATGTTTAAAGAAACTAAACTAGTTTATAATTATGTATGACTCAACTCTGTCATTTATTTGTCATTCACTGAGTGTGACCTTGAATCAGGACATCAGTGGTTATATCAGTGCACGTTATATATCAATCAAGGACAGTATCCTTATGTTTAAAGAAACTAAACTAGTTTATAATTATGTATGACTCAGCTCTATCATTTATTTGTCATTCACTGAGCGTGACCTTGAATCAGGACATCAGTGGTTATATCAGTGCATGTTATATATCAATCCAGGACAGTAACCTTATGTTTCAAGAAACTAAACCAGTTTATAATTATGTATGACTCAGTTCTGTCATTTATTTGTCATTCACTGAGCGTGACCTTGAATCAGGACATCAGTGGTTACATCAGTGCACGTTATATATCAATCCAGGACAGTATCCTTATGTTTAAAGAAACTAAACTAGTTTATGATTATGTATGACTCAACTCTGTCATTTATTTGTCATTCACTGAGTGTGACCTTGAATCAGGACATCAGTGGTTATATCAGTGCACGTTATATATCAATCAAGGACAGTATCCTTATGTTTAAAGAAACTAAACTAGTTTATAATTATGTATGACTCAACTCTGTTATTTATTTGTCATTCACTGAGTGTGACCTTGAATCAGGACATCAGCGGTTATATCAGTGCACGTTATATATCAATCCAGGACAGTATCCTTATGTTTAAAGAAACTAAACTAGTTTATAATTATGTATGACTCAGCTCTGTCATTTATTTGTCATTCACTGAGCGTGACCTTGAATCAGGACATCAGTGGTTATATCAGTGCACGTTATAAATCAATCAAGGACAGTATCCTTATGTTTAAAGAAACTAAACTAGTTTATAATTATGTATGACTCAGTTCTGTCATTTATTTGTCATTCACTGAGCGTGACCTTGAATCAGGACATCAGCGGTTATATCAGTGCACGTTATATATCAATCAAGTACAGTATCCTTATGTTTCAAGAAACTAAACTAGTTTATAATTATGTATGACTCAGTTCTGTCATTTATTTGTCATTCACTGAGCGTGACCTTGAATCAGGACATCAGCGGTTATATCAGTGCACGTTATATATCAATCAAGTACAGTATCCTTATGTTTCAAGAAACTAAACTAGTTTATAATTATGTATGACTCAGCTCTGTCATTTATTTGTCAATTATTGAGCGTGACCTTGAATCAGGACATCAGTGGTTTTATCAGTGTACGTTATATATCAATCCAGGACAGTAACCTTATGTTTCAAGAAACTAAACTAGTTTATAATTATGTATGACTCAGCTCTGTCATTTATTTGTCATTCACTGAGCGTGACCTTGAATCAGGACATCAGTGGTTATATCAGTGCACGTTATATATCAATCCAGGACAGTATCCTTATGTTTAAAGAAACTAAACTAGTTTATAATTATGTATGACTCAGCTCTGTTATTTATTTGTCATTCACTGAGCGCGACCTTGAATCAGGACATCAGTGGTTATATCAGTGTACGTTATATATCAATCCAGGACAGTAACCTTATGTTTCAAGAAACTAAACCAGTTTATAATTATGTATGACTCAGTTCTGTCATTTATTTGTCATTCACTGAGCGTGACCTTGAATCAGGACATCAGTGGTTACATCAGTGCACGTTATATATCAATCCAGGACAGTATCCTTATGTTTAAAGAAACTAAACTAGTTTATGATTATGTATGACTCAGTTCTGTCATTTATTTGTCATTCACTGAGCGTGACCTTGAATCAGGACATCAGTGGTTATATCTGTGCACGTTATATATCAATCAAGGACAGTATTCTTATGTTTAAAGAAACTAAACTAGTTTATAATTATGTATGACTCAACTCTGTCATTTATTTGTCATTCACTGAGCGTGACCTTGAATCAGGACATCAGTGGTTATATCTGTGCACGTTATATATCAATCAAGGACAGTATTCTTATGTTTAAAGAAACTAAACTAGTTTATAATTATGTATGACTCAACTCTGTCATTTATTTGTCATTCACTGAGTGTGACCTTGAATCAGGACATCAGTGGTTATATCAGTGCACGTTATATATCAATCAAGGACAGTATCCTTATGTTTAAAGAAACTAAACTAGTTTATAATTATGTATGACTCAGCTCTATCATTTATTTGTCATTCACTGAGCGTGACCTTGAATCAGGACATCAGTGGTTATATCAGTGCATGTTATATATCAATCCAGGACAGTAACCTTATGTTTCAAGAAACTAAACCAGTTTATAATTATGTATGACTCAGTTCTGTCATTTATTTGTCATTCACTGAGCGTGACCTTGAATCAGGACATCAGTGGTTACATCAGTGCACGTTATATATCAATCCAGGACAGTATCCTTATGTTTAAAGAAACTAAACTAGTTTATGATTATGTATGACTCAACTCTGTCATTTATTTGTCATTCACTGAGTGTGACCTTGAATCAGGACATCAGTGGTTATATCAGTGCACGTTATATATCAATCAAGGACAGTATCCTTATGTTTAAAGAAACTAAACTAGTTTATGATTATGTATGACTCAACTCTGTCATTTATTTGTCATTCACTGAGTGTGACCTTGAATCAGGACATCAGCGGTTATATCAGTGCACGTTATATATCAATCCAGGACAGTATCCTTATGTTTAAAGAAACTAAACTAGTTTATAATTATGTATGACTCAGCTCTGTCATTTATTTGTCATTCACTGAGCGTGACCTTGAATCAGGACATCAGTGGTTATATCAGTGCACGTTATAAATCAATCAAGGACAGTATCCTTATGTTTAAAGAAACTAAACTAGTTTATAATTATGTATGACTCAGTTCTGTCATTTATTTGTCATTCACTGAGCGTGACCTTGAATCAGGACATCAGCGGTTATATCAGTGCACGTTATATATCAATCAAGTACAGTATCCTTATGTTTCAAGAAACTAAACTAGTTTATAATTATGTATGACTCAGTTCTGTCATTTATTTGTCATTCACTGAGCGTGACCTTGAATCAGGACATCAGCGGTTATATCAGTGCACGTTATATATCAATCAAGTACAGTATCCTTATGTTTCAAGAAACTAAACTAGTTTATAATTATGTATGACTCAGCTCTGTCATTTATTTGTCAATTATTGAGCGTGACCTTGAATCAGGACATCAGTGGTTTTATCAGTGTACGTTATATATCAATCCAGGACAGTAACCTTATGTTTCAAGAAACTAAACTAGTTTATAATTATGTATGACTCAGCTCTGTCATTTATTTGTCATTCACTGAGCGTGACCTTGAATCAGGACATCAGTGGTTATATCAGTGCACGTTATATATCAATCCAGGACAGTATCCTTATGTTTAAAGAAACTAAACTAGTTTATAATTATGTATGACTCAGCTCTGTTATTTATTTGTCATTCACTGAGCGCGACCTTGAATCAGGACATCAGTGGTTATATCAGTGTACGTTATATATCAATCCAGGACAGTAACCTTATGTTTCAAGAAACTAAACCAGTTTATAATTATGTATGACTCAGTTCTGTCATTTATTTGTCATTCACTGAGCGTGACCTTGAATCAGGACATCAGTGGTTACATCAGTGCACGTTATATATCAATCCAGGACAGTATCCTTATGTTTAAAGAAACTAAACTAGTTTATGATTATGTATGACTCAGTTCTGTCATTTATTTGTCATTCACTGAGCGTGACCTTGAATCAGGACATCAGTGGTTATATCTGTGCACGTTATATATCAATCAAGGACAGTATTCTTATGTTTAAAGAAACTAAACTAGTTTATAATTATGTATGACTCAACTCTGTCATTTATTTGTCATTCACTGAGCGTGACCTTGAATCAGGACATCAGTGGTTATATCTGTGCACGTTATATATCAATCAAGGACAGTATTCTTATGTTTAAAGAAACTAAACTAGTTTATAATTATGTATGACTCAACTCTGTCATTTATTTGTCATTCACTGAGTGTGACCTTGAATCAGGACATCAGTGGTTATATCAGTGCACGTTATATATCAATCAAGGACAGTATCCTTATGTTTAAAGAAACTAAACTAGTTTATAATTATGTATGACTCAGCTCTATCATTTATTTGTCATTCACTGAGCGTGACCTTGAATCAGGACATCAGTGGTTATATCAGTGCATGTTATATATCAATCCAGGACAGTAACCTTATGTTTCAAGAAACTAAACCAGTTTATAATTATGTATGACTCAGTTCTGTCATTTATTTGTCATTCACTGAGCGTGACCTTGAATCAGGACATCAGTGGTTACATCAGTGCACGTTATATATCAATCCAGGACAGTATCCTTATGTTTAAAGAAACTAAACTAGTTTATGATTATGTATGACTCAACTCTGTCATTTATTTGTCATTCACTGAGTGTGACCTTGAATCAGGACATCAGTGGTTATATCAGTGCACGTTATATATCAATCAAGGACAGTATCCTTATGTTTAAAGAAACTAAACTAGTTTATAATTATGTATGACTCAACTCTGTTATTTATTTGTCATTCACTGAGTGTGACCTTGAATCAGGACATCAGCGGTTATATCAGTGCACGTTATATATCAATCCAGGACAGTATCCTTATGTTTAAAGAAACTAAACTAGTTTATAATTATGTATGACTCAGCTCTGTCATTTATTTGTCATTCACTGAGCGTGACCTTGAATCAGGACATCAGTGGTTATATCAGTGCACGTTATAAATCAATCAAGGACAGTATCCTTATGTTTAAAGAAACTAAACTAGTTTATAATTATGTATGACTCAGTTCTGTCATTTATTTGTCATTCACTGAGCGTGACCTTGAATCAGGACATCAGCGGTTATATCAGTGCACGTTATATATCAATCAAGTACAGTATCCTTATGTTTCAAGAAACTAAACTAGTTTATAATTATGTATGACTCAGTTCTGTCATTTATTTGTCATTCACTGAGCGTGACCTTGAATCAGGACATCAGCGGTTATATCAGTGCACGTTATATATCAATCAAGTACAGTATCCTTATGTTTCAAGAAACTAAACTAGTTTATAATTATGTATGACTCAGCTCTGTCATTTATTTGTCAATTATTGAGCGTGACCTTGAATCAGGACATCAGTGGTTTTATCAGTGTACGTTATATATCAATCCAGGACAGTAACCTTATGTTTCAAGAAACTAAACTAGTTTATAATTATGTATGACTCAGCTCTGTCATTTATTTGTCATTCACTGAGCGTGACCTTGAATCAGGACATCAGTGGTTATATCAGTGCACGTTATATATCAATCCAGGACAGTATCCTTATGTTTAAAGAAACTAAACTAGTTTATAATTATGTATGACTCAGCTCTGTTATTTATTTGTCATTCACTGAGCGCGACCTTGAATCAGGACATCAGTGGTTATATCAGTGTACGTTATATATCAATCCAGGACAGTAACCTTATGTTTCAAGAAACTAAACCAGTTTATAATTATGTATGACTCAGTTCTGTCATTTATTTGTCATTCACTGAGCGTGACCTTGAATCAGGACATCAGTGGTTACATCAGTGCACGTTATATATCAATCCAGGACAGTATCCTTATGTTTAAAGAAACTAAACTAGTTTATGATTATGTATGACTCAGTTCTGTCATTTATTTGTCATTCACTGAGCGTGACCTTGAATCAGGACATCAGTGGTTATATCTGTGCACGTTATATATCAATCAAGGACAGTATTCTTATGTTTAAAGAAACTAAACTAGTTTATAATTATGTATGACTCAACTCTGTCATTTATTTGTCATTCACTGAGCGTGACCTTGAATCAGGACATCAGTGGTTATATCTGTGCACGTTATATATCAATCAAGGACAGTATTCTTATGTTTAAACAAACTAAACTAGTTTATAATTATGTATGACTCAACTCTGTCATTTATTTGTCATTCACTGAGTGTGACCTTGAATCAGGACATCAGTGGTTATATCAGTGCACGTTATATATCAATCAAGGACAGTATCCTTATGTTTAAAGAAACTAAACTAGTTCATAATTATGTATGACTCAGTTCTGTCATTTATTTGTCATTCACTGAGCGTGACCTTGAATCAGGACATCAGCGGTTATATCAGTGCACGTTATATATCAATCAAGTACAGTATCCTTATGTTTCAAGAAACTAAACTAGTTTATAATTATGTATGACTCAGCTCTGTCATTTATTTGTCAATTATTGAGCGTGACCTTGAATCAGGACATCAGTGGTTTTATCAGTGTACGTTATATATCAATCCAGGACAGTAACCTTATGTTTCAAGAAACTAAACTAGTTTATAATTATGTATGACTCAACTCTGTCATTTATTTGTCATTCACTGAGTGTGACCTTGAATCAGGACATCAGTGGTTATATCAGTGCACGTTATATATCAATCAAGGACAGTATCCTTATGTTTAAAGAAACTAAACTAGTTCATAATTATGTATGACTCAGTACTGTCATTTATTTGTCATTCACTGAGCGTGACCTTGAATCAGGACATCAGTGGTTATATCAGTGCACGTTATATATCAATCAAGGACAGTATCCTTATGTTTAAAGAAACTAAACTAGTTTATAATTATGTATGACTCAGTTCTGTCATTTATTTGTCATTTACTGAGCGTGACCTTGAATCAGGACAACAGTGGTTATATCAGTGCACGTTATATATCAATCAAGAACAGTATCCTTATGTTTAAAGAAACTAAACTAGTTTATAATTATGTATGACTCACCTCTGACATTTATTTGTCTTTCACTGAGCGTGACCTTGAATCAGGACATCAGTGGTTATATCCGTGCACGTTATATATCAATCAAGGACAGTATCCTTATGTTTAAAGAAACTAAACTAGTTTATAATTATGTATGACTCAGTTCTGTCATTTATTTGTCATTCACTGAGCGTGACCTTGAATCAGGACATCAGTGGTTACATCAGTGCACGTTATATATCAATCCAGGACAGTATTCTTATGTTTAAAGAAACTAAACTAGTTTATAATTATGTATGACTCAGCTCTGTCATTTATTTGTCAATTATTGAGCGTGACCTTGAATCAGGACATCAGTGGTTTTATCAGTGTACGTTATATATCAATCCAGGACAGTAACCTTATGTTTCAAGAAACTAAACTAGTTTATAATTATGTATGACTCAGCTCTGTCATTTATTTGTCATTCACTGAGCGTGACCTTGAATCAGGACATCAGTGGTTATATCAGTGCACGTTATATATCAATCCAGGACAGTATCCTTATGTTTAAAGAAACTAAACTAGTTTATAATTATGTATGACTCAGCTCTGTCATTTATTTGTCATTCACTGAGCGTGACCTTGAATCAGGACATCAGTGGTTATATCAGTGCACGTTGTATATCAATCCAGGACAGTAACCTTATGTTTAAAGAAACTAAACTAGTTTATAATTATGTATGACTCAGCTCTGTCATTTATTTGTCATTCACTGAGCGTGACCTTGAATCAGGACATCATTGGTTATATCAGTGCACGTTATATATCAATCCATGACAGTAACCTTATGTTTTAAGAAACTAAACTAGTTTATAATTATGTATGACTCAGCTCTGTCATTTATTTGTCATTCACTGAGCGTGACCTTGAATCAGGACATCAGTGGTTATATCAGTGCACGTTATATATCAATCCAGGACAGTAACCTTATGTTTTAAGAAACTAAACTAGTTTATAATTATGTATGACTCAGTTCTGTCATTTATTTGTCATTCACTGAGCGTGACCTTGAATCAGGACATCAGTGGTTTTATCAGTGTACGTTATATATCAATCCAGGACAGTAACCTTATGTTTCAAGAAACTAAACTAGTTTATAATTATGTATGACTCAGCTCTGTCATTTATTTGTCATTTACTGAGCGTGACCTTGAATCAGGACATCAGTGGTTATATCAGTGCACGTTATATATCAATCAAGGACAGTAACCTTATGTTTCAAGAAACTAAACTAGTTTATAATTATGTATGACTCAGCTCTGTTATTTATTTGTCATTCACTGAGCGTGACCTTGAATTAGGACATCAATGCCTATTGACCTCTATCCGACTCTAAAGCGACACCTGGTGTCTAAAAATTGAGGTCCTGAAATGGTGTAAAATTCAAATTTACATTGATTTTGTATGGTGTTTCAGATTAGATTACAGTTCACTCGATTAATGATTCTTCACGTGTATGGTCTCGTCGTGTTTGTCTCACTTTACGCTATCAGATTCTAGTCGGTTTCTGAATCTCACTACTCGTTACAAGCTGCAAATACTAAATTTTCATGGACACATTTTGATGTTTATTCGTTACTTTATACGGTACTGCCAATCAACCTATCACATGCGATGTTGCCACTGTTCCTGCTATCGCTCTAAGAGTATTAGTATCAGTTCAGTAAAACGATATATATATTCCAATTCCAAGTTTGAATCAAAATAAAAAGAGATGAAGAAATGTAAAAGTCATCATTAAACTCAGGATCGTCATATTCACTGCAATCCACAAATTTAATTTCAATGCCCATAATTATAGTAAACACTAGAAACATAAAACAATTAAATACGGCAACAGTGTATATATTCTGAATGTTGGTATAGCTTCAAAATGTGTATGCAACCACACATAAAATAACCTAAAATGAGACAGATTGACAATAATTTGGCAAACAGTGCTGTATGAAAATTAATGTTTTTCTATTAGTAAAGGCAATATTGGACAATAATTGTAGAGTCTCAGTATAGCCAAATGTGGGACGAACACGTTGGGCACCATCTGTGCAAATTCATTATTGCGAGAAAGTTTAAAACGACCATTGAATAAAATTCCATGTAAAATGTGTCGGCGGCAATTACCAACGAAATAAATAAACCACCAGATTTTATGGTAGTGGATTCTTACATATTAAGACCATACTATTAGAAAACAATACTCTTACAACAAATAATCAACGGAAATTTAAATGATTCAATAACGAAAACTTGGCGCCAAAAGTATATGTCACCTTTACACCATTTCGGGCCGGCGCGGTGGCGCCCCCATCGGTCATTCTATAGGTCAATATCAGTGCTCATTATGTATCAATCAAGGACAGTATCCTTATGTTTCAAGAAACTGAACTAGTTTATAAATATGTATGACTTATGTATTTGTTATTCACTGAGTGTGACCTTGAATCAGGACATTTGTTGTTATTTCAGTGCATGTTATATATGAATCAAGGACGGTATCATAATGTTTCTAGAAACAAAACTATTTCATAATTATGTATGACTCAGGTCTCTCATTTAGTTGTCATTCACTGAGTGTCCATCCAAGAATTGTGTCCTTATCTTTCAAGGTACTAAACTAAGTTTATAATAAAGTTACATAATAATGACCTTACAACCCGCATTCAATTCTGTAGTATGCAACCAAACATACAAAGTTCACAACTAACTTGACCTTTTATGTTTTTCAATCGCATTTGCCTTAAGCCCTAACCAACAAATGTGACACTTACATATTTATTACGAATGACTAAACAATTATACAACAAGAATGTTATGTTACTAGATCGAGTCATCCGAAGAAACGTGAGTATGACTGAACTTAGTGAATGTAATTCTGATTGTTCTTACTGGTTTTAGGCGTGAAAAATGTTGTACTGTCCCCCGGGGATCTCTCTGAACGAGATATGGGTCGACCACGGCATCTCGAAATGTTTCATGGACACGGTGTCGTCGTCTGTGATAGCCGGCTACTTCCTAATTGCTGGCACTGTGCAGTTGTGCATCTACAGGCGATATGCTACTGAGGTGTCGCAGTATCACCTGCCTACCTCGAAGTTGTACAATTTGCAGATATTTTTGACACTGTTTGCGCCTTTGCTGCTTGTTGTGAGGTTTGCTTTGCAAGCCACCATATTAGATGATAAGACAATACATGGTTATATGGTAAGAGACTAAAGTGTGAAGTACTCGATTCATTAAGAAACTTGCAACATGTTTCTAGTTTTAATAATTCATGTACTATGTTCAAGTCAATACAACCAATCATCTTAAACCACTTTTGTTTATCATTTGAGGGCTGATCTGGGCTAGTCTAATCTGGCTCAGAACATCCTGGAACTGCTCTCAAATGATAAATGAAAGTGGCTTTAAATAAAAGATATGCACAATACATGATTTGGCATAGTATCAGTTGAACATGTACTATGAGCAATCACATACAGCACATGTTTGGGACATGATTGGTCATAGTACAAACTGAACACAGCATATTATTAATTGAAACTAGAAATTTCTTCAAGTTTCTTGACAAATCTAGTACATTGTAATACGCTCTTAACACTGTATGGTTCATTTTAAAATATTATATGAAAAAGGGTTAATGCAACTATAGGGCCATTTAAGAGTTAATGTGTCTTAAAATTAAAAACTATTGAGACGAAATTGATTGAAAGTATATTTTTACAATCCTTTGAAGGTTTATGAATAATTATTTTTACTAGAACATAATATTTTTGTAATAATTATGTCTTAATTGTTTTGTATGTTTTTAGATTCTATCACTAGTTTTAATGGCACTTGCCTATCCTTACTCGTTGCTAGTGATAATCAAAGAACGTCGTTACCTGCTACCGTCAGTGCCGACTAGAGGCCATGGGTTGGTCCTCTTGTTATTTTGGACACTTGTTTGCATATCGGACAACCTGACATTCGTAAATTTCGGGAAGAAAAGCTGGTGGTTTCATCTAGAAACGTAATAATTTAAGCAATATTTTATCGAAATGCTAAATGTTTTCTAACACCCACAGAGATACTGACAAGATTGAGATGAGCCTGTTTGTGTTACGCTACCTCGCAAATCTCATTCTGTTCATTCTGGGACTCAAGGCACCTGGGATCATGCAGAATATTGACTATTTTAGTCTAAATGATGCCACCAGAAATGTAAATACGGTAAGTTTAATGAAACTATATAAAACAAGAGCTGTTACTTAACGGTGTCTTATTATATATATGATTCTGAAGTCTCCAAATAGAAGAGGCTCTCAATCTGAAGTTCTACTTGTGTACTGTATAGAATTAACACTATAAAACTATATAAAACAAGAGCTGTTACTTAGCGGTGTCTTATTATATATATGATTCTGAAGTCTCCAAATAGAAGAGGCTCTCAAACTGAAGTTTTAACTACTTGTGTACTGTATAGAATTAACACAGGGCATAATTTGTAAATTCTCATCAGTTATGACCAACTTCACGTGTCTTCACTTAATAGAAGTGTATGCAATTGAGTTTGACCACTTACTGAGTGATGAGATTTAACAAAATTGTCTATTTTAGCGAATATTTTACATTTTCTCAACAGTAATGACCAACTTCATGTGTCCCCACTTCATGAAGTGTATTCAATTTAAGTTTGACCACTTACTGAGTGATGAGATTTAATAAAATTTTCTATTTTAGTCAATATTTTGCATATTCTCATCAGTAATGACCAGCTTCATGTGTCTCCACTTCATGAAGTGTATGCAGTTTAAGTTTGACCACTTACTGAGTGATGAAATTTAACAAAATTGTCTATTTTAGTCAATATTTTGCATATTCTCATCAGAAATGACCAATTTCATGTGTCTCCATTTCATGAAGTGTATTCAATTGAATTTTGACTAATTACTGAGTGATGAGATTTAACAAAATTTTCTATTTTAGCCAATATTTTGCATATTCTCATCAGTAATGACCAACTTCATGTGTCTCCACTTCATGAAGTGTATTCAATTGAAGTTTGACCATTTACTGAGTGATGAGATTTAACAAAATTGTCTATTTTAGCCAATATTTTGCATATTCTCATCAGTAATGACCAACTGCATGTGTCTCCACTTCATGAAGTGTATTCAATTGAAGTTCGACCACTTACTGAGTGATGAAATTTAATAAAATTGTCTATTTTAGCCAATATTTTGCATATTCTCATCAGTAATGACCAACTTTATGTGTCTCCACTTCATGAAGTGTATTCAATTGAAGTTTGACCATTTACTGAGTGATGAAATTTAACAAAATTATCTATTTTAGCCAAGATTTTGCATATTCTCATCAGTAATGACCAACTTCATGTGTCTCCACTTCATGAAGTGTATTCAATTGAAGTTTGACCATTTACTAAGTGATGAGATTTAACAAAATTGTCTATTTTAGCCAATATTTTGCATATTCTCATCAGTAATGACCAACTTCATGTGTCTCCACTTCATGAAGTGTATTCAATTGAAGTTTTACCATTTACTAAGTGATGAGATTTAACAAAATTGTCTATTTTAGAAAATATTTTGCATATTCTCATCAGTAATGACCAACTTCATGTGTCTCCACTTCATGAAGTGTATTCAATTGAAGTTTGACCATTTACTAAGTGATGAGATTTAACAAAATTGTCTATTTTAGCCAATATTTTGCATATTCTCATCAGTAATGACCAACTTCATGTGTCTCCACTTCATGAAGTGTATTCAATTGAAGTTTGACCATTTACTAAGTGATGAGATTTAACAAAATTATCTATTTTAGCCAATATTTTGCATATTCTCATCAGTAATGACCAACTTCATGTGTCTCCACTTCATGAAGTGTATTCAATTGAAGTTTGACCATTTACTAAGTGATGAGATTTAACAAAATTGTCTATTTTAGAAAATATTTTGCATATTCTCATCAGTAATGACCAACTTCATGTGTCTCCACTTCATGAAGTGTATTCAATTGAAGTTTGACCATTTACTAAGTGATGAGATTTAACAAAATTGTCTATTTTAGCCAATATTTTGCATATTCTCATCAGTAATGACCAACTTCATGTGTCTCCACTTCATGAAGTGTATTCAATTGAAGTTTGACCATTTACTAAGTGATGAGATTTAACAAAATTGTCTATTTTAGAAAATACTTTGCATATTCTCATCAGTAATGACCAACTTCATGTGTCTCCACTTCATGAAGTGTAATCAATTGAAGTTCGACCACTTACTGAGTGATGAAATTTAACAAAATTGTCTATTTTAGCCAATATTTTGCATATTCTCATCAGTAATGACCAACTTCATGTGTCTCCACTTCATGAAGTGTATTCAATTGAAGTTTGACCATTTACTGAGTGATGAAATTTAACAGAATTGTCTATTTTAGCCAAGATTTTGCATATTCTCATCAGTAATGACCAACTTCATGTGTCTCCACTTCATGAAGTGTATTCAATTGAAGTTCGACCACTTACAGAGTGATAAAATTTAACAAAATTGTCTATTTTAGCCAAGATTTTGCATATTCTCATCAGTAATGACCAACTTCATGTGTCTCCACTTCATGAAGTGTATTCAATTGAATTTTGACCACTTACTGAGTGATGAGATTTAACAAAATTGTCTATTTTAGCCAATATTTTGCATATTCTCATCAGTAATAACCAATTTCTTGTGTCTACACTTCATGAAGTGTATTCAATTGAAGTTTGACTAATTACTGTGTGATGAGATTTAAAAAAATTGTCTATTTTAGCCAAGATTTTGCATATTCTCATCAGTAATGACCAACTTCATGTGTCTCCACTTCATGAAGTGTATTCAATTGAAGTTTGACTAATTACTGAGTGATGAGATTTACAAAATTGTCTATTTTAGTCAATATTTTGCATATTCTCATCAGTAATGACCAACTTCATGTGTCTCCACTTCATGATGTGTATTCCATTGAAGTTCGACCACTTACTGAGTGATGAGATTTAGCAAAATTGTCTATTTGAGCCAAGATTTGGCATATTCTCATCAGTAATAACCAACTTCACGTGTCTCCACTTCATGAAGTGTATTCAATTGAAGTTCGACCACTTACTGAGTGATGAAATTTAACAAAATTGTCTATTTTAGCCAATAGTTTGCATATTCTCATCAGTAATGACCAACTTCATGTGTCTCCACTTCATGAAGTGTATTCAATTGAAGTTTGACCACTTACTGAGTGATGAGATTTAACAAAATTGTCTA
Source organism: Lordithon lunulatus (assembly GCA_963942505.1). Classification (NCBI taxonomy): domain Eukaryota; kingdom Metazoa; phylum Arthropoda; class Insecta; order Coleoptera; family Staphylinidae; genus Lordithon; species Lordithon lunulatus. The sequence goes on from OZ012675.1 coordinate 12,303,792, forward strand.
TTTTAGCCAATATTTTGCATATTCTCACTAGTAATGACCAACTTCATGTGTCTCCACTTCATGAAGTGTATTCAATTGAAGTTTGACCTCTTACTGAGTGATGAGATTTAACAAAATTGTCTATTTTAGCCAATATTTTGCATATTCTCTTCAGTAATGACCAACTTCATGTGTCTCCACTTCATGAAGTGTATTCAATTGAAGTTCGACCACTTAATGAGTGATGAAATTTAACAAAATTGTCTATTTTAGCCAATATTTTGCATATTCTCATCAGTAATGATCAATTTCATGTGTCTCCACTTCATGAAGTGTATTCAATTGAAGTTTGACTAATTACTGTGTGATGAGATTTAACAAAATTGTCTATTTTAGCCAATATTTTGCATATTCTCATCAGTAATGACCAACTTCATGTGTCTCCACTTCATGAAGTGTATTCAATTGTAGTTTAACCACTTACTGAGTGATAATAATTAACAAAATTGTCTATTTTAGTCAATATTTTGCATATTCTCATCAGTAATGACCAACTTCATGTGTCTCCACTTCATGAAGTGTATGCAATTTAAGTTTGACCACTTACTGAGTGATGAAAAGTAACAAAATTGTCTATTTTAGCTAATATGTTGCATATTCTCATCTGTAATGACCAACTTCATGTGTCTCGACTTCATGAAGTGTATTTAATTGAAGTTTGACCATTTACTGAGTGATGAGATTTATCTAAATTGTCCATTTTAGCCAATATTTTGCATATTCTCATCAGTAATGACCAACTTCATGTGTCTCGACTTCATGAAGTGTATTCAATTGAAGTTTGACCACTTACTGAGTGATGAAATGTAACAAAATTGTCTATTTTAGCTAATATGTTGCATATTCTCATCAGTAATGACCAACTTCATGTGTCTCCACTTCATGAAGTGTATTCAATTGAAGTTCGACCACTTACTGAGTGATGAAATTTAACAAAATTTTCTATTTTAGCCAATATTTTGCATATTCTCATCAGTAATGACCAACTTCATGTGTCTCCACTTCATGAAGTGTGTTCAATTGAGTTTGACCACTTACTGAGTGATGAGATTTAACAAAATTGTCTATTTTAGCCAATATTTTGCATATTCTCATCAGTAATGACCAACTTCATGTGTCTCCACTTCATGAAGTGTATTCAATTGAAGTTCGACCACTTACTGAGTGATGAAATTTAACAAAATTTTCTATTTTAGCCAATATTTTGCATATTCTCATCAGTAATGACCAACTTCATGTGTCTCCACTTCATGAAGTGTGTTCAATTGAAGTTTGACCATTTACTGAGTGATGAAATTTAACAAAATTGTCCATTTTAGCCAATATTTTGCATATTCTCATCAGTAATGACCAACTTCATGTGTCTCCACTTCATGAAGTGTGTTCAATTGAGTTTGACCACTTACTGAGTGATGAGATTTAACAAAATTGTCTATTTTAGCCAATATTTTGCATATTCTCATCAGTAATGACCAACTTCATGTGTCTCCACTTCATGAAGTGTGTTCAATTGAGTTTGACCACTTACTGAGTGATGAGATTTAACAAAATTGTCTATTTTAGCCAATATTTTGCATATTCTCATCAGTAATGACCAACTTCATGTGTCTCCACTTCATGAAGTGTATTCAATTGAAGTTCGACCACTTACTGAGTGATGAAATTTAACAAAATTTTCTATTTTAGCCAATATTTTGCATATTCTCATCAGTAATGACCAACTTCATGTGTCTCCACTTCATGAAGTGTATTCAATTGAAGTTTGACCATTTACTGAGTGATGAAATTTAACAAAATTGTCTATTTTAGCCAATATTTTGCATATTCTCATCAGTACTGACCAACTTCATGTGTCTCCACTTCATGAAGTGTATTCAATTGAAGTTCGACCACTTACTGAGTGATGAAATTTAACAAAATTGTCTATTTTAGCCAATATTTTTCATATTCTCATCTGTAATGACCAACTTCATGTGTCTCCACTTCATGAAGTGTATTCAATTGAAGTTTGACCATTTACTGAGTGATGAAATTTAACAAAATTGTCTATTTTAGCCAATATTTTGCATATTCTCATCTGTAATGACCAACTTCATGTGTCTCCACTTCATGAAGTATATGCAGTTTAAGTTTGACCACTTACTGAGTGATGAAATTTAACAAAATTGTCTATTTTAGTCAATATTTTGCATATTCTCATCAGAAATGACCAATTTCATGTGTCTCCACTTCATGAAGTGTATTCAATTGAATTTTGACTAATTACTGAGTGATGAGATTTAACAAAATTTTCTATTTTAGCCAATATTTTGCATATTCTCATCTGTAATGACCAACTTCATGTGTCTCCACTTCATGAAGTGTATTCAATTGAAGTTCGACCACTTACTGAGTGATGAAATTTAACAAAATTGTCTATTTTAGCCAATATTTTGCATATTCTCATCTGTAATGACCAACTTCATGTGTCTCCACTTCATGAAGTGTATGCAGTTTAAGTTTGACCACTTACTGAGTGATGAAATTTAACAAAATTGTCTATTTTAGTCAATATTTTGCATATTCTCATCTGTAATGACCAACTTCATGTGTCTCCACTTCATGAAGTGTATGCAGTTTAAGTTTGACCACTTACTGAGTGATGAAATTTAACAAAATTGTCTATTTTAGCCAATATTTTGCATATTCTCATCAGTACTGACCAACTTCATGTGTCTCCACTTCATGAAGTGTATTCAATTGAAGTTTGACCATTTACTGAGTGATGAAATTTAACAAAATTGTCTATTTTAGCCAATATTTTGCATATTCTCATCAGTACTGACCAACTTCATGTGTCTCCACTTCATGAAGTGTATTCAATTGAAGTTTGACCATTTACTGAGTGATGAAATTTAACAAAATTGTCTATTTTAGCCAATATTTTGCATATTCTCATCAGTAATGACCAACTTCATGTGTCTCCACTTCATGAAGTGTATTCAATTGAAGTTTGACCATTTACTGAGTGATGAAATTTAACAAAATTGTCTATTTTAGCCAATATTTTGCATATTCTCATCAGTAATGACCAACTGCATGTGTCTCCACTTCATGAAGTGTATTCAATTGAAGTTCGACCACTTACTGAGTGATGAAATTTAATAAAATTGTCTATTTTAGCCAATATTTTGCATATTCTCATCAGTAATGACCAACTTCATGTGTCTCCACTTCATGAAGTGTGTTCAATTGAAGTTTGACCATTTACTGAGTGATGAGATTTATCTAAATTGTCCATTTTAGCCAATATTTTGCATATTCTCATCAGTAATGACCAACTTCATGTGTCTCCACTTCATGAAGTGTATTCAATTGAAGTTTGACCACTTACTGAGTGATGAGATTTAACAAAATTGTCTATTTTAGCCAATATATTGCATATTCTCATCAATAATGACCAACTTCATGTGTCTCCACTTCATGAAGTGTATTCAATTGAAGTTCGACCACTTACTGAGTGATGAAATTTAATAAAATTGTCTATTTTAGCCAATATTTTGCATATTCTCATCAGTAATGACCAACTTCATGTGTCTCCACTTCATGAAGTGTATTCAATTGAAGTTTGACCATTTACTGAGTGATGAGATTTATCTAAATTGTCCATTTTAGCCAATATTTTGCATATTCTCATCAGTAATGACCAACTTCATGTGTCTCCACTTCATGAAGTGTATTCAATTGAAGTTTGACCACTTACTGAGTGATGAGATTTAACAAAATTGTCTATTTTAGCCAATATATTGCATATTCTCATCAATAATGACCAACTTCATGTGTCTCCACTTCATGAAGTGTATTCAATTGAAGTTTGACCACTTACTGAGTGATGAGATTTAACAAAATTGTCTATTTTAGCCAACATTTTGCAGATTCTCATCAGTAATGGCTAACTTTATAAGTCTCTACTTCATGAAGTGTATTCAATTGAAGTTTGATCACTTACTGAGTGATGAGGATTAACACAATTGTCTATTTAAGCCAATCATTTGCATATTCTCATCAGTAATGATCAACTTCATGTGTCCGCTTCATGAAATGTATTCAATTGAAGTTTGGTCACTTACTGCGTGATTAGAATTAACCAAATTGGCTAATGTGTCTATAATGACTTTAAGAATGTCGAATGTGTTCTTATTGCGCATGCGCAGGTTCTTATACTCGTATAGCAGTCTCTGATTGGCTAACGGATAAACACAGACATAATAACCGTATTGTACCCAAGCACATGACATTTAAAATCGAATTGTCATCCCCTGACAAGCGTCATAATGACATTTTTTTTACCATCAGTGTATTCGATAACATTTGTCAGTTAGGGGGGGTTGGGGGTTATTTTTAATTTTGTATAAAAATGTGTTCGAAAAGGGGCATACACGAGCACTACGTCTTCCAAGAGGTGCCTTCCAAATCGAAGGTGCTAACCGCCGGTTCAAGTGTGTGACATTAATCCTTTTATTGATTGCCTTCTCGCAGGCGAACAGGGAGAATGTGTCGACGTGGCAGAACTTCTGGAAGAAAATACGTTTGCTCGCGCCGTTCTTGTGGCCGCGCAAGTCCTTGCTGCAGTTCCGCGTGCTGGTTTGCTTCCTGCTGCTACTGGGCGGACGCGTTATCAACCTGTATGTTCCTATTTATAATAAAATGATAGGTGAGTGCTCGTTTGGTCAGCGCATGCGCTAGTAATGTGTGCAATCGGTTTGTAACGTATATAATTTTAGTTGATAGCATGAAACTTAACGAGGCCACTTTCCGGTGGGACTGGGTCTTGATTTATGTGGGTTTCAAGTTTCTGCAAGGGGGCGGCACTGGAGGCATGGGGTTGCTTAATAACCTCCGGTCATTCCTTTGGATTCGCATACAGCAGTATACAACACGAGAAGTTGAGGTAACTTAAAATTACTCTTTATAAGACGAAGACGACATGTGGAAAGGCTCACGGGATTCGACAAGAAGGTCTTAAAGTGAAATATAAAGTGACATCTCTAGAGGGGTCTACATCATACATAGGATTAATACGTATGATGTAGACCCCTCAAGAGATGTCACTTTATATTTCACTTTAAGAACTTTTTGTCGAATCCCGCGAACCTTTCTACATTTCGTCTTCAACGAAACTATAATCACCACTGTTGTATATTCTCTTCAGATGTTGTAGGGTTTTTTGTTTTGTCGGTAGAATATCAGGATTTCGGTCCTGGCATGATGAAATTTCGATATAGCCTCGAAATATTGTGTCGTTGACAGTCTTTAATATCAAATACATTCAACAGGTGGAGCTGTTCCGGCACTTGCACAGCCTGTCATTGCGATGGCACCTGAGTCGTAAGACAGGTGAGGTGTTGCGGGTCATGGACCGCGGCACCGACAGCATCAACAATCTGCTCAACTACATTCTGTTCTCCATCTTCCCGACGATCATCGACATCATCGTGGCGTGCGTGTTTTTCGTCATTGCTTTCAACTGGTGGTTCGGGCTCATCGTGTTCACCACGATGGTGCTGTACATTGGTGAGAAATTAAGAAAATATGCAAGGTCATTTGAAGGTCATTTTTCCTTTGAAGTGCCCCCTAAAGACAGAATACACTATGCGTGATTTAAACGGTACTTTTCCCCACTTTTGTATATAAAGCCACATCATGGGCTACACTTTGGTATTTTTGATATTTAATTATATGCCTTCTACCGTAAGGTGTAGGCGTAAAATTTGATAACTAGTTAAATAATATTCTTTAACTAGTTATCAAATTTTACTAGGGGTATATACCCCTAGATTGTATGAAACGTGAGTTATTTTATATAATCCAGGAGGATATTCTTTCATAAGTTATCAAATTTTACGTCATATGATTCAATAATAAAACAGAAAATCTAACTTCAACTATAGAAACTTTGAAACAGATTGCCATGGCATTTAGAACAGTCTGAATTATTCCGAACGTTCTGGATGTATAAGTTTGACCTAGAAATTTATGTAACTGTTGTTTTACAGTATTGACCATGGCTATAGCTGAGTGGTGTACCAAGTACTGGATGTATAAGTTTGACCTTGAAATTTATGTAACTGTTGTTTTTCAGTATTGACCGTGGCTATAACTGAGTGGCGTACCAAGTACCAGCGACGAATGAATCTGGCCGATAACGAGACAAGGGCTCGCAGCATGGATTCGTTGATTAATTTCGAAACCGTCAAGTATTACGGTGCTGAGACCTATGAGGTCCACGCCTACCGAGATGCTATACTAAATTATCAAGTAAGTTTGCGTATTGATAAATAAGAGCCGTTTTCGTTTATCGCCCGGGCTGTTCTAATTCGAGACAGAACCACCCGGAATAGCTTCCGAGCGCTAAACGAAATCAGCGACGGGATTGCGCATGCGCTAACTTTGCGTTATTTTTAAACTCTGCTATTTGTGTGCTTCAGCAAGAGGAGTTCAAGTCGATCCTCACCCTAAACATCCTCAACACGACGCAAAACATCATCATATGCTCGGGCCTGCTCGCCGGCAGCTTGCTTTGCGTGTATTTGGTGGTTGAACCGGCGCATGAGTTCAGCGTGGGTGACTACGTGTTGTTCGCCAGTTACATCGTGCAACTTTATGCGCCACTCAACTTTTTCGGGACTTACTACAGGTGAGTCTATGTGCGAGTCAGTTGCATTTATGTGCGAGTCAGTTGCATTTATGTGCGAGTTACTTGCATTTCTGTGCGAGTCAGTTGCATTTATGTGCGAGTTAGTTGCATTAATGTGCGAGTCAGCTGCATTTCTGTGTGAGTCAGTTGCCTCTATGTGCGAGTTAGCCGAGAGTGACCTTTTATGTCATTTGTGTTAACCCTTAAATGCATTGTATTGTTGCAGTTCTGCGCATGCGCAGAACGGGGGTGGAGTTAAATTGCATGTTTGGCGGTTCAGTCAAAGGACTATATGCAGGAGGACATGGAAATTGCATACAGACACTGTAGATACGCTGACGCGAAATTCTTTCCGTCGGACGAAGTCGGATCTCACACATACTGTGTTGCCATCCGCATGTTCTGATAGTCAGCTTCGTTCACACTTGCCTGGGTGTGGCTGTTTATTAGAGCAGATTTAAATTTGCCCTCTAATTCCCGATCGTGTCGTCATTTAAATTCCCTGTCCCAATATACAAGCCCGATCTGGCCCGATTGCAATGATATTTAAATTTACCAGATCATGGTTCATTGACGAAACTTTTTTGCCATCACCGGATTGGCTGAAGGAAAATGCGACGTCCTCTTGTATACAATCCTTGAGTTAAACCAACATCTTTCCTCTACTGTAGTTAATCGATGATTCGGATTAATGACGCTATTTTTATTTTTTATTTGCAGAGCTATACAGAAGAATTTTGTTGACATGGAGAATATGTTCGATCTTCTCAAGGAGGAACAGGAGGTGATAGACGCGCCCGGCGCGGGTGCCCTGCACGTGCCACGAGGCGTCGTCGAGTTTAACAACGTCAGTTTCGGGTACAAGCCCGAGGAGCTGATTCTGAAAAACATCAATTTCACCGTGCCTGAGGGGAAAACGATCGCTCTAGTACGTTTTTGAATTTATACACACAAAAAACATTTCAAGGTCAACCTTTATCTCTAGATCTGTGCTGTGGTTTTCGTATAAATGGCTTAACATCTTGTGAATTCAGTCACACTAGCAGAACTACACTGACCAAGTCTATCAAATCTAAGATGTAGTGCAGTGGTTAGCACCCCCACAGTACATACAGGCGTCCCGGGTTGGAATCCCGGCCCGGGTTGTCAGTACCATTTGTTGTTGGGATACAATTAACGATACTCTGGGGCGATTTTCTGAAGTAGCTAGTCCTAAAAATCACATGTACATACACTAACACGGCAGAAGGACCCAACAGTCGATAGCCACTAAAGCCCTGGTTTCCTAGGAAAGCGGCCGAATAAAATCGGCCGCTTTTGACGTCATTTACACATAACAAAAATCGTTTTAAGTATATGTAACTGAATAATTCACAATTTTTCACCGTAATTCATTACGTTTTTGTACAACGTTGAATTATTACTCTTAATCGGAAACCATATTCGTTTATATACACGTACAATTATTTTTGTGTCGTAAAAATAACGTCATAAACGGCCGCACTCCTAGGAAACCAAGGCTTAACAGATGTATACAAATACATTAACTACCACTCTAGATCTGTAGATTGTTAAAGCCCTGCTTTCCTAGGAGAGGATATGGTTGTAGTAACCGGCACCGTTTTCTAGAAAACCAGGACTTTAGAGGTGAATTCAACCTTTGATATTTCAAGGTCATACAATTGTGTTCTTACTTTCAAGGTCGGGCCATCAGGCTCGGGTAAGAGCACGATAATACGTCTGCTGTTCCGGTTCTACGACGTGCAATCGGGGTCGATTGTGATCGATGGCCAGAATGTCAAGATTGTGACGCAGGAGTCGCTGCGGAGAGCAATTGGGGTGGTGCCGCAGGATACAGTATTGTTTAATAATTCAATTAAGTAAGTACAACACCTGAGAATCGTATCATATTTCTCTAATTCTCATCTAATACTGAGAATCCATCGTATTTCTATAATTCTCTCGGGTTTCTCTGATTTCCTGTTCATTCTCCAAATCACACCAACCCAAAAGAATCGATCGTACTTCTCTCTAATCCTTCCCGATCCTTACAAATTCATCGTTTCACTAAATCTCTTGGTTTTTAGATTTTCTCTATTTCTTAGCTATTCCTGAGAATCTATCGTATTTCTATAATTCTCATAGGTTGCTCTGATTATCTATTGCTTATTTGATTTTCTCCAATTATCACATACAACTGAGACTCGTATCATATTTATCATATCTATTGTTGGGGATTCTCTAATAATCTTCTACAGCTGAGAATCCTTTGTAATTCTATAATTCTCTAGGGTTTCTCGGATTTTTACCAATTTTCACCTACCTGAAATATACGTTGGTAAGTCCAGAGTGAACTAGGGAGAATCAAGAATGAATCGGAGAAACACAATATAATCTACAATATACTGATTATATCTTGTTTGTTAGAGTCCCTTCTGTTTGTCTGATTACATCATATTACCCTGATTTGCTTGTCTTTCTCTGATCTCCCCTTGATTTTCTAAAGTTCAGGGTAAACTAGGACTTTAGAAAATCAAGATTGAATCAGAGATACATAATAGAATCAACAATATACTAATAAACAAGATATAATCAGTTATATCTTGTTTATTAGAGTTGCTTGTGTTTCTCTGATACATATTTGATTCTCTAAAGAGTCTAGGGTAAACTTGGAATTTTGAGAATCAACAATGAATCAGAGAAACACAATATAATCAACAATATACTAATAAACAAGATATAATCAGTTATATCTTGTTTATTAGAGTTGCTAGTGTTTCTCTGATACACATTTGATTCTCTAAAGAGTCTAGGGTAAACTTGGAATTTTGAGAATCAACAATGAATCAGAGAAACACAATATAATCAACAATATACTAATAAACAAGATATAATCAGTTATATCTTGTTTATTAGAGTTGCTTGTGTTTCTCTGATACATATTTGATTCGCTTTTTAGAGAATCAAATGTGTATCAGACTTTTTGGTCCAGGGTAAACTTGAAATGTTAAGAATCAATTAGTGATAAATCAGTGAAGCATGGTAGAATCTGCAGTATACTGATTATATCTTGTCTGATTTTATCATATTACTCTTTTTCAATTAATTCTGATTCACCATTGCTCCTCTTAAAAATGTAGGGTAAATTTGGAATTTAGAGAATCAAGTATGAATCAGATAAATATGATAGAACCTACACTATACTGATTATATCTTATTTGTCAGATGTTCCCATGTTGTTTCTCTGATGATATTATATTACTCTGATTCGATTGTGTTTCTCTGATTTACCCATGATACTCTAAAGCTCATCATCAACTAGGACATTAGAAAATTAAGGTTGAATCAGAGAAACACAATATAATCAACATTATACTGACTATATCTTGTTTATTAGTGTCCCTTGTATTTCCCTGATTCTCTAAAAAGTCCAGGGTAAACTAGGGATTTAGAGAATTAAAGATGAATCAAAGAAATACAATAGAATCAACAAAATTCTGATTATATCTTGTTTATTACAGCTTCTTGTGTTTCTCTGATATATACTTGATTCTCTAAAAAGTCCAGAGTAAACTAGGGATTTAGAGAATTAAAGATGAATCAAAGAAATACAATAGAATCAACAAAATCCTGATTATATCTTGTTTATTACAGCCCCTTGTGTTTCTCTGATATATACTTGATTCTCTAAAAAGTCCAGAGTAAACTAGGGATTTAGAGAAATAAAGATGGATCAGAGAAATACAATAGAATCAACAAAATCCTGATTATATCTTGTTTATTACAGCCCCTTGTGTTTCTCTGATATATACTTGATTCTCTAAAAAGTCCAGAGTAAACTAGGGATTTAGAGAATTAAGGATGAATCAGAGAAACACAATAGAATCAACAAAATCCTGATTATATCTTGTTTATTACAGCTTCTTGTGTTTCTCTGATATATACTTGATTCTCTAAAAAGTGCAGAGTAAACTAGGGATTTAGAGAATTAAAGATGAATCAAAGAAATACAATAGAATCAACAAAATCCTGATTATATCTTGTTTATTCCAGCCCCTTGTGTTTCTCTGACATATACTTGATTCTCTAAAAAGTCCAGGGCAAACTAGGGATTTAGAAAATCAAGGATGAATCAGAGAAACACAATAGAATCAACAAAATTCTAATTATATCTTTTTTATTACAGTCCCTAATGTTTCTCTGATACACACTTGATTGTCCAAAAAGTCCAGGGTGAGCTAGGGATTTAGAGAATCAAAGATGAATCAGCAAAACATGATAGAATCAAAAATATACACATTATATATTGTTTTTTATAGTCCCTTGTGTCTGATTTTATCATATTACTCTGATTCGATTGTTTCTCTGATTCAACATGGATTCTCTAAAAAGTCCGGAGTAAACTTGGAATTTAGAGAATCAAGGATAAATCAGAGAAACATGATAGAATCTACTATATACTGATTATATCTTGTTTATTAGAGTCCGTTATGTTTGTTTGAGTATATCAAATTACGCTAATTCAATGTTTTTGTTTCTCTGTTTCAATCTTGATTCTCTAAAGCTCAGGGCAAACTATGGCTTTAGAAAATTAAAGTTCAATCAGAGAAATGCAATCAAATCAACAAAATACTATATTTTTTGTTTTTATTTAGGTATAATATAAAATATGGCAGGTTAAACGCTAATGACGAGGAGGTGATACAGGCGGCGACGGCTGCCGACATCCACAACCAAATCCTGACGTTTGGTGGAGGTTATGACACTCAGGTAAATGCTTTTTATTGGTAACTACGCACACGCGTTGGTTTTATAAAAGAATTAAATGTTTATAACGCCAATATTTACTTATTTTTAAAGGATGCATTGGTATTTCACTACCATCTATAAAAGGGGGCATTAATGGATTCATTATGCATCTAGGGCAATAATGGATTCATTATGCATCTAGGGCAATAATTCATTCATTATGCATCTAGGTCAATAATGAATTCATTGTGAACCTTGATCAATAATGTATTCATTATGCACCTCGGTTAATAATGGATTCATTATGCACCTCGGTTAATAATGGATTAATTATGCACCTCAGTGAGATAGAATGTCTCTACTATCTATAATAGGGGTCAATAATGGATTCATTATAGACCTTGGTGAATAATGTATTCATTATGCGTCTAGGGCAATAATGAATTCATTATGCATCTAGGGTAATAATGTATTCATTATGCATCTAGGGCAATAATTGATTCATTATGTATCTAGGTCAATAATGGATCCATTATGAATCTAGGTCAATAATTGATTCATTATATACGTCTAGGGCAATAATTCATTCATTATGCATCTAGGTCAATAATGAATTCATTATGAACCTTGAGCAATAATGTATTCATTATACACCTCGGTTAATAATGTATTCATTATGCACCTCAGTGAGATGGAATGTCACTACATTCTATAATAGGGGTCAATAATGGATTCACTATGGACGTTGATCAATAATGTATTTATTATGCACCTCGGTTAATAATGGATTAATTATGCACCTCAGTGAGATGGAATGTCACTACCATCTATAATAGGGGCCAATAATGGATTCATTATGGACCTTTGTGAATAATGTATTCATTATGAACCTCGGGCAATAATGCATTCATTTCAAATCTATGTAAATAATGATTGTGATGATTTTGTTTACGTATCACTTGTTTATTCTAATTCACTACTACGTACACAGTGTCGAATTTAAAAACAAATAAAACGTTTTACAACGAATTTTACACTACTAGCTACAAAAAGCCAATATTAACTTATTTTTGAGGGGTGAATTGCTATTTCACTTGATCTCTAATAGGGGTCAATAATGCATTCATAATGCATCTAGGTCAATAATAGATTCATTATGCACCTAGGTCAATAATGGATTCATTATAGACCTTGGTCAATAATGTGTTCATTATGCACCTAGGTTAATAATGGATTTATTATACACTTCAGTGAGATAGAATTCCACTACCATCTATAATAGGGCTCAATAATGGATTCATTATGCACCTATGTCAATAATGAGTCATTATGCACCTAGCTCAATAATGGATTCATTATGGACCTCGGTCAATAATGTATTCATTATGTACCTTGGTTAATAATGGATTCATTATACACCTCAGTGAGATGGAATTTCACTACGATCTACAATAGGGCTCAATAATGGATTCATTATGCGCCCATGTCAATAATGGGTCATTATGCACCTAGCTCAATAATGGATTCATTGTGGACCTCGGTCAATAATGTATTCATTATGCACCTTGGTTAATAATAGATTCATTATACACCTCCGTGAAATGGAATTTCACTACCATCTATAATAGGGCTCAATAATGGATTCATTATGCACCTATGTCAATAATGGGTCATTATGCACCTAGGTCAATAATGGATTAATTATGGACCTCGGTCAAATGTATTCATTATGCACCTTGGTTAATAAAGGATTTATTATACACCTCAGTGAGATGGAATTTCACTACCATCTATAATAGGGCTCAATAATGGATTCATTATGCACCTATGTCAATAATGGGTCATTATGCACCTAGGTCAATAATGAATTCATTATGGACCTCGGTCAATAATGTATTCATTATGCACCTAGGTTAATAATGGATTTATTATACACCTCAGTGAGATGGAATTTCACTACCAATAGGGCTCAATAATGGATTCATTGTGCACCTATGTCAATAATGGGTCATTATGCACCTAGGTCAATAATGGATTCATTATAGACCTCGGTCAATAATGAATTCCTTCTTACGAACCTCGGTGAATAATGTATTCATTACGAACCTAGGTTAATAATGATTGTGCTGATATTTGTGATGATTTTATTCAAATTGGCAGCTACAAAGTCACGAAGTAAAAAAAAAAAAGTTATATCAACGAATTTCTTACTACTAGCCCCAAAACGCCAATACTTGTATTTGAGGGATTAATTGGTATTTCACTAGCATCTATAATAAGGATCAATATGCACCTTGGTCAATAATGTATTTATTATGTATCTCGGTTAAAAATGGATTCATTATGCATCAAGGTCAATAATGGATTCATTGCAAACCTAGGTTAATAATGATTGTGCTGATATTTGTGACGATTTTGTTTGCATATCACGTGTTTATTCTAATTGGATACACACGCATAAAAATAGATTTTATATTAACGAATTTTTCACTACTAGCCACAAAACGCCAATATTGACTAATTTTCGAATTGGTATTGCACTACCATCTATAATAGGGGTCAATCATGGATTCAGTATGCATTTAGGTCAATAATAGATTCATTATGCGCCTCGGTCAAAAATGGATTCATTATGCATCTAGATCAATAATAGATTCATTATGCGCCTCGGTCAAAACTGGATTCATTATGCATCTGGATCAATAATAGATTCATTATGCGCCTCGGTCAAAACTGGATTCATTATGCATCTGGATCAATAATAGATTCATTATACGCCTCGGTCAAAAATGGATTCATTATGCATCTAGATCAATAATAGATTCTTTATGCGCCTCGGTCAAAAATGGATTCATTATGCATCTAGATCAATAATAGATTCATTATGCGCCTCGGTCAAAAATGGATTCATTATGCATCTAGATCAATAATAGATTCATTATGCGCCTTGGTCAAAAATGGATTCATTATGCATCTAGATCAATAATAGATTCATTATGCGCCTCGGTCAAAAATGGATTCATTATGCATCTAGATCAATAATAGATTCATTATGCGCCTCGGTCCATAATAGATTAATTATGCATATAGGTCAATAATAGATTCATTATGTGCCTAGATCAATAATAGATTCATTATGTGCCTCGGTCAAAACTGAATTCATTATGCATCTAGACCAATAATACATTCATTATACGCCTCGATCAAAAATGGATTCATTATGCATCTAGATCGATAATAGATTCAATATACGCCTCGGTCAAAAATGGATTCATTATGCATCTAGGTCCATAATAGATTAATTATTCATATAGGTCCAAACTGGATTCATTATGCATCTAGATCAATAATAGATTCATTATGCGCCTCGGTCAAAAATGGATTCATTATGCATCTAGATCAATAATAGATTCATTATACGCCTCGGTCAAAAATGGATTCATTATGCATCTGGATCAATAATAGATACATTATGCGCCTCGGTCAAAAATGGTTTCATTATGCATCTAGGTCCATAATAGATTAATTATGCATCTAGGTCCATAATAGATTAATTATGCATATAGGTCAATAATAGATTTATTATGTGCTTCGATCAAAAATGGATTCATTATGCATCTATATCAATAATACATTCATTATACGCCTCGGTCAAAAATGGATTCATTATGCATCTAGATCAATAATAGATTCATTATGTGCCTCGGTCAAAACTAAATTCATTATGTATCTAGACCAATAATACATTCATTATACGCCTCGATCAAAAATGGATTCATTATGCATCTAGATCGATAATAGATTCAATATACGCCTCGATCAAAAATGAATTCATTATGCATCTAGGTCCATAATAGATTAATTATGCATATAGGTCAAAACTGGATTCATTATGCATCTAGATCAATAATAGATTCATTATGCGCCTCGGTCAAAAATGGATTCATTATGCATTTAGATCAATAATACATTCATTATGCGCCTCGGTCAAAAATGGATTCATTATGCATCTAGGTCCATAATAGATTGATTATGCATATATGTCAATAATGGATTCATTATGTGCTTTGGTCAAAAATGGATTCATTATGCATCTAGATCAATAATAGATTCATTATGCGCCTCGGTAAAAAATTGATTCATTATGCATCTAGGTCTATAATAGATTAATTATGCACATAGGTCAATAATAGATTCATTATGTGCCTCGGTCAAAAATGGATTCATTATGCATCTAGATCAATAATACATTCATTATGCACCTCGGTCAAAAATGGATTAATTATGCATCTAGGTCCATAATAGATTAATTATGCATATAGGTCAATAATAGATTCATTATGCACCTCGGGCAAAAATGGATTCATTATGCATCTAGGTCAATAATGGATTCATTACGAACTTAGGGTAAAAATGAATGTGCCGATATTTATCGTTAGTCTTATGTATTTGTTTAAAAAAATGTGATTATGTTATTATTGGGTTTACATTGTATAATAATATATTTCATTTAATAGGTGGGCGAAAGAGGTTTGAAGTTGAGCGGTGGTGAGAAGCAGCGCGTGGCAATTGCCAGGACCTTGCTGAAGGCGCCCGTTATAGTCCTGCTGGATGAGGCGACGAGTGCCCTGGACACGCAGACCGAACGGAATATACAAGTATGGTTACAAGCCCGAATTTGTAAGAAACTTCAGGCACAAACGTATTTTAAAATCTAACAATTATCAATGCGCATGCGTGTATGAAGTCACGTGGGCGGGGCTAAATTTGACAGAAGTTTGATTGGACATTAGTAAGGCTGGATTGTATATAGACTATAGACAATTTAAGACAGTGGGTACTCTATCTGGTGGCAGATTGATGAACTAAAAACTTGTGGGTGATCACTACGCATAATAGTAATTTATATTATTAGTGCAGAAAGGCAAGTTTCCCGAACGAGTTTACAGCACGACCCGAAGGCGAATTCGGGAAACGGTCTTATTGCACGAATAATCTTATTTTTTCTACGAATAAATACGCTGTGCTTGCATGCGTTCTCATATTTATAAATACACATTTACATGGGTACTGAATTGTAAGTTGGCAGCACTGGCTACTTCCCGCACTAGTGCGGGAAGTAGTATTTCCCGCACTAGTGCGGGAAGTAGTATTTCCCGCACCCAAATCAATGCGGGAAATGACTTGTCTTAGTACAAAAAAAATATTTTCTCATCATACGTATATGTGATTATTAATTTATTATATTTAAGTTTGTCTAGGTATATATTAAAAGTTTATTAACGACACATTATTGTCTAAGTGATCAAAATCATGTACTTTGTATCTAATCAGCTGACAAAGAATAACAAAGATCAGCTGTTTACCCACTAGTTCGACGAAAACCGTTGATGTTTGAATAATCGCGAATATTAATTGAATCGTTAGTTTGAAGAAGGGAACAAGTGCTAAAATAATTATAAAATTATATTAAATAATAATAATAAATTGCCAACAACCTCTAATATATTTAGTCAATACAACAACGTAGCAATGCATTACCAAACCTAAATAATAATGTTGTTAATCCTTTAAAATTGTTTCATGTAGAAATTCTAGCTCTCAGTTTCCTTCAATTTCCCACAAATTTTATTTTTGGATTCGTTTATAGTTCGATTCTTGAAACTACCGAGTCAATTATAGCCCGCGATTACAGGTAATTCACTTTGTATAAAGACAAATTAACTATCATCATCATTAATCAACAAATTCCGCCCACTGCTGGACATGGGTGTCCTGTATTTTTTTTTACAATTTTGTGTTGCTTGTCCAGTTGGTTTTTATCCTGTTGATGTTATCGTCCCATCTGGCTGCTGGTAGCCTCTATTTTTTGCGAGGTCTCCACCAAAGTCTTTTTCTTCGTCAATTAACTATAGCCCATGATTATATTGTTAGATGTTAGATTTATTTGAAACTAGTTTGCAATTCGGGTTACAAAACAGTTGTGCGAAGAGCCTTACTATTATACATATGTAACTTGTTGTGATTGATGCGTGAGTGAGTTTTTAATGATTTTTTTTTCAAGAATGCCCTACACGGCATGTGCCAAAACCGGACGACAATCATCGTCGCGCACCGCCTCTCCACAATAATCCACGCCGACGAGATCCTCGTGCTTAAAAAGGGCGAAATCGTGGAGAGGGGGAAGTGAGTACCCTCACGCATGCGCATTGCGACATATTATATGGTTTTAATTTCAGACATATCTACTTAATCGATCAAGACGGCGAATACGCCAAGATGTGGAGCCAGCAGCTCCAAAACGAGCGAGCGAGCGAGCCGAGCAGCGAGCGCAGCGTAGAGCAGAGCCTGGATGATCGATAAAACTAATAGGCAAACGAAGGGAATCGTATAGGTCGCTTTTTATATTATTACTAACAAGTGTAGGAGTATTTCATATGTGATATACAAAAGTCTAACAATCCAGTTTTCTGATTTTGACGTGGAATCGTGTAATTTATATAGCACTATCTATTTCATATATAAAATAAAAATGATTATTGTTTGAACACTCTTGGTTCATATTTCAAGTTACAACCTTTTCATATTCATGGTTAGTATTTTAAAAGGTATGTTTTTATAAAAAAAAATCGGTTCTATAAGAAATTGTTACAAACTTTATTTTATTAGTTGTGTTTTGTACATATAACAATATTTTAAGTATCTAAGGACATTGGTAAAGCATATTCTTGATTTACAAAATTCGTGTATTTGATTTTCTCTTGTTATGGTAGATCTCACTAGTTGGTATACAATGTTAACCTTTTCATGATGACTCCTTTATGTTAGTACATTAAGGCTCAGTTGTATAAAGCAGATAACTTTCAACTTACTTTTGACATAAGGTTCTAGTTACCTTGTCTTTATATAACTGAGCCTTGGTTGTATTAAAGCAACTTAACCATAAAGACACCTTACCCAGTCAGTAATACTGTCAATGTTTTAGAACAATGACAGTATGACTGTACAATAGAATGTTTAAAATTTCCATTATTCTAAAATATTGTCAGAATTACTGATTGTGTAAGGTATATTAATGATGAAATGAAGAGTATTTACTGATGTTTATCTTGATAATTGATTACTTGATAAATATTGAAAGAGGATTGAAGCAAAACTGACATACTGACATATATATATATATATATATATATATATATATATATATATATATATATATATATATATATATATATATATATATATATATTCTATAACTTCGAAATATGGTCATCAATACTTACAAAATAAGTTTCAGAACCTAGAATAAGGTATTTTAAACAAATTGTATGCCATTTCACTACACTAAAATCATAATATGATTCAAGCCATAAGATAAGTGTATGTGTGAACCCATCCTTAAGGTTTATACTCCAACAAACTAAAATTGTTAAGGTTATAATGTCTATGGTTAAGGTTTAAAATGGAAAAGACATATCTTTAATAAGACAGTTGATGATATAAAAAGGCTCACTTAACTATACTCAGTCTCCCAATCTTCGTCCTGTACAGTTTTCTCTTGGGGGATATCCAGCAGCTCTACTGTCGGCATGATTTTCCCAGTCTTTTCTGAACGCTCGTACAACCAGGGCTGGCTTTTGGTGCGCCTATCGCACACAAAAACATGGGCATCACGTTCATCCTTATCAAGAAAACGGTGCAGGCTGTAGAATGGACAGGTGTAGTGGTTGGGGTAGTTACGTTCACACTTCAACAGGTGCCCTTGTAGACGATCCAAGGTGAACACATGTTGGGGGTTGAAGGGGCATCTGGTCAGCTTTAGCTCCGGTTTGTAGGGCCTAATTCGAATTAAATGTTTGAATGCTACTAAATTTTATATTATCAAGGACTTTACTTTATTATAAAAACACAGTTAAGGCGTTACACCACCTTGAGACTTACAAAAAATGGATTTTTTTTCTTGTCTATTAAGACGTTTAATATATTCTTAAAGGATAAAGAATTTATTAAAATTCTTTATCCTTTAAGAATATTTTAAACGTTTAATAATTTCAAAATTTAAAGTATTTCTGAAGTTATAGCAATTAGAGTAGGGTAGTGATTGGACAGTACCTTTTCTTTTGAGTTTATCTTGAAACTATATATACATATAGTATTATAAATTAGAGCTGGGTGGAAATTTTAAGAGCAGAAAGACAAGAGAAGAAACAAAGGAAGTGGTGGATACAAATGATGGATGTGTGGAGGGAGTTGCAGAGTAAATGGAACAGAGAGATGATGGACAAGCTGGACCAGCTGGTGAAGCTGAGGGAAAAGAGGTTAGATCCATTGGAGAAAGTTGCATTGAAGTGGGTGTGTGTAGCAAAAAAATGGAGACAATGGAAAAGAGAGAGGATGGCAGACAGAGGGTGGAAAGAAGGAATAATGTGGTGTCATAGAATAGGGAGATTAAAGATTGTGGTGCAAAGGACAGTCGAGCTGGAGATGTGTATCAATAAGAGTTCTGCTGGAGTTGGCTAGTTGGGAAAAGAAGAGGAAAATGGAAATGGCTAGAAGGACTATGTGGGGACAGTATTATGCAATAAAAATCTAATGTGATTAAGTGCTGGTTGAGTTGTAAATGGATATCATTAGCTAGGACTGAATTATGAGGCTGACAGAGAAATGCTCTCAGGACAAATTTATCAACCAGGAAGGAAGTGAGTGAATGCAATGGGTGAGGAAGGCAGGCTGAGATATGCTGCATAGATGTACAGTTGGGAACTGGAAAGGGAAGAAGACATTCTGTAGTCAGTGATAGAACTGACTACACAACCTTATATTATATGTATTGAGTTATCATAGCATCATTGTTCCATAATTACTGACCCTTGACTTGGGCCATGATAACCAAAACACAGAAAACAGAATACATTTGTGTATGATAAATTATTATTTATAACTCTTAAAACAGAGTTACTAAATTAGTGAATAAAGAGTTCTTACATGTTTGCAACTGAGGCGACGTGGTTTTCAGTAGAGAGGTGTGGATTATTGTTTTATAACACATTAACTACTCGGTGTTTCCTGGTTGAATACAAATCTTGTTTTGCTTTGCAGGTTACATATTTATTACCAGGGTTGCTTTTTTAAAATTACAACTCAGGTGACTTGGTTGCATACCTTACTCTTGATATTGTAACTTATCTTTTTGGTATGCAACTTCCTTCACCTACTAATTTTTAATAGTGTATAAAACAATACTCGATTAAAAATTAGTAGGTGAACAACGGATCATTGTTATTCTTTGATCAACTGATTGTAACTTACAATTATATTATTTCAGTCATTTCTACAATACAATGTATTGTATTGTATATTGTATTGTATATTGTATTGTATATTGTATTGTATATTGTATTGTATATTGTATTGTATATTGTGTTGTATATTGTATTGTATATTGTATTGTATATTGTATTGTATATTGTATTGTATATTGTATTGTATATTGTATTGTATATTGTATTGTATATTGTATTGTATATTGTATTGTATATTGTATTGTATATTGTATTGTATATTGTATTGTATATTGTATTGTATATTGTATTGTATATTGTATTGTATATTGTATTGTATATTGTATTGTATATTGTATTGTATATTGTATTGTATATTGTATTGTATATTGTATTGTATATTGTATTGTATATTGTATTGTATATTGTATTGTATATTGTATTGTATATTGTATTGTATATTGTATTGTATATTGTATTGTATATTGTATTGTATATTGTATTGTATATTGTATTGTATATTGTATTGTATATTGTATTGTATATTGTATTGTATATTGTATTGTATATTGTATTGTATATTGTATTGTATATTGTATTGTATATTGTATTGTATATTGTATTGTATATTGTATTGTATATTGTATTGTATATTGTATTGTATATTGTATTGTATATTGTATTGTATATTGTATTGTATATTGTATTGTATATTGTATTGTATATTGTATTGTATATTGTATTGTATATTGTATTGTATATTGTATTAATAAACTTATACAAAATGTACAAATATTAAAGTTTGCTGTTATATTACATATCAGATGACTTGGTAGCATAACTTGCTCTTGATATTGTAATTTATATTATGGTAAGCATGGTAACATTCTTTATCTTAAGAGGGGTGGGTGCATTGACATAACAAGCATGCCATGGTAGCATGATAAAAACCATCGCCAATCCCATAGATGTCGCTACCCACTAATATTTTAAATATTTCAATCAATCCGGAAATAACATTCCGCCATGGTTGTCATGGCAACAGTAGTTGAGGGTATGGTATAGTTGCTAAGCATACATTATATGGGCAATTCAAGCTAGTCGCTACTCTATCTGGTGGCAGAAAATGAACTAAAATCTAGTGGGTAATCTTTGCGCATAAAATGTATCATATATGTGACAATATGTGCAAGGACAAACCTTGCACATATTGTCACATACATAGTAATATATTAAGGGTTTATTAACAATTACGATTTACTGTCCAAGTGATTATTTCATGTAATATTTATGTAATGGCCAGGTGCAGCGGCCAAGGTGACCCGGAATCACCCTAGACACACAATCGTGTCTAGCAAAGAGGAGGTGGAGGAGGCCCTGTTGACGGAATATCCAGAACCAAGGGAATCCTTCGAGGTAGGACTGCCCAGGCCGACAAGAAATGGCTCCAAGGTGGTGGCAATCATCACCACGGAGACAGGGGCAGAGCAACTCATCTCAAACAAACTCGAAGTAGCAATGGTATATTGCGAAGCCACAAGAAGAGATTAGAGGCCTTACGGGTGTAGAAGGTGTTGGCTTGTAGGACATAGACTGCAAGACTGCAATGGCCCGGACAGTAGGAACCTATGTCTAAGATGTGGAGGAGAGGGTCACCAAAAGGGACAACCCCTACTGTGCGCTGTGCCAAACCGAGGGGCATTCAGTGGGGGGAATGCCATGCCCGGTGAAAACTACGGAAGAGGAGGAGGCAAGTGCACGCGCTGCCGGCGGCGGGGGACAAGCGGCCCGCAATGACACATACATTAAAAGTACTGCAGGCCATCGTGGGCAGAGGCAGAGCGGCCCACCAGCTGTTTCTGTCCACGGTGATGGCAAGGGACGCCCAAATTGCGCTAGTGGGCGAGCCCAACAACGCCAGACTGGACTCCTCGTGGGTGACAGACGGGCCCATGGGGGACGTTACAATCAAGGTCCTGGGCGGACTTGATGGACACGTCACGTCCCACGGTTCACTTATAAGGGATATTGCCTGGGTACAGATCCAGGGAGTGACGGTGGTAGCAGCGTACCTGCCACCGAACGCACATAGGATACTAGCCCGAGAGTGGATAGGCATGTTGGAGATTTTGATAGGTGACCAGGTCATTCTGGAAGGTGACCTAGATGCCAAATCCACCCCCTGGGGGGGGGGTCTCGATCACGGACTCAAGGGGCGAGGAGATAGTTGAACTGGCGGCAACACTGGACCTAGTGGTCTGCAACGTGGGGGACTAACCGACGTTTGTAAGAAGAAACTCGGCCTCGCACATAGATGTAACTCTGTCCACTACCAGACTGCTAGGAAGAGTCAATGGGTGGCGGATACTGGATGAGGAGACCTTGAGCGACCACCGGTACATACAGTTCGACGTAGAACATAGTACCGAGGCCGCTCACCCCCAACTCTAGGACCTACAAGAGACCAAGATACCCAAGCGTTGGACGACCAACAACCTGGATTCTGATTTAATAAATGCTTGCTGCACAACTGGCAAACATGAACATAGAAGGAACCTCTAACGAGATGGCCGAGACGCTCAACACCATACGTCATGAAACCTGTGAGGCAACAATACTTGCAAAGAGGTGCGGCAGAGGTCAACGTATGGCGACCTACTGGTGGTGTAATGAGGTGGTGAAAGGAAGAGGTGTTACTATCCGTGCCAAACGCAAAGCCCAGATGGCACGGGCCTTCGGAGCACCCACGGGAGACCTGCTTGAAAGATACAAGGAGGCTCGAAGGAACTATAGAGCTGAGATCGAGACCCAACCAACACAAGAACACTGACATGAGAGGAAGAGGAGGTGACCGCAGCCCTCCTGAGGCTCCCTTCGAACAAAGCCCCAGGACTGAACGAAATACCAAACGAGATCCTGAGGGCGGTGGCACCGACCCTGGCAGCAGTAATACACAAAATAGCCAACGGCTGTGCGAGAACTTGCGAATTTCCCAGCCGTTGGACAAAGGCAATGCTGGTCCTCTTGCCGAACAGGGGGAAACAACTTTGGCTTGGTAAACGCATATCGCCCCCAATGTCTCCTCGACGGGGCGGACAAACTAACTGTGGATCTGGAGGAAGCAGAACCGCCAGTATGGTTTCCGCAAGGGAAGATCTACTAGCGAGGCCATACTGGCGCTACAAGAGATGGTGACCCAAACTAACTGGGGCACATGGAGGACCAGGGAGTTCTGCTTGATGGCAACCCTGGACATGACCAACGCTTTAACCACGCTTGCATGGGTGATCATCATGGCGGCGTTGAGAGACAAGGGAGTGCCCGAACAACTAGTAATGGTGGTCGGTGGCTACCTATAGGACCGGGAGGTATGCTACAACGGTGCTGAAGGGACAGCTACGTTTGGCGTGAAGAGCGGGCTGCCCCAAGGATCTGTACTGGCCCCCCCTCCTCTGGAACATCGCGGTTGATGACGCATTACGCGTCCAGCTATCAGAGGGAGTGTCAACAATAGCCTTCGCTAATGACCTGGCGGCGATAGGAAGAGCCAGGGGATACCAGGACACACAAGAGAAGCTAACCAGCGCCACATACAGCTTGGCATCGTGGATGGAGTGCAGGAGCCTGAGCATCGCCGTCGCGATAACCCAGGTAGCACTGCTTTCTACAAAATGTACAAAAAGAGCAACCCTGGAAACCATCGACCCGACAACGCATCGGATCGAGAGGAAGCTGTCTTAGGCCCAATTCACACATAAGCGGCATATGGACATCACGATCGCCTGTGCGACGTCGCGCTTGCGCTTCGCCTACACCGCGCCTGCGCCCGACGCCGCTTAAGTGTGAATTGGGCCTTACACTGGCCACAAGGCAGCAAAGACGAAGCCGGCCCTCGCTAGGATCCTTCCAAACACGGTTGGCTCTAGTGAGAAGGTTGCTGGCAACGGTGTCGCGCGCTCAGCTCCTCTACTCAGCCCCGGCATTTGTCAATGCCATCCAGAGGAACGTGGACAGGCGGCTCACGAACACTCTTCAAGTTACTCGGGCATACCTCACCATCTCTATAGATGCGGCTGAGGTGCTCGCGGGACCCCCCCCCCCCAGGTCACCTGATGGTTGAAGAGATTGTCAGAATCTATACTGCCACCAAGGGCGGAACTGACCCCAAAACGGTCAAGCGAGCAGGCAGAGAGACTACCCTGTTGAGACTAGAAACTACCGCACAATAACTCCCAAGACAAACAATCATGACCAGAAACCAAATAGCGATGGGGGAGATCTGAGAAGGCGGAGTGGGCGAGGAGAATCATCCCCAGTCTCGAATAATGGGTTACAAGGGACCATGGGGAACTGGTTCATAGGTCCACGCAGCTTCTATTCGGGCACGACGTCTTCTAGACCTACCTGTACCGGATAGAAAAGGCTACCACGCCCAGATGCCGTTACTGCGTGGGAACCGATGATCCGTCCCATACACTATTTCACTGTCAGAGATGGCAAGTAGCAAGAACTACCATTCGGAATGAACTTAATGGACTACTCCGGGAGAATTGGGATCGAGAATGGCCAACGACAGCGAGGCGTGGGGAGCAGTAACAAGGTTCGCCCGCTAGGTTATGGGACAGGGACGACCTACTACAGTGCGATCTGAGTACCGTAAAACGAGGTTACTTTGCACCGCGTGGGGTAACTTTGCACCAACGTCCGAAAATTTTTTTAATATTGTTGAAAAATTGCGTGTTCCACCGATTCGTGTGTAATACTATCAGATAAGTCACCATTTTAGTACCAGTTACACATCTTTGGCTATATATTTTGATAATTAGTTTATATTTAAAATCATCTGGTGAGTAAGTTCTTACCAGATGATTTTAAATATAAACTAATTATCAAAATATATAGCCAAAGATGTGTAACTGGTACTAAAAATGTTAACAAGTGTTAACATTTTTAACACGTGGGGTAACTTTGCACCACAATATGGGGAGACTTTGCACCAACGTCAAACTGTGTTAAAACTGGTGAAACAATTTCTTTTTAATTCACAAAATATATAAAAGACAGAAGAAAGGCAATAGGATATATCAGAAAAGACAAAGCGAATTCAGCGGGATGATGACACTGATGATCCAGTATTGCAGGACTCTTCAGATGAAGAATATCCCAATTTTCAAACATACTCGGAGCAAATGGTAAAAGAAATTGAAAAGGATGAAAAAGCTGCAATGATGGAAGGTACGAAATCTCTAGCAGATGCTCTTGGCATAATTGCCGCAGAGAGTTGTAGGAGAATACATGATTTTTAAATACGAAGGGGAATTGTTTTCTGGTAAAATAATATCATTGGAGTTCTAATTTCTTCTATGGTTAAATCTATCAAGTCGTGTAAATTGCCTGAAAATCCAGATGTTTCATACTATGATAGGGAGCATGTATTTGACAACATAAACCCCTCTACCATGGTAAATAGAAAAGGATTGTATCGAATTCCAGAAATGGAAAAGTTGGGTTGGCTGTAAATAATTAATTTGCAATGTGTCGTTTATGTTTTTTGAAGAAAAAATCAGTTCCATGAATAAATTTTGTGTGCTGTATTGATTTATGTTTTTAACTTCGCGTCTTTTCTATATACAACGGAGTTTCGATCAAAATGATGTGATGGTGCAAAGTATCCTACTCAAAGGGGTAACTTTGCACCAAATTTATATAATAAATATTGAATAATAAATTACTCACATTACATATATTTTATATTAAATAGGTCTTAGGACCCCGTCATATACGATGTTCCAAAGATGGGGTCCCAAGACTGAGCCGTGCGGTACTCCTTTCGTTATGTTGTGTTTACCCTCTCTGCCATCGGGTGTCCTGTGGCTTACTATCATTTGGCTCAGGTAACTTGCCATTGTTGGATTATTGGTGGAATAATGTAACACGTGCTCTTTCTAGAGCTATCAGCTTGAGACTAGCGTCTAGCGTCTTTATTCAGATATATATACAATATGGTGTAAAACATAGTTAGTAGATGGCGCTACATACATAATGTTGATATTAATTCAACAGCCATTAGTCGTAGCAGTGACGTGGGTGTATTAAGTCTCTGCAGTGCCACCATGATCTTGTCCCACGGGAGGGAACTGGTAAGCTGCCTCGTCCACTTTCCATTCGTCGCGTACCGCCACCTCCTCTGCCATTCTGTGATTGCTATATCCCTGGCCTGTTCTTTGGCATTCTTCGCATCTGTTCCTCCTTGCTTAAGTTCATAAGTGGTTTTGCTTGCCATCGCCTGCAGGTGGTCTGCCGGTATGGCAGCAGCCACCACCTCCACCGCGTCGGTCGAAACCTGGTTCCTGGTGGTAAGTTCAGTCTTAGGACCCCGTCATATACGATGTTCCAAAGAAGGGGTCCTAAGACTGAGCCGCGCGGGACTCCTCTCGTTATGTTGTGTTTTTCCTCCCTGCCATCGGGTGTCCTGTGGCTTATTACTGTGTGGCTCAAGTAACTTGCCATTAGTCGTAGCAGTGACGTGGGTGTATTCAGTCTCTGCAGTGCCACCATGATCTTGTCCCACGGGAGGGAGCTGATAAGCTGCCTCGTCCACTTTCCATTCGTCGCGTCCTACCACCTCCTCTGCCATTCTGTGATTGCAATCTCCCTGTCCTGTTCTTTGGCAGTGTATTCTTCGCATGTGTTCCTCCTTGTTTAAGTTCATAAGCGGTTTTGCTTGCTATCGCCTGCAGGTCTGCCGGTATGACAGCAGCCACCACCTCCACCGCGTCGGTTGAAACCTGGTTCTTGGTGTTAAGTTCAGTCTTAGGACCCCGTCATATACGATGTACCAAAAAAGACTGAGCCTTGCGGGACTCCTCTCGTTATGTTGGGTTTTTCCTCCTTGCCATCGGGTGTCCTGTGCCTTACTATCCTGTGGCTCAGGTAACTTGTCATTAGTCGTAGC
Source organism: Lordithon lunulatus (assembly GCA_963942505.1). Lineage (NCBI taxonomy): Eukaryota > Metazoa > Arthropoda > Insecta > Coleoptera > Staphylinidae > Lordithon > Lordithon lunulatus. Next base: position 12,331,492 of record OZ012675.1, read on the forward strand.
AGTGACGTGGGTGTATTCAGTCTCTGCAGTGCCACCACGATCTTGTCCCATGGGAGGAAGCTGATAAGTTGCCTCGTCCACTTTTCATTCGTCGCGTCCTGCCACCTCCTCTGCCATTCTGTAATTGCAATCTTCCTGGCCTATTCTTTGGCATTCTTCGCAGGTGTTCCTGCTTGCTTATGTTCATAAGCGTTTTTGCTTGTCATCGCCTGCAGGCCTGCCGGTATGGCAGCAGCCACCACCTCCACCGCGTCGGTCGAAACCTGGTTCTTGGTGGTAAGTTCAGTCTTAGGACCCCGTCATATACGATGTTCCAAAGAAGGGTCCCAAGACTGAGCCTTGCGGGACTCCTCTCGTTATGTTGGGTTTTTCCTCCCTGCCATCGGGTGTCCTGTGGCTTGCTATCATGTGGCTCAGGTAACTTTCCATTAGTCATAGCAGTGACGTGAGTGTATTCAGTCTCTGCAGTGCCACCATGATCTTGTCCCACGGCAGGGAGTTGAAGGCATTGCTATCGTCTAACGTGACCATCAGGCAATGCCTTCGCCTTCTTAGTGGTCCCGTGTTGGCCGCATCTGACCTCCCGTATTGCGTCCACGGTCGACCATCCCTTGCGGAAGCCGTATTGCATAGGTGACAATCCGCTCGCATCTTCAACTCTTCTAGCCAGTTTGCGGCCAGCCGCTCCAGCGCCTTAGCCAGTCCCTCCAGGAGGCATAATGGCCTGTATAATGATGTTTCCGTGGGCGACTTACCTTTTTTCGGTATCATGACCAATTTGGCTACCTTCCACCTTGCAGGGAAAGTGTCTTCGATTAGACACTTGTTGAACGTGTTTGTTACGTCTACCATTAGATAGAATTTGAACCTCACTCGTCGCCTATATGGCCCTTCGCCAGCTGTAGGAGTCTCTATTATGTGCTTTAAGGCACCAGCTTTCCGCGGGACGAGTTCCTGATCCTCCAGATCCGGGATTGCTCCGCTAACGGCGCTGCAAGCCCTGCCTGGGTCTCTCGGGGAGCTCAGGTCAATCGCTGGCAAACAATGAATGAAATGAATTGCTTGAACGCCCCCGACTGGGCTAGGATGCGATGTTGCCCTTGGCTGCCGCCTTGAAGGATGACCTCCGGCTCCATAAAAACAAAGTCAGAGTCTGAGTCTGAGTCTGAGTCTGAGTCTGAGTCTGAGTCTGAGTCTGAGTCTGAGTCTGAGTCTGAGTCTGAGTCTGAGTCTGAGTCTGAGTCTGAGTCTGAGTCTGAGTCTGAGTCTGAGTCTGAGTCTGAGTCTGAGTCTGAGTCTGAGTCTGAGTCTGAGTCTGAGTCTGAGTCTGAGTCTGAGTCTGAGTCTGAGTCTGAGTCTGAGTCTGAGTCTGAGTCTGAGTATGTAGCTATAACTATAAAACCATACATGGTAAAAGATTGAGGTTTTAAGTTTTCTTATTTAATTAAATTAAATTATAAATAATTATATTATATTATATATTATATTCTAAAGGTCGTTTTAGACAAGACAATTTCTTGACTCAAAAGTTAGTCAAGATGCGAGACAATCTAAATTTTCTAGTATCATACAGCAAATTGTTTGAATTATTGAATTGGTTGGTATATTGAATGGAAAAATATAACGGGTTCTATTTGTCAAGGACAAATTGTATGGAAGGAGGATATATGAATTCATTTCTTGAACAACTTTTGAGCTAAGAAATTGTCTTGTCTAAAACGACCTTAAGACAAGTCTAAACTTGATCAAATTATCTCATTAGTAATGCAGACAAATTGATTTACTTGTTTTTAGTTTCTTAAATTGATCGCAAAGTGCGTCCGTAACTGTAAAATCCTGCGTGCTAAAGGATTGAGGCCTGGAAATTCAATTTCCTCATTGGATTCTCTTTGAAACAAGTCTAAATGCTTAATTTCTTGCATAAGTAAAAACAGAAAAACGCGGTTATTTGCAATGGTGGATTTGATTTGAAGCGAACACATATTGCGATGTAACTACAAATTCTGACACAGTAAAGGATGGCGGAGTCAAAATTCAGATTCCTTATTAAATTCACGTTGAGGCTAGTCTAACTTGGTTTACGTTTTTGCGATAGCAATGACAGAACAATTGATTTACTAGCAACATTCGTATTGTTTATAAACTAACCGCAAAATGCTGATGTAACTATAAAATCCTATATGGTAAAGGATTGCAGTTTAAAACTTAACTTTCCCCATTAAATTATCCTAGAGACACGTTTAAAGTTCCTCAATTTCTTGCGTTAGCATTGACAGAAAATATGATTTATTTTTGTTTAGTTTTTATAAATTGAACTCGGTGCGGCTGTAACTACAAAACCCGACGTAATAAAGGATTGAGGTTTTAAAACATTCAGTTTCTTCATTGATTACTCCTTATGACAAGTCTATCCATGCTCATTTTTTTGCGTCAATAGTAACTGAAACACGGATTTACTTGAAACGGCCTGATTTATTATAGTTGAGGTAACTATAAATCCTGATGTAGTAAAGGATTGTGGTTTCAAAATTCAGTTTCCCTATTAAATTAACTTCTAGACAAGTATAAACGTGTTGAAGTTTTCGCTACAGTAATAACAGGACAACTGATTGATTTCGCTACAGTAATAACAGGACAACTGATTTATTATAGCAAAATTCTGTTTTTTAATAAAATATTAATATTTTGTTTCTTTTAAATTAAAAATATCACTAGTCTAAATATGCTAAATTGTATGCGTTAGTAATAACAGAAACATGGATTTACTTAAACCCTAATGAATGTACACATAGTGCGGCTAGATTTAACTATAAAGGCTGACGTGGTAAAGGATTATTTTTGAAAATTCATTTTCCTTATTAAATTCAATTTTAGTCTAGGTTTGTTTCTGAGGATGCGAGGATGATACGATTAGTATGAAAGTAACCTGGTCAATACAAAATGATTGTATTCTAATTTTCGAATCAAAATGTTGCCGCAAACAATATATTACCCTCGATTTAATTGAGTGGGCAAAATAATTCCAACTTTTCCGGCCGGCGGGCATTTAAAATAAAATCAATTTTCCTGTCGAGGGCATTTGTTAATTAGGCAATTAAACATTGCGGTACAATTAATAGCGGTCCATCCACGCGAACTGGTGGCGGCGCCGGGCATCGATTCTGCATCGCGGAACCCCCGAGAACACCGCGCGGGGGGCTGACCCTGTGCGGACATCCGCCGCCGCACAGGGGGAGAGAGATGTAGCAGCCCCCTCGTTTGTTTTTCTTTCGCGCGCGCGGGTACATGCGCCGTGTTCGCAGGGGGGCCGCATCGCGAGCGGCGTCTGCCGGTGCGCATCCGGACTCCCCTTAGTACCGCCGCGACAGCGCCACGCAATGCGTTCACCCTAAACCCCGAAATTTTTTGGAAGTATCTCAAGTATGCAATTTTTTTTTCTGCAAAAAATTATTCGTCGCGGTCCCGGTGTGAATCCGTGTTTGGTTTTTAATTAGTTGTGGTGCGAACGATGGATACTTCGGCTACAATTAAGGGCAGAATTAACAAACGGAAACATTGTTTTGATTAGGTAATTTTTAATAATTAAAATTTTTACTTGGTACTGTGTTAATTTATTTAAAGAAGAAAGTAATTGAAACGGTAGTTGTAATATATTGAGGAACTAAATCTAAAACTAAGTCTAAAGTTAAAATTGATAAAGTTTTATTAATTATAATCTATAATTTTTGTAGTGGCGTTAATAATTTGGAGACCTGTCCTTATATGTTCATTCCAGCCTTGTTATGCCCTCAACTTTTTTCAAAAACCTCATTTCTCACTTTTGAATCTTGATATCAGAAATTCAATGGTTTTGGCGTCTACTACGTGGTAATTCATTTTCAATAAATTCATCTCCTTTATTGAATCTTGATATATTTGTATCCATGTTTATTTGCGATCGCTATAATATAAAAACGAAGACAATGTTTTGAAGACTACCGACCTGCCATATATCCTTTTTTTTTGTCAACTGGTAGTGCAAAAGTTGGGTTCGGTGGGTTTGAATTTCCATCCAGACATTTAATTTAATATATTTTATTCATTATTTAATTGAAGTGTTTTGAAGTAATAGTTATGTTTAAAGTACTGTTTTTCTTTTTTTTACAATTAAAAATGTATTAACTCATTACATTATATTTTATTCATTATTTAATTGAAGTGTTTTGAAGTAATAGTTATGTTTAAAGTACAGTTTTTCTTTTTTTACAATTAAAAATGTATTTACGCATTATATTAAAAATAAACATGTGTATTTTTGTAATTAAAAATCATCCATCGATATCAATTTGTTGTACAATATTTGTTTCTTCATTGTGTGGTAATTATCCTTTGTTGCTACGATTCTAATGTTTATTTCGTCCTTTAAACTATGTAAAGATATTATAAATGAAAAAATATTTCAGAATTCTCGTAATTAGAATGGTCACAATATATTTAACATATTTTAGCCTATAATATCGGAGACTTAGAATGGTCAGAATATATTTAACATATTTTAGCCTATAATATCGGAGAATTAGAATTTTCAAAATATATTTAACATATTTTAGCCTATAATATAATCGGAGATCATCATCATTCCCTCTCCAAGAAATCCGTCGAGTTTATCCGGTCGGTAACAAATTACCCCAAAACTCTCGCGTTGGTGGCGTCGCGCGAATTTAAAAACCGCCCGAGGGCGTCACTTCTTAATCTTAATACCCCGCACGTGTTCCAGATATTACCACGGCGAGGGCGAATGTGATTACGGCAATCGATAGCCCAAGTGAAATATTATTTTCGAAGCCCCACAAGTGGGGGATTAGGCGCAGCGATTATTAATCATCTGCTAACTTGAAGACTCTTAATTGAATTTTAATTAAAAACATTTATCACCCCCGATTTTGTCGCAGATACTAGTAGTCTGGTGGGTTTACTGGAGGACTATAATACTTGACGAGAAGTTTCGCTGGAAAATTTAAGTAGACCAGCTTTTTTGAATATTTAATAGTTTTGTCTCGATTATTATGATATTTTCCAATATTTTATATGGGTATGTGTTAAGAGGATTTAATTAGCATATGAATAATTAATTGAAATCTTCTATTAATTTTTATAATAATCTTCTTATATCATGTTAATTAAATCCTGTATTATCCTTTATCCCTTGTTTGTTAAATCAACGAATAATAGAGCAATAATATATATATATATATATATATATATATATATATATATATATATATATATATATATATATATATATATATATATATATATATATATATATATATATATATATATATGCGTCATTCCATGTCAAATCGACCAATAGTTTTAATCGACCCCTTTCAATTTGAACGAAATTTGGTAAAAACTTTTCTTTTATCATAAAATAAAGATTTACAAACGGAAAAAAATGTTTTTTTTTTCGAAAGTTATTCAAGATTCAAAATTTGACCATTTTTCTAATTCTTCAACTTTATTTTTTAAATATCTCGAAAACTATTATAGATACAGGAATGGTCTTTTGTTTGTTTTAAAGGGGATATTTGGGGCAATTGAATAAATAATATTTTGAAAAAAAATTTGAAAAATGAAACAAATTTTAAATCGTCAAAATGGTATGAGGACACAATATTTTGGGTTCAAATTTTTTACTACATTACCTTTAAATAATCTAAGAGATCCTGAAAATTTTAGAGGGTTGTTTTTTTTTGGTTTCAAAATTATGAATTTTTGAAGTTTGGAGAATTTGTCCAGCATAGTTAAGAAAACATGTCATTTTGAGTAAGAAAAAGTTTATTTTATGACATAAAAGACGTAAAAACAAAAACATAATCAAAGTTGAATTCGTATTTGTATAGTAATAGTTTAAAAATCTCAATAATTAAGATGTGTCACATTCCGCCAGCTATGTTTTTACTACTAAAGTTTTTATAGATAACTACCATCGGAGATCTGCCCTCAGAGATTCTATTTTGACCATTTTTCTAATTTTACAACTTTATTTTTTAAATATCTCGAAAACTATTATAGATACAGATATGGTCTTTTGTTTGTTTTCAAGGGGATACTTGGGGCTAATGAATAAAAAATATTTTGAAAAAATAATTGAAAAATTAAAAAAATTTAGAATTTAGATTTTTTTTAAATCATCAAAATGGTATGACGACACAACATTTTGGGTTCGAATTTTTTACTACAATACCTTTAAATAATCTTAAGAGATCCTGAAAATTTCAGAGTGGTGTTTATTTTTGTTTCAAAAGTATGAATTTTTGAATTTTGGCAAATTTGTGAGAGTCAAGCATAGTTAAGGCAACATGTCATTTTGAGCAAGAAAAAGTTTATTTTATGACATAAAAGACGTAAAAACATAAACATAATCAAAGTTGAATTCGTATTTGTATAGTAATAGTTTCAAAATCTCAATAATTAAGATGTGTCACATTCCGCCAGCTATGTGTTTACTACTAAAGTTTTTCTAGATAACTACCACCGGAGATCTGCCCGTAGAGGTTTTATTTTGACCATTTTACTAATTTTTCAACTTTATTTTTTAAATATCTCGAAAACTATTATAGATACAGAAATGGTCTTTTATTTGTTTTAAAGGGGATATTTGGGGCAATTGAATAAAAAATATTTTGAAAAAAAAAATTGAAAAAGAAACCAATTAGAATTTAGAATTTTTTTAAATCGTCAAAATGGTAAGACGACACAAAATTTTGGGTTCAAATTTTTTTCTACAATACCTTTAAATAATCTTATGAGATACTGAAAATTTCAGAGAGGTGTTTTTTTTGTTTCAAAATTATGAATTTTTGAATTTTGGCAAATTTGTGAGAGTCCAGCATAGTTAAGACAACATGTCATTTTGAGTAAGAAAACATTTATTTTATGACATAAAAGACGTAAAAACAAAAACAATCAAAGTTGAGTTTGTATTTGTATAGTAATAGTTTAAAAATCTTAATAATTAAGATGTGTCAGATTTCGCCAGCTATATTTTTACTACTAAAGTTTTTCTAGATAACTACCAGTGGAGATCTGCCCTCAGAGGTTCTATTTTGACCATTTTTCTAATTTTTCAACTTTATTTTTTAAATATCTCGAAAACTATTATAGATACAGAAATGGTCTTTTATTTGTTTTAAAGGGGATATTTGGGGCAATTGAATAAAAAATATTTTGAAAAAAAAAATTAAAAAATTTAGAATTTAGAATTTTTTTAAATCATCAAAATGGTATGACGACTGAAAATTTGGACGAGCATAGTCAGGTTGGTAGGGAACGCCCACCCACCCCACCTTTGTTCGCATAGTTTTTTCAATGGATGCAGACGCTTTATATTGTTTAAACCATTCCAGGAAGAGTGTTATCCTATGAAAAAAACCATGCGATCGAAGGTGGGGTGGGTGGGCGGTCCCTACCAACCAGACTATGCCCGTCCACTATTTCAAATGACTTGAACTCTGCACTACACTGTTATGCGTTGTTATCTATGATTCAATTAATTTCATTTATTAATTTACGTCTAATTCGAAAAAATATATGTTATAATCAATGTAGTGCAGAGTTCAAGTCACTTGAAATATTGGACGGGCATAGTCTGGTTGGGAATTCTCTTCTAAATTTTGCGTTCAGATTTTCATCAAGTATGTTTACATCAAGTCGAATCCCTATATATATTGTGAGCAACACAAATATCGTCCCCGAAACTTTAATGATCCTTCCGCAGGTTCACCTACGGAAACCTTGTTACGACTTTTACTTCCTCTAAATGATCAAGTTTGGTCATCTTCCCAGCAACATCGGCGAGGTCGAAACTTTGCCGCGTACCGGTCCGAAGACCTCACTAAATCATTCAATCGGTAGTAGCGACTTTCTATCATGAAATAATATTTAAAAAGTTTCAAAAATTTCCCAATCTCTGTATCTTTTTTGGTTCAATTTGAAACAATCTCGACATTTTCCCCGTCAAATCGTTAAAATTCCCACAACTATCCTCCGTTGCGTCAAAGCAGGGGTCGTACTAGAAGTGACTTGACACTGAAAGTAAGTCATTTCAGTGTCAAGTCACTTCTAGTACGACCCCTGCTTTGACGCAACGGAGGATAGTTTTGGGAATTTTAACGATTTTTACCACTTTTATAATGTATCATATGGCGGGTTTAACTTTTGTTTTTGAGAAAAATTGTATTAAAATTTCTTATTTGGTTGAAAATTGTCTATCCAACACGTTTAAACTGATATTTGTGCAAAATTTATTTTATTTTTCTTCACTTCCTCGACTTTATCGTCACAAAGGAGGATAGTTTTGGCAATTTTAGCAATTTTTATCACTTTTCAAGTTAAATTCGTGACGGGTTTATCTTTAGTTCTAGAGAAAAATCGTACAAAGATTTTTCATTTGGTAGAAAATTGTTTATCCAATAGACAAATGTTGATCTTGATTGGACAATTTTCATTTTGATTTTCTTTACATCTTCGGCTTTACCGCCAAAACGGTACAATTTTTTTAACAATTTTTTTCTCATTTTTCTTTGGAGTTAAAAGACCTATAAAATGAGATCTCCAACAACATTCTAACATGAAAAAAAATTTTCCATTTTCGAAAAATTTGCCAAGCTCTGTAGCTTTACCGGTTCCATTTGAAACAATCTTGTCGGTTTTCCCGTCATCTAGACTACATTTCAAATCAAATTACTTAGTTTCAGTATCATGCCGATGCTATGACGACCCCTGCTTTGATGCAATGGAGGATAGTTTTAGCAATTTTACCGATTTTATCACTTTTCAAATTAAATTCGTGACGGGTTAATGTTTTTTTTAGAGAAAAATCCTACTAAGATTTTTCTTTTGGAGAAAAATCGTACAAAGATTTTTCATTTGGTTGAAAATTGTCTATCCAAAAGCTAAAGTTGATCTTGATTGGACAATTTTTATTTTTATTTTCTTTATTTCTTGGTCTTTGCCGCCTAAACGGTACAATTTTTATAACAATTCTTAATCTCATTTTTCTTTGGAATTAAAAGACCTATAAAATGAGACCTACAGCAATATTCTAACATAAAATTTTCACGTTCGAAAAATTTGCCAAACTCTCTAGCTTTACCGGTTCTATTTGAAATAATCTCGACATTTTTTCCACAATCTAGACTATATTTCAAATTAAATGACTTGGTTTCAGTGTCATGCCGATGCTATGACGATCCCTGCTTTCACGCAATGGAGGATCGTTTTAGCAATTTTACCGATTTTTATCACTTTTCAAATTAAATTCGTCCTGGGTTTATTTTTTCTTTTAGAGAAAAATCGTACTAAGATTATTCATTTGGTTGAAAATTGTCTATCCAATGGGTTAAAGTTGATCTTGATTGGACAATTTTTATTTTTCTATTCTTCACTTCATTGTCTTTACCGCCAAAACGGTACAATTGTTTTAAACTCGAACTAAGATTTTTGATTTGGTTGAAAATTGTCTATCCAATGGGCTAAAGTTGATCTTGATTGGACAATTTTCATTTTTATTTAATTTACTTCTTCGTCTTTACCGCTAAAACGGTACAATTTTTATAGCAATATTTTTTTCTCATTTTTCTTTGGAATTAAAAGATTTATTAAATGAGATCTACAACAACATTCTAACATGAAATAAAATTTTCCACGGGCGAAAAATTTGCCAAGCTCTATAGCATTACCATTTGATACAATCTCGACATTTTCCCCGCCATCTGACTATATTTCAAATCGAATGACTTAGTTACAGTGTCATGTGTCATGCCACTGCTATGACGACCCTTGCTTTGATGCAATAGGGAATTTGGCAATTTTATTGATGTTTATTAGTTTTCAAATTAAATTCGTGAGGGGTTTCTCTTTTGTTTTAGAGAAAAATCGTACTAAGATTTTTCATTTGGTTGAAAATTGTCTATCCAACGTGTTATACTGAATATATTAACCCTACTACTACTACTACTAGTACTACTGCATATGCATCTACTCCCTAGCATATTTCTTCTCTGGGGATACTATCGAATGCCATTTGGTAATTTACAATATAAAAAAGTCTTTCCTCATTATATATATATATATATATATATACCACAGCGATGGTCTAAAGAGGCATATGTTTTCACCTGGATATTAACACAAGACTAAATGGCAAGCGATAAAAACAAGACGAGAACGATTGACAAAGAGGGACGTATACTGGAGGCTTGATCTTGATTGGACAATTTTCATTTTGATTTTCTTCACTTCTTCGTCTTTATGCCAAAACGGTACAATTTTTTAACAATGTTTGATCTTAGTTTTCTTTGGAATTAAAAGAGCTATAAAATGAGATCTCCAACAACATTCTAACATGAAATAAAATTTTCCACGTTCGAAAAATTTACTAAGCTCCGTAGCTTTGCCGGTTCTATTTGAAACAATCTCGACATTTTTCCCTCCATCTAGACTATATTTCAAATCAAATTACTTAGTTTCAGAGTCTTGTCACTTCTAGGGCGACCCCTGCTTTGATGCAACGGAGTATAGTATATATAACCATCTATTAGACTATTGACCCTTCACAGGTCTTTCCGTCTGTGTGTGTACATTTCATTTTACAAAAGTATAAAATAATACAAATAAATATTCCCTATTGAAAAAAAAATTAATAATAATAACAAATTTAAGAATTAATGATCAATACATAGAAAATAATACTGAATGCTAAAAATAATATTCGTAGAGTGTCTGTGTCGGGTGTTTTTTCCCTGTTCGTCTGTCATGTCGTTTTATACATAAATTATGAAGTATCGTCCCGTTTTCTTCTTTTTGCTGAAATGTTGTTCGTACTCGTTCCAGTCTCCTGTTGACCAACCAAACTATGCCCGTCCACTATTTCAAACGACTTGAACTCTGCACTATACTGTTATCCAATAATTTATATTTCATTCAATTAATTCCATTTGTTAATTTACGTCTAATTCGTAAAAAAAATATGTGAATCAATGTAGTGCACAGTTCAAGTCATTTGAAATAGTGGATGGGCATAGTTTGGTTGGTAGGGGCCGACCACCCACCCCACCCTCATTTGCATACGTTTTTCAATGGATAAAAATGTTTTATAATGTTTAAACAATTCCAAGAAGAGTGTTATCCTATAGAAAAACTATGCAAACAAAGGTGGGGTGGGCGGGCGGCCCCTACCAACCTGACTATGCCCGTCCACTAATTCAAACGACTTGAACTATGCACTATACTGTAATCCGTTATTTTCTATGATTAAATTAATGTCATTTATTAATTTAAGACTAATTAAAAAGATATATGTGAAAACAAATGTAATGCATAGTTCAAGTCGTTTGAAATATTGGACGTGTATAGTTTGGTTGGTAGGGGACGCCCGCCCACCCCACCATTGTTCGCATAGTTTTTCCATAGGATAACACTCTTCTTGGAATGGTTTAAACAATATATAACATCTATGTGCATTGAAACAACTATGCGAGCGAAGGTGGGGTGGGCGGGCGTCCCCTACCAACCAAACTATACACGTCCACTATTTCAAACGACTTGAACTATGCATTACATTTGTTTTCACATATATCTTTTTAATTAGTCTTAAATTAATAAATGACATTAATTTAACCATAGAAAGTAACGGATAACAGTGTAGTGCATAGCTCAAATCGTTTGAAATAGTGGACGGGCATAGTCAGGTTGGTAGGGGCCACCCGCCCACCCCACCTTTATTCGCATAGTTTTTCCATAGGATAACACTCTTCTTGGAATAGTTTAAACATTATAAACCATTTGTATCCATTGAAAAATGTATACAAACTAGGGTGGGATGGGCGGACCAACCAAACTATGTCTGTCCACTATTTCAAACGACTTGAACTCTGCAGAATACTGTTAAACATTAATTTATATTCCATTCAATTAATTCCATTTCTTAATTAACGTCCAATTCGTAAAAAAAATGTGTGAACCAATGTAGTGCATAGTTCAAGTCATTTGAAATAGTGGACGGGCATAGATTGGTTGATAGGAACCGTCCGCCCATCCCACCCTAGTTTGTATACTTTTTTCAATGTATACAGATGTTTTATAACGTTTAAACTATTTCAAAAAGAGTGTTATCCTATGGAAATACTATGTGAACAAAGGTGGGTTGGGCGGGTGGCCCCTACCAACCTGACTGTGCCCGTCCACTATTTCAAACGACTTGAACTATGCACTACACTCTTATCCGTTACTTTCTATGGTTAAATTAATATCATTTATTAATTTCAGACTAATTAAAAAGATATATGTGAAAAATAATTTAATGCATAGTTCAAGTCATTTGTCCAGTGGTGTTGTATAAGTCTGTGTTTGAAATATTGTGTAGATTGTTGTTTGGGTGTCTAAGTTTAGTAATCAGTCTCAAAGTCTTCCGTTCGGTAATCTCCGTCATTTTTTTGCACTTGTCACGAGTGTTTTTGAATAATATCTGTCCATAGTCGATAAGAGGCCTGCAGATGGTTTTATATATCTTTGTTGCGGTCTTGATGGATATGCCCCTGCTCCCATATGTCAAACATCTAAAATGCTTAGCCCGTTTGGTTACTTCAGCTCTTGTTTTCGTTAAATGTTTGTCAAATTTATGTTTATTGTCAATTGTTATGCCTAGATATTTTATCGTCGTTGTCAGTTTTACGTTTATTCCATTAATGTTGATACTAGGCGAGTTTTCTGTAATTTTATGGTTAGTTATCAGAAACTGGCACTTTGAAGGGTTGGGTTTAAGCCTCCACTTATTAAACCATGTCATTGTATCGTCGGTGAGTGTCTACAATGTCGTAATTGCGTCGACTAGGCGGTTTTTGTGTGTTATTAATGCAGTATCGTCGGCGTACTGTAGCATGCATTGCTGTAGGTTGACATGCTCTTTGTTTATTCTATTATGATTGTATATGTCGTGGCAATAAACATTATATAACAGAGGAGAGAGTGGTGAACCTTGGGGTAGTCATTGTCTTGTGTAGAAAGTCCTTGAGTATGTATTGTTAGTTCGTATCTGTAGTTGTCTGTGGATGAGGAAACTGTGGATAATTGATATGAGGTATTGGGGTATTTTTAACAGGTTCATTTTATATAACAATCCCTTATGCCAAACGCTGTCGAATGCCTTGTTAATGTCCAGAAATAAGGCTGCTGTGCGCTGTTCTTGTAGGTAAGTCGCTTGTATGTTATTTGTCAATGCATATAGTGGGTGTATTGTCGAGTGTCCCGGCTTGAAACCGAATTGATATGTGGGGATTTTATCTTCTAATAGGTCCCATAACCTAATTTTTAGTATATTTTCAAAGTTTTTTCCTAGCACTGGTAAGAGAGTGATTGGCCGGTAACTTTCAGGTGCTGTCTTGTCGAGTCCAGACTTGTGGATTGTGATTACCACACCTTTTTTCCATATAGTTGGATACGTTTTATTATGTAAACAATAGTTGTAGATTTTCATTATATATTGGTATATGTCGTCTGTGAAGTGTCTTAATAATTCTTTAGTTAATGAGTCATATCCGGGGGCGGTATTTTTTCCTGTGTTTAGTACTGTGTAGTATTCCTCGTCAGTAACATCTTGGGTCAGGATGTTGTCATTTGAAGTAAGATGTGTATCGCACCAGCGGTTAACCACCTCCAGGTGATGGTCGTCAAAATTGTGGTTTGCCTTTGGAGTGAAAGTGTCTTCAAAGTGGTCTGCAAGTATGTTTGCTTTATCTATGTCTGTATATTTCAGTCCGTGTCCATCGTTTAGTGTTTCTATGTGTATATTTTGTTTGTACCTCGATATTTTTTAAATGTTTGTCCAGTATAATTTTCCTCCGTCTTGTTCGATTTCTTGGCATGTGTCTAGCCATTTGTCCGTTCTGTATTGTAGTGTTAGTTTTTGTACGGTTTTTTTGAGTTTGTTATATTCTGTCTTTAGAATTCTTTCTTTCGTTTCTGTATAGCGTCTGTAGATTCTTCGTTTTTGTCTGATCAATGTTTAAATGAATTTTGGTAGTCTATTCTTAGTCTTTAACTTGTTAGTAATTGTCGTACTGTATTTATTTATAGTGATCGTAAGTATGTCTTGTAATTTAGTAGTTCGTTCTGTGTCTATAATATCGGAAATCTCTTCTGTTAAATACTCCAGTATGTCCTTCTCAATGGCTTTGTGATGTCTTTTATCAATTTTCTGAGTAAACGTTGGCAGTGATGGTGTAATTGTTACGTTGGTGTCTATTTCAAATATTATTGCTAGGTGGTCTTAGCCAAGATCCGGTGTCAAAGTTACGTTTAAAATGTTGTTGTTAATATTTGCCGTATGAAGAATTATGTCCGGGGTACTGTCGTTGTTGTTTGGCATAAGAAATGTCGGGCCGGTTACACGTCTTCTTAAATCGGAGTTGTGTGAGAATGTCTGTAGCTGTCTTCGTTTGCGTGTGTTCAAGTTCATGTCACCAATTACCATTGCATATTTGTAAAGTGAAGCTTTGACAAATATGTTCTGTTCTAGAAGGAAAGTAGGATGGATGTATATAAGGAAGATGTGATGTCTATCGTCTTTGAATGGAATTGTGAAGTGGAGACAATCGTTAAGGGGGTTTATTATGCTTGGAGCATTTGCCTTGGCTAGTGGCAATGTGGGTGGCAATTAACTAGTGCCCTGCCACGCGCATTGTTTATTATATATCCTTGTCTTTTGAGAGTATGCCAGTTCCTGTAGTCTGTATTCGTGTCTGTCTTTGTCTTTGTTTCTACAAGCATGTAAGCCTCAATGTCGTTTGTTTCAATATAGTTATGTAGGACCAGTTTTTTATTAGCGTAGCTATTGATGTTTGCATATAATAAACTGAGCTTATCCATTGCAATGCGTTAGAGTAGCCGCTGCAGTGTTTACGCCTGCACCAACTGCAGGCTCGGTGGGTGATAAAGCGTCTAAGTCAAAGAGGTCGAACATCAGTACGTACATTTTGTTCCCTGAGAATACCGGGACTGTCTCAATGTTGAACATGTCTATGAATCTCTTTTTGAGTTTTTTTATTAGTTCTTGTCTGTTCTGTTTTTTTGGGTCATTAAGTTTGGTGGTTAAAGTGTTAATGATGTGATCGTGTATCGTAATTGGTTGGTGGATTCGAGATGATGAAGCTGCCTTGTTTTCCATACCAGCAGTTTTTTGTTGACGGATTTGATGGGAACATTGGGAATTTCGGCAATTGGTGATGTTGGTCTTTTTGTGCTTTTGTTGCTCCACGCCATGTGACCTTCTTCGCCGCAGCCTTTACATTTCTCCGGTAAAGACGACGCACAAGTATTGGTTGGGTGTGCTTGGTTACACTTGCTACATGTTACTGGCGTCTGGCATGTGTCAGTAGTGTGGGAGTACTCCTGGCATTTCATACAGGGTTGTGGGACTGGCTTGGGTGCGAGGCTCTCAATAACGGAGTAGTGTGTGTCTAAAATATAGTCCTTTTAATAACTGTTGGTATGCCTTTTGGTTTCCTGTAATGATTCGGATTTTTTGCGTTGGATTGCCGTTTAATTTGGCAATAATTCGTTTACAGAATCTGTGTTCTATATTATTTGCCTCGAGATGTTTACTTATTTCTTCGTCTGTTATTTCGTACTCAACTTGACATATTATTGCCGAATATGATATTGAGACTTCCCTGATCTGATGAGTGTCTTGTTTTGTCTGTTCCGTGTAATCTATAATCGCGTTGAGCATTTCGTTGAGTTTTGTTATTTTTTCGTTTGATTTTAAAATGAACGCTTCTTTAGCCTGTATAATAACGTCATTGCTTTGAATGTTATTTTTATTTTGAAGTTGACCCCATATATTTGAAAAAGTGTATCTGGATATAGCGCTTGAGGTTCTTACATGGAATGTGTGTTGCAAGGTATTGCTGATAAATTGCATCTTTTCTTTGTGTAGCTCGTTGTGTTGTTTTAAATGTGTTATTTTTCTCGGCATTTGTGGGTTATTTATTGTGTGTGTATTTCTAATGGTTTGTGTGCTATTTATTGCGTACGGTGTATTTTGTTCAGTTTCTATTTCGGATAACATTTCTTGTGCGCCTTCGCTGCGTTCTTGTTCATGTTCCGAATTATTGAGTTCGACGTGTTGATAGTTTTTTCGGTATTGGCTTATTTTTCGGGGGACGGCCGCTCTTACTTCTTTTTCCCCGTTGTGTTTTATAAACATCTGAGTCTGAGCTGTCATCGTCCTCCATGTTGTTACACTCGATATCGGCTTGTTTCGAAAATACGTCCGCACTCGACCGCTGTGGCACAGCGTATACGGAGTATAGTTTTGTGAGGTTTACGGAAATATTCTGAAATTTTGAATTTTTGATTTTTGCAACTTCATTGGTCAGTTTTCGATTGTCAAACTCGTTTTTTTTTCGGAAAAATTTCATTTTTATTTTTGCTCGCCTACTGGTTGAATTTTTCCAATATTTTACTTCCCGATCTTTCTTTGCCTTTTTAGCGCGCAGAAACTGACTTTTTTCTCCACGATCAATTCTTCCATGTTTCGCGCTTTCCGGCTTTTCACGTTTCCACCGCTTTTCCCACCGGAACCACTATGCCCGGTCTATTTTTACCAGCGCCTAGGAGGATGACGCTTCCCAATGACCTTTCCCAACCGCCTACCACCCCCTAACGCCCGCTAATCCAATATAATGTTAGTTTTCCGCTTACCGAAACTTAATTATATATATATATATATATATATATATATATATATTTATATATATATATATATATATATATATATATATTTATATATATATATATATATATATATATATATATATATATATATATATATATATATATATATATATATATATATATATATGTACATAATATCCAATTATTGGAAAGTTTATCATGATAACTAGCCTAAGCAGATAAAATTTTCAAAACAAACAAATTCTAATTTCGCTTCACAACGTTGCAATTGTATACTTAACTTCGTTGTATTCTTAAGATCTTTATAAATTTTCATTTACATTCTTAAGTTAACATTTCAGTTAAGTATATCATTAACAAAAGAAATGCAATGGAGATTGGGAAATATGTTCAGAAGGGAACTATTAACTGTTTTATAAAATTTACAACTTTTATATAAAAGTTAATAGCTTTATTCTGAACATATTTGCAATTATTCATGCATTTATTATGTTATAACTGTTAGTTACATAACGTGATTCAATGAGTCATATCAAACAACATGTATTATGGATTCTCAACGTTATAATTTTGTACCTAACCTTTTCAACTTTCATATAATAGTTAATAGTTGTCTTCTGAATATATTTCCTAATTATTATTACATTTCTTCTTTTTTTTTAGTTCTATCACGTTATTCTATGACAATCATACCAAACAAATTGTAATATAGAATTTATACGATTCTCAAGGGTATAATTTTGTACCTAATTAGGTAGGTATACAATTATATATAATTAAAATTATGTATTAAATCATGGTTAATAGTTGTATTTAAACATATTTCCATATTTTTTGTTACATTTCTTATGTAACTACTTGATTTATATTACGTTATTCAATAACTGTCTACCAAACAAATTGTAATATATACTTATGTAACCCTATTCAAGGTTGTAATTTTGTACCTAACGTTTTCAACAGTTAATAGTTGTCTACCCATATTTTCCGATATTCAGTTACCTGTATTTTAAACATATTTCACGATTTACATGTTATATTTTGTCATTATGTTGACGTAATTTAAATTAAATTCACACTCTTAGCGACTCGTAGCTTTTGAAACTATTATGCTTATGAACCTCTGTTGCTACGGCAACTGTGGAATTTAGAGCGTGAAATATTCGTGATTTTGCGTTGCATTCAATTATCAGGCAGGCGAGAGTGAGCCCGGTGCTGTTTTCAATTTCGACCCGCAATTAACACGCAAAGCCAATTAGCGCGAATAATTTATGTGGCATAAAATTGCACGTTACTGCAATTCATCAATAAATAGCCCTCTACATACACAATAGTCTATTCATGGCGACAATTAAGTTGCAGCTAAATATTTGGCTTAAATCTTGAGACTAAGATTTTTTGATAACATTTTTAAATAACGGGCTAATTAGTTTAATGCCTTATATATCTTTATGGTGACTTTTATTAAGTTAATTAAATATAGCAGCTCCCCCATCTTCTAATTCATTGGGTGAAATTATATTGATTAATAGACTCATTTTATGTTATATTATATATATATATTCTATATTATTTATTATTTTTTCAATCATTAATGTCAATTTTTAGCGCGGTTTATTTATTTTTTATCTTTATTCATTTTATGGGATATTATATATATATATATATATATATATATATATATATATATATATATATATATATATATATATATATATATATTCTATATTATTTATTATTTTTTCAATCATTATTGTAATTTTTTAGAGCGGTTTATTTATTTTTTATCTTTATTCATATACGGTAAATTTGCAGGACTTTAAAAACTAATTTCCTGTGAGAAGTAAGTTTGAGGCAGGGACAGAAAACATTTAGGTACTGGAGTATGTTTATTTGGTGAATTGAAGATAATTTAATATCTTTAACATTAACTATAACTCTACCATATCCATCAGGTATAACTTAATTAATTTCGTATCCTAAAGAACTTGAGATGTTGAAGAAAAGTGTCAATCTAGTTTTTTGTTTACTTTTCTACATCTTCTACGTCTTTATAAATCTCAGTACGTTTTTGTAGGTCTCTATACGTCTTTGAACACCTTTATACGTCTGTTTTAGACGTTTGGCCTCTATGTAAGTTTTGTACGTTTTGGCATGTCTTTATAAAATCGATGTTCCCTTTACAACTTTCTTAGATTTTTGTATCGGTTTGTACATCAGTTATTAAATATTTGTATGTCTTTGTATATCTGTGTGTCGGTTAATACGTAATGGTAATGATTAAGATTAAGATGAAGAAAGTGCTTAACAAAGTTCTTCTACAACTTCCTTCTACCCTCTTACCTTCTCTACGTCTTTATCCATATTTGTACGTCTCTGTGAGTCTTTCTATACCTCTATACATCATTTTAGGCCCAATTCACACATAAACGGCGTCGGGCGCAGGCGAGGCGCAGGCGCGACGTTGCACAGACGATTGTGATGTTTATATGCAGTGAAGGGGTGGACACTGCACCTTATGTTTACGTAGAGGCGGCGTGGAAGAGTTATTCCTTTCGCCTCTTCGCCTACCTTGTCTTAGGCAAAGAGGCAAGGACGCGGTACCGGCGCTGCGAGAGGCACGACACTTTAAGCCCCCTCTATATAAACATGTGGTGCAATGTCCAGTTAGGTGACGAGGGGCGGACATTTGCTTCGTGTTTCTCCCCGCGCCAGCACGGCGTCTTCTCCTAAGACACGGTAGGCGAAGAGGCGAAAGGCATAACTCTTCCACGCCGCCTCTACGTAAACATAAGGTGCAATTTCCACCCCTTCACGGCATATGAACATCACAATCGCCTGTGCAATGTCGCGCCTGCTCCTCGCATGCGCCGCGCCTGCGCCCGATGCCGCTTATGTGTGAATTGGGCCTTAGATGTGTGTACCTTTTTGTAAGTCTTTGCACGTCTTTATTACATCATGGTGCCTTTTAAATATTTATTAGATTTGAGTACCGATTTGTAAATGTTTGAACACGATTATTAAATATTTGTATGTCGTTGGAAATCTATGTATCTGTCTATGTCTTTCTAATTATACATACGTCTTCTTAACTTTTGCTGCGTTTTTCTGCGGCTCTGCGTCTTTATACGTTCTGCGTCTTTTTGGCATCTTTCTGCATCTTTCTGCGCATTTCTATATATTTCCACATTTGTCCACGCATTGATAGTTCTCAAATATTAGTCTCAAGCCTACTTCACAAAAGGTACTCTCAAGTCTTACTCTTATGTCTCAAGTGTCACGGTATTTTTTTCTAACGGTGAGTACAGCCCCCGCTCCTGGGCTGTGTGCACTACGATGCACAGGTCCATGAAGAGCCTCATGGACCTGTGCATCGTACAACATCCATGATATACTAGCCGGGTCAACTCTTTGTAGTAAAGTTTCCCGACTAGCGGTGGATTCGAACCACCAACGTTCAGTACGCAATGGCTTCAGAGCGTCGTCCTAGACCACTGCGCCATGGACCGCCTTCGCCATGGTCTTACTTTACTCTCAAGACTTTATTTCAATTCTTAGTCTCTAGCTTGCGTCTCAAATCATACTCTCAAGTCTTTATCTCAATTCTTATTCTCTAGCTTGTGTCTCAAAGCATACTCTCAAGTCTTCTTTTGTAGTCTTATTCTCACAAATCATACTCTCGAGTCTTCTTCTCCAGTCTTACTCTCAGAAATCATACTCTCAAGTCTTCTTCTGCAGTCTTACTCTCAGAAATCATACTCTCAAGTCTTCTTCTCTAGTCTAAAATGTTCCCCTCACGTCCTACACTGAAGTCTGCCCATGAAGTCTTACTTTGAAGTCTGCCTCACAATTCTGTCTCTCAAACCTTCCAAGGAAGTCTTTCTATATCTCTTAAGTCCTTCTCTCAAGTCTTCTTTTCAAGTTATCTTATCATCAGATCTTTCTCGCAAATATTACCGTCAAGTCATTTTATCAGGGCTTACTCCTAAGTCTTCCCCTCAAATAGTACCTTCCAGTCTATTTCTTAAATATTACCTTCGTTTTTGCATTCAAGTATTCTTCTTAAGTCTATCTTCTCAAGCATTAGTTTCAAGTCTTTCTGCCATTTTTTCTCTCAAGTGTTCTTTTCAAGTCTTATTATCAAATGTTCAATATTTGTACGTCTTGAGACGTCCTTATTACATAATTATATATTTTATATCATAAGATTAAGATGAAGAAAGTGTTTAACAAAGGTCTTCTACAACTTTCTTCTACCCTCTTACCTTCTCCTCTACGTCTTTATCCGTCTTTGTACGTCTCTGTATCTGCATTATTTTAGATGTTTGTACCTTTTTGTAAGTCTTTGTACGTCTTTATTACATCAAGGTGCCTTTTAAATCTTTATTAGATGTGTGTACCGGTTTGCACGTGTTTGAACCATATTTATTACATATTTGTACGTCGTTGTACATCTTTGTATCTGTTTGTACATGTTACGGTTTATCTATGTCTTTCTATTTATTTATACGTATTTCTAAGACTTGCTTCGTTTTGCTACGTCTCTCTGCATATTTCACCGTTTTTTTGCATCCTTCTTTGTTCTTCTGTGTCTTTCTGCACCTATCTACATATTTTAACGTTAGTCTTCTCTTTGATACTTCTCAGATATTAGCCTCAAGCTCGCTCCTCAAGTCGTACTCTCGTCACCTTCTTTAGTCGTACTCTCATGTCTAATATTTCCAAGTATTACTTTCAATTCAATTCAATTACTTTCAAGTCTGCTCACAAGACTTCCAATCCTCCCCCCCCCCCTCTCTCTCTCTCTCTTTCTCCCACTCTGCCAGCTCTAGTTTAACTTTGCCCTTTTTTGCACTTCCCTTCAGAATTTCCCACAACCCTTCCTCTGTCACACACTCCCTCATCCTCGTTTCTACCTTCTGCAACTCGTCTATCTTCTTCCTCTCGCAGGTTCTCTCGAACTCCCTCTTCGCCTGATTGGCCCTTTCCACTTTACCTCTCCCATTCCTCCACTTCGCCATTGCTCTTCGCCAGCTCGACTTCTTCACCCTACATTCCTCGTCAAACCAACTCTCCCTCTGCCCCCCACTCTTCTTCTTCTCCAATGCAGCCACCATTACTCTCTCCAACTGGAGCATCGAATGCACATCCTCCCACTTAACGCGTTTTAGCTTTTTCTCATATGCATCCAAATCCGGCTCGCTGCATCCAAACCTCTGATGCCCCTTCCTCTGCTCTCCCTTCACAACGTTCCTCACCCTCACGACCACCTCCACCGGTACATGATCCGACCCCCCTACGTTTTTCACCTTGAAGCACTCCAACTCTTCCCTTTCGATCCCTTTGATCACCACGTAGTCCAAAACCGAGCCTCCTCCTTGTCCGCAGAACGTTTTTTTCCTTCCCAGTCCCCTTCACAGCAACCGTTGAGCATATCCCATCCTGACTTTCTCACCCATTGCATCCATTCTCTACCCTCCTGGTTGGTCACTTTATCCTGGGAGCAGCTTTCTCTCCAGTCACCGTCCTCTCCGATCCCTCCTTCCAGCTCCCCCACCCTCACATTCCAGTCGCCCCCGATGATCCATATATCTGCTGCCGTATCCAGTTCGTCTAGTACCTCCGTTAATTCCACCCAGTTTTTGTTACAGTACACTGCTCCCACCCACACCGCACTTCTGTGCATTTCCACCTTCCCTATTAAGAGTCCTGTAGCTTCTCTTAGCGTCTCTCTGTTCCATTTTCCCAATATCTTCCTCACTTCCAATACGATTCCTCCTTTGGCTCTACCCATCTTAGCTTCCTTCTTCGCTCCCTGCGTCACCCAGTCCCATCCTGTCGGCATACAGCACTCTACCTGTCCCCACTCCTCTTCTGTCAACCACGTCTCTACTAGCCCCACTATGTCCTTTGAGCCCAACCAATATATATATATATATATATATATATATATATATATATATATCAAGACTTACTTTCAAGTTATTTTAACATTAGGACTCTCAAATATTACCCTAGAGTCATATTATAAAACTTGGCAGTAACACTAGATAGTTCGACACATTTAAAAGATCTCAAAAAATAGACTGAAATGCAATACTTTAGAAGAAGAATTATGAATAAACCAAGAGATCAAGAGGAGGGTAACACTTGAGAGTAAGTTTTACATTAAAGTATTTTTCCTAAGTTTTTACTTCTCAAGCCTTAGTCTCAAGTCATCCTGTCAATTCTTTCTCTCAAGTCTTATTCTCAAATGTTCCTCTCAATTCTGAATCAGTGTTACTCTGAAGTCTGGAACACGAGTATGTCTTTCAAGCCTTCCAATCAAGTCTCTCTCTCTCTCGAGTCTTCCTGCCAAGTCTTATTCTAAAATGTTCCTC
This sequence comes from Lordithon lunulatus, assembly GCA_963942505.1. NCBI lineage: Eukaryota > Metazoa > Arthropoda > Insecta > Coleoptera > Staphylinidae > Lordithon > Lordithon lunulatus. The sequence goes on from OZ012675.1 coordinate 12,354,612, forward strand.
TCAAATCCTTCACTCAAGTATGCCTCTGACGTTTTACTGTGAAGTAAGTCTGGCGACGCCTCCCGATTCTCGTTCTCCAACCACTTCTGGATTCTTCAAGAAGAGATTGGATAGACACAATCTCTTCTTGAAGAATCCAAACGCTCATGGCTTTTCAGATACCTTCTTGCCAGACTGTTCTCGGTCTTCCCCGCCTTCTTCTGCCGTTTTGGGATCCAATGCTCCTCCCCCATCCTTATGATATGACGGAACTAGAACAATTGTTTCATTTATGATGTTGTTCATTACTATATTCTTTCTATTCGAGAATCCCTTGCTGATCTTCTAAGGACCGGTTCTACTATTGACATTTAACTGTAGAATAAGGCTATTCGTGAAATAAGTTATCCATATTTCGCAGTCATATGTGTTATACTTTTAACTAGTTTGTTATAGATTTGTATCTTTCTTCTCTTGGATACTTACTTTTTTTTACTCTGAAGCCTGCTTCTCAAATAGGTCTCTTAAGCCTTCCATGAAAGTGTTCAGAAGTAAGATATAGCAGTAACCTAGCTACAATCTTTAAGATCGCTATAAACACGTGCCTTAACTTTACAAATTTAATACAACCAAAGCATTCTATATTTACAACCTCCTCATGATATGTACCCCGTAAGTGGCCAAGATTTACACGAGATACAGCCGCCCCCCATTCTCGCTACAATTCCACCCTCCGACTCGCGCTCTAACCGCCGCCGGCCGCTGATTAAGATCGCCGTTTACGCGACTCGAGTGCGACACTTGACCCGCTCGCGCGGCATTGTTCGATCCAATTAGCCGCCCCCGCCGGCGGTGCTCAGAGATAACAAAAATCTGTCCCCCACTTGCGCCGCTGCGTTGGCTCAATTAAAAAGAAACGCGCGCGACATAGATGCTGCGACGAGGACGCGTCGAGAGGGTAATTAATGGCGCGAGGGTGGGGCGGGTTGACGGCGGCGTCTCGATTAATGTCGCGGCCCGCGCGTTACTCACCCGCCGGTGCGCCGTTAATTTCGAAAGATGGGACGGTGTAAAGTAAAATAATTGCCATGACGGCGATTTATCTGCTGCCGCCTCGTAATTACACGTGCTCGATTTGAAAAATGAGAACTGGATGCCATTACGGGTGCACGTAATAAACTGCTGGTTTCATTACGCACGGATTGAAATTAATCGCGGAATTTAATACTGACGAGTACGTATATTGAATTTCATATGGTGTGTTTTAACTGTTTAAATTTTTAGAGAGATAATTTAGTAATTATTTTCTTATATGTAAGTAGTTTAAAGGTTACTAGATTGTATAACTTTCGTACTTTCGTACTTTCATCCTTTCGTAATTTCGTCCTTTTGTCCTTTCGTCCTATCGTTCCTTTCGTCCTTTCGTCCTTTCGTCCTTTCGTCCTTTCGTCCTTTCGTCCTTTCGTCTTTTCGTCCTTTCGTCCTTTCGTCCTTTCGTCCTTTCGTCCTTTCGTCCTTTCGTCCTTTCGTCCTTTTGTCCTTTCGTCCTTTCGTCCTTTCGTCCTTTCGTCCTTTCGTCCTTTCGTCCTTTCGTCCTTTCGTCCTTTCGTCCTTTCTTCCTTTCGTCCTTTCGTCCTATCGCTGAGTTGCTCCCAAAATGCTTCTTTGTTGCTCACTACATCATCTTCATTTGGCCCATATACTATAATTATTGTTCTGGTTCTGTTAGTTTCTTTTAGTGTTACGGTTAGTATCCTTGGTGATATTTCTTGCCATGTTTCTATTTGGTGTTCGATGTCTCTGAGTATAATGCATCCTACACCTTCGAGTGCCCTGTTATCCTTGTCTACTCCGCTATATATTATTTTATGTTTGTTATTGGTTGTGTGTATTCCTCTTCGTTTTCTTTTTGTCTCCGTTATTGCTAATATGTCTACTTCCATTCTTTCGAACTCTTTTTCCAGTTCTTCCTCTTTTCCGTTTATACTCCTTATGTTCCAGATTGCTATTCTCCATATTTTGTCTTTCTCTTTTTGATTTTTTTTACCTATTGTGTCTTTTTCGTGTTTTCTAGTTTCTGTCTGTGTATGGTTTGTTTTGTTTACATTTTTTGTTTTACATTTTATTACATTTATTTTATTTACATGGCTTAGTTCTGTCTTTCCCTCTTTCCTTAGTTTTTTGCTACTCGGTACAAAGTTTTCTTGTTCTTCGTTCCAATTGTACCATTTTTCATTTATGCATATCTTTTTGTATCCTATTTTTACACTTTTTCCGACCTACCTTTCTTTCCTTGCTGTCTTCCTTATCTCGTATTGTATTTCTCTCTCTTTGTGGGTCAGATCATCTTCTATGTATATTTGTTGTCCTCTCAGCTTGTATTTTGCTGTCATTATTTTCATTTTATCTTCATAAGATTCCATTTCCACTATGTTTATACTATTTCCATCATTTTGTTTTATCGTTCTTACCATTTTCACTTTCGAATCTACTCCCAGCTTTTGCTGTATGCATTTTCTAGCTTCTTCTTTCCTGTTTCCATTGTTATCCGTAGTTGTTCCTTTAATTATGATGTTATTCATTTTCTCCTTTTTCTCTAGCTGTTCCATCTTTATTTCCAGCCTTTTCTTCTTCTCATTCATACTCCTTCTTTCTTCTTCCTATTTTTCTGTTTGATTCTTCATTGCCTCTCTTAATAGTTTATTTTCATTTGTGCTTATTTAGACTTTTTCTATTAGGTATCTATCATTTTTTTCAAGTTTTTCCATTTCTTCGTTTTCACTAATTTTTCTCTGCTGTGAATTTATTATTTTGGTTTGTTTTTCTAGCTTCTTTTCTGCTTTCTTTCTATTATCTGCCATTAACTCTCTTCTTGTTATATTCTTTTCTGTTTGCTCTTTCCACTTTATTTAAAGCAATTTATTTTAGTATTTTGTTTTGTTTTGTTTATTAGATTTATTTTTAGTCCTGCTCTTCTCTTTCCGTCTTACGCTAGCGCAGCGCTGGGCTCCTCGCCCGGATCGTCTCCTTGGAGACGACTTAACCTCTGCGTGCCTCTTATTTTTGTTTTAGAGCCACTTGCGCCACTATCTCTCTTCTGTTTTTTGTTGCTTCTCACTATTATTCTCCACTTTCACCACTCTCGCACCACTCCTGTGTTGTTTCACCTGTCGACGCCTATTGTATAGGTTTAATCTACGCGGCTCCACAACACGTCTGTACTGTTTTTCCTTCAATCATATTTTCCTCAAATCAGATGTCCCTTCTGTCTTTATGAATCAATTATTCAATGACCTCATTGGTATATTTTTTATAATAAGTTTTCTTTCATCTGTAATATTTCTTTTGTCTTTATAATCAGATTTATCTCAACTGCGTTGTCTTTTTGGTCCTTTCAATAATATTTCTCTCAGTCTCTCAATCTCATTCTTTCGTTCTTTCGTTCTTTCGTTCTTTCGTTCTTTCGTTCTTTCGTTCTTTCGTTCTTTCGTTCTTTCGTTCTTTCGTTCTTTCGTTCTTTCGTTCTTTCGTTCTTTCGTTCTTTCGTTCTTTCGTTCTTTCGTTCTTTCGTTCTTTCGTTCTTTCGTTCTTTCGTTCTTTCGTTCTTTCGTTCTTTCGTTCTTTCGTTCTTTCGTTCTTTCGTTCTTTCGTTCTTTCGTTCTTTCGTTCTTTCGTTCTTTCGTTCTTTCGTTCTTTCGTTCTTTCGTTCTTTCGTTCTTTCGTTCTTTCGTTCTTTCGTTCTTTCGTTCTTTCGTTCTTTCGTTCTTTCGTTCTTTCGTTCTTTCGTTCTTTCGTTCTTTCGTTCTTTCGTTCTTTCGTTCTTTCGTTCTTTCGTTCTTTCGTTCTTTCGTTCTTTCGTTCTTTCGTTCTTTCGTTCTTTCGTTCTTTCGTTCTTTCGTTCTTTCGTTCTTTCGTTCTTTCGTTCTTTCGTTCTTTCGTTCTTTCGTTCTTTCGTTCTTTCGTTCTTTCGTTCTTTCGTTCTTTCGTTCTTTCGTTCTTTCGTTCTTTCGTTCTTTCGTTCTTTCGTTCTTTCGTTCTTTCGTTCTTTCGTTCTTTCGTTCTTTCGTTCTTTCGTTCTTTCGTTCTTTCGTTCTTTCGTTCTTTCGTTCTTTCGTTCTTTCGTTCTTTCGTTCTTTCGTTCTTTCGTTCTTTCGTTCTTTCGTTCTTTCGTTCTTTCGTTCTTTCGTTCTTTCGTTCTTTCGTTCTTTCGTTCTTTCGTTCTTTCGTTCTTTCGTTCTTTCGTTCTTTCGTTCTTTCGTTCTTTCGTTCTTTCGTTCTTTCGTTCTTTCGTTCTTTCGTTCTTTCGTTCTTTCGTTCTTTCGTTCTTTCGTTCTTTCGTTCTTTCGTTCTTTCGTTCTTTCGTTCTTTCGTTCTTTCGTTCTTTCGTTCTTTCGTTCTTTCGTTCTTTCGTTCTTTCGTTCTTTCGTTCTTTCGTTCTTTCGTTCTTTCGTTCTTTCGTTCTTTCGTTCTTTCGTTCTTTCGTTCTTTCGTTCTTTCGTTCTTTCGTTCTTTCGTTCTTTCGTTCTTTCGTTCTTTCGTTCTTTCGTTCTTTCGTTCTTTCGTTCTTTCGTTCTTTCGTTCTTTCGTTCTTTCGTTCTTTCGTTCTTTCGTTCTTTCGTTCTTTCGTTCTTTCGTTCTTTCGTTCTTTCGTTCTTTCGTTCTTTCGTTCTTTCGTTCTTTCGTTCTTTCGTTCTTTCGTTCTTTCGTTCTTTCGTTCTTTCGTTCTTTCGTTCTTTCGTTCTTTCGTTCTTTCGTTCTTTCGTTCTTTCGTTCTTTCGTTCTTTCGTTCTTTCGTTCTTTCGTTCTTTCGTTCTTTCGTTCTTTCGTTCTTTCGTTCTTTCGTTCTTTCGTTCTTTCGTTCTTTCGTTCTTTCGTTCTTTCGTTCTTTCGTTCTTTCGTTCTTTCGTTCTTTCGTTCTTTCGTTCTTTCGTTCTTTCGTTCTTTCGTTCTTTCGTTCTTTCGTTCTTTCGTTCTTTCGTTCTTTCGTTCTTTCGTTCTTTCGTTCTTTCGTTCTTTCGTTCTTTCGTTCTTTCGTTCTTTCGTTCTTTCGTTCTTTCGTTCTTTCGTTCTTTCGTTCTTTCGTTCTTTCGTTCTTTCGTTCTTTCGTTCTTTCGTTCTTTCGTTCTTTCGTTCTTTCGTTCTTTCGTTCTTTCGTTCTTTCGTTCTTTCGTTCTTTCGTTCTTTCGTTCTTTCGTTCTTTCGTTCTTTCGTTCTTTCGTTCTTTCGTTCTTTCGTTCTTTCGTTCTTTCGTTCTTTCGTTCTTTCGTTCTTTCGTTCTTTCGTTCTTTCGTTCTTTCGTTCTTTCGTTCTTTCGTTCTTTCGTTCTTTCGTTCTTTCGTTCTTTCGTTCTTTCGTTCTTTCGTTCTTTTGTAACTTTCGTTCTTTCGTAACTTTCGTTCTTTCGTTCTTTCGTTCTTTCGTTCTTTCGTTCTTTCGTTCTTTCGTTCTTTCGTTCTTTCGTTCTTTCGTTCTTTCGTTCTTTCGTTCTTTCGTTCTTTCGTAACTTTCGTTCTTTCGTAACTTTCGTTCTTTCGTAACTTTCGTTCTTTCATAACTTTCGTTCTTTCGTAACTTTCGTTCTTTCGTAACTTTCGTTCTTTCGTAACTTTCGTTCTTTCGTAACTTTCGTTCTTTCGTAAATTTCGTAACTTTCGTTCTTTCGTAACATTCGTTCTTTCGTTCTTTCGTTCTTTCGTTCTTTCGTTCTTTCGTTCTTTCGTTCTTTCGTTCTTTCGTTCTTTCGTTCTTTCGTTCTTTCGTTCTTTCGTTCTGTCGTTCTTTCGTTCTTTCGTTCTTTCGTAACTTTCGTTTTTTTCTAACTTTCGTTCTTTCCTAACTTTCGTTCTTTCGTAACTTTCGTTCTTTCGTTCTTTCGTTCTTTCGTTCTTTCGTTCTTTCGTTCTTTCGTTCTTTCGTTCTTTCGTTCTTTCGTTCTTTCGTTCTTTCGTTCTTTCGTTCTTTCGTTCTTTCGTTCTTTTGTTCATTGTTCCTTCCTTCCTTCGTTCCTTCTATATTTTTCACAATTATTAGATTATTAGGAGCTTTAATAACTTCATTATAGATGCAAATTAAAATAAAAACTTTTGTTTTATAATAAAAAAGACAAAAATAACAAAATAAAACTAAAACATTTTAAAAATATATTTCAGCGTTACATAATGGTGTTTATTTCCGTAAATATTGTTTTACTTTAAAATCACATTCTGGCTTCTAGCCAAGCCCCTCCGGAAGTCGATAGTACTTATAAAAATAAAAGTGTTAAAAAGCTTTCAACAAGCCTCACATGTAAACTGCTTACGAAGCACCTTTCAAAATACTCATCACCCAGTCAAACACTATTTAGATTTAGTTATTGAAAATTATATACGTGTGCTGGTTATATTTACAAACCAGGCCCTCGAGGGCAGCCGGCGTGAATTTTTTGGTACATTTAACTTTACGCCATGGCCGTAAAAAGCAGGCACGTTATCGCAGCTCGCAAGGCGACTGGGGGGCGGTTTATCGCCCGGCCGGCCATTATAAAATCCGAATGCACGATGACGGACAGCCGTGCGGCATCACATTTGACAAATGCTATTAACAAGCTTGTGGCTAATCCAATCAAGATCCGCGAGCGGCGGCGGCGGCGGCAAGGAGCGGGTCGGGCGATCGATACGCGTGGCTCGGGGACACCGGATGTAAATTCTATCCCGCAAAAGGTTGAAGATGACGCCGTGTTTGTCCTGCTAGAGAATTGTGTTATTATATAAAGTTTATGGGGGCGGATGGTAATTCCGACTGCGCTATCTGTGTATCTTATAATAGGTTATAAAATAAATATGTTATATATCTATTACTAACTAATGTAGTCTTGGTGTTAAATACAAAGATTGTGTCGAAACAAAATTTTTATGGAGCAAATGGTAAGCTCTCTTCTGCGCCATCTGTGTATCTTATGATAGGCGGTTATAAAATAAATATGTAATATATTTATTACAATCTAACTTAGAGTTTTGGTTTGATAAACAAGGATTATATGTCTAAAACGAAATTTTAAGAGTAAGATGGTAAACTTTCGACTACACCACCCTGTGTATCTTATGATAGGTGGTTTTAAATAAATATGTAATATATTTTTTACTAAGTTTTGGATCGTAATACAAACATTATATGTCGAAAAATTCACGTTTATGGGACTGATGGTAACCTACCGACTACGCCACCATGGGTTTTTCTTATGATAGGCGGTTATAATACAAATATTTTTTTAATTTTTTAAATTTTTTTAAATTTTTATTAAAACTGGTCTAGCAGACCAACCATCAATTTTACTCTAATCTTAAATACTAATATGAAGGTGCTTGGGTTCATCCAGTGTCCCAAGCGTAGTGTCGCGGTGGTGCGGGGGTTCACCGAGGTTGCTCCGGTTTGGGGGTTTTTATTACTTAGTACTTGATGACACACTGATGACTGATTGACTACTGACTGCCTCCCTTACAATTTTAACTAGAGCTTATAAACTAAATTAATCTGTCGTCGCTGCGATTCGTGACATCACGCTCGCTGTTCTCTGCATGGAAACGCCGGACACTGGCCCGATGACGAAATACCTGACCTGCCAGAATGTGTATTCGTTTCCTAGTCTGTATTGTTGCTAAGTATCGTCTTGCAAAACAATTGGGTCACTTAGGGTATTCCGCCATTCGATTGCGCGTACGGCTGTTGATTCAGCGGTCAGCGGGCGTTAGCCCGAATCTGTAATTGCGAGCGCGATGCACGTTCGTTAACCTATGACGACGGATTAATAATTAATAAATATAATAATATATAATCTATCCCTAAATCCCATTTATATCTAGTTAATTATATGTACTTTGTGACAGTATGTCTAATTTAAAATAAATATGCTCCTACGCTATCCAACTCGCGCACTTTTACTCTGTCACAATCACTTTGCTAAATCGAATGGTTTTATTTATTCTCTTCAGTCTTCTAGGATGATGTTGGTTGTCAACCAGTTGGGTCATTTCCGCATTGACATTATGGTGCTGCCTATTTTAATGTTTGGCAGCGATTCTTTTGATCTCTGCTTTGACATAAGGAATACCGAGGTCCCTGTGAATATCTGAGTTGCGTATGTACCACGGTGCATTTACCGTAGTGCGTAGAACTTTATTTTGGAATATTTGTATGTAGTTTATAATACTATCTTTAGCACAGCCCTATAATTGGACCATACAGCCAAACTGGTTTGAAGATTTGGTTGTAAATTAGAATTTTATTATATATTGACAGTCGAGAATTTCTGACCAGCAGCCAATAATACTGTCTGTATTTTAAGTTTAGCTTAGTCTTTTTTTTCTTTACATGCTCTTTCCATTGTAATTTCGCATTTAGTGTTATACCAAGATATTTTGCGTTATTTTCATAGGGGACAATAGTACCATTGATAGAAAGAGTCGGAGGATCCACAAGTTTTTTATTAGTAAAATTAACATGCATTGATTTTTGTTCGTTTAGTTTTATTTTCCAATTTTTTGTCCAGTCCAGGCTATCTTATTACAAGCATTTTGTAGCTTGGATGTTGATTGTTCGGCATTTTCTCCCATAACTATTAGGGCAGTATCGTCTGCCAAGGTGGCAATTTTAACATTATTCATGATTGGTATGTCACTTGTGTATAGTAGGTACAGTATAGGTCCCAGTACACTTCCCTGAGGCACACCAGCTTTTATTTCTTTTATTGCAGAATATTCATCTCCTTGTTTTATTCTGAATAATCTATTTGTTATATACGATCTTAAGATCTCGACAAATTGATTTGGGAGCATTTTATTTAATTTATGTATTTGGGCATCATGCCAGACCTTATCAAATGCCTGAGACACATCTAGGAAAATTGTTGAACATACTTGCTTTCCTTCAAGTGCTCTTTTTATAGCGTCGGTCATGCGGTGTACTTGGTCTATTGTTTAGTGGTTGTGTCGAAATCCGAACTGAAAATCAGGAATCAAGGTACTGTTTTCTATTATCTTTTTCATTCTTTTAAGAAGAAGTTTTTCAAATAATTTCGATATAATTAGTAATAATGAAATGGGCCTGTATGATTTTACGTCGTTTGGCGACTTTCCTGGTTTTGGTAGCATAATTACCTCTGCCACTTTCCAACTATCAGGTACATGTTTTAGGCGGAAGGCTGCATCAAAGAGGTAGGCCAGCATGACATCCTTTCCTTGATAATTGTTTTAGGATTTCACTGGTTATAAGATCAAAGCCAGATGCCTTTTTTGAATTCAGATGTATTCTTGTTTCTTCAGCTATTTCTTTTGGTGTAACGTGGGTGATTTCTTCTGATAATGGGTTATATGTTGTTTCAAGAACGATCTCTTCCTCCACTTGATTTGGCGTAAAGATGTTAGCTAGGTACTCTGCAAACATATCAGCCTTTTGTTTGTTGATCCTAGCCCACGGTTCTCGATTTTTTCTTATGGGCGGAATTGATATTATAGCTCGTTCGATTTTCTTGGTTGCCTTCCATAGTGAATAATCGGGTTCTTCATTAGAATCGAGGCTTTGTAGATAAGTACTAATAGATTCCTTTTTGATTTTTTTTATTTCTCTTTTCAGATTTTGTGTTTTGTTGTTTAGAATCGTCTTGTCGGCTGGGTTTCTAGTATGTTGCCATCTTCGTCGAGCCGCTGTTTTCTTTCTGACAAGTTCTCTGATTTCGACTGAGTAGTTTATCCCTTTAGTGATCCGGGACATTTTCTTAGTGTTATTAGAAGTTACTGTTTGTAGTAACTTTGTGAATTTTTCCACTTCTTCTTTTAATTGTCCCTTTGTCCTTAATGCAACACTTAAATTAATTCGATCATTAAGTTCAAGTTTGAAACTCACCCAATCAGTGGTTTTATTCACAAGCATTAGGCGAGCATCATTCTTGATGATTCTTTCACTCAAAGTTAAGATGACAGCTGAGTGATCGGAGTCTAGGTCGAAACTTTCTTCAGTTTCTATGAAATTTGGTGATACTTTTATTGAGATGAAGAAATCGAGCATATCAGGGATTTTATTTGGGTCGGTTGGCTAGTAGGTGTGGCTTTCCTGTCGAATGGAAGTTGCATCCTGTCGCACGAATAGCTTTTCTTAATTCATTACCTTTTGTTGTTGTCAGCCTTGATCCCCAGTCTACATGTTTAATAATAATAATAATAATAAGTTTATTCCCCCATTGTTTTTACAAACATACAAATACATTTTTAATTATAATAAAAAATATATATATATAAAAAAAAAAACTTAAATATATTTATATTAACTACATGTTGATTTGGTATATATGGGAACTTCAGTTTATGGGGATCAAATCAGCTGCTCTGTGGTGCTGGTATGATGATCCCCTTCCTCGTTGGATTCTCTCTTTTTTTTTAATTGTTTATAAAATGTTCTTTTAGTAGGATTTTAAATTTACGATATGTTTTAATATCTTTGAGATGGTTTGGGATTGTGTTATATATCTTCCTACTTTCGTTTATTGGGCTTTTATCCCCTGTGTTTGTTTTCGATCTTTTTGTTTGCATATTATGTGATGTCCTTGTTTGATGTGAGTGTACGTCACAATTACTTATTTTATGTGTGTTAGTTTTTTGAATGTTCTTGATTAATTTATACATTAATAGGCACTGCTCCGTTTTTAATAATTTATCGATTTTTATAATACCAGTATCCTTGTAGAGTTTGTCTGTAGGCAATCTTTTATGGTAGCCAAATATCGCCTTAATGCATTTATTTTGAAATATTTGCATATTATTTAGTGTTGTTTTATTTATATTGCCCCAGGCAGTTATTAAGTATCTTAGATGGCTTTCTACATGGGCATGATAGCATTTTGGTCTTGTTGTTAAATATATCATTACAGCGTCTCAGGGCTCCTACTATTGGTATGATTTTATTTTTTTGTGTGTCTATATGTTTATTCCATGTGAGATATTCGTCAAGCCATACTCCCAAGTATTTATACATTTTTTGTTCTTTTAGTATTTGTTTTCCTATCTTCACCGTAATTGGATTGATAATTTTGTTTCTATTTTTATTAACTAGATATACCGTTTTGTTTGTGTTTACTTTTAGACCCTTTGTTATGGTCCAGTTATAAAATAGCTTTAACTCTTCATTTATTTCATCGAGTATGGTTGTAGTATTACTTCCTGTATATAATAATACGGTGTCATCAGCGTAAGAGTAATACCTTCCCTTTAAGTTAAGTATTCTCAGATCGGTGACGTATAATATATATAACAGTGGTGCTAAGACGGATCCTTGCTGTACACCTATGCAGTTCACTTCTACATTGCTTTTTTGATTATTGATTACCACATATTGTTTCCGGTTGGTTAAATAGGTTTTAATCAATTGTAATGCCATTCCTCTTATGCCCATGTTTTCTAATGTTTCTAAAAGTTTTGAGTGGTTAATTGTATCAAAAGCTTTTGTGTAGTCAATGAAAATACTAACTCCAATATTTCCTCCATCCACTTCAGTTGTTATTTTTTCCAGATAATCACATACGGCCGCCTTTGTGTTACTATTAGCTTGGAATCCATATTGGTATGCGTCAAATTTAATGGCACTCTTGATAAATTCAGTTATCCTATTATGTATAATTCTCTCAAGAATTTTACTTAAGGCCGATAACCTTGCGATGGGTCTATAATTATTGGTGTCGTTTTTCTGCCCGTTTTTTATATATTGGTATAAATTGCGCTATTTTTAATTCCTTTGGAAATACGCCCGATGATATGGTGTTGTTTACAAGCTTAGTAATTATTGGGTTTTAGGATGCTTATATTATTTTTTATATCCTTAGTCGTGATTCCGTCAGGCCCAGGTGCACTATGATCATTCATGCTGTTTATAATATTTTCAATTTCCGCTTCATTACAGGGATTTATAAATATGGACTTCTGATTGTATTCTGTCGGAGTTGCTATACTTTCTTCTGGACTATCATCCTCAATTATAATGTTTGCAATATTGCTTATAAACTCTTTGTTAAACTTATTTGCTGTTTCAATGTCCGTAAGTTTATCTATTTGTATATGTTGTTTGGAGTTTTGTTTTTTATTTATTGCTTTTTTAATAACTTCCCATGTCTTTCTTGGATTATTTTTACTTTCTTCAAGTTTCTTTCTGAAGTACATTTGTTTTGTCTTTCTAATGAGTGTATTAACTTTATTTTTTAGATTCTTAAATTTTGTTTTCTCTGTTTCATTTGTAGGCATATTCTTCATAATTTTATATTGTTTATCTCTCTGCTTAATATTTGATATTATTTCTTCTGAAATCCAATTCTCATTCTTTGTTCTAATTTTTTTTTAGTCATGCTTGTAATCTTTGCTCTTTGGATTATATTCATCAGTTCCTCAAATGTTTCAATTCTGGTGTTAATAATATTATTTTCTAAGTTTTCTTTAAATCTATTAATGTTTGTCCTTTCCTGTGTAATGGTTTTGTATTTTAAAGTATCTCTTTTGGTGGTTTTTAAAAGCTTGACTTGCATTATTTTATGATCTGAGATTGCTGTATCCTGGAGAATAATTGTTATTTTCGTGTGTTTAATATTTGAAATGACATGATCTATGATGGAATGTGTATGTCTATTTTCATCTACTCTTGTAGCTTCAGTTTCCTGAATATTGTTTATGATTTTATATCCATATATTTCCATCATTTGCTTATAGGCAGTTGTTTCGTTATTTTGACATAGCAAATTGATGTTAATATCTCCAATTATTATTAAAGTTCTGTTATCTATGAGGAGTGACTCCATGAAATCAAGGAAATGTTCTACTCTTGCGGTGGGCGGTTTGTATACGACTAGTAGTTTTATTTTGTCGATTTCAATAAGTATAGGATTGTATTCAAGATTCGTGTTAGCTGCTATTTTATGTTCCTTAAATTTAATATCCTTTCTTATGTAGATTGCCCGTCCCACCCCCTCTAGTATTCCTACAGCAGTGTATGGAGTTGTAGTTTTCTATTTCATAATATGTTATTTCCATTTGGTTTAGCCATGTTTCTACTAGTATAATTATGTGAATTTCTGTATTTGATCTGATTAGACAGTTTAATTGGTCCAATTTGTTTTTTAAACTTCGTATATTGAGGTAAATTATGTTTAAGTCTTCCATTTTAGTTTTTGATTTTGTACTATTTCGTTCTTATCTATTATTTTATTTAAGTTGTATTCTGGTTTAGACAATGTTACTCTATTAAAGCTTCTAGTTCAAGCTCATTTCTTATTCTGATAACTTGATCTCCGTTATCTGTTCGAGCGAATATACGTCCATTATTGTGCCATATAAATTTATAGTTCTGTCTTTTTAGTTGTAGAGCTTTTCTAAATAGCTGTTGAGTATCTCTGCTTAGATCCTCATTTATGAAGATTGGCCTTTCAGGTGCAGAATTTATTTGGCACATTTCCGTGTTAATTTTACCTCTGGTTGCCCGTTTGTTTATTATTTCATTTCTCTTCTCCACTGTTTTCATTTTTAGTAAAATCAGTGGTTGTTTTTGTGTTTTTAGGATTGTTATATCCTCCATATCATCTCTTGTTATGTTTGCCTTTAGACATGTCATTACTTTTAACACATCAGTAGTTATTTCTTCTTTAGTGCTTTCCATGTTATTGCATATACCAGTTATAATTAGATTTTTTTCCTTTTTTTTTGTTCTCATTGACATTAATCACAGTTGTTAGGTCTGCAATCTCTTTTTTCATCTTGTTCATTTCCTTTCTGTTTTCCTCTACCATTTCGGTTAGGACTTGGTTTTTAATTTTTTGTTCTTCATACATGTTATTTAAAAATTCCATGGAATCTAACACCTTACTTATTTCTTGTTTTATGTCCTTTAACTCACTTTTCATATCTTGTTTCATTTCGTTCATTATATTCCTTATATACGTTGACGTGTTGGGTTCTGAGATGGATATTCCATGTTCTGTCATAATAGTGCATTCCATACACTTCCATTATCCTAATTTGTGTTTCATTAATATTTGCACATTGTGCATGGTGTAATTTTTTGCATATTCCACATTGTAGTTTATACGCCGTTTTATTTATGCCTTCGGAACAGATAGCACAATATATTTTAGGCATGTTATCTTATTTTGTTGTCCGGGAAGGAGAAATATGACCCACATTTATATATTGTCCATGCACATTTATTTTTTTAATTAGTTGTTTTTTCTAGTTGGCGTTCAAGATCTGTTTCGCACTTTTTACACACTGTTGGGGGTTGCAATCAGTTTTCATATTTTCCACATTCGTATATTAATTTCTTTATTAGTCTCTGTTTTTAGCACTAGAACTCTCAGCACACACGTGAATCTCGGGTTTTACCGTATAACATTTAGCATTGTATTCACCGCCTATGATAAATTCACCGGGATGTTGCAGAAGTGTTTTAAATTCCTCAACCTTGAGATTATGCTTTGGAGGGCAATACACTGCTCCAACTATTATGTTCTGTTTGGTAGACTTCACAGACACGACTGTGAGCCGGATGTCTTCACGCTGTAGATGACATTGTTCATTGTGGTTAATGGATTCTTTAATGATGACAGCAGTACCACGTTTAGCTTTTTCCGGGTGGGTGGCGTGATAAACTTTATAACCTCTTATTTTTATATAAGACTGGTTTGTTAGGTGAGTTTCAGAGATAAGGCACACATCAATGTGTTGTAGATTTAAGAACACCTCTAGTTCATCTTTCTTGTTGAGGATGCCATTGACATTCCAGGTGGCAATTCGTAATTCGGTCATCATCATCATCATTGTCAGCCGTTTTCGTCCCACTTTTGGGCAAAGGCCTCCCCCATGAGTCTCCAGGCTATTCTATCTTCTGTGCGTCGTGTCCACTGTGCACCTGCAATCTTAATGATATCCTCCTTCCATCTGGCTTTAGGGCGACCAATACTTCGTTTGGCACTTTTTCGAGGTCTCCATACCGTTGCCTTCTTGGTCCATCGATCATCTACAGTTCTCATCAGGTGACCAGCCCATTGCCACTTCAATGTAGCGATCCGTTGGGCCACATCTCTTACTTTTGTCTTGGCTCTAGTCCACTCGTTTGTCCGCCTATCTGCCAGTGTAATGCCCAGCATCGACCTCTCCATCGCTCTCTGAATAACTCTAATTTTTTCCATGTTACTCTCGGTGAGAGTCCACGTTTGGGATCCATACGTGAGAGTTGGCATGATGCACTGTTCAAAAACTCTAGTTTTGAGGTGTTGAGGATAGTTACTTTTAAATACATTGTAGATAGAGTTTTCCGTAGGTGCCCCAAGCGAGTTTTTTCCGTCGTTCTATTTCGGAGGTTTGAGCGTCTTTTCCAAAAGCAAGAGAGTGGCCAAGATATATATATATATATATATATATATATATATATATATATATATATATATTCACCCACTACTGCGATAATGTATTGCTGGATGTGGATTGGTGTAAGAATTGGTCTATTTGACATCACCTTAGTTTTTCCAATATTCACTTGTAATCCTACGCCTCCCGTTGCAGAACTTAGCTCCTCTAGCATAGCATGTTAGTTCTTCGGGATCATGTGAAAGAAGTGTTATATCATCTGCGAAGCGTAGGTTCGATAAATATTCTCCGTTTATATTTATGCCTTTTGTCTGCCAGTCTAGTGTTTTAAAGGCATCCTCTAGGGTGTTGGTGAATATTTTGAGCGAGATTGTGTCCCCTTGTCGGATTCCGCGTTTGATTGGGATAGCATTTGTGAAGTCGAAGGTATGTACTGTTAAGGATGCATTTTTGTACATATTTTTGAAGAGTCGGACGTAACGGTAGTCGATCTTGCATCGCTGTAATGCATCAATTTGTGCCCAGAACTCCACTGTATCGAACGCTTTCTCGAAGTCGATAAAAGCTAAGTATAGAGGTTGGTTGTATTCTTCAGACTTTTCCATCACCTGTTTAATTGTATGGATGTCCATGGTCCTGAAGCCTTTTCTAAAACCCGCTTGTTCCGGTGGTTGGTGCGAAACCATGAGGTTGGATATTCGATTTTTCTTGTATCTGATGTAAGTTGATTTTCTTTGAGCCTTTCGTTATTAGCTTACGCCGCTCGAGCTTGGTGTTCAGTTGTACTTTGCATCTTACGAGTCGGTGATCACTTCCTGTGTTGAATCGGTTTAGTACAGTGACGTCATTTACCTTGGTCTTGTTGTTATTAATGATGAAATCAATTTCATTTCTCGTTCTACCATCCGGGCTTTCCCATGTCCATTTTCGGCTTTCCTTCTTATGGTAGAAGGTGTTCATACATCTGAGTTTGTGTTCTTGCATGAATGAGATGAGCATTTGGCCACGGTTGTTTCTCTTTCCAATTCCTTACTTCCCTAAACAATTTCCGCTCTTCATTTGTTTGCCTAGTTTGTGGGGTTGCTGATCCCCCCTCGGGCGCCTCCCCAGGTGGTGGATAGGGGAATGCCTCCCAGATATGGGTGGTACCGGGGAATTGAAATACCCGGGGCGAACCAAAATCAGCACTACAGCGTCTGTTCCAGATTGGGCGGCTGTGAATTGGGCACTCTTTTGCCCCAGGGTCTAGAACAGGCCCGAAAAGCGGATGAACCACTACAGTGGCCAACGGTATAAGAATTCAGAAGGCAAGTGGAAACCACTGAATTAAAGATCCTTTATGGATATCCTTAGTGAAAGTCATCACACCATTACAATGGCTTTAATCAATTCAAAATGTTCCGGAGCTATAACTCCTCCAATCGGATCTCCGGGGAGGAGGGCATTGAATAAAGCTACTTGCAGAATTTTAAGACACAAAGAGAGAATTGCGACATGGAACGTTAGAGGTCTTTACGCGCCAGGAAAGATAGATAATGTCTTTTTGGAAATGAGGAAACTCAACATCAATATACTTGGCTTAAGCGATGTCCAGTGGAAAGGATCGGGAAAGCACACCACCAAGAATGGTACAATGTACTATACAGGGAACGATGATGCCACTCATCGATATGGAGTAGGAATAATTGTCGACCAGCGAGTGCAACATACGGTAACCAGCTTTGTCCCATACTCAGACCGCATAATTCTGCTAAAACTGATCTCAAATAAAGTTCCAGTAAATGTCATTCAAGTTTATGCACCCACAGCAGACAAGGATGAAGATGAAATACAGTCGTTTTACCAAGATCTAGATAATGTCATCAAACCTATCAAGAAAAACGAAGTCCTTATTATAATGGGAGACCTAAATGCGAAGGTTGGCCAAGGCGAAGTGAAGGGAACTGTCGGCAGGTTCGGACTGGGTCTTCGTAACGATCGAGGAGACAGATTGGTCGAGTTTTGTCAGAAAGAAGACATGATAATAACCAACACCTTCTATCAGCTTCCTTCACGTCGTCTTTACACATGGAAAGCACCATCAGATGGAATACTGGGTATGATTAGAAACCAGATCGACTACATTATGATCCGTAGAAGATTTAAAAACACTATTAAGTCAGTAAAAACATATCCAGGAGCGGATATAACGTCCGATCATAATCCAGTGGTAGCTGACATACAGGTAAAACTGAAAAAACTCGTTAGGAAAACAACTAAAGAATGTATGGATCCTAGAAGATTAAAGGATAATGTAGTTTACGAAAAAGTTAAGAAGAACATAAACGAAAAATTGAACGAACTAAGACATGATGATAATGATAATAGCACTGTAGATCAACAATGGCAAAACATAAAACAAGTACTGATGAATGTTGGAAATGAAGAACTGAAATCCATAAAAGGAAAGGACAAGGAATGGATGACACAAGAGATATTGGACTTGATGACGATACGGGGCCAATATAAGAACAAAGATGCGCAAACCTACAAGACCATAAACAAGAACATCAGAAATAAAATAAGGCAGGCTAAAGAAAAATGGCTTAATGATGAATGTCGAGAGATTGAAGCCTATCAAAACAAATACGATTTTTTCAACATGCATAAAAAGATAAAGGAAATGACTGGGACAGCTAAGAGACGTCAACCCGATGTATTGGTAAAGAAAAACGGAGACTTGATAATAGAGTCGATAGGCAAACTAGTAAGATGGAGCGAATATATACAAGAACTTTTTAACGATAATCGGACTGAATTGGCGAACTCAGACACAGAATGTACTGGCCCAGAAATAATAAGAGAAGAACTTGAACATGCAATTAAAAACTGCAAATCCGGAAAGGCGGCAGGACCTGACGAAGTGCCTGCTGACCTGCTAAAGCTTATCGGAGAAGACGCCATAGATATCCTATTAAAACTTTTTAACAACATTTATGAGACGGGCATTATTCCTACTGACTGGCTAGCTTCAACATTCGTGACACTGCCAAAGAAAAATAAAGCCAGAGAGTGCTCAGATCATAGAATCATTGCCCTAATGAGTCACACCTTAAAGATCTTTTTAAAGATTATACAGAACCGCATTTATAAGGAATTAGAACAAGACATCAGTGATACTCAAATGGGTTTTAGGAAAGGTGTGGGTACTAGAGAAGCGCTCTTCGGACGTACTGAGACAGAGATGCCTCGATATGAATCAGGATATGTACATCTGCTTTATCGACTTCCAAAAGGCATTTGATAGAGTTCAACACTCAAAACTCCTAGAGATACTAAAGAAGAAAAACATCGACAGCAAAGACATAAGAATAATATCTAATCTCTATTGGCACCAAACAGCGCGAGTCAAAATAGGAGAAGATCTAAGTGAGGAGATAGAGATACGTCGCGGTGTTAGACAAGGTTGCACACTGTCGCCTCTCTTATTTAATGTCTATAGCGAAGGCATCTTTGAAGAAGCGTTAGCAGAAGAAACCGGTGGTATTGTCATAAACGGAGAAATAATTAACAACTTGAGATACGCAGACGATACCGCTATTATAGCCGATAATCTAGAAGACCTGCAACATCTGGTAGAGTTAACAAACACTTTCTGCAAGAGATATGGCCTAGATATGAATCTAAAGAAAACTAAAATCATGACAACTTCGAAAAACGAAAACACAAACCGTCATAGACCACCAATTCAGATTAATAACGACGACGTGGAATGGGTGCACTCCTATAAATATCTTGGCACATGGGTAACTGAAACAGCAGATAACACAAAAGAAATCAAATGTCGAATTGAAGTAGCTCGCAGCGCTTTCATAAAAATGAAGAAAATACTCTGCAGCCGAGACATAAAATTAGAACTAAGAACCAGAATGTTAAGATGCTATATATTCTCCATTCTATTGTATGGAATGGAGGCTTGGACACTCAAAACAGATAACATCAAGAAAATAGAAGCATTTGAAATGTGGTGCTATAGGAGGATGCTAAGAATACCATGGGTCGACAAGGTTTCTAACGAGGAAGTGCTACGCCAAATGAATAAAACCAAAGAAATGTGTAACACCATAAAAAAGAGAAAATTAGAATATCTAGGACATGTTCTGAGAGGAAGTAGATATAACATCCTTAAACTCATTATTCAAGGCAAAATAAAAGGCAAAAGAACTGTCGGTAGAAGAAGAATCTCATGGCTGCGCAACTTAAGGGAGTGGTTTGGTTGCACATCTGCAGAACTCTTCAGACAAGCGATTGATAAAGTCCGGGTAGTAGTGATGATTTCCAATCTCCGATAGGAGAGGAATTTTAAGAAGAAGAAGTTTACTATTAAAGTCGCCAATTATAAGAAAGTAATATGCTTTATTCTCAGTGATTGCCTTCTCAATTTCTTCATATAATTGATCAACTTCTTCATCAGTGTGTGCGGATGTAGGAGCATATACTTTCAACTCATACCTTTGTGATATTCGGATGTTAAGATGTGGAACTCTTGGGGATATTGCCGCAAATGCCCCTATGTTCTTGGACCATTTTCGGTGGACGATAAATCCAACTCCGTTGGTAGCTGTATCCTCTTCACCCTTGTAATAGAAGAGATGGTTAGATTTTAATTTGATTAGATCTTCACCCTTTCTTCTGACTTCACTAAGACCAACGACATCCCAGTTGATATGTCCTAATTGCTCTTCTAATTCGACTAGCCTATCATTTGTAGAGAGGGACCTGACGTTGTATGTTGCGATATTTAAGGAACAGTAGTTGCCTTTTCTACGTTGTATCAAATTATTGCCTCCCCGAGATTCCGAGAGACAGACTGATGGTACATCAGTGTGGGATTCTGAACTACCCACCTGGGGATTTGTTCTAAAATTTGACATAATCATAGAGGGGTTTTTGACATCTTACGCCGCGCTTGTCCGGCGTGTTGGCGAGTCGTAATTCAGCCGCCCAATCTGGGTGCAGACGCTGTTTGTAGCCGCCCATTCTGGGTACAGACGCTACGGTGTACTTGTTGGTCCGCGGGAGGTATTTGATTTCCCTCCTACCACTCATATCTGAGAGGGATTCCCTTATCCGCCACCTGGGGACGCGCCCTGTAGGGGTTTCAAGTTCCCCCTAGGGGTAATTCGGTATCTTTCATTATTTATGTACTTTAGGAATAGCGCCAGTGTTCCTGGCTTCTAGTCTGTTAAGTCTATCTGCGACATCAGTGAGCATAGTCATCATATTTTGCATTATTTGTATTAGTGTTGGTTCTGCATTTGCTGCGGTTGCAGTGGCGCCTGTAGATCCGTTCTGTATCGCCTGAGCATACGATGTTTCAGTTCTTGTTTTATTAGATACAAAAGATTTTGATTCAAGATTCTGCCTCTTATCTGTGTTAGCAGTTTCCCTTCTCTTTTGTAGCTCTTTTGCAATTATGCATCCTCTGTAGTTTCCAGGGTGTGCTTCCCCGCAGTTAAAGCATTTAGCTGGAGTATTGTTTGGTTTTGTACATTCAGCTGTTATGTGATTGCCAGCACATTTGACACATGATGGATTTCTTTGGCAGAAACTTTGCGTATGACCATAACGTTGACACTTTTTGCATTGAGGTATTAGTTTGCTAGTTTTCATGGCTTCTATTTTTACCTTCATGTGGCACAGATATTGTAATTCATATATTTTCTATATGTCTTCTGTATTTTCAAAAGTTAAGATAAACATCGGCTATTTTTCGTAGCCGTGTTTTGTTTTCCTTAATTTATTTTCTACCTTGATAATTTTGAAGGAATTGTCCTCTAATTCCTTTTTTATTTCGTTTGTGCAGCTAGAAGCATGCATTCCTTTTACCACTACTCTAATCGGCATGTCCTGTTTATTTTCGTAAGTGTGCCATTCTTGTTGAATATCATTCATGTACTTAGTGAGATCTCTATACTCAGTTGACGTATTTACATTAATTTTTATTTATTATTATTGAGCATGGTTGCATTAAAAGTAATATTTTTTGACTGAAGCTTATGTTTAATCTACGTGTATTTTTTTAAATTACTTATGATGACTGGGGGTGGTTTAGTTTCTTTCGCTATTTTAGGCCGGTTTTTGGGCTGTTATTTTTTTCTGGCGATTCGGTGGCTTTTCTTTTCTTATTTTTTTTTTGGAAGCTGCCATGTTGTTTCCGCCGCTACTAGAAATTCCGAATTGGCCGGACTATATTTTGTGTTCCTTTCTGTATTGGTATGTGATGCTATTTTTGCCCATAAAATAAATATGCAATATATTATTACTAGCTAACGTAGAGTTTTGGCTTGAAATACAAAGATTGAAGAGAATTTTATGATAATTTCGTTTCGCCCAATAATTTAAATTGTAAAATCAGTCGTATTGGATCATGCTTTGTCTTCGCTAGACATATTACAAAACAACTGATATTAAATTTCGACCATGGATGACCATAATTGTTATTTGTTTGTATGTATTTTTGTATACGTATGTATTACAAATACAAACTATTTTTAAATGGTACTTAAAGTACATATTAAATACATGCAAGCTCAGCAAGTTTAGTGTCGTAAGTAGCGACTAGTAGTTACTTCGCTAAACTTGCTGACTTTTCATCTTTTTAATATATAGTAGAGCTAGTTTTGAACTGAACTACTAATTGTTCTTTAACATCCTGGATCATCACCAGGAGACGTGGGAATGGGTACCGGAGTGAAGTTATCCATTTTCTATAATTCCGGCGGCCACGCGGGGTCGCAACGCGGATTATGATTCTCCAGTAGTGGAGCATTAAAAAAAATTGATTTTTGGTACAATTGTTTACACATGTCTTGGTAACCATAATATAAGAGTAAAAAATTAAGTTGATTTAGTTAGTTTTTTATTGAATAAAATTTGCAAGAAAACATTTTGTAATTTTTAGCAGCCTAGCCCACGAAGATTTATTTCAAAATTTTCATGTTTTGTTTAGAATTTAATAGTAATCATTAAACATATTTTTTTAAATATGCGCGGGCCTTAGTTTTTTTTTAAATTAATTTTGAACCTAAACTTGTTAGTATACGGCGTGCTAAAAAATCAATAAAATCGATTAGAACCTAAGGAATGTGTTTATATTTTCTGTAATGATTAACACTTACAAGGTCAGCATATGTTGGAATAAAAAATTAAAAAATTACGCCCTACTATTTGTTGGCGGCAGTGAAAGTCAAAATGATTCAATTTTCCATCCTAGCCCACTGAGAATTTTTTTCAAATTTTTACCATTTGTTGCTAACCCAATAGTGATTACAAAAAGAATTTTTTTCGATATGCGCGGATACATATTTTTTTTTATATCGATTTTTAATTAATTAAACCATACAGCTTGATGGTTAATTACAGGTGCATTTGAATACAAACCTTTGTTTGAATCATACCATATTGTTACTAAAACATGGCTTTAGTGATTTCTAAAAAGTCCTATTGTAAAAAATGATAGCAAGTATTTTTTAGAAGCTGTCAAAGTTGACCCGAAATCTATGGTTTCACTTTGTTGCTGAAGGAATTACGAATTATTTAGCAATATTATTTTTATTTAAATTATTGTATATTGTTTATAATACATTAGGTCAACATGGGGTAAAATCAAAAATCCAAAAATGACGCTCAATAAGTTTTTGGCGGCGGTCAAAGTCAAAATTATTTAATTTTCCATCCTAGCCCACGAAGAATTTTTTTCAAATTTTCACCATTTGTTGCTAACCCAATAGATTTTTGATTTTATCCCATGTATCCGCGCATATCTAAAAAAATTCTTTTTGTAACCACTATTGGGTTAGCAACAAATGGTGAAAATTTGAAAAAAATTCTTTGTGGGCTAGGATGGAAAATTGAATCATTTTGACCTTCACTGCCGCCAAAAAATAGTAGGGCGTAATTTTTTAATTTTTTATTCCAGCATATTCTGACTTGTAAGTGTTAATCATTACAGAAAATATAAACACATTCCTTAGGTTCTAATCGATTTTATTGATTTTTTAGCACGCCGTATACTAACAAGTTTAGGTTCAAAATTAATTTAAAAAAAAACTAAGGCCCGCGCATATTTAAAAAAATATGTTTAAGGATTACTATTAAATTCTAAACAAAACATGAAAATTTTGAAAAAAATCTTCGTGGGCTAGGCTGCTAAAAATTACAAAATGTTTTCTTGCAAATTTTATTCAATAACAACTAACTAAATCAACTTAATTTTTTTTTACTCTTATATTATGGTTACCAAGACATGTGTAAACAATTGTACCAAAAATCAATTTTTTTTAATGCTCCACTACTGGAGAATCATAATCCGCGTTGCGACCCCGCGCGGCCGCCGGAATTATAGAAAATGGATAACTCCGGTGGAATGGGTTAACTCTATTATACCGATTAAAAATATACGATATAAAATATTCTAGTAATCCATTAACATCAAAGTTCTATATAGTCCAACAAAACGAAATAAAACTTTTCCCAGTGTAATTTGAAAATCCCCTCTTCAACACGCGATACGTTTTAATATTGTGCACATCATTATTCGCCTCCCCCCAAAAAAGCACAAATAAAATCCCCCACGTTCGCCAATCGCGAGAGCAAATAAATTGATCATAGCCCCGCTCTTTCATCCCTCGCATTCCGCGCGCCGCTCGACAGAACTGTCGAGCGCCCGCCTCGCGAAAACACGCGGGGGTGGGCGGCTGTATAGCTACAGCCAGCCCGCGGAATGAATTATGCAGCGCATAAATTTTCCAACGCCGGTACGGCCCAATTAGGCATGAATAATTTTATCCCGGGGCCTACCCCTTCCCCGCAAGCACCGCATTACCGTAAGGACCCTCTGAATAGTTGATGGGGTAAGCGATATGTAATGTGGAGCGTGTAAATTTAAACCGCCCCCGACGCTGCTGCGTTATTATAACGCACTTGACACGCCAAGGAGTGTTTATTTAAAAAATTAAAGCTGTAATTACACTTTCCCCTATATGATAAGAGTAATTATAAGCATAATAGGGATTTTAATATTACAGTTTTAATGAATGAGGGTTAAATTAGTCCTGTTCAAATGAACATTTCAATTCCAACTCATTCTACTAATATAAAGATTGTGTGTCTCTTAATTACAGATGGTTGATATATATATATATATATATATATATATATATATATATATATATATAAAAATGCAAAGGCAAATGCAATATATATATATATATATATATATATATATATATATATATATATATATATATATATATATATATATATATATTCCCCTCTCAGATTCTTCTCTACCCACACCTCAGACATCCCCACTATTTCATACATCCTTCCACTCTCCGTTCTACTCTTATACCTCATCCATGCCTTCCGCACCCTTCTTTCCTCGCCCAAATCCTGTAATCTTTCCTCATACATGAGGGTTGTACTCACATACGACTCCCACCACATACTCAACGGTTTGTCTCCTACAAAAGCACTGCCCTCGGTGTAGACCTTTCGAGACCTATCACATTCTTCAGGAACCAACCTTGCTCCCTTTCTATTACAGCCCATTCACATAATCCCCACACTTCCACTCTATAAAACAGAATAGGTTTTACACACGCATCCCAGATCTTACACGCCATTACGAGGTTTCAGCCCCATAAACTCCCCCATTTTCTGCTCGCAATCCCCCAAGCCATTCTCGCTTTCGCTTGCATACACTCCACATGCTTCCTAAACCCTCCTCCACAGTCAAACCAAAAGCTCAAATATTTAAAGCCATTCACTCTCTCAGTCATACTTCCTTTCCATTTCAACTCTACTTCTCCTCCCCCTATTCCTAAATAACATCCATTTGGTCTTTTCCACATTCATTACTAGCCCTCTCCTATCCAGGTACCTTCCCATTCTTTCCAACATCTCTTGCATCTCTTCCACTCTCTTGGCCACATGCATACGCCAACATCCACACCTTGGTTCTACCGACCATGACTCCTCATGCATGTCCTCTTCTCATCACCTTCTCCAACTCCACAAGCGAGTTGGGCAAGGTGATAGATTGAACAGGAGGGGCTCAGCGGGCACCCTTGCCTTACTGCCTCATTCACCCTAAAGTTCTCCGATATTTCTCCATTCACTCTTGCTTTTGCTCACGACTCTTTATACATTCCTCTCACACATTACACCCCTTCCTCTTGCATACCCAATCTATTCAAACATTCCTCCAGTCTCCCCCGAGTAACTGTGTCATACGTCGCTTTTAGATCAACAAACACCGTATACACGCTCCATTTGCATTCCACCGCTTTCTCCACCATTCTCACTAGCGTGAAAATCTGCTGCCTGTTCTCTCTTTCCCTTCTGTATCCCTTTTTGTTCCACTTCCCTATCCATTCTATTTTTCACGATTGTCCTCATACATTTATATGATGCAATCATAATAGTGATCCTCCTATAGTTCTTCATGTCCGCGGCCGCTCCCCCTTTATGCACCGGGACCATTACCCCTACACGCCACTCTTCTGGCACCTTATCCTCTCCACTCCACACCCTATTAAGAATCTGCCGCAACTTTTCTCTTCCTTCCTCCGGTAGCTTTTTGAAAGCCTCTGCTTTCAGCCCATCTCTTCCTTCCAGCTTCAGTTGTCCCAGGGCCACTTCCACATCTTTCACGTCTCCCTTCTTACCACTTGTCTCGAACTCTAACTGCCCAGCTCCACCTCAGAGTCCGTCATCTGTTTACAGCTCCTCTCCCACTCTGCTAGCTCTATGTTCACTTTGCCCTGTTTAGCTTTTTCCTTCAGTATCTTACAGTATCTTACAGCTCTTTCTCCACAACACACTCCCTCCACCTCTTTTTCACTTGCTGCAACTCCTCTATTTTTTATCTCGTACGTACTCTCGAACTCCCTCTTCGCCTGATTGGCTCTTTCCACTGCACATCTTTTTGTTCCCCTCTGGGCTGGAATCTTTGAATGACACCCCATGCCTCGGAACTCCCACTACCGGCTAAACCAAAACCCAAGTTATGTCCCAAGAGGGCTTGTCCGCCTAGCAGGCACTGCTAAGTCCCCTTGGTGGTCTATCGTTAGTCAAGCTATGTCTCTTGTGCGGATATAGGGGTTTGTCACTGTCGTCTTGTCTTAAGTTTAATTGCGGTCGTTGATTCTTAGATCGTCATCAAACTTGGCCAGCATCACTTTCCCGAAGAACCCTGTGAATGCGGACGAAGCGTCTGTTCCCATAGCTCTTCTGATGGGGTCACTCCCACCCGCATCCGGCATTCCTCTCTTCACCAGAGCAGCATGAATGTCCCTACATGGCAACGTGTTAAACGCGTTAGCCACGTCGAGGGTGGCCATCAAGCAAACGGAGCTCCTCCTCTAGGTCCCTGTGTTCGAAGTCTTGACCATTTCCCTGACTGCCAGTATTGCGTCGCTGGTCGACTTCCCCCTGCGGAAGCCGTACTGGCTTGGATGTAATCCTCCGGTCTTCCCTTTGGCTTCCATGAGGCGGTCGCAGATCATCTAGAAAGAATGATCGAACCTTGGCCATACCGTCCAAAAGCCAAATTGAACGGTAGGCATTAGGGCTCTCCGGGGGCTTCCCGGGCTTGGGGTTGAGTGCGAGCTTTGCAAACTTTCATGATCTTGGGAAGGTACCGGTCGGCGATCTTAGTCAGCGCCGGAGCTATTCGCATTGACGCTGCCTTGATTAGCTCATTCGGGAGCCCATCAGGCCCCGGCGACTTTATGTTTGGCAGTTTGGAAAGGGCCTGGAGAGCTTCCTCCTGGCTCCAGTCCTCGTGCTCGTACTGGTCCCGTTGGTTTGATGTCTGTGGTTGGGCTCTCCGGTGGGTTGCTGTGTGTTCTTCGGGGAAGAGGGCCTCCACAACCTTGGCCACACCTCCTGGAACTGCTGCTTCAGGTCCCGGTGGGCGAGCTCCCACCTTCTTAATCACAACTCTGTAGGGAAGACCCCACGCATAATCTTCGATCTCCCTACAGAGTTGTTTCCAGCATTCTGTCTGGCTTTTCTCGAATGCCTTTTGGTAGTCACGACGCCTTGCCCGATACTCCTCTCGGAGCTCTGTGGTTTGCGCCTCGGTGCACTGGCACGCTGCTTCCTGCGCCTCGGTGCACTGGCACGCTGCTTCCTGCGCCTCGCCTTGTTTGTTTCCATCCTGCAGGCAGCGACCTCCTCGCACCACCAGTAGACGCTCCTCTTCCGCCCACTGGTGGTGCATCTCCTGGGCACTGTTCTTGCGCAAGCTTCTTCTACTGCACAGGATAGCTCGTTTGCCATGTCATCTACCTTCGTCGGGTTTGTGCTGGTGGTTTCTATGGTGTCATGCAGGTCCTGCATAAGGGTTGCTGTTTAGTGCCGGGCCCTGGGGGTGCTGTGCTTGGGTCTTAGCGGCCGCCATCCTGATATTGTAGGTGATGTAATGGTGGTCGCTCAGGGTTTCCTCCCCCAGCACGTGCCACCCATGCACCCACCTGACTGTCCTTGATCATGCCAACGTTACGTCGATATGGGATGCCAAATATCTCCTTGCCCACATAGGCGCCCCACCGTGGTTGCGGCCAGGTCGAGTGCGGCCGCTATTTCCTGCACCACCTCCCCTCTTGCGTCGGTGGATGAATATCCCCATGCTGTGGCCTTAGCATTCAGGTCCCCGGCTATGATGATGTTACCTCCAAAGCCCCTCGCTGTTCCTTCCAGTTTGTTCATCTAATTTTGTGTGTGTTCCATGCCACAGTTGTGGGACAAGTAACACCCGACGGTGGTGGTGTCTGCCTTCGGATTTCCTACGAGGTGAATGGCCTGGGTCACTGTGGGCCATTCACCTCGTAGGAAATGCGAAGGCGTTAAAGTGCCCGTGACGGCTGCCGATTGGCTTTATGGCTACAGCCGCCACAGATGACGGTGGCTCTCTCCTCGGTCAGAAGACCCTTGATTCGATCAGCGCCGTTGTAAAGTTCTGTCCTGGTCCGCTCTTCTGTCGTGGTGCCGCATTTAATGAAATGCGTACTAAACTTGCCACTGCCTGGAGCAGTTTATGACCTCTATTGTTTTGAGGATTGTAACTATCTGGCCTACCTCGATGTTGTTGTTGGCCAGTTCGGTACCTTCTCCCACTTCATGCCCCTTAGCTTTATCTCATACACAGCCATTTCTGGTTCGCTCCATCTACTCCACTTGCCACTGCCCGAAGCAGTTTATGACTTCTATTGTTTTGAGGATTGTAACTATCTGGCCTACCTCGATGTTGTTGTTGGCCAGTTCTGTACCTTCTCCCACTTCATGCCCCTTAGCTTTATCTCATACACAGATATTTCTGGTTCGCTCCATCTACTCCACTTGCCACTGCCTGGAGCAGTGTATGACCTCTATTGTTTTGAGGATTGTAACTATCTGGCCTACCTCGATGTTGTTGTTGGCCAGTTCTGTACCTTCTCCCATTTCATGCCCCTTAGCTTTTTCTCATACACAGCCATTTCTGGTTCACTCCATCTAAACCCTTGCTGCCCCATTTTGTCTTCCCTCTTCAAACCTTTCGTAATTCTCACGACCACCTCTACCGGTACATGATCCGACCCCCCCCCATATTTTCCACCTTGAATCACTCCAACTCCTCCCTTCCGATACCTTTGACCACCTTTGACGACCATCCGCACTCCCTTCGGTGCGACTTTATCCCCTGGCCTTTCCTTCATCTGTTTCAACATGACTAACATATCCATCACCTCTTGTCGCTCCCTTTTCCAAACGTTCTGCATTTTAATTCACTCATCCATCATCAGCATCCACTGCTTTATTTCGTTCCTCATCTCCACTCGCACTCTTTTCGATTCGGTATGATCTTAATATTACCACCCAATTCCGCCTGTCTTCTCTGGTTTTCTTCACATCCCTTTCCAGTTTATCTACCACCTCCCGCGTTCTTTTTAGGCCCTCCTATATTCCCTTTCTTCACCTGATCCGGTGTCAGCATCTCCCATTTTCTTTTTTATAGTCCTTTCCCGTCCGCGGTTTGAACGGATCGCGCTCTAGCCACGTCAATCCCTTCAAACAATATCTCAAAATCTTATTTGTTTCTGTATCAATTTATTTATACCTATAGACCTATTTTCGTCGCCTTAACTATCCGGCAGGACTACATACCATGCAATAATGCGCTACACACCCCACATATCCACTTCCAACTGTATGTCACAAATTATTTGGTGGTATTTATATTACTGTCGTACCATACACTACGCACACTTACTTTTTTATCTAGTGTCTAGTGCCAGCGATGCGGTCACGAGTCCAATGCAACTATCTGCAGTTGCAGACGACGCATGTTGGTCCTATTCATTTTGTTCGTGAATTTGTGAACCTGACTACGGGCTTATATGATGCTGTGGTTGGCATTCGAGTATAGTCTAGTGATTCAGTTGTCACTCTAGGTTTCAGGATTGAGACCTTTTATAGGCTACCCAGCCGCACTGGCACTGAACGTGATAACAACGCGTTTACTCCGCTTTACTATGACTCACATGTGACTTGTACATACGACTTTATTCTCTAAAAAAAACAAGAACCTTTATTGGCGTTTTCATCACTGCCCTTTCACATCACAAACCACTACAAAAATATACAAAAAATAAAAATAAAAATACAAATATAAATGAAAGTAATACTCCGCAAAAAAATTACAAATTACCCTCATCTATTACCGCTCCCTGTGCCCTCGTCATTTTCCTCTCCCACATCAGCCTCCTGCAGATTTTCATGCCTTCCCCATCCTCGCTTAACCATTCATTCAACTTTCTGCAGTCTCCCACCCACTCTGCTTTCACACCCTCACATTCGTCGCTAAGGTTCCACCACGTGTCGCTTCCCTTACTACACAGCGCACACGCGGTGTACCCCAGACCCATCCACACTTTCCTCACTCTCTCGTCTGACCCACACCTCGCTCTTGCCATGCATACCTTGTCTTCCCCGTTCCACTCCCCCCTGGCTAAGTAACTCGGGAGTTTCCCACGCACTTGCCACTCTATGTAGCCAGGGTTGTAAGAGCTCTCATTCATTCTAGTCTGCCGTTCTTGCCACTTAATATCTCTCAATCTCTCTCTTACCTCAGTTCGTAGGCTTCCCATTTCTCTCAGCTTCTCCTCTACCCACACCTCAGACATACCCACTATTTCATACATCCTTCCTCTATCCTTTATCCAACCACTCTCCGTCCTACTCTTACACCTTATCCATACCTCCCAGACCTGTCTTTCCTCGCCCAATTCCTGCAATCTTTCTTCAAACTTCACAACCCTTACACACGACTCCCACCACATACTCATACGATTCGTCTCCTGCAACAGCACTGCTCTCGGTGTCGACCTTTCGAGACCTAGCAGACTCTTCCATTTCCTTCTCGCTTAACTTTGCGCATTTTTACACTTCCCTTCAGAATTTCCCACCACCCTTTCACTGTCATACACTCCCTCAACCTCGTTTCTACCTTCTGCAACTCCTCTATCTCCTTCCTCTCGCAAGTTCTCAAGAACTCTTCGCCTGATTGGCCCTTTCCACTTCACCTCTCCCATTCTTCCACTTCGCCATTGCTCTTCGCCAGCTCGACTTCTTCACCCTACATTTCTCGTCAAACCAACTCTCTCTCTGCCCCCTCTTCTTTTTCTACAATGCAGCCACCATCACTCTCTCCAACTGGAGCAACGAATGCATATCCTCCCACTTGACGCGTTTTAGCTTTTTCTCATATGGATCCAAATCCGGCTCGCTCCATCCAAACCTCTGATGCCCTTCGTCGGTTCGCCCTTCACAACGTTCCTCACCCTCACGACCACCTCCACCGGTACATGATCCGACCCCCCCTACGTTTTCCACCTTGAAACACTCCAAATCTTCCCTTTCGATCCGTTTGACCACCACGTAGTCCAACACCGAGCCTCCTCCTTGTCCGCAGAACGTTTTTTTCCCTTCCCAGTCCCCTTCACAGCAACCGTTGAGCACATCCCATCCTGACTTTCTCACCCGTTGCATCCATTCTCTACCCTCCTGGTTGGTTACTTTATCCTGGGAGCACCTTTCTCTCCAGTCACCGTCCTCTCCGATCCCTCCTTCCAGCTCACCCACCCTCAAATTCCAGTCGCCCCCGATGATCCATATATCTGCTATCGTATCCAGTTCGTCTAGTACCTCCGTTAATTCCACCCGGTTTTTGTTACAGTACACTGCTCCCACCTACACTGCACTTCTGTGCATTTCCACCTTTCCTATTACGAGTCCTGTAGCTTCTCTTAGCGTCTCTCTGTTCCATTTCCCCAATATCTTCCTCACTCCCAGTAGTATTCCTCTTTTGGCTCTACCCATCTTAGCTTCCTTCTTCGCTCCCCAGTCACCCAGTCCCATCCTGTCGGCATACAGCACTCTACCTGCCCCCACCCCTCTTCTGTCAACCATGTCTCTACTAGCCCCACT
Organism: Lordithon lunulatus; assembly: GCA_963942505.1. Lineage (NCBI taxonomy): Eukaryota > Metazoa > Arthropoda > Insecta > Coleoptera > Staphylinidae > Lordithon > Lordithon lunulatus. Next base: position 12,386,474 of record OZ012675.1, read on the forward strand.
ATGTCCTTTGAGTCCAACCAATCCTCTAGTACTTTTACCCACACTCCTCCCTGCACTTCTTTAGACCCGCAGTGTTCCAGAAGCACACCCTGCAGTTGACCTCGTCCCTTCTTCCATCCACCCCATACTCCTGCCTCGTCGTCCTCACACCCTTCAGCACTTTTTTGCCAGATCATCGCCCTGCCAGATCCACCACTCGCCCGCAACATTCATTTTCCGGTAGCCCACTCTCACTTCTAAACCTTTCGTTCTTTCCTCCTTGGTCCTCTCCCGTATTTTCTTCAGGACATCCCTCTCCGCTACGGTCAAATCATCATCGATATATATGTTTGTCCCCTTCAATTTGTGTTTAGACCGCATTAGCTTCCTATTCTCCTCTCAACTGGCCAGCTCTAGCAGAATTCTGTCTCCCTTTCTCCCTAGCTTCACCTCTCTCCGCACCTGCACTCTAACTTCCAGTTTCTGTATAACTCTCTCTACCCCTTCCTTTCCAATCCCCGAAATCACTACGTTGTTTCTTCTCTCACTTTTTTGTCTATCCTCCTCTCTCTTTTCTATCGTGACCACTTTCCTCTCTACTTCCTTTACCCACTCCGGCGCTGCTTTCCCCTCCGGTTCATTCCTATTCTCCCCCCTTTTTACCAGCTGGCCTATCTTCCCTACATCTCCTTTCTCTCCCGTGTCCATTCCCTCTGCATTTCCCTCCATCCATCCATCATCCGTTGCCACTACTTTCTTTCCTTTTTCAAATCCTCTCTCTCTATTCGTGACTCTTCCCTCTCCTCTCTTAAAAGTGCCCTCCATTTGTGGCTCTCCTCTCGAGATTTCTTAAGTTCTTCTTCCATCACCTCTACCACTTCCCACAATTTTTTCAAAGCTTCGACGTTCCCGTCCTTCACCTGATCAGGAGTCAACTTTTCCCACTTTCTTTTTTTCATATCTGGGGTCGCGCGCACTTTCCCGCCTGCGGCCTGATTGGGTTGCGTTCCTCCGTTTCGTCGCCGCTTTCCATATCCGCCCGGGCAAACCAGCGCGCGTATAAAAACCGACCACTACCGCGCGAATAAAAAACCCACAAATACCGAGACGAAATACAGTTCTTCTCTAAATATTAATATATTTCAGCAAACCTTTTGATTATCAAATGGTAGGTAGTTAAGCTTTAAATAGCTAATATTTCTGATGAACATGTAAGCGATATAACAGTGTTGTTTTTTTTTATTGTTTCAGGTTGCCCTGGTCCATTCGTCGGCACCGGGGTGATGTGCGTGTGCCCGTAGTGCAAACCTAACACTGTGCACGAATAGGTATGAAGCTCAGTGTGTCCGCGTATAGGGCCCACGCCTCGGCCCACAAGAAGATCCTGGACACGGCCTACCAGCTCAACTATGGTTCTACGTCCGCTTCTCATCACCCCACCACCTCCACTTCTAACGTCACACCATTTCAGGTAAATTAAACCCATACAATCACTTATATCTTACATTATTATTAGTAGTTTTGTATGTTTGTGGTAGTAAGAGTGAGATTTAGGATTATTGATGACTTCTAGTTGTAGCTCGGATATAAATTCGTTTTTAATAATAATAAAAAATACAACAAAATTATATAGAGTTTATAAGTTAAAAAAAACTATCACGCACTAAAATCATCATTTATTATTTTATACGGAGATAAAATTGTTTTTAATCAAAAACAGAAAATTATATCAAAAAACTACCTAGCACTTTGGCGGAGTAGTACTTTTATTTATATTGTATTTGTATTTTTATTTTTGTATATTTTTGTTGAGGTTTGTGATGTGGAGGGGCAGTGAGGGAAATGCCAATAAAGGTCTTTTTTTTTACCTAGCACTAAAATCATAATTAATTTTACAGTCTAGCTCTGCATCACTGTGAGATTGACTACAAAAATTACTGAATTTTCAGTTGTTGATGATTTTTATGTATATTTTAACGCGCCTTTCATTGTTTTTTCTTGCGTTTTCGAATAAACCAAATTGCTATCAAAACAAAAGATAACATTAAATCAATGATAAAACTACTAGAGCCATTGCAATCTTAAAACTTGATCTATCTCTAAAACTGTTTTTGGAAGTTGATATTTGTCATCTCACAGTGAAAAAGCAAACATTTCAGTGTATCATAGTTTTTCAAGCTGAAGAGATAGTAAAGGAGATTATAAACTCTTTGTAATTATATTAGATTATAGTTCAATGTGTAACAGCATGTAGAACATACGAATTTAAGTTTATTTTGCTTAATTACTAATAAACATACAAATTACAATTACATATGAGTTGTATAACATCCTGTATACATTGGCATATGAAGCCGCGTTCGTTGATCGTTCAGGAACTGCTCTTAGCTAGCTTAGAATAGCCCGGAACAGCTCTCGAACGATAAACGAAAGCGGCACATTTAATGCACTTGTATATTTATTGGGTAAAATTTTACGTAAAAAGGTCCGTATTTTATATAAACAGGAAAATTTGTACACACAAACGTTTTGTTTTTTAAAAGACAGCTCTTGGCAATTCCGCAAGAGCACGCGCGAAACGAAAGAAATATCACCCCCTGCTAAAACATAAACGAAACGCGTTCCGCAATATTTATAGTCCTCGGGGACGTTTGTTTCTTTAGAACGTGTAACAGGTTACAATGTTATTTTGGCATTATTCCATCAAAGGAACTGAAACAGCGGTTTTGGAAAGCATTACAATTGCATTGCCGGGTTAGATATTTGTATTGGACTATTTAAACACACATTTCCATCTACATGAAAACTAAATAAACACCGAAATAAATATTAACTACAGACACACAAATTCATTAACACGTTTTCTTTATATTATCAAGTATGAGATGTATTTAAGGACTTGTTCTAGCTACAACAAATTTTATGGGCAAATAATAATAATACTATTAGAACCTCAATTTTCTTTTATAGTATTTCTGAAAGAACAACTACTTGACCATAAATCCAGTTAATATTACGAAAATCTATCAAGATGTTTTCTTTTTATGATAAAAAATGTATCCCAGCCTCTAAACCCCGCGGCGCCGCGGGACTGCACGCACCGCGGATTGTTTGCGGGTCTATACTGACTAATTGGGGTGACCAATAAAATTCAAATTTTGATGAATTCTTTATTTATGTCTTGCCGACCATAATATATATATATATATATATATATATATATATATATATACATATATATCTAAAAAAAATTAAATAAGTTTTATAGCCGTTTTTGTATAATATATGTTGTAACGTAAATTATTATTCTTGACCAAGACGCGCAATTTTTATGGATTTGAAAACAATTGCTTAATATTTATAAGAATATGATAAAATAAAATGGAAAGTCTGTATCCCAACATATTTGTTTTTCTATTTTTTTTTTAATTTTAAACTTTTACGCTCATATCTGGATAATCCGATTTTAGAGGCTGAGTCGATAAAAAAATAATGCAACATATTTTGTTTAATTTTTTTTTACTGATCTTAGCACCAAACAAATTAATGCATCAGATGGCAAAAGAAAATTAAAAAATTTTGATTCTAAATTTTTTTTTTGCGATAAAAAATTATGCGATATGTTTTGTTCCATATTCTTAGTGATCCTTATTCATAACATCAGTGTACTGAAAGGAAATTGTAGAATTTTTGAACAATAGTTTCAATTTTGTCGCACAGACCAAAACTGTTACAATTAACATTTTCCAATTTCCTTTCGGTACCTGATACACTGATGTTATGAATAAGGACAAGAATATGGAACAAAACATATTACATACTTTTTTATAGCCAAAAAAAACTTAGAATCAAAATTTTTCAATTTCCTTCTGCCATCTGAGATATTGATTTGTTTTGTGCTAAGATCAGTAAAAAAATTAAACAAAATATGTAGTATTATTTTTTTATAGACTCAGCCTTTAAAAACGGATTATCGAGATATGAGCATAAAAGTTTAAAATTAAAAAAAAATAGAAAAACATATATGTTGGGACACAGTCTTTCCATTTTACTTTATCATATTGTTATAAACATTAAGCAATTTTTTTCAAATCCATGACGATTGTGCTTCTTGGTCAAAAATAATAATAATGATATACAAGTTAGTCGCCGAAAAAAAAAATACTTAGAATCAAAATTTTCCATTTTCCATCGGCCATCTGGTACACTGATATGTTTCAATCAAACAAAATATGTTGCATTATTTTTTTATCCACTCAGCCTCTAATATCGGATTTTCCAGATATGAGCGTAAAAGTTTAAAATTAAAAATAAAATAGAAAAACAAATTAGTTTGGATACAAACTTTCCATTTTACTTTACCATATTGTTATAAACATTAATCAATTTTTTTCAAATCCATGAAGATTGCGCGTCTTGGTCAACAATAATAAAAATGATATACAAGTTAGTCGCCGAAAAAAAAATACTTAGAATCAAAATTTTCCATTTTCCTTCGGTCATCTGGTATACTGATATGTTTCGTGCTAGGATCAGTAAAAAAATCAAACAAAATATGTTGCATTATTTTTTTATCCACTCAGCCTCTAATATAGGATTATCCAGATTTGAGCGTAAAAGTTTAAAATTAAAAAAAAAATAGAAACAAATTCGTTTGGATACAAACTTTCCATTTTAATTTATCATATTATTATAAACATTAAGCAATTTTTTTCAAATCCATGAAGATTGCGTGTCTTGGTCAACAATAATAATAATTATATACAAGTTAGTCGCCGAAAAAAAAATACTTAGAATAAAAATTTTCCATTTTCCTTCGGCCATGTGGTATACTGATATGTTTTGTGCTAAGATCAGTAAAAACATTACACAAAATATGTTGCATTATATTTATATCGACTCAGCTTCTAAAATTGGATTATCCTTATATGAGCGTAAAAGTTTAAAATTTCAAAAAAAAATAGAAAAACAAATTCGTTGGGATACAAACTTTCCATTTTACTTTATCATATTGTTATAAACATTAATTTTTTTTTTTCAAATCCATGAAGATTGCGCGTCTTGGTCAACAATAATAATAATTATATACAAGTTAGTCGCCGAAAAAAAAATACTTAGAATCAAATTTTCCATTTTCCTTCGGTCATCTGGTATACTGATATGTTTCGTGCTAGGATCAGTAAAAAAATCAAACAAAACATGTTGCATTATTTTTTTATCCACTCAGCCTCTAATATCGGATTATCCAGATTTGAGCGTAAAAGTTTAAAATTAAAAAAAAAATAGAAAAACAAATTCGTTTGGATACAAACTTTCCATTTTAATTTATCATATTATTATAAACATTAAGCAATTTTTTTCAAATCCATGAAGATTGCGTGTCTTGGTCAACAATAATAATAATGATATACAAGTTAGTCGCCGAAAAAAAAATACTTAGTATCAAAATTTTCCATTTTCCTTCGGCCATCTGGTACACTGATATGTTTTGTGCTAAGATTTTTTTATCGACTCAGCCTCTAAAATTGGATTATCCAGATATGAGCGTAAAAGTTTAAAATAAAAAAATATATAGAAAAACAAATTCGTTGGAATACAGACTTTCCATTTTACTTTATCATATTATTATAAACATTAAGCATTTTTTTCAAATCCATGAAGATTGCGCTTCTTGGTCAAAAATAATAATAATGATATACAAGTTATTCGCCGAAAAAAAATATACTTAGAATCAAAATTTTCCATTTTCCTTCGGTCATCTAGTACACTGATATGTTTTGTGCTAAGATGAGTAAAAACATTACACAAAATATGTTGCATTATTTTTTTATCCACTCAGCCTCTAAAATTGGATTATCCAGATATGAGCGTAAAAGTGTAAAATAAAAAAAAATAGAAAAACAAATTCGTTGGAATACAGACTTTCCATTTTACTTTATCATATTTTTATAAATATTAAGCAATTTTTTTCAAATCCATGAAGATTGCGCTTCTTGGTCAAAAATAATAATAATTATATACAAGTTAGTCGCCGAAAAAAAAAATACTTAGAATCAAAATTTTCCATCTTCCTTCGGCCATCTGGTACACTGATATGTTTTGTGCTAGGATCAGTAAAAAAATCAAACAAAATATGTTGCATTATTTTTTTATCCACTCAGCCTCTAATATCGGATTATCCTTATATGAGCGTAAAAGTTTAAAATTAAAAAAAAAAATAGAAAAACAAATTCGTTGGGATACAAACTTTCCATTTTACTTTATCATATTGTTATAAACATTAAGCAATTTTTTTCAAATCCATGAAGATTGCGCTTCTTGGTCAAAAATAATAATAATGATATACAAGTTTGTCGCCGAAAAAAAAATACTTAGAATCAGAATTTTCCATTTTCCTTCGGCCATCTGGTACACTGATATGTTTTGTGCTAAGATCAGTAAAAACATTAGACAAAATATGTTGCATTATTTTTTTATCGACTCAGCCTCTAAAATTGGATTATCCTTATATGAGCGTAAAAGTTTAAAATTAAAAAAAAAATAGAAAAACAAATTCGTTGGGATACAAACTTTCCATTTTACTTTATCATATTGTTGTAAACATTAAGCAAGTTTTTTCAAATCCATGAAGATTGCGTGTTTTGGTCAACAATAATAATAATTATATACAAGTTAGTGGCCGAAAAAAAAAATACTTAGAATCAAAATTTCCCATTTTCCTTCGGCCATCTGGTATACTGATATGTTTCGTGCTAGGATCAGTAAAAAAATCAAACAAAATATGTTGCATTATTTTTTTATCCACTCAGCTTGTAATATCGGATTATCCAGATTTGAGCGTAAAAGTTTAAAATTAAAAAAAAAAATAGAAAAACAAATTCGTTGGGATACAAACTTTCCATTTTACTTTATCATATTGTTATAAACATTAAGCAATTTTTTTCAAATCCATGAAGATTGCGCTTCTTGGTCAAAAATAATAATAATGATATACAAGTTAGTCGCCGAAAAAAAAAAACTTAGAATCATAATTTTCCATTTTCCTTCGGCCATCTGGTATACTGATATGTTTCATGCCAGGATCAGTAAAAAATCAAACAAAATATGTTGCATTATTTTTTTATCCACTCAGCCTCTAATATCGGATTATCCAGATTTGAGCGTAAAAGTTTAAAATTAAAAAAAAAATAGAAAAACAAATTCGTTTGGATACAAACTTTCCATTTTACTTTATCATATTGTTATAAACATTAATCAATTTTATTCAAATCCATGAAGATTGCGCGTCTTGGTCAACAATAATAATAATTATATACAAGTTAGTCGCCGAAAAAAAAAGTACTTAGAATCAAACTTTTCCATTTTCCTTCGGCCATCTGGTACAATGATATGTTTTGTGCTAAGATAAGTAAAAACATTAGACAAAATATGTTGCATTATTTTTTTATCGACTCAGCTTCTAAAATTATTATCCTTATATGAGCGTAAAAGTTTAAAATTAAAAAAAAATAGAAATACAAATATGTTGGGATACAGACTTTCCATTTTACTTTATCATATTGTTATAAACATTAAGCAATTTTTTTCAAATTCATGAAGATTGCGCGTCTTGGTCAAAAATATTAATTTACGTTACAACATATATTATACAAAAACGTCTATAAAAATTATTAAAAATAATTTAGATATATATATATATATATATATATATATATATATATATATTATGGTCAGCAAGACATAAATAAAGAATTTCTCAAAATTTGAATTTTATTGGTCACCCCAATTGGTCAGTATAGACACGCATACAATCAGCCGTGCGCGCAGTCCCGCGGCGCCGCGCGGTATAGAGGCTGGGATCTTAGAGGATATCTTCACACCGGTATAAAATGTGTGGCATGTAATGATGACTTTTGTAGATTCTACAAACTGTGTAAGATAAAAGACTATTAGAACCAAACTTCTTTAATATAGTATTTCTGAAAGAAAAGTAATTTTCCCATAAATCCAGTAAATATTACGAAAATTCATCAAGGTGGTTTCTATTTATGATAAATAATGTATGACATGTGATTTGTTTATGAACTTGTTTAGTTACACTTTGTGTGGGGGGTAAAATTATTACAACAATTTTTTTAAAAGTTTTTCTAAAAGTACAACAATTTGCCCATACATTCAGTTAGTATAATGAAAATACATCAAGACGTTTCCTTTAAAACAAAAAATGTTTGACATTCGATTTCTTTATGAACTTTTGCAACGACTTTAATCTTTGTGGGTGAATGTTGAAAATAAGAACATTTACAAATACTATGGAAATCCATTTATTATTCTTAATATATGAAACTAAGTAGGTTGAAATCCCTTTGCTGCTGTAATCCCGTAAAAGGTATATCTGTAGGGTGATTAATCAATGCTATTATAAATTAATTCTCTCAATTGCAGCTAATTACTTAACGTACTAACATAATGATATACGATATTAACTATTCTAATAGTGAGACAAACACACAAATCGTATCTCACATCCCCTATTTAATGTGTCAATATGTTTGAGCCGTTAAACATGTCTGCAAACACACCGCCCGCCCCGTAATTCAAATCACAGTCAATAATAACAGTAAATCGAGTAACTACCGTTGCCGCTCTAGTTCAATAAACACGGGCACATTATTTTTCCAATTCCAACCCTCCGCAGCGGTGTAAACCAGTAATTTTCAATCGCAACTTGTAATTCGGTTAAATCGATCGTCCGCCGGGCTCCCCCTTCTGTTGCGAAACTTTCCGCCGCGGCTTTGTTTGCCGCGCCGCCCGCGGCTTCTTTAAAACTCCGCTCCCGCGGCGCGAACTTTTCGCCGCGATAAAACCG